>CM077303.1:77027213-77627213 GCA_039655065.1 Glossophaga mutica
TTCTTCTTCTTCTTCTTCTTCTTCTTCTTCTTCTTCTTCTTCTTCTTCTTCTTCTTCTTCTTCTTCTTCTTCTGTATGGCCTGTGAGTCAAGCATGGCTTCTACATTCTTTTAAGGGTGGAAAGAAAATAAAAAGACTTATTTTGTATTATTTCCTAGAGCCACCATAATAAAGTTTCACAAATGGGGTGGCTTAAAACAACAGACTTTTCTTCTCTCACAGCTCTGGAGGCTAGAAATCGAAAATTACCATGTCATCAGGTTCATGCCTGCTTCCTCTTTGAGCCGCTAGGAAAAATCCTTCCTCTCCTCTTCCTAGCTTTTGGTGGTGGCTGTCAATCCTCAGTGTTCCTTGCTTTGTGGATGTATAATTCCCATCTCCACCTCTACCTTTACTTCGTGTTCTCCTCTCTGTGTACACGTCTTTACTTGATGTTTTTCTCTTGTTATAGGAACATCAGTCCTGTTGGATTAGAGATTACCCAAATGATTTCATCTGCACTTAATTACATCTACAAAGACCTTATTTCTAAATAAGATCACAATCACAGGCATAGGAGTTAGGATGCAACATAGCTTTTTAGAGGACATAATTTAACCCGTGATAATAATACCATTTTTTGACACATGAAAGTTATATAAAATTCAAATTTCAGTGCACATAAATAAGGTTCTACTTTCCATGCTCATTCATTTAAATACAGTGTTACCTTGATACTTGTCTTTAATTCATTCTGGAACTCATGACGAGTGCTGAAACCGATGAAGCATTTTCTCTTGTGGGTCGGCGTCGTGACTCATACAAGTTCTAGCAAGTGTGATGAGTCCTGAGTGCTGAAACTCTTTTTTCTCATCAAAATGTGATGAGTACAGGGTTTGATGAGTTCTGAAGCCGACGAGTACTGAAGTATGACTGTACTTTCCGTGGCTGTTGTCATGCTACAATGACAGAGCTGAGTGGTTACTAGAGAGGCCATGCAGCTGGCGAAGTGTCCACTGTTTATAGTCTGGCCCTTCACAGCAAATGTTTGCTGACACTTGTTCTATGTGATTGGATTTGCAAGGGTTGGAAAAATGCTAATTGGACTCAGCTGCCACTACTGAAGGCCTTGCTACTCTTAAGTGAAGACGTTATTGTGTGATGCTCAGGAGGACAGGAAACAGAGGAAGCTCACAGGGAGCAAATGAGGAGGAGGAAGTCTCTTCATTCTCCTCCAGCCTTTTAGTTTCGCTATGTTGCCCCCTTTTGGTGGTTTAAGAGGGAATAAGCTAAAAAAGTGGAAATGTGGTTGTAGAGTTCTCATCCTAGAAACAGAAAGAAAGTAGAGTTAGAACTTACAGATAATGCCTGATGTCTTGTCCACACACACTCATATACATCCAGGCACAGGAAGGGAAAATGTCCATAGCTGCTACAGTCCTTATTTCTGTAACTGAACTTGAGGTTATATGTTTTGTGTGTGTATATACATATATTTATTGACTTAAGCTTATCATTTTTAGATAATTTATAAATTTACACCCAGCTGCAAAGAAATAATACAGGGAAATCCCATCTACCTTTTACTCATTTCCCCCCAGTTGCAGAACTGTAATATAATACAACCCATGCACTGACATTAATACTGTCAGGATATAGAACATTTTCATCACCCCAGGATGCTCACGTTGCTTGTTTTTAGCCGCACTTTCTTCCTTTCCCCACCTTTCCCCTACCCTACTCTTACCCCATGGCCATCACTAATCCATTATCTATCTATCCATTTATCTATCTATCTAATTTCAAGAACGTTCTATAAATGGGATCATCTGGCATGTAACATTTTGGTATTGCTTTTTCAGATTCAGTCGAATTCTCTGGAGATGCATACAAATGTTGCATTTACT
This sequence comes from Glossophaga mutica, assembly GCA_039655065.1. NCBI lineage: Eukaryota > Metazoa > Chordata > Mammalia > Chiroptera > Phyllostomidae > Glossophaga > Glossophaga mutica. The sequence continues at coordinate 77,029,100 of CM077303.1, forward strand.
ACTTCAACATTACTTTTCATTATTGAGTGTTTTGTGATATGGATACATCAGAGTTTGTACAACCATTCACCTGTTGAAGGACATCTGGGTTATGCTTAGTTTTAGGATATTGCAAATGAAATAGCTGAAAACATTCTTGTACAGGTTTTTATATAAATATGTTTTCTTTTCCCTAGGCTTAAAGCCCTAAAGTGCAGTTTCTGGGCTATGTGGTCATTTCATGGTTTAGTTTTTAAAGAAATTGTCAAACTCTTCTCCAAAGCACTATAGCATTTGGCTTTCTCACCAGCAATGTATGAGTGGTTCAGTTTCTCTACATCCTTGTCAGAAGTTGGTATTGTCAGATTTTTTTTATTTTAACCTTTCTGATAGGTGTGTAATGATACCTTGAAGTTTTAATTTGCAATTCCCTAATGGCTGATAAAGTTAAACATATTTTCATATGCTTATTTGACACCTGCATATTCTCTTCAGTAATATGTCTGTTCATATCTTTTGCTCATTTTCTAACTGGATGTTTTTGATTATTAAGTTTTGAGAGTTATTTATTCCAGACACCACTCCTTTGTCAGATGCATGATCTGCAAATATTTTCCCAATCCGTATCTTGTCCCTTGATCCTCTTCATAGGATCTTTCACAGAGCAAACATTTTAATTTTGATAAAGTCCAATATATCCATTTTTTTTGTTATGGATTGTGCTATTGACATCAGCTTTAAGGACTCTTTCCCTAGTCCTAGAACCTGCAGAGTTTCTCTTATATTTTGTTTTATTTTTCAATTACAGTTTACATTCCATATTATTTTGTTTTAGTTTCAGGTATATAGCATAGTAGTTAAAAAATCACACACTTTACAAAGTGATCCCCTTGATATTTCATGTATCCAGCTCACACCATACATAGTTAATACAATATTATTGACTACATTCTCTATGCTGTACATTACATCCCCATGACCATTTTGTATTTACCGATCGGTACTTCTTAATCCTTTCACCTTTTTAATCCAGGCCCCCAACCCCATTCCCCTCTGGCAGCCATCAGCCTGTTCTCTGTCTTTGAGTCTGTTTCTATTTTGTTTGTTTATTTTGTTTTTTTAGATTCCACACATAAGTGAAATCATATGGTATTTGTTTTTCTCTCTGACCTATTTCACTTAGCATAATAGCCTCCCATCCCATCCATGCTGTTGCAGCTGGTTAGATTTTGTTCTTTTTTTATGGCTGAGTAATGTTTCATTGTGTATATGTACTACTAATTTTTATTTACATGTCTATTGATGGACACCTGGGCTACTTCCATTTCTTAAGTATTGTAAGTAACACTGCAGTGCACATAGGGGTGCATATACTTTTGAATTAGTGTTTTGGGTTTCTTTGGGTATATATCCAGAATGGAATCACTGGGTCAGCAGGCAGTTCCAGTTTAACTTTGTGAGGAACCTCCATACTGTTTCCATAGTGGCTGCACCAGTTGCATTGCCACTAATTGTGTACGAGGGTTCCCTTTTCTCCACACCCTCGCCAACACTTGTTGTTTGTCGATTTATTGATCATAGCCATTCTAACAGGGGAAGGTGATATCTCATTATGGTTTTAATTTGCATTTCTTTGATGATAAGTGATACTGAGCATCTTTTCATATGTTGATGGGCCATCTGTATGCCCTCTTTTGAAAAGTGTCTATTCAGGTCCTTTACCCAGTTTTTTTTTAAAAATATATTTTATTGATTATGCTATTACAGTTGTCCCATTTCTCCCCCATCATTCCCCTCCACCCTACACACCCTCTCCCATCCACATTCCCCCCTTTAGTTCATGTCCATGTGTCATAAGTTCTTTAGCTTCTACATTTCCCATACTATTCTTGCCCTCCCCCTGTCTATTTTCTACCCACTATCTATGCTACTCATTCTCTGTACCTTTTCCCCCTCTCTCCTCCTCCCACGACCCTGTTGCTAACCCTCCATATGATCTTCATTTCTGTGGTTCTGTTCCTGTTCTACCTGTTTGTTAGTTTGCTTTTGTTTTAGGTGTGGTTCTTAATAGCTGTGAGTTCGCTGTCTTTTCACTGTCATATTTTTATCTTCTTTTTCTTAGATAAGTCCCTTTAACATTTCATATAATAAGGGCTTGGTGATGATGAACTTCTTTAACTTGACCTTATCTGAGAAGCGCTTTATCTGTCCCTCCATTCTAAACGACAGCTTTGCTGGATAGAGCAATTTTGGATGTAGGTCCCTGCTTTTCAAGATTTCAAATATTTCTTTCCAGCTCCTTCTTGCCTGGAAGGTCTCTTTTGAGAAATCAGCTGACAGTCTGATGGGAACTCCCTTGTAGGTGACTGTCTCCTTATCCCTTGCTGCTTCTAGAATTCTCTGCTTCATTTGAATCTTGGCTAATGTAATTATGATGTGCCTTGGTGTGTTCCTCCTTGGGTCCAACTTCTTTGGGACTCTCTGAGCTTCCTGGACGTCCTGGTAGTCTATTTCCTTTGCCATATTGGGGAAGTTCTCCTTTATTATTTGTTCAAATAAGTTTTCCACTTGTTGCTCTTCTTCTTCCCCTTCTGGGACCCCTATAATTTGGATGTTGGGACGTTTAACGATGTCCCAGAGGTTCCTAAGCCTCTCCTCATTTTTTTGAATTCTTGTTTCTTCCTCGTTTTCTGTTTGGTTGTTAGTTTCTTCCTTCTGGTCCACTCCATTGATTTGAGTCCCAGTTTTCCTTCCATCTCTATCAGTTCCCCATGCATCTTCCTTCATTTCACGTATTGTAGCCTGCATTTTTTCATCTAATTTGTGAGCAAAATCAACCAATTCTGTGAGCATTTTGATGACCAGTGCTTTGAACTGTGCATCTGATAGGTTGGCTATCTCTTCACTGCTTAGAGGAATTGGCTCTGGGGCTTTTATTTGTTTTCCAGTTTGAGCCATTTTTGGTGGTTTTTTTGTTTGTTTATTTGTTTGTTTTGTTTTGTTTTTAGTCTGGTCACGGCTATTACGTAGTGAGGGGTGGAGCCTCTGGCGCTCCCCAGGGTGGGGCAGCCCAGTTGCTGGGTGTGACACTGTATGTGGGGGTGGGGTATGAGAGGGAACAATGGCGCCTGCTTTGCTCTCTCCTGGATTCAGTCCCTTCCGCCACTTCCCCTCTGCTTGGACCGTCTGGGCGAGTGAATGTGGGACCACCTGGTCAGCCAGCCACCTTGTGTGGCCTCACTGGTTCTGCACAGTTGCCCCCCTGTGCCTGGGATCCGCCAGCTGCTGCCTGTGCACCTGGGAACTGCAAGCTGCTGCTGCTTGCGTTCCAGGTCTGCACCTCCACTTTCTCCTGCCAGGACTCTGCCCCTTTACCGGTCTGGATGAATGGTTGTTGGACTTCCGTACAGTTCAGTTTTCTATAAGTTCTGGTTGTTTTCTTGTTTCTAAATATTTGTTGTCCTTAATTTTGGTTGTGAGAGGAGGCACAGTGTGTCCGCCTATGCCTCCATCTTGGCCGGAAGTCCTTTACCCAGTTTTTAATTGGATTTTTTTTGGTGTTGAGTAGTATAAGTTCTTTAAAAATTTTGGATATTAAGCCCTTATTATATGTATCATTGGCCAATACGTTCTCCCATTCAGTAGGTTGTCTTTTCATTTTGTTGATGGTTTCCTTTGCTGTGAAAAAACTTTTTAGTTTGATATGGTCCCATTTATTTGTTCTTTTGTTTCCCTTACCTGAGGAGATATGTCAAAAAAAATATTGCTAAGAGAAATGTCTGAGATTTTACAGCCTATGTTTTCTTCTAGGAGTTTTATGGTTTTTAACCTTACATTTAAGAAAGTGATCTAGTTTAATTTTTTGCATGTATCTGTACAATTTTTCTAACAGCATTTATTGAATAGACTCTCTTTACCCAATTATATTTTCTTGCCTCCTTTGTCAAATGTTAACTGACCATACAGGTGTGGGTTTATTTCTGGGCTCTCTATTCTGTTATATAGATCTGTGCATCTGTAAGCCAGTACCATGCTGTTTTGATTACCATGGCCTCGTAGTATAGTTTGATATTACATGGAGGTATAATGTGATACCTCCAACTTTGTTCTTTTCCCCCAAAGATTGCTGTGGCTGTTTGAGGTCTTTTGTGTTTCCATATAAATTTTTGGATTATTGTTATAGTTCTGCGAGAAACACCATTGGTATTTTATTGGAATTGCATTGAATCTATAGATTGCTTTGGTTATTACGGACATTTTAATGATGATAATTCTTTCTATCCAGGAGCAGATATGTGCTCCCATTTATTTTTATCTTCGATTTCTTCCTTCAATGACTTATAATTTTCTGAGTACAGGTTTTGATTTATTCTTAGGTATTTTATTTATTTTTCTTGATACAATTGTAAATGGGATTGTTTTCCTAGTTTCTTTTTCTGATAGTTCATTATTGGTGTATAAAAATGCTACTTTACTGAATTCATTTATCAGTCCTTTTAGTTTTTTAATGGAATCTTTAGTGTTCTCTCTATATAGTTCCATGTCATCTGCAAATAATGACATTTTCCTTTTTTCTTTTCAATTTGAATTCCTTTCATTTCTTCTTTTTGTTTGATTGCTATGACTAGGAATTTATCCTTTTTTTCCAGATTGTCCAATTTGTTGGCATATAATTGTTTATAGTATTTTCCTATTATCTTTTGTCTTTCTGTGGTGTCAGATGTTACTTTTTCTGTTTCATTTCTGATTTCATTCATTTGGGTCCTCTCTCTTTCTTTTTTTGATGCATCTGGTTAAAGATTTACCAATCTTGTTCATCTTTTCACAGAACCAGCTCTTAGTTTTATCTTTTGTATTTTTTAGAGTCTATTTTATTTATTTCTGCTCTGATTTTTATTATTTTCTTCCTTGTACTCACTTTGGGTTTTGCTTGTTGTTTTGTTCTAGTTCCTTTAGGTGTAAAGTCAGGTTGTTTATTTGAGATTTTTCTTGTTTCTGGAGGCAGTCTGCACTGCTATGAATTTCCCTGTTAGGGCTGCTTTCATTGTGTGCATAGATTTGGGGTTGTTGTGTTCTCATTTTCATGTGCCTCAGGTATCTTCGGATTTCTTTTTTGATGTCATCATTAACCCATTTATTGTTTAGTAATGTGTTATTTATCCTCCATGTGTTTATGTGTTTCTCAGTTTTTTTCTTGTATTGATTTTTAGTTTCATACCATTGTGATCAAAGAGGATGTTTGATATGGTTTCGATCTTCTTAATTTACTGAGACTTGTTTTGTGACCTAACATATGGTCTATCCTGGAAAATTTTCCATGTGCACTTGAATGTATATTCTGCTGTTTTGAGGTGAAGTGCTCTGAAAATATCAATTAAATCCATCTGGTCTAGTATGTCATTTTAGGCCACTGTTTCCTTATTAGTTTTCTGTCTGAAAGATCTCCCCATTGGTGCAATGGTGCATTAAAATCTTGTAGGATGACTCTCCTATTTGTTTCCTAAAAGTTTTTATTTTTACATTTCCATTTATGTCTGTAATACATTTGAGCTAATTTTTGTTTCAGGTGTAAAGTTTAGGTTGACGTTCATCTTTTTAGCCTATGGGTACCCAGTTGCTCTGGTACTGCTTTTTCAATAGGTTATCTTTCCTCCACTAAATTACTTTTCCACCTCTGTCAAAAATACATGGGACATATTTGTGTGAGTTTATTTCTGAGTTTTCCATTCTATTTCATTGAGTTACATGTCCATTTCTCCATGAATGCCATGTAGTCTTGATTACTGTAGCTATGTAATACATTAAAATAAAATAGAATGATTTCTCCCTTTTCTTTATACTCAGAATTGTTTTTTTGCTTTTTCATATAAGTTTTGGAATAATCTTGTTTATATTTACACATTATCTTCCTGTAAGTTTGATAGAAATTGCATTTAACTTATATGTTAAGAAGTCTTAGATTCAGGGTTTAGCTATTTCTAGAACTGATTTTCTTGTGACCCTCTCTAGTGTTTATTTTCATAGGTTAATATTTTTTAAGACTTCGCTCGGAAACATGTTTGTGTGTACTTGTGCTAGTCTGTGATTTTGTGTGTGTGCGAAGAAAGGAGGAGACATCATGGCACAGACCCTGACTCAGTGTCTCTCCTGAGAGCGATGGAGAGGGATGGGCAGCTCAGAATGCGTTTGGGGCCCAGAACTTAAAACTGCCAGACAGAACCTTTGGTTATATAGCCCTTTTGACATGGTCAGTTGGATGTAACCTGATGCAGCCATTTTGAAATGCAATACCACTGCTTTATTGTCAACTTATATTAGCAATAGATGTCCCTATGTCATTTCTGGTCCCCATTTAATCATGGAGAACTTTCGCTTTCAATTGTGTTTGCTTTTGTATTGGCACACAGTTTTGTTCCGTCTATGAGGTTCTAAGTTAATTTTTAAAATTTTAAATAGTTAATACTGTCACATGAGTCAAAAATCAAAACAATATATAAAGAAGTGGGACTTCCGGCCAAGATGGAGGTGTAGGCGGACACACTGTGCCTCCTCTTACAACCAAAATTAAGGACAACAAATATTTAGAAACAAGAAAACAACCAGAACTTATAGAAAACTGAACTGTACGGAAGTCCAACAACCATTCATCCAGACCGGTAAAGGGGCAGAGTCGTGGCAGGAGAAAGTGGAGGTGCGGACCCGAGAACGCAAGCAGCAGCGGCTGGCAGTTCCCAGGTGCACAGGTGGCGGCTGGTGGATCCCAGGCACAGGGGGGCAACTGTGCAGACCCAGTGAGGCCGCACAAGGCGGCTGGCTGACCAGGTGGTCCCACATTCGCCTGCGCAGACGGTCCAGGCAGAGGGGAGTGGCGGAAGAGACTGAATCCAGGAGAGAGCGGAGCAGGCACCATTCTTCCCTCTCGGATCCCGCCCCCACCTATAGCATCACAACCCAGGGACTGGGCTGCCCCACCCTGAGGAACACCTAAGGCTCCACTCCTGATACGTAATAGCTGGGACCAAACTAAAACCAAACCAAAACAAACAAACAAAAACCACCAAAAATGGCTCAAACCCGAGAACAAATGAAAGCCCCAGAGCCAATTCCTCTAAGTGACGAAGAGATAGCCAACCTATCAGATGCACAGTTCAAAGCACTGGTCATCAAAATGCTCACAGAATTGGTTGATTCTGATCACAAATTAGACGAAAAAATGCAGGCTACAATACGTGAAATGAAGGAAGATGCATGGGGAACCGATAGAGATGAAGGAAAACTGGGACTCAAATCAATGGAGTGGACCAGAAGGAAGAAACTAACAACCAAACAGAAAACGAGGAAGAAACAAGAATTCAAAAAAATGAGGAGAGGCTTAGGAACCTCTGGGACATCGTTAAACGTCCCAACATCCAAATTATAGGGGAAGAAGAAGAGCAACAAGTGGAAAACTTATTTGAACAAATAATAAAGGAGAACTTCCCCAATATGGCAAAGGAAATAGACTACCAGGACGTCCAGGAAGCTCAGAGAGTCCCAAAGAAGTTGGACTCAAGGAGGAACACACCAAGGCACATCATAATTACATTAGCCAAGATTCAAATGAAGCAGAGAATTCTAGAAGCAGCAAGGGATAAGGGGACAGTTACCTACAAAGGAGTTCCTCCCATCAGACTGTCAGCTGATTTCTCAAAAGAGACCTTCCAGGCAAGAAGGAGCTGGAAAGAAATATTTGAAATCTTGAAAAGCAGGGACCTACATCCAAAATTGCTCTATCCAGCAAAGCTGTCATTTAGAATGGAAGGTCAGATAAAGCGCTTCTCAGATAAGGTCAAGTTAAAGGAGTTCATCATCACCAAGCCCTTATTATATGAAATGTTAAAGGGACTTATCTAAGAAAAAGAAGATAAAAAATATGACAGTGAAAAGACAGCAAACGCACAGCTATTAAGAACCACACCTAAAACGAAAGCAAACTAAGCAAACAGGTAGAACAGGAACAGAACCACAGAAATGGAGATCATATGGAGGGTTAGCAACAGGGGAGTGGGAGAAGGAGAGAGGGGGAAAAGGTACAGAGAATAAGTAGCATAGACGGTAGGTAGAAAATAGACAGGGGAGGGAGGGCAAGAATAGTATGGGAAATGTAGAAGCTAAAGAACTTACGACACATGGACATGAACTAAAGGGGGGAATGTGGGTGGGAGAGGGTGTGCAGGGTGGGGGAGAAATGAGACAACTGTAATAGAGTAATCAATAAAATATATTTAAAAAATGAAAAATAAACAAACAAACAAACAAAAGAAGTGCACCTTATGTTCTTATACACACTTACTCATATCTATACAACTGTACCACACTCCAACAGGTAACCACTTTTTAGTTGTTTGCTTGTTATGCCAGAGAAGGATCTGCATATACTCTTAAAGCATTTATTTTAGCATACTGTCATGAAAAATGTAAATAAATTAAAGTTTGACTTTTGTTTATTACTTTAACTCTATCTGACAATGGGTATCATCTATAATCTTAGTTTTTTCCACTTTAAAAACTTTTTTTCTTTTTTTATTGATTCTAGAGGGAGGAGAAGAGAGGAAGGGAGGAAGAGAAACATAGATGTGAGAGAAGAACATCGATTGGTTGCCTCCTGCACATGCCTCTTGCTCATGCTGGTATCAAGCGGTATCTTGCCAACCAGCATGAGCAAGTGAATAATTGAAATGTTAATCAAGGATGAAACGTCTGCAACCAGGCATGTGCCTTGACCAGGAACCAAAACAGCACCCTTTCTGTTTGCAGGACAATGCTCAGCCAACTGACCCACACCAGCCAGGGCTTTTCCACTTTTTGTAATGATACAAGTTTATAATAATGTATCTTGGCAGTTAATACCTTCCTTTTTAAAACTTAGGCACAATTTTTCCTTATATTCCTATCTTTTGTATAGATAAATATAATTTTAAGTAAATCTGTTTAATGTTAGGGTTTGAGGGTTCTTTATAAATAATACAATCTTATTTCTTCATTCTGAAGATGTGTGAAGTGAGGCTAAGAAAAGACAGCTTTTCGGTCAAGGACACAGAGCCCGTTTGGGTCAGAGCTGGGACATCTGCCCACGTGGGCTCCCTTCTGCCCACATCCCTCACCACCTTCATTGCGGTGTGATGATTCACACCTATTGTTACATGGCTGAAATCCACTGAAAACATGTTTCTGACATCCATCTCAATCCTCAGCGACTGATGCAGTCCATTCTTTAAAAATGAGAATTTTTTTTGCTGATAGATTCATTATTTTAGTTGTTTCTGCTCTCTTAATATTTTCCTGTTTTGATGATTAGTTTTCCAATCTGAACCCACTTAGATTGGAGTGGTATCTTGCCAACCAGCATGAGCAAGTGAATAATTGAAATGTTAATCAAGGGTGAAACTTCTGTATTATATATTTATTATATATGATAGTCTCAACTTTCTGAGTCTTATCAAATTCATTGTTCCTTATTATATTCTCTATGTAATTTTTAATTTAAATGACCCATCTTTTGTTCTCATATAGGAAAATAAGTTGGCATAGCCCTCAACCCATTAATACCACTTTCAAGTTGAGATTGGTTTGTATTAATGTAGTAGTCTGACCCCTAGTGGTTATAAGAAATATCTGCACTTTAGTTGTAGCCGCATATTTTATGGGACTTTCTGGAAAGTAGATATACGATGATGAATTCTTTTTTGAAAATAAATAAAATAAAATGAGAGAAAAGTTATAGTTCAGAGCAGAAATAATAAAAAAGGGGAAATTCAGGCAAGATTGCGTTCCATGAAAATAATTTCCAAATGTGTATTTATATTGGTTTTTAGTCATGCGTGATGAGGCTTCACTTATAAACATAATGTCCTAGGAATCCATACTACATTATTTGTTAGAAACCAAAACTGTTCTTTCCTCTGAAGTTCACGCTTTGTTATCATCCCAGCATAGCTTTCTCTAGTCTGTTTGCTCTAGGATTGGAATCAAATTTAGAGCTGGATAAGCTTTTTGATATAATCTACTAAGGATCGGAGATCCAGAAAGAGTGGGTGACTTTTCCAAAGCCATGAAATGAATTGTCAGCAAATCCCCCACTCATGAGATCTTGGAGGGCCTGAGCACGCAGCAGAAGAGTCCCGGCTTCCTTCTCAGGAGCTGGTGGGGTGGGGGGGTGTGCAGTGCTGTGCCCAAGGGCAGAAGCGGGGTGGAAAGTCTGTAGGCCCAGGAAGGAGCCAACTGGGAAAGCTATACCTGCCCTGTGCGCTCACCGTGAATTATCCACAGAGAGAGAGAGTGCGTGAAAAGTAAAAAATCCTATTTCCCTGCCAGCTGGGGTTCCTGTAAACACTCAGCCTACAAGCATTTACTTTGATGTGCAACCATTACATACTTTTTACACACATACACGACATCGATACTTTTTTCACGTGGGTTCACACTGCATATCGCAGTCTATAACTTGATGTAGTCACTTAATAAAATATCTTGGACATCTGTCCGCAGCAGCACATTCGTATTGTCTGCCGACCTAGTGTTTTAATGTGAGAATGTGGCCTGATGTATTAACTCCTCTCTAACTTACATATAGGTATTTTTTATGTTATTTAAAAATTTTTAAACGTTACAGTTGGCACTCACTGTTGTATTAGTTTCAGGTATATGGCATAGTGGTTAGACGTTTATATGACTTACAAAGACTTATGCCCCCTGGTAAGTCTTGCACTCACCTGACACCATGTGCAGTCATTACAATATTATTGAGTATATGTCCTAAAACATATAGGTGTTTTTTTAAATTTTTCTGTTCCCATAAACAACACTGTAATGAACATCATTATACATATCACTACAGACTTAAATAAGTTTATCTTATGAGGTGAATTTCATTGAAGTGAAATTCTAGTCCAAAATTTACGTGTAATTATAATTTTCACAGTTAACATGCATTTTGAGACTCATACCGCTCCACGTCCCTCTCTTCGTGTTTCCCTAGTTTCTGGTGCCCCCTCCTGGTCTCAGTGGCTTTGTTTCTCTTCGCCTTAATAACCCTGCCCTTTGTCTTTTATGCACTCAACATTTTCTTTCCCCAAAAGAATAAAGCCTTCTGCCGTAAATAGCCTCAACTCCCTTTTCTCCGTGTAAACTTTGCTGAGCTCGGTCACTCTGCCTCTTTCCTCACGTCTGTCAGACAGCTGAGCAGAGAGCATCCTTCCCCCCTCCACCTGTTCACGCGTGCCATGTCCCTGCTGCCACTTTCAGGGTCCTTCTCCCACAGGGAGCCCTTTCCCGAGTGTTTCCTTACTCTTTCCTTGTTTTCAAACAGCCCATTTCCCCTTGGTTCATGAAATTGTCTCCTGCTCCTTAAACCATGTTTTTCCAAACTGTGTCCACCTAACACTGGTTTCGGGAGGTACTCCGTGGGAAAAGAACTCCCTTTGTCAAATAAGTTCAAGTCATCTTCCATGCTATCACCTCCCTTTTGACCAGTTAGAGCTCTTGGTTTGTTAAAGGTTGTGAGAAGTTCTGCAAAATTGAAAAGAAATCTGCTTAGTTTTGCTAATTCACTATTTTATCATCAAACCCATCTTTCCCTTTTGTTTTCATTTGCAATGTTTATAAACATCTTTTAGGGAATTTTGCTTTAAGCAAAAACTTCCCTGGACTCCATGATTCTGCCAAACCCCATCTTCCCCCCTTTCTATGGCTGAAACTGTCTTTTACTTATCTGCACTTTTTTCTCTTAAACTGCTGGTTCCCAGTTAACCCACAGCAACATGGTCTCTGCCCTGACCATTTATCGAATTAAGTCCACTGAGCTTGTTTTAGAGATCCTGAGTGAGTTTCCAGTGGCCAAATTTGGGAGCTTTCTGTCAGTCTCCTTTTTCATTGTGAGGTAGGAGATGATACTTCGGACAACTTTATCTTTCAAATTATTTTTTCCTTACTTACAGAAACATTGCATTATTCAGATTATTTTGAATCTCTCCTCTGTTTAATTTTTTTTCCATTTTAGCTTCATCTATTTATTCAATGATATTTATTAAATGTCTATATCCATTGTGGGAGGCTCTGGAAATTACAACATTGGGCAGGACACAGTCTGCCCTCAAGCACTTCTATACGGTGTGATAAATGTATGGAGAATATAACCTTTCTTCTAAATATGGGCACTCTCTAGGTTTCTGTGCTTAGTGTCCTCCTCCCCTCCCCTCCCCTCCCCTCCCCTCCCCTCCCCTCCCCTCCCCTCCCCTCCCCTCCCCTCCCCTCCCCTCCCCTCCCCTCCCCTCCCCTCCCCTCCCCTTCCCTCCCCTTCCCTTTCTCCCTTCCCTTTTCTTTTTTCTTCTGTATTCTCTCCCTGGTTACTTCATCCATTCACTAGGCTTCATCTACACCACAGGTGGCAAACACAAATCCGGCCCTCTGCCTTGTTTTATCTGGCCTCACACCTTGTTTCTACCTGGTGGCAGGGCCGAGCTCTTGCTTAACTCTTAAGGAACAGTTACATTTATACAGTCCTAAAATCACATTTGGTCCTTTGAAGGCAACTGAAAGGCTAATGTGGCCTCCGGTGAAAGTGAGTTTGACACCCCTGACACTCTGTATATAGATGTACCTACCCCACCCCTGACTACCTTTCTTTCAGACTCCAGGCTCACATTTTCAGACCTGCCTGATTCGTTTATTCATGTGTCAGGAAACACATTAAAAGTCAGCGTGTTCAAAAATAAAAATTTTCTCCACATTTCTCTCTAGCTCCCTAGAATGATGTTTCTCCTGACTCGTTCCTGCTAACAACACTCAGCCATAGTCACCGAGGGCACAGCCACTGACCCCCTTTTCCTTCTCTGCCCACTCCTTCAGCTGCCATGGCCTGAAGCGTCTGTCTCCTTGTCTCACGGTTACAAGCTCCAGGCCTCACGCTTCTCTCTAGACTGTTGCAGAGTCTTCCTAACTAGATTTCTAGACCCTAGTTTCCTTAAGTGCATTGTTTATGTCAATTCCAGATTAATTGCTTTTTGGTAGAAATTTTGTTATGCTTCTTATCATCAGCAAATTTTAATTCCTTCCTTTTTTGCCTCCATCAAATCTAACTTCTGTGGCCTGACATCCAAGGGTCTCCATTACGCCCCTCCTGTTTCAGCTCGCGTTTTCATTGTCCCAACATCGTGAAGTCCATCCCAGATGCCACCTTCTGCAGCAGCCCTCCTGACTTCCCCGCTCAGCTCTGCTCGCTCTGTCCTCAGCAGCCCTGTTGGCATCTCTCCTCTTACATCTTGTGCTAGAGTAAGTTGTGTACTTGCACTAGCTCCTTCTATCTCATTACATGGGAATGGCTTTCCATACACTTTTTTTTTTCCTGTTACATTTAATAGGAAGCTAGAGCTAGATAGGCGATTTGAGTTCATCTAATTGAGCCTAATTTATCCTCTTATTTATACTTTATTCTTTCTTCATCATTACTTTTAGGTGATAACTTACCTTCTTGGAATACTAGAAATGGTTGGAAGTTTACTGCTCTTCACACCTGAGTGTCAAAGGCCTTATGAGCCAGAAATCAATGATCATCTTTTGCCCCCTCTGTGTATGGACTAGAGAAAAGGTCACCCTATTAGGAGAGAGTAACTGTACAGAAACTTGATCCAAGACCCTTGTGGGATATAGTGATGAGAAACTGTTTTGAGACATGGACCTCAAAGTATTAGCAGAAATTAAAGAGGAAACCTGGATCCTTGATGAAATTCCTGAGTTCTTGGCCCAACCACAAGGCCACTTACCTCTGGAGTTTCCATGAAGAAAACAACAGCTATTTGTTTTTGTTACTAAGATTTTTGGCTTGACTGAATGTGAACATTTCTAATAGATATATAGAGCTGTTCAATGTCTTAAATCCCTTTCATCACTTTTGGAAATAAGAGCATAGCACACTTAACCATTCTCCCCAAACAGCTGCAGTCGCACTTAAGTCAGGAAGCCTGCTGGCTGAGAGGAGCTTCACCAGTGAGGGGCAGGGAGAAGGGAGGACAGATGGGGGACGAAGCAGTGATTTCCTTGAAAGCTGAGGAATGTCGACACAGTTCTCCTAAAAAGAAAATGCAGAATTCAGATACTAGTTCAAGAGGCGTTCATCTGACTGGCATGCAAAGTTGAAACCCAGGCACCTCCTGGAGTAGTGGTAATGAGTAATCACCCAAATATTTATTTTTCAATGTAATAAATTAAAAAATTTATTACAAACAATTTGTAATTTTTATTACCAATAAACAATTTGTCTCTTATTTTCAGATACTCTCCACAACAAATTTTTTGGAGGAGCATGAGCTATTCATGCTCACTGGCTTTTATTCTAGTTTGAGTCGGTTGGTATGCTATCGTCATCTGCTCACTCTTAGAGATTCCTGCCTCCCTAAAAATGTTTCTGGCACTTCTGGGTTTGTTCAAATGCATGTTTTCATCACAGCCAAGGCATATAGAGGTCAGAATACAATGGACTTTGCTTATTGATGATAAAGGTTGTAAGGCCAGGTGATGTCAGTTCCAGATGTTTGGGCCAGCTTGGTAAAGATGTGATGTGGGAGATGGAGTCGAAGATGAAAGGAGTCCCCTGTGAAAGGTGGAAACTGAGTGGAAGCAGAAAAGAAGCCTGTTGTGAAAATTCATGGCCAGCTGTGGCGGTGCGAAACCTGGATTCACATCAACAGACTTGACACAGGGCCAGTCTGTCAGATGGGAAGTGAGCAGCTTGCCCTCCCCTGCTCTCTGCTTGACTGAGGAGAACGCTTTGCTATGCCTGTCGCTGCATAGGATTAAAAAACCTTTTTTTGGGGGGGGGGATTTTTAAATGATTTTATAAATTCCCTTGAGGTAATAACTCTCCTTTTAAATTTTTCTATGGCGCTGACTTACAATGGGCAGGTATCTTTTTCTTCATTTTATAGTCACAAAGAGGTTAAGTGAGGGTACCTGTTAGTAAAAATTAGTGGCCAAGTGGGGAACCTGTAGGTTCATGAGGTATCTGAGTTGGGTGTCCAGCAATCAAATGTAGTGGCTGAAAAATGCTGTTTCCTAATGCTACCTGTGTGGATGTTATTTCCTGCAAAAGAATTGTGAGCTTTGCTAAGGAGAAGGCATAGAGATTTACTTTTTTCCCCCTCCTTAGCACTTCTACCTTCCTTATAATGGTTGCATGCTCCTGAACCAGAGTCATCTAAAAATCAATTCTATTACCCGATTGCCTGGTGGTATGGGACATCCAGCATTAAGAAAAATGTCATGGAAGAGAATGGTGGCATTTACAGGTTTTTTGTTTTGTTTTGTTTTGTTTTTTTGTGGGCTTAACTGTTATCTTCGGGCTTTCACTCATTATTTCTTCATATTTGAAGTAGATTGCATGTTTTGTTTTGAACTCACCCACTGCATAGAAACTACTGGAAGTAGTTTTGATATATCAAATAGGGGGCATTACCATGAGATACTACCCTGGGGCACTTTAGATGCCCATAAAGACCAAAGAAAGCCGTGGGAAGAGGGAAAGGAAGAAAATGGGAATTGAGACAGAGTAATGATAAATTGAACAATGGCTCATTAACTCACGTGGAAAGGAGTGTCCAGGCTGAGACTCTGAGAGCCTCTCCCTCCACCACCAATGTTCCAGGTGTTCAAGGAAGATAAACCTAACTGTTAAGTGCTTAAGACCTCTGGGAAGAAAAAAAACAACTATTGTCTGAGTTCAAAACAGCTCCATTCTGAGATAATCTTTGAAGAAGCAAAGAAGAAAAGGGAAAGAATTTCTCTACTAACTGGAGAGAATGATAAACCACAAACGTTTGGGGGCCAATGGTCCCAAAGAAACATCTGTAGGATGGCATTTACAGTTTGCCATTTTCTAATTTCTCTCTTTCTACTCTTTTAGTGGTTCACTTACTCTCTTCAGATGGTTTACTATTCAGTATATTTTTCAAGAACATCCTTGTTAGAAATAGAAAATTTGTGTACTTCATTGGAACACAAAAATCTTAAAAGGCCTTAAAAAGCCGTTACTATTTTCATCTAGAACTAAGATGACTAACGGCTCTAGCTACACCCCTGGAAGCAGGTCTTGTTCAGGTGGGTCACCAAACTCAGGATCAGCACTTAAAAGAGAGGAGGGGTGGTTCTCCAAGTGTGGCCCGTGGCTCAGAGCTTCTGATTCTGCTGCACGCGGCAGCGCTGGCACCCCAGAGCCAGGCTGGTCAGAACTCCCCTGCCGGTCACTGAGCAGTGCTGCCCACATTGCCGCTTTTCAAGAACTGTTAAAACAGCCTGTCTGCCTCTCATCCGTAGAAGCAGATACTATTAGAGCATAGGAACCTTAGAGATTATCTAGTCCAATAACATTTTATAGGCAACACAATCAAGGTGCACAGAGCTCAATGGCCTAGTCCAAGTTCGTATGTTAGTGGAAGACAGAGAAATGGATTTAAATGGGAGTGATTAGGCATTCCCAGTACATGATAAGAGTAGTGATTAATCTTCGTTTTGCTACCAAGTGGATCCCAGACCATCGACTTTTTATTACTTTGTCCTACCTCTTTCTTGTTCATAGTTCCTTAACACAGAGTTGAGCAACTAAGTGAATATTGTGTCATACATTAATGACTAATGATGTGTATCACAGGCTCAGACTTTAATTATTTCTCCTTCCTGATAATCCAGGAACAGTTACCTTCTGCCTAGTATTCTAGAGGGGTAGATCTCTCTCTAGGGAGAAAACAGTGTTCGCTTTGGGGTCAGGAGCCCGAAGTTTAAGTCCTGATTAGCCATGAGCAGATAGAATAAGCTGCCGGTGCTGCTGTTGTTTTTGTTTATTGTTGTTAATAATAACCAAGTGCATAACCTTGGGAGAGTCATGCCTCTAGATTTTAATTTCTTTTCTATGAAAAGAAAAAAATTCATGCTCCTGGATTTACTGTAAGGACCCTTCAGAAATATTAATAAAATGCTTAAAAAGTTAAAATCACTATATAAATTATGCTAGTATCATTTAATTATTCTTAAAAGTAATAAATATACTATTGCAACAATTATTAAGAATACATCATTGATTTTGTTTTTCTTTTTTCCAAAAAGGATTTGTGGTAGCCTCAAAGGGCATAATAAAATAGATATAGAGAAATATCAGAACCAAAGAAAAAAGGAGAATATAAAGGTTAGTAGAATATAGCCTTCATAAAATAGTATATACAGACATATGAAGGTATTACTTCTATTATAACCTTTGATGTCCCTTCAAACAACTGCCTCCTGTGGAGATATCTGTCCTATAGCACTTAAAAAAATTGTTTTTTAGGTGCTTAAGTGAGGGCACTTGATTATAACTGCGGAGAACTCTAATACACCCAGACTGAGGGGTCTTATGGCTTCTGTTTGTCCTTCATGCCCTTCTGTATCTCTAGGCGGAGGCACAGTGTTAGAAATGACATTCTAATGAACATATAACAAATCACATTTTCTAAAGCCTTTAAGAGATATGGAAAATACATGAGGAATATGTTTGAAAAATCTGCTAGGGAATGCACAGTGGGGAGCATATAAACACAAGCTTGTGAACATTTACATAAATTAGAGGTTTGTAAAAGGGAACTAGGGGTGGGGGAAGTGGTTCATGCTGAGCTCACTTCTTCAAACAGGACAGTCTATTACTGCAGTGACAGCCAATTAAAAACAGATGGGACATTAATACCTTGTCTTTAACACAAGATAATTAGATGGAATCACTAAAATATATACCTACAGATCAATGAAGCTCTACCTTCACTCTCCTAGCAGAAAGAAATGAAAATAGTGTGAGGTTTAGGTGGAAGCAAAGATAATAATTGAAGATTGAAAGGTGTCAAGGTTGATGGTATGGGCTACTTTGGAGATGATGTGAGAGCTGATTGACTGCTAGGTGAAGAGAAAGAGGGGATGAGTGACTGACTGAATGTGTCTCCCAGATTCATATGTTGAAATCCTAAACCACAAGGTAATGGTATTAGGAAATGGTACCCTTGGGAGATGATTAAGTCGTGAGGGCTCCACCATCACGAATGGGATCAGTGCCCTTACAAAAGAGGCTCGAGAGACCTCTCTCACTCCTTCTGTCATCTGAGGACTCAGCAAGACAATGACCATCTACAAACCAGGAAGCAGGGTTGCACCAGACACTGTGTCTGCTGACACCTTGACCTTGGACTTCTCGGCCTCCATAACTGTGAGAAATAAATGTTTGTTATTTAAGTTACTCAGTGTATTATACTTTTGTTATAGCCACCTAAGTGGACTAAGACAGGAAAGGAAAGGTAAATGAGAGGAAAGGCCCAGGATTTGGGGTGGATTAAATGAAGAAAGAGGTTCAGTGTCTTTCATGGGATTGGGGACAGCCATGGACTGTGACTTTTCATTCTGCTTCCCACCAGGTCTAATAATCTGTTCTTAAATACTTAGGGGATGGACTTTTGGGTTATATATTTTTTATTTGTTATAATAATAGCTAACATTTATTAAGCTTTTCTCTGTGCCAGGGACTATCATAAGCACATTCCTTGTTTTAAATCATTTAATCATAGTGAAAACTCTTATATAATTAGCATTATTATTATCTTCATTTTACAGATTTTTCTTTTTTTAATTATTCTTGTTTATTTTATTACAGTTGTCCTAATTCCCCCCCCCCATTTGCCATCCTCCACCCCCCCCCCCACATCATTGTCCATGTCCATGGGTCATTCATACATGTTCTTTGACACCACTTCCCCTTTTTTCCACCACTCCCCCTCCCACCCCTTCTGGCAGCTGTTAGTCTGTTCCCTGTTTCCATGTCTCTGGTTCTGTTTTGCTCATTAGTTTATTTTGTTCATTAGATTCCTCTTATAAGTGATTTCATATAGTATTTGTCTTTTACAAACTGGCTTATTTCACTTAGCATAATAGTCTCCAGTTCCAGCCATGCTGTTGCAAAAGGTAGGAATTCCTTCTTTCTTTCTGCTTTGTAGTATTCCATTGTGTAAACATATTACAGTTTTCTGATCCACTCATTTACTGATGGGCACTCAGACTGTTTGCAGCACTGGGCTATTGTAAATAGCACTACTATGAACACAGGGATGCATAAGTTTGGATTGGTGTTTTGGGATTCTTAGAGTATATTCACAGCAATGGAATCACTGGGTCAAAAGGCTGTTCCATTTTTAATTTTTTGAGGAAATTCCATACTGTTTTCCACAGTGGGCTGCAGCAGTCTGCACTAAGGTTCCCTTTTCTCCACATCCTTGCCAGCACTTGTTGTTTGTTGATTTATTAATGATGGCCATTCTGACAGGTGTGAGGTAATATCTCATTGTGGTTTTAATTTGCATCTCTCTGATGGCTAGTGGTGTTGAGCATTTTTTCATATGTCTCTGGGCCCTCTTTATGTCCTCCTTGGCGAAGAGTCTGTTCATGTCCTTTGCCCATTTTTTAATTGGATTGTTTGTCTTCCTGGTGTTGGGTCATATGAGTTCTTCATGTATTTTGGATATTAAACTCTTGTCCAGTGTATCATTGGCAAATATGTTCTCCCATACAGTCAGTTCCCTTTTCATTTTGATGATGTTTTCTTTAGCTGTGCAGAAGCTTTTTAATTTGCTGTAGTCCCATTTGCTTATTCTTTCCTTTATTTCTCTTGCCCTAGAGGATATATTTTTGAAAATATTGCTGTGTGAGATACCTGAAATTTTACTGCCTATGTTTTCTTCTAGGACTTTTATGGCTTATGTTTAAGTCTTTTATCTATTTTGAGTTTATTCTGGTATATGGTGTGAGTTGGTGGCCTAGCTTCATTTTTTTGCATGTGCCAGTCCATTTTCCCCAGCACCAGTTATTGAAGAGGCTATTTTTACTCCATTGTATGCTCATGCCACTTTGTCAAATATTAGTTTACCTAGAGATTTGGATTTATTTCTGGGCTCCCTATTTTGTTCCATTGATCTATATGTCTGTTCTTATGCTAGTAGCAGATTGTTTTGATTACAGTGGCCTGGTAGTATAATTTGATTTCAGGTATTGTGATTACTCCAGCTTTGTTCTTTGTTGAGACTGCAGAGGATATTCAGGGTCTTTCTTGGTTTCATATAAATTTTTGAAATATTTTTTCTATATCTGCAAAATATGCTATTGGTATTTTAATAGGAACTGCATTGAATCTGTAAATTGCTTTGGGTAGTATGGATATTTTAATGATGTAAATTCTTCCTGTCTATGAAAAAGTTATAAGCTTCCATTTATTTGTATCTTCCTCAATTTCTTTCTTCAGTGTCCTATAGTTTTCCAGGTACAAAGCTTTTAACTCCTTAGTTAAGTTTATTCCTAGGTACTGGGCTATATATTTTTTATCTATAAGTGGAAAATCTTGATTTCTCAAAAGAGACCTTGCAGGCAAGAAGGGGCTGGAAAGAAGTATTCCAAGTCATGAAAGGCAAGGAACTACATCCAAGATTGCTCTATCCAGCAAAGCTATTGTTTAGAATAAAAGGGCAGATAAAGCCAGATAAGGTCAAGTTAAAGGAGTTCATCATCACCAAGCCCTTATTATATGAAATGTTAAAGGCACTTATTTAAGAAAAATGAGATATAAAACAGTATAATAAAATGACAGCAAACTCACAATTATTAACAACCACACCTAAAACAAAAACAAACAAACAAACAAAAAAACTAAGCAAACAGCTAGAACAGGAACAGAACCACAGAAATGGAGATCATATGGAGGGTTAGCAACAGAGGAGTGGGAGGAGGAGAGAGGCGGAAAAGGCACAGAGAATAAGTGGCATAGATGGTAGGTAGAAAATAGACAGGGGGAGGGCAAGAATAGTGTGGGAAATGTAGAAGCTAAAGAACTTATGACACATGTAGAAGCTAAAGAACTAAAGGGGGGAATGTGGGTAGGAGAGGGTGTGCAGGGTGGAGGGGAATGAAGGGGGGAAATGGGACAACTGTAATAGCATAATCAATAAAATATATTTTAAAAAAAGAAAATCTCCCATGAGTCTTGGTGTGAGGCCAGTGATCATCTTCATAATTAATGTGACCAAATGATGAATTTGGATATTATCTGAAGGTTTTTAACATCAACAGAACAGAAGGAAAAACATGGAGATTAAAAGAAAGTGGGAGGAAAAAAATGTGAGTAAGAAGAGAGAGCACATCACTTGACATGCCCTTATACTGTACAGTCAACGTTGTTAAACTTTTAGTGTGATCTAGTTTGTCTGCAGGGACCTTAGCATTTGCGTTTTTTCTTTCAATTTTATTTTGTATTGGTTTCAGGTGTATAGGGCAGTGGTTAGAAATTATATACTTAACACAGTACTCCTCTCAATATTTTCATTGCCCCAACTGGCACCATACTTAGTTATTACAGTATTATTGACTATATTCCCCAAGCTTTACTTACATTCCCATTACTATTTTGTAACTACTTATTTGTGCTTCTTAATCTATTTACCTCTTTTACCTAATTCCTTAATTCCCTGCTCCTCTGGCATCTACCTATTCACTCCCTTTGTCTATGAGTATTTCAGTTTTGTTGAATCATTTATTTTGTTGTATAGACTCCACTTGTAAGTGAAATCATATGGTACTTATGTTTCTCTGACTGACTTTCTTCACTGAGCATAATATCCTCTAGGACTATCCATGTTGTTGCAAATGGTAAGATTTCATTCTTCTTTATGGCTGAGTAATAATCTGTTGTATATATGTATCACAGCTTTTTATCCACCCATCAATCGATGGGTAATCAGGCTGCTTCCATATCTCGTCTATCATAAATAACACTGCAATGAAGGTAGGGGTGCATAGATGCTCTTGAGTTAGTGTTTTGGGTTTCTTCAAATAAATCCCCAGAAGTGGAATTGCTGGGTCATAAGGCAGATCCACTTTTAATTTTCTGAAGAACCTCCATTCTGTTTTCCACTATAGCTTCTCTAATAAGCTCTCAGGTGACATAGATGCAGCTGTCCTGGGAACCACACTTTGATATCCACTGCTCCCAGGGTTTAGATTTACCCTGTTGATGGGTACAGGACAGTTACTCCTTTCTAGTATAGACTCCAACTTATTTCAGTTTGTTGACTACACTGAAAATAATTTTTATACCCTTATCAGAGGCTTAAAACTACCAGTTGAGAGTCTCCAACACAAACAGAGTCCCCTAGGACTCTGAGCATTCATTAGAGTGGATACCTGGGCTGCTGTATTTCAGGGCTGTGCATAGTAACTAGCAAGATTGTGGGTAGCCATAGTCTGCATGACTTTATACAAATTTTTGTTTATTGATTTTAGAGAGAAAGAGGAAGGGGCAAAGAGAGAAACATCAATTTGTTGCTCATATTTATATATTCATTGGTTGAGTCTCGTATGTGCCCTGACTGGAAATTGAACCCACAACCTTGATATTTTTGGAGGATGCTCTAACTAACAGAGCTTCAAGTGACTTTTAATATGGGGCCTAATAGAATGGTAGGTATGGGAAATAAAACACTGTGATATGAATTCCACAGTGACTTTCCACATTCTTCTGCATGAAGCCTCAGCATCTCTTATCAAAATTGTAAGTACTGTCTTTTCCCCATCCTTGTATAGCAATAGAATTAGTTATGAATGCCTTCAGCTGCAAGGAATAAAAATCCTTTACCAAGAGTGAATTAATAAAAAGACATCTATTTAAAAAAATATTTTATTTATTTATTTTTAGAGAGGGGAGGGAAGGGAGAAAGAGAGGGAGAGAAACATCAATGTGTGGTTGCCTCTTGCACACACCCCCACTGGGGACCTAGCCTGCAACCCAGGCATGTACCCTGATTGGGAATCAGACCAGTGACCCTTTGGTTCACAGGCCAGCACTCAATCCACTGAGCCACACCAGGCAGGGCTATTTTTGTCTCATAGTGTGAAGTGTAGAAGTAGGTGGCTACTGGAATTGGTTCAGTGGCTCAGTGATGTCAGAGTTGCTTTCTGTACAATTCTTTGGACCTTTTCCTTATGGTAACACCCCTTGTCAATGCAGGAGGGATAAAGAGAGTGGCACAAGCCATGGGTGATTCTTTTATTAAGAAAGAAAACCCTTTCTAGATTCCAGAAGAGTTTCCCTTACACTTCACTGGCCAGAACAGTTCATTTAGCTTCTGTAGGGGAGGTAGGCCCAGTAAAATGATAACAGAAATAATGTTGGTCAACATGTGGTATCTGCCAGAGAAATGGTCTCATATCTCTTCACACTGAAAAACTCTCCTTTTTGTTCACTCATCCGAGACAGCCTGTCTGTTCATTGCTCCAGAAAGCCTTTCCTGTCTATTCAAGCTCTTGTCCCATAAATCAGCAGGTGACTCTGGCAGCCACTCTTTGTTTTTAGAGAGTTGGAAGTGCCCTGAAAACACATGCCAATTCGCATTGGCTCAGCGCACTGCACTGCAGCCTCCCAGGCAGCCTTGGGCCTTCATGGTCCTGGCTTACTGGGCTTTTCCAAGGAAAACTCTGCCTCTCCCTTAAGGTTGATTGATGCTTGTCTTCTCCTAGTTTCAAATGATGAAGTCTTCATCTGTGTTTGAATATTCTTTTTCCCTACAGAGGGATTAATTTGCCATGTGAGTAAACCTCGCCAAACTTCTTTGAATTTTCTTATTTTCAAATTAGTTTCACACATAGAAAGACGCATGTGGTGATTGTGATTTTCTTCAGCAGATGTTTGGAAGGGCTCATGGATGAGTCCACCAACAGCTGAAAGAATAGGACATTACAACCTTTGCCTCTGAGACCCCAAGTGTTGCACAAATGGGTGCTGAACAAAAAGTCCAGTTGTTTTCAGTGCTTCTCACTGATATCTCTGTTGTATGAAACAGATAAACTGATTTCATAAGAACCAGGGCTCCACAGACAACAATAGGCTTGTGATAGAAGAACAGGCTATATTGATAAATGCATAATTTTATGCTAAGTCACTGGGCTTGTCCTCCCCTTGCATCAGAGAGTCAGATTCCACATAATCTTTTTTTTTTTTTAAAGATTTATTTATTTATTTATTTATCTTTAGAGGGGAAGGGTAGGAGAGAGGGAGAGGGAGAGAAATATCAATGTACGGTTGCCTCTCATGCGTCCCCTGCTGGGAACTGGCCTGCAACCCAGGCATGTGCCCTGACTGGGACTCGAACCGCGATCCTCTGGTTCGCAGGCCCGTGCTCAATCCACTGAGCTACACCAGCCAGGGCAGATTCCACATAATCTTATGATTCCTCCCCATGGAGTTCTCACCATTTGATCTCTCTATCTTTTTTTAAAAAAATATATTTTATTGATTATGCTATTACAGTTGTCCCACTTCTCCCCCATCATTCCCCTCCACCCTGCACACCCTCTCCCACCCACATTCCCCCCTTTAGTTCACGTCCATGTGTCATAAGTTCTTTAGCTTCTACATTTCCCACACTATTCTTGCCCTCCCCATCTATTTTCTACCCACCGTCTATGCTACTTATTCTCTGTACCTTTTTCCCCTCTCTCCTCCTCCCACCCCCCTGTTGCTAACCCTCCATGTGATCTCCATTTCTGTGGTTCTGTTCCTGTTCTAGCTGTTTGCTTAGTTTGCTTTCGTTTTAGGTGTGGTTCTTAATAGCTGTGCGTTTGCTGTCTTTTCACTGTCATATTTTTGATCTTCTTTTTCTTAGATAAGTCCCTTTAACATTTCATATAATAAGGGCTTGGTGATGATGAACTCCTTGAACTTGACCTTATCTGAGAAGCACTTTACCTTCCCTTCCATTCTAAATGACAGCTTCACTGGATAGAGCAATTTTGGATGTAGGTCCCTGCCTTTCAAGACTTCAAATATGACCTCTCTTTCTAAGAGAGGAGTGAGTATGTTTCCAACAACCTGGTGTATTTAGAAAAAAATTCCTGAGTTTGGGGAGGTTAGTAGCTTTACACATTTTCTTCTGCGTTATAACAGAAGAGCCAGAACAATAGCAGAATTCTCCCAACTGTAGATCCTTGGTCTCTCTCTTGGATAGTTGGCTCTGGAAATAATTCTGTTCAGAAAATACTTATTTGGAAACTTCTTTTTCTATTATACTGCTCTAGGACATCTGAGAAAACAAAGAAAAAAAGCCATATTTTCAAGGAACTTATAATCTAGATAGAGAGGTAGGACAATATACTCAAAACAATAAGTGAATTAAATTATGATACCAGATAGCAAATCAAATGATATCACAAGGAAGCATGTAACCAATTGGTATTTCCTCATGTGCTATGAGTTTGGAGGGCAAAGAAATCCATCTGGGACAGGAAATCAGAGGAAGTTGTGAAGTGAGAACAGAACTTGGAGAATAACCGATCAGCAAGGGTATCCTGTGTAGGCGGAGTATCATGAGCAATGGTGCAGAAGTTTGGAGCTACATGGCCTGTTTTGGCCAAACAGATGTCCTTGTCTTGTTTTTAATCTGAGGGCAAAAGCATTCAGTCTTTTACCATTAGGACTCACATTAGCTGTAGATTTTTGTTGATCTACTTTATCAGGTTGAGGAAGTTCCCTTCTATTCCTAGTTTGACAAGTGTATTGTTTGTCTGTATATTTGTCTGTTCTGTCATGAAAGGGTGTTAGATTTTTCTCATTTTTTCTACTGAGATGACCATATGGTTTTGTTTTTTATCTTATTAATATGGTATATTACATTGGTTAATTTTCATATATAAAACAAACTTGAATTCCTTGGGTAAATCTCACTTGATCATGATATATAAGCCTTTTTATATATTTCTGAATTCAGTTTGCTCATATTTTGTTGAGGGTTTTGGATCTATATTCATAAGAGATATTGGCCTGTGGTCTCTTTTCTTGTGATGTCCTTGGTTTTGGTATCACAGTCATTTTGGCCTCATGGAAGGAGTTGGAAAGGGTTCCCTTGTCTTCTATTTTTGAAAGAATTCATGTTAATTCTTCTTTAAACATCTGGTAGAATTTACCAATGAAGTCATCTGAGCCGGGTAGGTGAATTTAAAATTATTATTTCAATCTCTTTTTTTTTTTTGACTTTATTTATTTTATTTTTAATCAGTATTTTTTAATTGTTGATATTGTACAGTTTTCTGTCTTTTACCCCGCCCCAGCCCACCACCCCAGCCCTCCCCTCCTTCCTCCCATTTCCACCCCCCATAGTTTTTGTCCATGAGTCCTTTATACTTGTTGCTCTAAACCGTTCCCCTTTTCCCCTGAAATTCCCTCCCCTCCCCCTCTGGACACTGTCAGACTGTTCTCAAATTCAGTGTCTTTAGTTTTTATCCATCTATTCAGATTACATTTATTTGGTACTTTGTATTTTCAAAGAATTTATTGCCATACGTTTTTCAAATTAATCTATTATAATCTTCTTTTTTGAAGGTTGATAGTAATGCCCATCTTTTATTGTTGATTTTGTCATCTGGGTCTTCTCTCTCTCTCTCTTTTTTTTGTTGTTGGTTAGTCTAACCAAATGTCTATTGGCCTTTTTAAAAAACAAGCCATTGTTTTTTGTTGGTTTTTTACATTGTTTTTCTATTCTCTATTTCTACTCTAATATTTACTATTTAATTTATTAGTTATTTATTATTATTGTTATTTCCTTCCCTCATTTTGCTTTAAGTTTAGTTTGCTTTTTTTTCACCAGTTTTTAAGGATGGATGGTTAGGTTGTTAATTTAAAATCTTCCTTTTTTTATATAGATATCTGTAGCCATGAAGTTTTTCCTAAATATCGCTTTAGCTGCATCATAAGTTTTGGTATGCTGTGTTTTTGTTTTTATTCATCTCAAAGTATTTTGTAATTTTTTTGTAATCTCTTTTTTGACTCATTGGTTATCTCACAGTGTGTTGTTTAATTTTTACAAACTTGTACATTTTCCAAATTTCCTTCTGTTATTGAATTCTAACTTCATTCCATTGTAGCCAGAGCATATGCTTTGTATAATTTCAGTTAAATTTATGGAGGCTTATTTATGGCCTAGCGTATGAGCTCTCCTGGAGAATGTACTAGGGAAGAAGATGTACTCCACTTTTATTGGGTGAGTGTTGTATCCATATAGCCCTATCCATCCTTGATTGGCAGCTAGGTAGAAAAGCATCCTGGTCTTCTTGGCTGCACACACCTGCAGTAGAGCTCCATCATCCTGAACTGGGGGCTGGGCTGGGGAGGGGGTGGTGGAGCAAGCCATGGCTCAAACGCTTTAGGCTCTTAATGTTCTTACTGAGATTTAGTAGATTTTCTTGAGCACATGTCTTCCATTGGTGTGTGTTCTGAGGATGATTTCTAGAGATGATATTTTTAGCAGCTGAATTGTTGTATCACTGGAGAGAGGGTCCAAGCTCCTCATACCACCACTCTGGAAGTCAATCTCCTTCACATGTTTTCAATTTTAATAGTATCTTTCTAGTCTTTTACATTGACTAAGTAAATTAGAACTAGATCCATAAAATCGTAGCTAGTGGGTTAGTTATCTCAAGGTTGGAGAGAAAAATTAACTTCTCATGGGAAACATTATTTAAGCAAAAAAATGTTAATGAATTCTTCTAACAAAAACTGTTTCTGATAACAAACATTTGTATTCTTAAAGTTATAAGCCAACAGCCCCTGTAATTGTTAAAAGAAATATTTTAATTTTATCCTTTTAATAAATAGACGTAGGCAGAGTCAATTTTACTGTTATAAGATACTGAATAAGTATAACCTTTACTTATAGTATGTGACAATTAATATGTAAACATAACTAACATTCCCCTTTATTTTTCATTTTCAACAAAGGTAATTCACAATGTACTTCTTTACAGTCTCCAAACACTTATTTTAACAGCTCTTTGCTTAAAATTTCCATTAATTACTATTGAAACGTATGGCTCATGAGTAAAAATTTGGAATTTGATCATTTATTTTTGATCTGGTTTTGGAGCAAGTAAATGACACAGATGAATGTCATGTAACTGAATATAGTTCTTAAGCATTTTCATATTCAAAGATTGGTTTCATTAGATATAATCACACACTGAATTTTCAACCCATCCTTGCTGCATGAGACTTCCAAAGAGAATTCAGTTGCAACCAATAGTTATATTGGACCCAAGCAGTGCTTTGGTTAGTTGGAACATGGCAATGAGCCTTAGTAATCTGGCTCTTGTAATGTTATTTAATATGACATAACTCTGTGAGCTAATGTGGGGTTGAGTGATGACTATGATCAGGAAGTGAGACAAACATGCTCTACTTCTATTGTTTGGAGAGAGCTCCCAGTGCTGCAAAAGGCCAAGTTTATGTCTTTTTTTTTTTTTTTTATGTCTGTGACCTGCTGGTCTATGTCCATCCCCTAACAGTCCTGCTCCCATAAGACTCTTCCCATGTACCAAGGAGGGCAAAATTAAGAGAGCTAAGTTGTTGAGCTTATAGGCAACTTTTGGGTCACTGAGGAGAGATAGACTGGGATCAGGCTAAAGGTTACAGATAAGCAGCTCAGTGGTGTCACGTGCTCTCTGATGAGCAGAGGCTCTAATGAAGTAGAATTGGGGTTTTATAACAATTTGGCAACCCCATTTCATTCTTGACAGTTCAGCGTGTTCAGTTTTCATAAATAATAAAACAATGGGTTCTGTACATAAGGGAGGTGGAGAAACTTGAGATCATGGCCACTTTCATTCAGTCTTCATTCTTTTGCAGCTTCATGTCTAACTACTATATTCATGGTTGCACAATAAGGCTACCTTCCCTGCAGTTATTAGCATCGTTTGCCTAAAAATCTGATGCCTGTTAATAAAAACAGGTGTTGAAATCTTTTGCTTTTGCTGAGAAAAGCACCATCATTTTTGTCCCTTGGCGAACTTAATCCACCTTTATGTGGCTGCTGCCTTTTTGAGTTGTTCTGTGTCATTTTCTACTGCTTCTCTCTGCTGTCTCGAAGCAAAGTTGTAAACTGATAGACTAGTATATTCAATTAAGCAGATATCTGCAATGAAGTATAAGTGGTCTGAGAGAGCCAAGCCATTGGGTCTTACTTTTGGGCAGCTCACACACGTTGACTTCCCTGCCTCAGAGTGCACACTTTTCCCACCCGGGCACTTTCCTGAAAAGTAGAGATAGGGAGGGCAAGTCTTCATTTCTCCTCTTTGCTCAGGATCATCAGTTTCTGCATCTGTCACATAAAGTCTTGATTGCCATGCCTGCCAGGAGGCATAGCAGGTGTTCATGCAAATAGAATGACTGAAACTCTATCTGTCTCTCTTGGAGACCAGGCTCTCTACCCCAGATCTTTGTCAAGTTATAATACAAGAGAGAATGTGCGATATAAATCATCACAAAGGTTATTACTGTTTTGAAAGCTCAGAGGTTACTTTTAACAGGTAAAATATGACAAAGTTTTATACAGCAAACATTTCATTAGTACCTTGACTGATCAGTAGTATTTTTGACATTATGAGATGCAGGAAACAAATTTTAGAGAGAGGAAAAAATAGTAGCAAAAATGAGGAATGAAGAAAGTGTTTTGTTTAGCTCTGATGGGTTGAGTTCAGAATGCTAAAAAATGGTATTTAATTGTGAGGAGTAATTGGAGGATTTGTGGGGGAGAATGTAATGAATAATGGGGACTTTCCCATGTCACACAGTGTCCCGCACCCACACAGAGGCTATAGCTTCTGTACTATTTATTTTTTATTCCTTCTTGAACTTCAAACTCCTTTCAGATCCATTACTTCTATATTATTGGGGGCGATTGTGGAGGGATGAAGAACATCCTGGAGCTTGGGTCTGTCAGCCCTTGTCTGGTGTCTGGACTGCCACTCTCAGGTGCCCTGATCATCCTGAGTTATTTAGTGGGAAGTGTCTCTTACCGTCACCTTTGCCACCCAACATTCTGTTTGAGAACCTATTTTTATCCCCACCTACACCTATTCACTCTTAGATTTTTTTTTTTGCCTTTGAGCAAGGGCAAACTTTCAGTGTGATTTATGAATCAAATTATATGTTTGAGATGATATTTTCATTGACACTTGAAAAAGCGGTTCACTGTATCCATCAAAGTAGGTGGCAATTATGAAAATAATCTTCAACCACTCACCTTCAGATTAAAGAATCGGTTACTCAGGGTTACTGGTAGGAGAGCAGCACTTGCTATACTAACGTTATTAATTTCTTAAAGAAGAGTGACAGCAAGATACAGCCATGCTGGCCTCAATGCCAAGTAAAGGGGAAATTCTTGGTTTAGGAACAGGCGGAATAAGCAAAATTTTGCCTTTGGTGTTGTTTTTGTACTCCCCGCACTGCAGGCTGGTTGGCATGCAGTTAAAAATGTGCATTGGTTTAATAAATTTTTAGAACAGATCTGCTTTTCAATTTTAAAAATAAAGCCATTGTCACAAAAACTGCTACACATTTAATTTAAAATGTTCAACTCTGTAAATAAGAATATTGAAAAGGTACTGAGTGTGGTAACTGCGTTTTAGCTCAATGTCATGGTCCCATTCCATATTTCATGAAAGCAGCACGGGCCGTAGATCTGCCTTTGTGTTTCAGGTACACCGTATTAGCAACCTTCAGTAGGTGACGAAGAGAGCCTTCATATTCCCCTCAGCTGACTGACCTTTAGACAGATTTATTCCCAACTCTGAGCTCTTAGCCTCTCTTTTCTTAGACCATTCACTTTGGAAAACTTGTAAATTTTTTTCTGCCCCTTTGAGATGTAACTTTTTAAAAGAGCTGTTTGCCAGTTTTACAACCCAGGACAGCTGGCTATATTCAAATCATCCAAGATGTGGACTGCCGTGGTCTTATAGCTTGGTTTCAACCCATACTGACAGCTTTGTTTTCTAAGTATCTCCTAGATTTCCTGAATATAGAGCTCTCCACTTTTTTCTTTGCTACACTTTCATACTGTACTTATATCTTCCCTCCACTTGAACTACTTTTATCATATGTTTACTTAGCAAAATTCTATCCATGCTCGGGGCCCATATGTATGCCAAAGTCACCTTCCTAAACACCGACAGAAGAAGTGATTTTTTTCTGTGCTTTGTATTTTTTAGTACACACAATGTATTTACTATAATCTAATTGTGCTTATCACAATCTACTTTGTATTGTGATTATTTTGATACTTGTCATATGCTCTGTATTAACTTGTAAAATCTTTCAAGGTGTGCTTGTGCTTACTAAATATATCTTTATATTACCCCACTTACTTAATATCAATTTTGTACATAGTAAAATATTTAAAAAATATTTAAAAATATGTGTTAGGTAAATGAACTATAATACATCAATAAATGCAAAGTGGTACTGTTGGCCCCTCCACTGTCCCAGGCAGAGTTGCATCATGTGCAGTGCCTTAAACTGTGTGCCCTCGAGGCCTCTCTTGGGTTTTATGTGTGAGTTCTCAGGGAGATCAGAACTGCTGAACTTGTTGTGCTAGCCAGAGTTATAGACACAATCAGTCAAAGCCCATTCCCAGTTCAGGAAAACATGAATAAAGTTCGAGTACAGCAGAACATGTCTTGGTTGAAAATAAATGACTTTGGGACCACACCCTGTATTATTCTAAGTCAAACAGGATTGTCTGTCTCAAGCAGAGATATAATTTGTGTGAGTTAGCAAATCTGAAATCTTCAACTCCTTCAATACATAGACATTAAAGAAAATGAGAATATTTATTTTAATTGGTTGAGCTCCAGAGGTAAAGACCTTAAAGGAGGCAGAGAAGAGAATCTGTACTAGACATCTCAGCTAAAGCTTCGGAGAACTGGCACATAGTTGGGTATGCTATGCCTGTCTTCTCTTCTTCCTTGGTTAGAGAAGCCTACTTTCATTCAGTATGGCTATGCACTTAGTTAAATATTCATTACACCAGTCTCTCTTACTGGAAAATACAGTTCTGGACAATGAGAAAGTAGCGAAGTCTCCTGGGTGAGGTTTCCAGGAAAGTTATCAGACAGGTAGCACATGTGTTTCATTCTTTCTCTTCCTTCCTGTCTGGAACTTAGTGTAATGCTTTAATCCTGAGAAGTGTGACACAATTTTGGAAGCATGAAGAAGAAAGATACTAAGTTGTAGTAGTGCTAAACTGTCTTCTTTGGATTTTTTCCTTTTTTTTTTTGGTGTGGAAAATGAGCCCAATTTGTTAGCGCTAGTGTACTTGGTTTTCTGTTATATGAAGACAAATTTAAACCTGAAAAATCCACTGGGCATATCTAGAAAATGTGTGGATGATTCAAAATATGAAAGGTCATGAGTTTGATTCCTGGTCAAGGCACACGGGTAGGTTGCAGGTTCAATCCCTGGTCCGGCTGCATGTGGGAAGGCAACCAATCCAGCTGCCCCATCTCTCTTTTTCCCTTCTTCTCTCCCTTCTTCTCTCTCTAAAAACAATGAAAAAATGTCCTTGGATGGGGATTAAAAATTTTTTCCCTGACATGAAATATTTTTCTATGGCTATTTTAATAATTGTATAATGTACCAACAGACAGATGTGCATGTTCCTTTAAGTGGTCTCCTTTTTGTTAGAAATTAGCTCTTCCCTATATAACCGTTATGATGGCACAACTCTGCAACTAGAATTTAGTTTATCTCCTTAATTTTTTTGTTAGGACAAATAGTGTTGGTACTTTAATAGGGCTTTTGTAAGATGAGGGTAGCTATAACATAATTCAGATATATTATGGATGTAAAATTTCTGGCATGAATGTATATCAGTAGGCAACATTCTACACATGGTCTGGACTCTCAAATTAGTTGTTTATGATTCAGTGTTTGAAACTCAGTACATATGTTTGTGCTGAGATGATGTTGTAATTGGTATTTAGGTTCCAATGTATCTTATGAGTCTTCATTTAGCTCATGAAACATATTGGGAATCTAAATACCAATTATGACATTACTTTATAATATATGAAACATATATAAATATAAATATAGCTGAATTGCTGAGTTATAGTATGAATAGTAGAATCCTCTCCTCCTTTCTTCCTGTTTCTCTTTCATCTCAATCCACAACTTCGTGAAAGGCCATCACTAAACAACAGAAGCAAAACAACCCTTCCAGTCACTCAGACTTCGGGAGAAATTTAGGTTTATTATGAATCTGAAAACATTTTCAATTAAATCTCTGTATTTGTGAGATTCTTTATACCCTGGGAAAGGATTTTCAGTCACCATGTGTAGAAGAATTTTTTTTTAAAGAAGTGAAATTTTAGTCCTGAATTTATACTTTATCAGTCTTGCATACTTTATTTTTTGTTGTCAACAAAGATCAATGCTTTGTATTTGCCAGGACAACAAAACAAAACAAAACAAAACAAACCCCCCCAAAAAAACACAATGGCTTCCAAAGCTCTTGCTAGAAAAATGGACATTTAGACACTGCTATTTAGATGTGGCATGGGAGATGTGACATACATTCTTACTGTTTGGTTTGTTTGTTGATACATACTTTTCTGTCTTGCTTTTAGAGGCTTTCTAATTCTGTTGAAATATAACTATTTTATAATTAGCCTCTCTGGACATAATCAGGCAATCACTACTGGCTTAGCTTTGATTCTGGCTTCAGATATTTGTAGCTTTAATTACTTTCTTAGAAAATGGTTTATTGACTCATTACAAGTTTTTAAAATAAATTTTGTATTTTAGAATACATTAGTTTTACAGAACAACTAGTTGTTCTGTAACTCTCTGACATTAGTACAGAGAGTTCCCATGTACCCTACTCCCTGTTTTGTCTACTGTTGACATCTGACAGTACGGCACATTTGTCACAACAAATGAACTAATATTGCTGCATTATTATTAACTAAAGTCCATATTTTATTCAGGTATCCTTGGTATTCATCTAGCATTGTTTTTCTGTTCCAGGATCCCATACGAGGTATCCTATTACATTTAATCATTCTGATGTCTCATTAGAATCATTTTGGCTATGAGAGTTTCTCAGACTTTTTTTTCTTTCAGGAGCATGCTTTAATTTCCCCATTCACATGCGAGTCAGAGCACCTCTAATGATTATTCTCTGAACATTACTATCCACTAGACTGTATAACTCATTTTACTTTCATTTTTAATATATAGGATAAGAAAAGTGGGAAATTAAAAATAATATTTATCTTTCTTTTTTTATGAGAACACAGGTTTTATTCTCTCAGCAAATTTCAATTATATAGTACATTTTTATCAACTATAGTCACCATGTTATACATTAGACCTCAGACCTTATTTATCTTATAACTGAAAGTTTGTACTTTTTCACATTCTCTAGACTTTCCTTGCTTTGATGACTGCCAGTTTTGAGGAGTTCTGGTCAGGTATTTTGTAGCTGTCTCTCAGCTGAGATTTGTTTGATGTTTTCTTCATGAGTAGACTGGGGCTGTGGGATTTGGGGAGGAGGACCACAGGAGTGAGTGTACCATTCTCAACATATCATGTCAAGAGAACATGACTTATCACTGGTGATGTCAACTTTGATCACTTGGCTAAGGTGGTGTTTATCAGATTTCTTCACTCTAATTCTCCCCTCTCCCTCCCTACTAGCTTGGTTCCTGTATGGCAGCCTTGGGAAAGACCTCACTACGTGCAGCCCACAGGTTAAACGTGGGGAGTTATGCCCCAGTCCCTTGAGGGAAGAACATCTACATAAATTATTTAGGCTTCATTTGGTTTTCATTTCAGATGACAATGAAGATTTTAGAAAGTAAAATTTTTAAAAATAAAATTGTGGGTTTGACTGTGTAAATATAAGTTTGAAATGAGGAAAAGGATAATTTCCCACAACTTTTTTTTTGAAGTTTAATTGAAACTTTTTGTCATAACACCAAACCTTAGGTCACTTTCAAAGACACATCTTAATATCTGGATGACAATGATTTGAAAAAGGAAAGTTTTCAACAATAAATTTATGTATACTGTAAAGGCTGATCAATTTTTTCCCATTTTTATCTGGTGGATATTTAATAATATGATGGATTATTTAGTATCATACACAAATTTCCAATTAGATTGAATGAGGAGAAAACCTTCTTGCAGAAAAGGGTCTTATCTTCTTCCTTTTCTCTGGTTGTGTTGTATATCTTTATTACTTCCACTGGAAGGAGATTAACTTTTCACTGTTGATATATTCTGAGTTTTATATGGAACAGAACTCTCAGGCAGAAAAGTGATTTTACTCTTCAACTTGCAGAACTTTCGATATCCATCATAATTCCTGTCATATCCTGTGGATATTACTTTGACCACTGCAGTCAGAAATCCTGATATAATCAGCTCAGTCTTCAGGGAGTTCTTTGCATCGAAACCATTAAGAGATTTTAAATGAGCCCCTCTAGCCGCTCTTGCTGGGTTATGCTCACAGGTGAGTTTCCATCAGTAATTAGATCTTTCATTCTTGGCATTTGGGCAAGCAGCACTTTTCACATAAGATACTGCAAGGTTTGGAGCTTATTTGTGAATTAAAGGGAAGTAGAAAATGCAGACCTTACTGTGGCAATTAATACTATTGAATATTGAGCTTTTTTTTTTTATTTGCTGGAGATGTCATTTAACTTTTTATGTATAGATTTAAACAGAAGACCACAATTCATTTCTGCTAAAGTAAACTTTTTTAAGTTCTTATTCAAACTTGCCCTACATACTGCCCTATTTCAATATATTCTACTTATCTTGTTTTTGTTTATACTGTATCTATCTATCATTTATCATATGTATAAAATGGTGATATACAGAATTGAAGGAAATGGGTGTAATTATTACAAATGGAGGAGATGGAATGAGAGTAAAATGGGGGCATAGCTATAACCTTTTTAAGAGTCTAGGGGTTCTGATCCTGGTGTTGAACAGATATTATGTTTTGTATTTAGGCCAACACTACACAAAGCCAGTTATATAGTGTGTGTGTGTGTGTGTGTGTGTGTGTGTATCATATAATATACATATTATATACATTATACGTGTGTGTGTATATATGTCTCAAGGAAGATGCATGCTCCTGGTTTTGAGGAGGTATTGGTAAAAATATTAGTGATGTGGGCAAACTTGCTTTGCCAAGTAAAAACAATAAGCTTGTGAGTATAATTCCAAAATAATAGGCTTGGGATAGGGGTATTTTTATTTCAAACACAGGCATTTCTTTTGCAAGTGCTCCAAGGATCACATTTTTATTAATGCTATTTTATAATATGTTTTATGATATTTATTATATCTGTGGCCAAGACTCTGTTTTTTGAGTCACCCCAAAATGACCTTTTGAGGAGGATCATTAATTCACAAGCAATTGAAATATTGTCCTTCATAGACTTCCCAATTTTCACAATAGGATGTCAGCCTCCACTCCACTCCTGACAGCTCTGTCAATCGTTAAAATACACGATGTCAAGAATTGCGAAGAGTCTGAAATTTTATCCTATTTGCAAGCTAAGAAATTAGCTTGCTATAGTTTCATAGATGCTGGCAGAAAACACGAGACACTTGGATCAGAGACAAAGAACTTTATTAGTCATGGCATAGCAAGCATCATGAACTTCACAGTTATAATGGTTCCTTTTGCCCAAAGTTTCATAGAGGAAACTAATGTTTATTGATTACTTATTGTTTGGGGGATCAAAAAGATTAGTGGGGGGTAGACGTAATTATTTCCATTTAAGATAGGAAAAAATTGAGACTGAAATAAGTAATTACTTGTTGTATATCGCACAGCTATTAACTAGTAGATTTGGAATTCAAACCCAGGTCTCATTATTCCAAAGTCCATGTACTTTGTTTGACATGATGAATTAGGTGGAATTGGAGCATATAGGATTTTGTCTTAGTTATATTCTTCTATATCTACTCTGGACTTTCTTCCACTCTGGTTTTCTACACTTTGGGCTTCTTTCACTCTGGGCCTCTACACAACCCTAGAACCTAATTTGTACCTAATTCTTGTTCTCTGTTCTCAGGTTGTTAAGTAGTTTCTGTAATGTATAAGATGATTATTAATATGATGAAAATGTTAGTTAATGTGATGATCAGGTATATATGAAATTTAGAACAAACTCCTTTTGATTTCAGTTGATAAAGACAGGCTTGCTTCTTAGGTATTGGGGAAAGAAGTTGGAAAAAATGAGACAATTGATACTCTCTTCTAGTTTCTAGAGAAAGTTCTGAGTTCTGGGCAGACTCCTGAGAGGAGAATGGGTAACTTTGGGTCTAACACATAAAAAAGAAATTTGTTTCTCACTCATGAAAGCTGGCTACTATGAACTAGAATTTTACTGTTTTTGATTGTTTAATGGTATTTTAAGTATATCACTTTGACATTTGGGCTGCATGATTCTTTGTTGTGGGGGCTGTCCTGTGCATTGTGTGATGTTTAACAGCATCCTTGGGCTCTAATCATTAGATGCGAACAAGAGATCCTCAGTTATGATAATGAAAATGTCACCATGGAGATGAAATTGCCTCTGTTGAAAAATACTGATTTACAGCTATTATACTAAGTTTTCTAATGACCACTTTTACAAAGCATATTTTATTAAAATATTATACAAATCATTTTGGTTGAAGTGAGAAGAACTCAACTGCATAAATATACTTGTGTCCCTGTAATTAACATGGATCTACCTTCCTGCTTGGAGGAAACATTTAAAAAGAAGTTTCTTTGTGAAAGAGATAAGCCTACAGACAAGTAAAAAAATAGTTCTTCAGTGAAAATTCAGCTGCCAAGAAAGAATCAATACGTGTATTCTTCAGTTCCCCTGGATGGTATGCATACACTTTGTAGACAATATTATTGGCTGAATTTTCACTTAGCAATTGTGTTAAGATTCAAATATAAATTGCACTTTATTTAGTGCCTGCTTTAGTATTTCGAAATTTATTCTGAGGTCCCAGAAGAACTACAGTTGCTACCCACCACAGTCTGGACCTGCCAGCCACCAAGCAGCCTCCAGTAATGAACTGTCAGCTTCTGTATTGTTTCACTGCCCCCCACCCCCAGCTGGGTAGTGTGGGGGTGGGTTCAGATTTGCCTTTGGTCATGTCTTTTCCTAGACATTAATCCTGGGAGAAGCTCAAAGAGAGGATCATTTCTTTATAACAATTCAGTAACTAATCAAGTCCAGTAGACCTCCTCAGAGTTGTGACAGCAGTTTTACATATTAGGAATTCTCTTTTGTATTAGTGTCTCTTTCAGACAGCTTAGGTTTTAGAAAGTTGAATATTTTTCCTCTATTATAGAAGAATTAGATGCTCATTGTGGGAAATGAAGGAAATGTGTTATGAAAAAAAACTGTAGTTGTCCGTAATCACATCATTAAGAAACAGACACCATTAAAATTTTAGAGCATTTTCTTCTAGAATTTTACTATGCATTTTACATTAATAGTATCACAGTATAAACTACAATTTAGTATTCTGCTAGTTAAAACTTTAAAACTAAGCTTTGTATCATAGGCTTATTTTCCTGACATTTATAAACCCTAAAACTTAGTTTTTAGAAAGCAGTGTTGAATTAATCATCACAGAAATCCTGCTGTACATAAAGAATTCAGCATGATTCCCTTTGTGTAGAGGGAAAGTTAAAGCACAGAGGTGAAGTGATTTTTCTGGAATCATATATCCTTGTTAATTATTGATGCTAAGGAAAGAATTTGAATCAAAGATATTTGCATGATTAGGTTTGTGTTTCAGAAAGGTGACTTTGTCAGGGATGGAGAGCAGTGCCAGGCTGGGCAGGAAGAGCAGTTAGGAAAATGGTACAATTAACACAGGCGGGAAATGATGGAATACTGAAAAGCATAATTGAATAAGGGAATGAAAGGAGATGATGGGTAAAGAGAAATCTAGGGGTTGCAGGTATATTAACATTTGATTAGTGGTTTATTTGGAAAACATGGAAAAAGGATAAAACCAGGCTCTCTCAGGTGTTAATGTAGACACTATTCATGAAGAGACAGACATTAAAGGTGGTACAGTGTGTGAAGAAGATGACTGGTTTTATTTTGGATGCGGTGAAATGGAAGTTGTTGTAGAACGTGCAAGTGGAAATGCCTGGTAGGCTGTTCTAGTAATAATGGCCTGACTTTGGGTGGAGGAAGAATGAGAGAGGGAAGAAGAGGGGTTGTCAAGGAGAGATCAATAGACTTGGGGTAAATCCTTAGAAGGTCATAGCTACCAGAGAAATGATAAACATACCCAGAAAGCATTCAGAATGGGAGAAGAGAGCCTTGAATGGAGCCTTCTCTCTCAGAGGTGTCTCTTTTTAAGTTGGACTCTTGGTTAATCTGTGCTGTCACTCAAGGTCTCATTTCTTCACCGAGATGACTTTTTGCTACCAAATAGAAATGTTTCTTCTGATTTTACTGGACCTTGCTGCAGCATTGGATGTGAACAGTCACTCTCTCTGCTTTTCCGAAGCTCCCTCCTCTTTGACATCAAGTTGTTCCCTCTCTTGTGCTGCCTTTGTGAAAATTCCTTTGTCGTTTCCTCCCATAGGTGCAGGTTAGCAATCACACACTAATCCCAACAGATATTTTTTGAATATATTTTATTGATTATGCTATTACAGTTGTCCCATTTCTCCCTCATCATTCCCCTCCACCCTGCACACCCTCTCCCACCCACATTCCTCCCCTTTAGCTCATGTCCATGTGTCATAAGTTTTTTAGCTTCTACATTTTCCACACTATTCTTGCCCTCCCCATGTCTATTTTCTACCCACCGTCTATGCTATTTTCTGTACCTTTCCCCCTCTCTCCTCCTCCTGCTCCCCTGTTGCTAACCCTCCATGTGATCTCCATTTCTGTGGTTCTGTTCCTGTTCTGGTTGTTTGCCAACAGGTAAATGGATACTCAACTTTCTTGGCTCTTTTCTCTTGACACTTGTCTGACCTCCGAACACATCTCTGTGTTTTCTTGATGTGACTTCTCTTATTCCCAAATATCAGCTGAATTAAGGAAACAAGTTGGCACCCCAGGTGGTACCTGTTCAGACATATGTGTAAGTATTTGTTCAACATCTATTTAGTGAAGGGTGAAATGGAACAACTTTTCTGTTAATACAAATGGAGTATGCCTCTGTATTTACAATTTATCATTTGGCCTCTTTTTCCTCTTTTAGACTCCCTTAAAACAAATATGCACTTGTCCAAAAGCCTTTATAAGTGATGCAGAATTTAATAAAAATTTCATAGGAGAAAATAAGGAGAATGTTACATCCGAGGGTATGTAGCATTTCCAGAAATTCCTTTCAGATGTCTCAGTTCTCACCAATCTCTGTTCTTACCCCACAGACTTATGTTTTCTCTCTTTCTTTCTCCTTCTCTCCCTGATCCAACTTTTATTTTTTTAATGTTGTTTAAACAGTTGTCTCCATTTTCCCCCCATCACTCCCCCCAACCCCAACCATCCCCACCTCCCACCCTTAACCCTAACCCCTTTGGTGTTGTTCATGTGTCCTTTATACATGTTCCTGAAAACCCTTTTGATTTACTCATCCTGAATCCTTCCCGGTCCCTTCTTTGACACACTTTTTATTCAGAGCACTTTTTCTTTCTGGCTTCTATCTTCAAGTTTTTATGCCACCACCCACTACTTAATACTGCTTTCAAGTAGTCAGTAGCCATTAAAAGAAAGATGAAGCTTGTAATTGTTCTCAGAAAAAAAAAAAAGAAAGATCCTCCTGCTACCAAAAATTCATCCTCCCAAGGAGGCCACAAGAGATTACATATAACAAATACTCTTTAACTGTATGTTCAAATTCAAAATACATGCACTGAAGGAGAGCCATTTACATTTTGCTAGCTGAGTATGGAATTACGTCCCATTTTTCTTAGAGATATTTTAGCCTTTAGAGTTTGTCATCCAGTGGAGCTAAGCAGATGGTCTGCTCTTTAACCTGGCTCTACTGCAACCCTTCCTTCTTCCAATGGGGAGAGCAAGTGGGGCTGCTGCTGTGCTGGGGGTGTGGGATGAGGAGCGTTAAAGGGACATACACATTTGGTAAGCACCCTCCACACAGCTGGCAATGGGAGTGCCTCATTTAACATTGTTTTATTCACAAATACACTGTGAGTTAAGTATTATTATTCCCATTTTACAGACGAGGAAAGTGCAGATCAGAAAAGTTAAACCACCTTGACTCACAATGGAGCAGCTGAGGTCGCCGGGACACATGGCTGTCACAACACCACACAGCATGCAGAGGACACAGGCACAGGCCATTTGCTATTCTTCTGCCTCCAGAAAAGAAAATTGCTTTGATTCTGTCTTTTTTGTGCTTCTTTTTTAGGTTCCCTTTATAGGGCAGGAGAGCTAAACTTTCCATGCCTACAGGATAAAGATCCCACAGCGAGTAAGACTTCCCAAACCCACCAATTTGAGAATTTGCAAAACTATGCTTGTGCCATTTGGGAAAAGCTTATCTTACTTTAAATCTCATGATTTAGCAGCTGCAATTTTATTTTTTAAAATTTAAATCATTTTTATTTTTCAATAACAGTTGACATGCAATATTATATTAGTTTCAGGTGTATATCCCTGTGATCAGACATCACATAATTACTAAGTGATCATCCCAATTAACTTTGTGCCCATGTGACACCTTGAATAGTTATTGGAATATTATTGACTATATTCTGCATGTTGTACTTTATATCCCCATGACTGTTCTGTAACAACCAATTTGTATTTCTTAATCCCTTCACCTTTTCCATGTAGTCCTCCAACCCCCCTCCCATCCAGTATCTGACATATTTTAAATTATGCCTCAGACCACCTGGAAGAGGGCATGTCCAGAGTTTTAGAGA
Source organism: Glossophaga mutica (assembly GCA_039655065.1). Lineage (NCBI taxonomy): Eukaryota > Metazoa > Chordata > Mammalia > Chiroptera > Phyllostomidae > Glossophaga > Glossophaga mutica. The sequence continues at coordinate 77,070,925 of CM077303.1, forward strand.
GAAGTCTCAAAGTGGCCACTATGCAAGGACATGGCCACTATGCAAGGACATGACCACTGGCCGACAGGGTTTGCCACGTTCTCCTTAAGATGCTACAATCTCTATTGTCCTTGGGTGAAGCTGTCACATAATTTCAGATATTCCAACAGCACATAAAGCTACTTCACTGTGTAAGAAGGCCAACTTCCATTTCGTTTGCTCTCATTTTGTCTCAGAGCTGCACCTCCTCCTCTACTTCAGCAATGCTTTCTGAGTCATAACATTGGTGTCCATGAAGCATGTTATGGGGAAAGACTTTGTCAATCACAAAAATGTAGGAATAGAATAGAAACTAGCAAGATGCTAACAAAGATATTTTCCTGTTAAATAAGAGTAACATTTCCAAAATAAGCCAGGTGGTGAAAGACAAATACCATATGATCTCACCTTTAACAGGAACCTAATCAATAAAACAAACAAACAAGCAAAATATAACCAAAGACACTGAAATTGAGAACAGGCTGACAGTCACCAGAGGGAAGAGGGGAGGGAATTTCAGGGGAAAAGGGGAAGGGTTTAGAATAACAAGTATAAAGGACACATGGACAAAAACTAGGGAGGGTGGAAATGGGAGGGAGGTGGGGAGGGCTGGGGCGGTGGGCTGGGATGGGAGTAAAAGACAGAAAACTGTACAAGAACAATTAAAATAAAATTAAAAAAATGTTAAAAAAAAGAATAATGTTTCCAAATTAAGGTGACCAAGGCAGTGCTTGGGAATAAATATTTATTTCTGTCAGATTTTCACTCCCCCACCTTTCTAGAACTTGGAAGTAGGAATGTGTTTCTGGCGGGTAAGCAGTATTTCAGAAATTGGATGGACACCCAAAGAGGCAAACGTTGTGGGAGAATGCAGCTGCAGGAGCCTCATACTGCTCCTGGGCTCTGAAGTCTGTCTCTGCTGGTGCTCAGCCCCGTCCTTCTCATCAAGGGTTTCAGCGTTCAAGTAGTTCAAAGACAATTCACTTCAACCTCAATTCCTTTCATCATTTTAAAAATACTCTGCTGGAAGATGTAAAAGACATAGTTTAAATATGACATTTCTCTTAATTTTTAGGATTTTGTAATCCAGGCAGAGTGATAACGCAGGTAACTATGACAAAGTAGACGGGAATAGGGAAAGGTCCATTAATACCACAGATGTAGTCCTTTTGGAAAATAAAAGAAACATGGATTTCCACTGCAGAAAATCTGGGGCGGAGAAGATGAAATCCGAGGGTCTTTGAAGTGCACGTAAGACTTCTTTGTGCAGTGCGGAGGAGGGAGACTGGAAAGGTTAGGGCAGATGCTGTCACATGATCAAAGGCAAGGGAGTGAAAACTGTATTGTGTGTGATTGTATAACTGGAGATGAATTGGGATGGAAATCTCAGATTATTAAAAGTATCGCATAAACCAAAGAGAAAGCTAGAATACAACAGGAGAGAGTTTTCAGAGTTGCATTTCCTGATTTTGAGAATCTTAGTATAATTTAATAACTTTTTGGTCCAGTGTTCTCATGTTCTTTACAGATTTTACAATCTAATGAATAATTTTTGTTTTATTATTTCTCTCTCCATTTTTCCCTAAAATAATTTATGCACACACTAGGACAGTATCAGTTCCTACTCATCCTATCAAAATACAGATAACTGTCTTCCTCACTTTCATTCTTGGCCTCTCACCTGTTTGCTGCACAGTAGCCTCAGTGGTCATTTAAAAACATTAAAACAGAGTCCTCTACTTTTCTGCTTGAAAACCTAAATAGATTCCTAATACTCTTTTTAAAAATAGTTTACTGAACATCTAGAAGACTTTAAATAGAAAAGAAACTATTTGTGACAAATGTGTAAGGAAAATAAGAGCCATGACACTTCTGAGAGAACTCTCTCTGGGAGACCTCAGGGCAAGGCCTTCCATCAAGGGTTCAGAGGTACAGGATGTGATAACAGTAGTTACCATTGCCAGACACTGCTCTACTGACACACGCACTCACGCACATGCACACCAACAATCTTCGCCACTACTGTGTGCAGATAGTACTGTTGTCATCTCCATATTATACATAAAAAACAAAGGCACAGAGAATTTATACTTAAAAACCCAGACCAAGAAACCTCAGTCATCATCTAATTTGTGGTCCCCACATACTGGACTGCAGATTAGTCATGTTTGTAACACATATTCAAGTGATCATTATTTCTTGCTTCTCACTCTTTTCTACTGAGTTCAATTTCCTTTTTGGTTAACTCTATCCACAGTGAGGATCTGTGGTTGGTAACTTTCCTAGTCTTCATCTAAAAATGTCTTTATTTTTCCATAGTTTTTGGAATGATGGTTTAATAGGATATAGAGTTCTAGACCGAGATATTTTCTCTTAGCACATTAAAATATTATTTCTTTGGATGCTAGCTTCTGTTATTACATTTGAGAAATTTATTGTCATTCTAATTGCTGTTTTTCCTTTCTAGTTGCTTTTATTTATTTTTATAATTTTGTTGATCTAGAAAATACACACAGTAAGTGTACGAACAGGAAGTGCAGAGCTTATTTTTATATAAATATACACTTATTTAACTACCACGGGATCGAAATTTAAAACATTTCGAGCATCCAGAATGTTCCCTTTAATCTGTCCTTTCCCTCTCCCTGCCCCTGACTCTTCATTCCTATAGCATAAGTTCAGATCTGCATTTAGTTTTTTTTAAAAAAATTACCATTTTATATAGCATTTCTAGGTGTTTGTAGCTGGAAGTTACAAATATATGGCCTAAATTGGAAGTCGTAGGAAAAGATTATTTTCTGTTGCACCTAAAATAAAATCCCAACTCCTTAAGCTGGAGTTGGGATTTAGGTACATGGTAAATGTACCATAGTTTTTAATCCATTCATTTACTGATGGGCACTTAGGTTGCTTCCAACACTTGGCTATTGTAAATTGTGCTGCTATGAACGTAGGGGTGCATAGGCTCTTTTGGATTGGTGTTTCAGGGTTCTTAGGATATAATCCTAGCAGTGGAATTGCTGGGTCAAAAGGCAGTTCCGTTTTTAGTTTTCTGAGAAAATTCCATACTGTTTTCCATAGTGGTTGTACCAGTCTGCACTCCCACCAGCAGTGCATGAGGGTTCTCTTTTCTCCACAACCTCTCCAACACTTGTTGTTTGTTGCTTTGTTTATGATGGCCATTCTGACCAGTGTTAAGTGGTATCTCATTGTGGTTTTAATTTGCATCTCTCTGATAGCTAGTGATACTGAGCATCTTTTCATGTGTCTCTGGATTCTCTGGATCCTCTGTATGTCCTCCTTGGAGAAGTGTCTGTTCAAGTCCTTTGCCCATTTTTTAACTGGGTTGCTTGTCTTAGAGTGGAGTCATGTAAGTTCTTTATATATTTTGGAGCTCGAACCCTTGTCTGAGGTATCATTGGCAAATATGTTTTCCCATATTTGGTTGGTTCTCTTTTTACTTTAATACCGTTTTTTTATTTTTTATTTATTTATTTATTTTTTAGCTGTGCAGAAGCTTTTTATTTTGATGAGATCCCATTTGTTTATTCTTTCCTTTATGTCCCTTGATTTAGGGGACATATCAGTAAAAATGTTGCTGTGTGAAATATCTGAGATATTCCTGCCTATGTTCTCCTCTAGGACTTTAATGGTATCACGGCTTATATTTAAATCTTTTATCCACCTTGAATTTATTTTTGTGTATGGTGTAAGTTGGTGCTCAAGTTTCATTTTTTTTGCACGTAGCTGTCCAGATCTCCTAACACCATTTGTTGAAGAGGCTATTTTTACTTCATTTTATGTTGCTGCCCCCTTTGTCGAATATTAATTGACCATAGAGACTTGGGTTTATTTCTGGGCTCTCTGTTCTATATTCTTAATATTTACTGCATTTTAACTCTGTTTTTAGTGCTGTGATAGTTCTGAGTAGAGAGAAAGCAGTAGAGTTAGGAGGTAAAGTCAAACTTTAAGACACCATTTGTACATAAAGATTGGAGAACAAAATATAAATATTTGACAAATACTTGGTAAGTACCTATTATTATGCATTAGTTGCTGTGTTTGATACTGAATCCTTATGAATTTTATATTCCATTGGAGGGAAGTAAACATTAAACAAGACACAATGACAAATAAAATGGTATATTATATGATGGTACATATTATGGAGTAAAATAAAGGAAGGAAGATATGTAGGATATTCAATGGGTGCAGGCCTATAATTTTAAATAGGATGGTCTGAGAAAACTACAGTGAAGAGTTCATATGATCAAAGATTTGAGGGAGGGGGCAAGTATTGTATATATCACAAGTTTATGGTTTATAGAAAAATTTAAGATGGAGATTATTTACACTAGTTTCTGAACTCTAATTTCAAGATAAGCATGTATCATCTTAATAAGTTAAGGTACCAACAATACTCTATAAACAGCCCATTTGAAAATCAGTGCATGGGTCCTTTCAGCTAGGCCTTTCCCATCCTGTTTTCTCATCCAGTTGAGGTGGATGTCTCGCTGAGCAGATGGGCTATTAATAAGTTTGAGTCCTATCGTGCCATTGGAATCTTCATCATCTAGGCAGCGTTAGATGTGTCACAAGGTGAGTCACAAAGCTGGATGAGGCAGATGGCACCTGTCTCTCACTATGGTTGGATTAGACAGCATGTTATGCATACATATGGAAAAGCAGACAGTGTAGGTGGGTGGGAGGAAACTAACTATCCAGAGAATTTCCACTGGGAATCTCTTGTGGCAGAAAACTGGAAGGTTGGCCACCTATATTTCTTTCTTCATCCTAATGAAGCTCTCTGGAGTTACAACTCAAGAAACATGCTCTGCAAGATAACTTTTCCAAAAACATTTCCCTAAAGAAGAATTTTGCTCTTTGGCACAGGTGTGACTTTATTATGACTTTCTAAATTTCTACTGTATTTTGCTCTTTCCTCTTCTGAACAGGAAAGGGCAAGTCTTCTTGATTATGGAATTCAGATATAACTCCCTTGAATGCTACCCAAAGGTGCTGCCTATCCTTCAGCATATGGAATATAATGTCACTTTAAACTTGGTCATCTATATGATTATCTACCCACTATTCTGTACACCTGAAACTAATACAAAATAGTATTGAATGCAAACTGTAATTTAAATAAAAACATTAAAAAATGTAAAATACACACACATAATTTGATCATCTCTGAAGATGGAAATAGGAAAGGGAGCTGGTATTCTAAGGAGGCAATTTTAATAATGTTATTTATTTCTGCCACATGTGTATGATTAATAAATGATTATATATTCCAAGTAAGTTGTAGGGTCTAGTCAGTCTCATCAATTTCAAATGGTGTAGCTACAAGTCAACTTTTTTCCATAAATGTTAAGAATGTTTTATTTCATGCTACATGAATTGAAACAGTTTAGCTAGAAGAAAATATGCAGTCACTTATGATCAAAATTGCAATAACCTAACAAAAAGGATTGGGGAGAAATCAACATTTGTTAAATACTTCTTATACATTGAGTAATTTGCATATATGATTATTATTTAAATTTCTAAAAGCCTCACGAAGAAGGCATTGTTCTCAACTGAAATTTAGGAGAATTTAAGAAACTTGCCCGAAGTTGCTCACCAGGAAAATGGTGGAGCCTGAATTGAATTCAGGTCGGTTTGACTGCAAACCTCTTCTTACCACGTTATTTCCCATTTCCATGGGTAATGGCTTCTGACTTGTGTGTTAATACCATTAGTTACTTGCTTATATATTTCGTTGTTTTTTTTTATCAGACAATAGGTACTAGGTACAATTGATAAAAAATAATGCAGCATAGAAAACCAGTATTACTGATTTTTATACTACTGTCTGTTACCTATTGCTGTGTAAAACAATCCCAAAACTTAATTACCTCAAAATTTAGCAGGTGAAGAAAATATTTATCTCCCTCAGTTTCTGAGAGTCAGGAGATGGGGAATGACTTAGTTCGGTGATTGTGCCTCAGAATATGTCATGAAGTTGCACTCAAGCTGTTGACAGGGACTGCAGACATCTGAGGACTCGTGTTAGGGCAGGAAAATCTTCTTCCAAGATTTCTGTTCACAGGAGATCTCAGTTCCTTGCCACATGAGCCTCCCTAGAGTTACTCATGATATGGCAGCTGGTTTCCTCCAGGGCTGTGATACAAGGGAGAAAGAGTGACAAATCTGGAACTGTGGTGTCTTTTACTATCTGATTTTGCAAAAGATGTACTATCACTTCTGCTGTACTTTGCTTGTTGATGTAGGAATAAAGTGCGTAGCAGTGTGACTATCAGTAGGCTATCTGGGAGCCATCTGGGAGGTTGGCCATCACACTTTCTACAATTTTAATTATTTTGGCTGAGAATTAGGAAAAATCTTCCATGACTTGACTTTGTTGGTCCTGTTTGCCTGCTTCTTTTATGATAACATTTAAAAATTGTATAACTTGATCATTCTCTCATTGTCTTTGCATCAAGCACATGAGTTGGGGAGGTACTTGATCATTACTGTTTTAGAGTTACTCAGGCCTTACATACTTGCAATTTTTATAGAAAGGGAAGAATAGAGTTCTGTATCTTGTACCTTATGTTAACCTTAACCCTAACCCCCAACCCTGTAAAATTCTTTTAACTAATAATGGTTTAAAAAAAAATCCAATAATAGTTGACAAACCCTGGATGCATCTCTGTATCCTAAAGTATTTTTCCTACTATTTCTCAACTGTGGTAATTTGTGTTTTATCTCCAATTGTCTAAGAGTTGAAGCTGGGAAAGAAGAGTCCATCTTCTTCCCCAGTGCAAAACACTGTGCTATTTATCCCGTACGCATTTGGTTTTATACATAAGTTCTCAGTGAATGAATACTGGAGTTGACTTTCTCTGAATTAGAGCTTCATCTTCCCAGGATATTCAGGGCCCAAAAGACCATCTGTGTCACCGTGTTAGATGCTGTAGCTTCTCTCTTTCCACCTATTCCAGTACAGGTTTGCAAACCTCAGCTCTCCCTACTCAGGGTGAACTCCTTTCACATCCCAAGGTGACTATTATTGCTCTAGGACTAAAACACTTTGTCTGTAGGTTCTATTGTCAGCTTCTGAAAATACTTCCTGGTTTCTGATTCAAAGATGCATCCAGAAACTTTTAGCTTATTATTTCTAAAAACTAAACAGAATCTTTGATGGTGTGGAAGCACTTGTTAAAAATGCTGATTTCTGGACCCTCTCCAAATATTCCGAATCAGAATCTCTGGAATTTGGGCCCAGAATATAATTGTGGTTTTTAATTAAAACAACAGATTTATTAAAATATAATTCACATACCATAAAGTTCACCCTTTTTAAAGTATACAAGATAATGGTTTTTAGTGTTAATAACCAAGTTGTGCAACTGTCACCAGTAAGTAATTTCAGAATATTTTTATCACCCTTAAAAGAAACTTACCCACTTCCTCACAGCTCCTGTTTCTATGAATTTGTCTATTCTGAATACTTTATGTATATGGAATAATATAATATGTGGCCTTTTATGACTGGCTTCTGTCACTTAGCACAATGTTTAAGGTTCATCCCTGTTGTAGCATAAATCAGTTCCTATTTATTGCTCAGTAATGATCTATTGTATGGATACAGCATACTCTGTTTATCTCCTCATCAGTTGATGAACATTTGGTTTGCTTCCACTTTTGGCTATTGTGAATAATGCTTCTATGAACCTTCAGTACAGGTTTTGTGTAGATATATGTTTTCAGTTCTCTTGGGTGTTGTTATGGGCTAATAATTTGTGACTCCACTGCTACCCAAATTCATGTGAAGTCTTAACCCCCTGTCCAGTACTTCAGAATGGGACTGTATTTGTAGACCAGTCCTTTAAAAAGGTGATTATATTGAGATGAGCCATCAGGGTGGACCTAATCCAATATGACTAGTGTCATTATAAGAAGAGTAGACTAGAACACACAGAAAGACACCAGGAATATGTACGCACAGAGGGTCAACCATGTGAAGAGGCAGTAGGAGGGTGGCCCAGGAGAGATATCTCAGGAGAAACCAGCCCTGCCAGAACTGTGAGAGAATAAATTTCTGTTCTTAAGCCACCTAGTCTGTGGTATTTTGTTGTGGCAGACTTTGTAGAATAATACAGGCATGTAGCCAGGAATATGCTATCTCTATTTGACATTTTGAGGAACTGCCACATTTTCCAAAGGCTGCGCCTTTTACAATCCAATTCTCTACGTCCTTGTCAACATTTGATATCATCTGTTTTTTTTTTTTTAATTTTAGTTATCCTAGTGGATATGGAGTGGTACTTCACTGTGGTTCCTTAATGAGTTCCACAGTATTGTGGTTCCTTGTATTTCCTTAATGAGTCAGGCATGATACTGAACATTTTTTCATGCACACCTACATTTTAAAAACAGGATTTGTGAGTACTTTTTATTTGCACTGAAGTTTGAGAAACTGTAGATGTATTGTAACTCCACGTTGTTACCCAGGCCCTTAGCCTGGGCCCTTTGTTACCCACATTACATTAGCCTTGAATTGCTGAGAGGAGAAATCAAGTTCTGGTTTCTCTCCATGAGCTTTTTGGTCACAAGGTTTCCATTGTTCAGAGCAGCTATCCTAAACCCTGAGGATGCAATATGGCTAGTTGTTGGACATTTTGAGACATGATTTCTAAGGAGATGACAAAATTTGGCAATTCCTACATATTTATATGACCTCTGTTACTGTTATTTCTTATTTCTGCTATGTGAGATGAGGGTAGGTGGTAAATCAAGGGAAGGATATTAAATATTTGCATTTCAGAACTCAGCTAAACATGGTAATGTTCCATAAAAGTGTGGAAGTGAACTAGTTTGGCAGCTTTCAGCAAAATGTGATCTCTTTGTTATGACACATTTTAGTGAATTCTTAGTTTCTCTGTAAGGTAGTCCTTGCTCTTGTCTGAAAATAATTTAACTCTTACTTCTATTTTGCAGTAGTAAAAATAAAATAGAACATAAAAAGCTGATACATGTTGGAGTGGTTAGATTTCCATTTTCCAGCCTTCTCTTCCATTTGTGAGGAGTTCTCTATTCTTGCCCTTAAGAAGTTGCAAGGCTAAGTTCTGCCTTTTCCTACCCTCTGGCTTCCAGGATGCACTAGTTGGCAATACTCTACTCTTACCTTACCTTTCTAGGAGCTAGTACAAGATTTTGGGGGGCATGTTAGGTTTGTGGAGCTTATTGGACATCAAAGGGGAGGGATATCTAACAGGCAGTTGGACACATAGCACGTATATTTTACAAAATTAGATAATAAAAACTATCTCTTAATGTTTCTGTTTCAGTAGCAAAGTATTTATCAATATTAACTCAAAAAGTATGAAATAATATAGAAGTAACCTTACTGATAATTTGTGCCTAATGCTCCAGTAATGTCTAAGAAAAGTCATAATATCAATCCAAATTATAGAATTGTCACAATGGTTTGGTTATATAGAAATATTCTGTTAACATTTCATTGGTCACCATTGATGACCTCTTTTTATTAGATGTATACTTACCAGTGATTAAGTGCTGTGATGTGCTGGCAGCAAAATAAGGCTCAGAAATTGTTTCTCCCTAGTGATCTTATAATCTTGCCTTATGTACATGAATTTTATTCTTTATTTCTTTAGCATGGACTGCAGAACATTTTGCATTATTATTGCTCATAAATTCTTCCCAGATGAGATTAGTTTTATAGATGTAGGATCAATAGCACTTCAACACATTTGCAACTGTGTACTGCCCAGTTTTGCCCATTAATGGCTTTAAAAGAACCAGTGCATTTTGCTAGAAGCAAAGATAATGAACCATTGATTATCCCTGCACAGCACAATTTACAGCCTATTTTATTTTTAATGCAACGTTAAATTAATTTGTAAAAGATCAGAAGCATTGCTTTATTTCCAAGCTGTGATTAAACAGTTATTGAACTTTCCGTAGAGAACATTAATCAATTCTCATCTCTTCTGATCTCCCAAAGTATTTTGGAAATAAAGATGAATAGCTTGTGATCACCTGCACTTCTTGGGAGGCAGCAATCCTGGAGGAAAAAACATCCTTTTTAGGCTCAGCTCTAGGAGATAAAATATATTGGAAAGGGTCCTAGTCCATGATATTTCTTCTCAAGATTAGATTGTGTATATATTCTAGATAAATGAGTGCAGATTGAAATTTTCCTAGAGTTTTGCTTGAAATAGCCTTGAAGAGTACAAAAGATACATAGAGAGTGTGTGATGTATATGTTTTTGCTTTGGATGGGTGGGTAATTTAACTTTCTTCAACTAGCCCTATACTCTTAAGTAAATTTTTGAATAAACCTTTAAAAACACTTTTGAAACACTAACACATTCATAGAATATTGCCCCTCTTTATCTCTTCTTAACAATCTTCTATTTTTCACCAAGGCTGGCTAAATTAGGCATAAATTGTACATAAGGACTAACATCATTGTAACAATGTGCCCAGGCTAATCTTCAGATTCATAGTTTTAAAAGAAAAGGACTGATTTATGTTTTCCATCAAGTAATCTAGAGTAAAGAGTTCAGGAGAAATCAGAGGGAAATAAGATTAACAGAGTGGATGAAGGTGCTATATAGACTCAGGTGTCATAATATTTGATGAGATGGTAATGGAACCCTGCTAGGGAAGACAAGACTGTTCTGTCTGGAAACTGGCAGGTGCAGAGCTTACTTAATACAGTGAGAAGGAGAGATCTGGAGTGACTGAGAACTGCAAGCAGACTTCCCTATTAAGCAAAGGGCAAGTTCTGGAATGGCTGGGGTAAGAAACTACCTAGTAGCAATTCTAAGGTACAAACAGAACTTAACATCCAAAAGATATAATGAATTAGGCAAACAGTTGCTTTAGGGGCTCTGAAAGAGGCAATGGGGGTCCAAACAATTGGTCAAAGCCCAGAAATTGAGATTCCAGGAATAAGTCACTCTCAGAAGTCCAGAAGGGCAGTCAAAGAGCTATAATAAGCGTAGGCTTCTAATCTATTTCCATCAGAAGTTAGTAGCAGTTTAAAGTTAGAATGAGGACTTCTGGTCAAGATGGAGGCATCAGTAAACATGGCTCACCTTCTCACACAACCACAGCAAAATTACAGCTAACCTATAGAACAACCAACACTCAGAACCATCAGGAATTGAGTTGAATGGAAGTCCAACAACTATGGAATTAAAGAAACCACATCCATCCAGACTGGTAGGAGGGGTGGAGATGTGGAGATGCAGAACAGACTGGCTCCACAGCCACATGTGATGGATAAAAATTTAGGAGGGATATCTTGGGAGTGAGGAGTCCCAGCTCCACACCAGGGCCCCAAGCCCAGGGTTCCAGTGCCAGGAAGATAAGTCCCCACAACTTCTGGCTGCAAAAAGCAGCAGGCATTGAGTTGGTGGAAGAAACTTGAGTCCCAAGCAGTTCCTCTTAAAGAACCCACACATGGACTTACTCCCTCTGAGTTCCAGCATCAGGGTAGCAGTTTGAAAGGCACCAGTGGCATATAGGGAGGAACTGAAGTGTCTAGAATCAAGGTAAGAACTGGGGGGACAACTTTCTCCCAGACAGAAAGGCAGGCAGAGGCCATTGTCCCTTTCCTGAACCCTCCCCCGACACAGCCATAGAGCTGCCAGGCAAGTGCCATATCTGAGACTACATCAACCTGGCTAACACTGTTTGCCCCATCCCACCCAACTTACTGGTCCACACAAGCTGTTAACAGTGGCTTTTCCATGTGAGGGGCTGGTCTTGGCTCATGTTTCACAACTTCCTAAATTCTCTCAAACAAGCAACAGCCAACCTCAGCGAGACTTCAGCCCCCATACCTCTTTCTAAGTGGCTCTAGGCCTGAAATTAGCAACAATCAGCCTAGGTTCACAGCTTGACTTCACCTGGGAATCTCCAAGCTCAGCACAAGTAGCAGCCATCTGCAGATTGCTGTGTAGGCCCTGGACAGAACACAGGTGGGGGCTGACCTAGGTTTGCACCACTCAAGAAACCTTAGAGCCTGCATACCCAGTGGACAGCTACAAACTATGACAAGCACCACCACCCTGCCCCTCCACAGCTAATCATCCATGGAGGGCAGAGGCTGGTAGTCAGTGGTCACAGCCAGTCCTTGCAGCTGACTGGCTTGTATAAATTCCTCCCACTGACCTGCTGACAGAAATCAAGGCTCAATTACAAGAGGAGGGTATACTCAGCCCCTGATATATCAAAGGTGCACCTCGAGTACCCAGTTTGGGTGATAGGGGAGGTTGTACCACTAGATCCTACAGGACACCTACTAACTGAGGCCACACTACCATGACACAGAGTCAAATCAGCTCTACCTAATACATAGGAACAAACACAGGGAAGCTGCCAAAACAAGGACACAAAGAGACATGACCCAAATGAAAGAACAGATCAAAACTCCAGAAAAAGAACTAAATAAAGTGAAGATAAGCCATCTATCAGATGAAGAATTCAAAACACTGGTTATAAGGATGCTCAAGGAACTTAGCGAGGACCTCAACAGCATAAACAAGATCTAGTTGAAACAAAAGATATGCTAATTGAAATAAAGAACAATTTACAAGGAAACAACAGTAGTGTGATGAAGCCAAGAAGCAAACCAATGATTTGGAACATAAAGAATCAAAAGACAAGCAGTCAGAAAACAAGAAGAAAAAAGAATCCAGAAAAATGAGGGTAGTGTAAGGAGCCTTGGGACAACTTCAGGTGTTCCAACATTTGCATCATAGGTGTGTCAAAAGGAGAAGAGAAAGAGTAAGAAATTGGAAACCTATTTGAGGGAGATCCAAAATGACAAAGGAGTAGTGGAAGCTACACTAACCTCCTCCCAGGACCAACCTGGAATTATAACTAAATTGTAGAGAAATCATCTCGAAAAACCAACTGAACAGTACCTGGAGAGAAGACTTACAACCACAGAGAAACAGAAGAAAATGCTTCAGCACAATGTGACCAGTATAGAGTGCAGAGGAGATGAGCGAGGGCTGGCTGAGCCCCTACAGGCAGCAGCTGAAGTGCTGGAGGGATATTTAAGAAGCCAGGTGTGTCCCTCTGAGAAGGGTGGTGTCTAAACCCCAAAACTGGCTCCCCAGTCTAAGCACCAGAGCTGGAAAGGAACCCAGATAACATCCAGCTGTGACAAGCAGCAGAGATTCTGTTGGCCAAAGAGAGATGGCTGGAGACATAGAGAGCCCTTTAAAGGGGCAAAGCACAAAATTTTGTTTTTAGCCACTTACCCTGGGTGCCGGCAAAAGGAGAGCAAAGTGGACTAGAGATGGTTGAGGAGAGTCTGGAGTTCGTGGCTCTGTGGAGAGAACAGAGGGAATAGCCACCAGGATCCCATGCTGAATCATCCCCCATACTGTAGCAGCCATCTCTTTCAGGCAGAGCACTCCTCTCTGAATGGCTTCAGCCTGAGTGGAAGCAACAATCCTGCTCACAGGAATTACTCTGCCCCACCCTGTGGTGCTTAAGCCTGACTGGGGATTACAGATTAATTAGATTAACAAACTGATTGGTTTAACAGCTGATCAGTTTAACATCTAAGTCAGAAAATACAAAGAAGCAGCCCAAATGGAAAGACAACGAAGAATAAATGAAAGAGCAAGAGAATTTTCCAGAACTAGATGAAATGGAAGTAAGAAATTTATCAGATAGAGAGTTTAGAGTAATGATTATAAGGGTACTCAACAGCATGAAAAAAAGACATGGAATGTATTTGAAAAACAAAGAAAGAAAATTTCCTAATTTGGCAAATTAAATAGATATACAAGTCTAGGGAGCACAGAGAATCCCAAACAAGATGGATACAAACGGGACTACTCCAAGACACATCATAATTAAAATACATATCTATCAACTTTAATCTAAAAAACAAACTAAGCTAAGAAGAATGGAGACAGAATCATGGATATGGAGAGGATTTTGATGGTAGCCATATGGGAGGGGAGAATGGGGGAAATAGGTGAAGAGGTGAGGGGATTAAGAAGTACCAATAGTGGTTACAGAGTAGCCATGGGGATGTAAAGTGCTGTATAGGAAATGGAGTAGCCAAAGAACTTATATGCATGTCCCATGACATGAACAAAGGTGTGAGGATTGTCTGAGGCAGTAGAGGGTAGAAGGGGGCAAAGGGGAAAAAAATTGGATAACTATAATAGCATAATCAATAAAGTATAATTAAAAAATAAAGTTAGAATGAATTTGGTGGTAACATTCACACAATCAGGTGTTTGCCACTTGTACTTCTGAAGTGTTGACTTATTTTTTTCCTTTATTTTAATTGTTGTTCTTGTACAGTTTTCTGTCTTTTACTCCCATCCCAGCCCACCACCCCAGCCCTCCCCACTTCCCTCCCATTTCCACCCTCCCTAGTTTTTGTCCATGAGTCCTTTATACTTGTTGCTCTAAACCCTTCCCCCTTTTTTTTGAGTTAGATAACAGGGACATAGAAGGAACTTCAGGGATTTAAAGTGAGTTATGGACAGTGAAATGCATTCATCTAGTATTAATGGGAGCACTGGTGAGAGTTTCTCAAGGCTGGCCCTGTAAGGAGGTGGAGTGGCAGTCATCTAAAGGTGCAATTTGAAGACTGATGGAAAGCTAAACTACTCAGAAATGACACCTTGATTGGCCTGCTGTTTCACTTGGTTTTTCAAATCCCTCTCCTTTTCCTCCCCTCCCCTCCCCTCCCCTCCCCTCTCCTTTTCTTTTTTTCTTTTCTTCTTTTCTTCCCTAAAGGGTTATTTACTGCATAGCTGATTGCCTCTAAAATACAGATATTTTGTTTAGATAATAGGTTGTTATACAATAGTTTGATGAGACCCAGGCACAGAAAGAACAGGACACAGTCCAGATCTGCTTGGTGTAGAGGGGGAAGAAGAGAAAGACAATGATCAAGGCCTTAGATTGATGTCTTCAGATTGCAGGCCTAGGTAAAGGGCCATGATGCTGGGTTGTGAAGTCTGTTGGTGCTTTGGAGGAATGGGAAAGGTTCATTCATGAAGCAAAGAAAAGTCAGGACTCGTGTGTGTGGTGCTATGGTACATGCAAATACAAAAATGATGAAATTAGACTGAAATGTATAAATGACAGGACATAATGAACAGTGAGATGCACTAAAGGGGAGAATAAGGACTGTTTGGGAGAATATTGTGAGTCATATATCTAATTTACAGAGCCTTAAAAAGGAAAGGCATGATTACACAGAAAAGGGGAGACAAGAGACACTTAAAAGGGATTTATATGTTCAAAGGATATAATGTGTTCATTAAAGGGTTGTAATGAATGACCTGAGGAGGAATTGATAGAAGATTGAGAAGGTATTTAGTAGCTATGGATTCAGGATACAGGGTTTAAAACTTAATAAAACATTTGTAGCAGTAAAGGGCTTGTATGGAAACACCGAGCTTGTTCAGTATTGCACCCACGTCATTGCCATCATCCTTTCTGTGCCAGGTAAGCGTACACTTCTTGAATAAAACTAATTATGGAAGAATATATACTTGTGTGTATATAAACAGATCAGGGGGTGATTGGCAACTTCAGGAAGTGATTCATTTCAGCTTTAATCATGCATTCTTAGGAGACTCATCTCTTGGAACTGGCAGCAGCATAGGGAAAACTTGATTTGAGCTCTTCCCAAGGCACAAAACTCATCTCGAACAAATTAATTACATATTGTCCTGGTTTTATTCTATAACACCTCATTGCATATAGTAAGAAATTACTTTTTAAATTTATAGATGGGAACCTAAAGTAAGAATGCCCAAAGTCATTTAGCACCCTATGCCCTAATATCTAGCCCAGGTCTCTTCCTACCCAGCTCTCTAATCGCCAACCTTCCACCGATATTATCAGATCTCTCCTCTCTCAGAGATATTCCACTGTGTGAGATTACTGAGACAAATGCAAGCTTTGGGCTCATACAGACTGTCTCGAAATGATTAAATGTGAATCCATTTAATCGTTTGTAAAATAGATCAATGTCTAATTCATTGTTGTTTTTTTTTTTTTCCTGAGAAGATCTAAGCGAGATAGTGAATGGAAGCTGCCCAGGACAGTCCCTGGCATATAGTAGGTGCTCAGTAAGTGTTAGATGCCTGCTCCATATATACCTCAGTTGTCTACTTTACCTATGAATATATAGCAAGGCTGTCTTAAGGACAAGATGATTTCTTTTTTTTAAGTGTGTTTTATAGATTATACTATTACAGTTGTCCCAGTTTTCCCCTTTGCACCCCTCTGCCCAGTACCCCAATTGCCTCCAGCAATGCCCCCCTTAGTTCATGTCCATGGGTTATACATATAAGTTCTTTGGCTTCTCCTTTTCCCATACTATACTTAACCTCCCCTTGTCTATTTTGTACCTAACAATTATGCTTCTTATTCCCAGTACCTTTTCCCCCATTCTCCCCCTTCCTCCTCCCTGCTAGTAACCCTCCAAATCATATCCATATCCGTGATTCTGTTCCTGTTCTGGTTGTTTGCTTAATTTGTCCTGTTCTGGTTGTTTGCTTAATCTGTTTTTTTTTTTTTTTTAGATTTGGTTATTGATAGTTGTGAATTTTTGTAATTTTATGTATTTTAAAATAATTTTTATATTTATTTTTAGAGAAGCAAAGGGAAGGAGAAAGAGAGGGAAAGAAACATCAATGTGTAGTTGCCTATTGAGAGCCCCCTACTGGGGACCTGGCCTGCAACCCAGGCACGTGCCCTGACTGGGAATTGTACTGGTGACCCTTTGGTTCACAGCCTACACTCAATCAACTGAGCTATATCAGCCAGGGCTGTTGTCATTGTAATGGTTATAGTTTTGATCTTTTTCTTAAATAAGTCCCTTTAATGTTTTCTATAATAAGGGCTTGGTGATGATGAAGTCCATTGGCTTTACCTTGTCTGGGAAGCACATTATCTGCCCTTCCATTTGAAAGGATAGCTTTGCTGGATAGAGTAATCTAGGTTGTAGGTCCTTGCTTTTCATACTTCTTTGAATACTTCTTTCTAGCCTTTTCTTACCCATAAGGTTTCTTTTGAGAAATCAGCTGACAGTCTTGTGGGAACTTCTTTGTAGGTAACTCTCTGTTTTTCTCTTGCTGTTTTTAAGTGTCTCTCATCTTTAACCTTTGGCATTTTAATTATGATGTGTCTTGGAGTGTTCTAATCTTTGGGTCTAACTTGTTTGGGACTCTCTGTGCTTCCTGGACTTGTATATCTATTTCCTTCACCAAATTAGGGACATTTTGTTTCACTATTTTTTCAAATAAATTTTCTGTTCTTCCTCTTCTCCTTCTGGCATCCCTATGATTTGGATGTTGGCATTTTTAGTCCCAGAGTCTTCTTATTCTTTCCTTGTTTTTTTTGAATTCTTGTTTCTTCATTCTGTTCTGGTTGACTGTTTATTTCTTCCTTATGTTCCAAATTGTTGATTTGAACCCTGGCTTCCTTCCCTTCACTCTTGGTTCCCTGTGGATTTTTACTTATTTCACTTAGTGTGGCCTTCATTTCTTCCCTTACCCTTTTGCCATGCACAGTGAGTTCTCTGAACATCCTGTCACCAGTGATTTGAACTCAGTATCTGATAAGTTGGCTATCTCTTTCATTTACTTCTTTGTTTTGAATATTTTTTTATTGTTGTTCAAGTAAAGTTTTCTGCCTTTCCCCCCTACTCCTCCCCACCACCCCGGCCCTCCCTGCCTCCCTTCCCCATTTCCACCCCACCTTGTTAGTGTCCATATGTGACTTATAATTGTTTCTGCAAACTCTTCACCCTTTCCCCCCATTATCCCTTCCCCTCTCCCTTCTGATCACTGTCAGCCTGTTCTCAATTTCAATGTCTTTGGCTATACTTTTTTTGCTCATTTGTTTTGTTGATTAGGTTCCTGTTAATCATGAGATCATATGGTATTTGTCTTTTATTGCCTGGCTTATTTCGCTTAGCATGATGCTCTCCAGAAAGTATGTTTTGTTGATTATACTATTACAGTTGTACCAATTTTTTTCTTCCCTTTCTCCCCCTCCTCCCTGCACTGACCCCCCCCACACTCCAGCATTTCTGCCCCCCTCCCCTCCCGCTTAGTTCATGCCCATGGGTTGTATGTATACGTTCTTCGGCTTTTCCATTTCCTATACTATTCTTATCCTCCCCGCTTCTATTTGGTGCCTACTTTTATGCTTCTTATTCCCTGTACCTTTTCCCCGCTCTCTCCTCCTTTCCCTCCCCACTGATAACCCTCCATGTGATCTCCATTTCTGTGGTTCTGTTCTTGTGCTAATTGTTTTCTTAGTTTTTATTTTTTACATTCGGTTGTTGATAGTTGTGGGTTTGTTGTTATTTTACTGTTCATAGTTTTTGATCTTCTATTTTTAAATATATTTTATTGATTATGCTATTACAGTTGTACCATTTCTCTCCCATCATTCCCCTCCACCCTGTACACACCCTCCCACCCACATTCCCCCACTTTAGTTCATGTCTATGTGTAATAAGTTCTTTAGCTTATACATTTCCCACACTATTCTTGCCCTCCCCCTGTCTATTTTCTTCCTACTCTCTATGCTAGTTATTCTCTGTACCTTTCCCCCCTCTCTCCTCCCTCGACTCCCCTGTTGCTAACCCTCCATGTGATCTCTATTTCTGTGGTTCTGTTCCTGTTCTAGCTGTTTGCTTAGTTTGCTTTTGTTTTAGATGTGGCTGTTAATATCTGTGAGTTTGCTGTCTTTTTACTGTCATATTTTTTATCTTCTTTTTCTGAGGTAAGTCCCTTTAACATTTCATATAATAAGGGCTTGGTGATGATGAACTCCTTTAACTTGACCTTGTCTGAGAAGCACTTTATTTTCCCTTCCATTCTAAATGACAGCTTTGCTGGATACAGCAATCTTGGATGTAGGTGCTTGCCTTTCATGACTTGGAATACTTATTTCCAGCCCCTTCTTGCCTGCAAGATCTCTTTTGAGAAATCAGCTGACAGTCTGATGGGAATTCCTTTGTAGGTGACTGTCTCCTTATCCCTTGCTGCTTCTAGAATGCTCTCCTTCATTTTAATCTTGGCTAATGTTATTATGTGCCTTGGTATGTTCCTCCTTGGGTCCAACTTCTTTGGGACTCTCTGAGCTTCCTGGACTTCCTGGTAGTCTATTTTCTTTGCCAGATTGGGGAAGTTCTCCTTTATCATTTGTTCATATAAGTTTTCCACTTGTTGCTCTTCCTCTTCCCCTTCTGGTACCCCTATAATTCAGCTGTTGGGATGTTTAAAGATGTCCTGGAGGTTCCTGAGCCTCTTGTCATTTTTTTGAATTCTTGTTTCTTTCTTGTTTTCTGTTTGGTTGTTTCTTTCTTCCTTCTGGTCCACTCCATTGATTTGAGTCCCGGTTTTCCTTCCATCTTTATTGATTTCCTGTGTGTTTTCCTTCATTTCACTTATTGTAGCCTTCATTTTTTCATCTAATTTGCAACCAAAATCAACCAATTCTGTGAGCATCCTTATCACCAGGGCTTTGAACTGTGCATCTGATAGGTTGGCTATCCCTTGGTTGCTTAGATGAATTGCCTCTGGGGCTTTGATTTGTTCTCCCCTTTGAGCCATTTTTTTTGGGGGGGTCTGGTCATGACTGTTACGTAGTGAGGGGTGGAGCTTCACGTGTTCCTCAGGGTGGGGCAGCCCAGTCGCTGGGTCGTGATGCTGTATGTGGGGGCGGGGTCTGAGAGGGAACAATGGCACTTGCTCTGCTCTCTCTCAGATTCCAGTCCCTTCTGCCGCTTCCCCTTCACCTGGATTATTGGTCTGGATGAATGGTTGTTGTACTTCCATACAGTTCAATTTTCTATCAGTTTTGATTGTTTCTTTTTTTCTAAATCTTTGTTGTCCTTAATTTTGGTTGTGAGAGGCGGCACAGTGTGTCCACCTATGCCTCCATCTTGGCCAGAAGTCTGCTTCCACTCTGATCTTCTATTTTTTAAAGTCCCTTTAACATTTCATTTAATAAGGGCTTGATGATGATGAACTCCTTTAACTTTACCTTATCTGGGAAGCACTTTATCTTTCCTTCCATTCTAAGTGATAATTTTGCTGGGTAGAGTAATCTTGGATGTAGGTCTTTGCCTTTCATGATTTTGAATACTTCTTTCTAGCCCCTTCTTGCTTATAAGGTTTCTTTTGAGAAATCAATTGATAGCTTTAGGAAAACTCCTTTGTAGGTAACTCTCTCCTTTCCTCTTGCTGCTTTTAAGATTCTCTCCTTCTCTTTAATCTTGGGTGATATAATTATGATGTGCTTTGGTGTATTCCTCCTTGGGTCCAATTTCTTTGGGACTCTCTGAGCTTCCTGGACTTCCTGGAAGTTTATTTTCTTTGCCAGATTGGGGAGGTTTTCCCTCATTATTTGTTCAAATAAGTTTTCATTATTTTGTTCTTCCTCTTCTCCTTCTGGCACCCCCATGATTCAGAATTAGGAACGCTTAAAGTTGTGCCAGAGATTCCTCAGCCTCTCCTCATTTTTTTTTTTTGCATTCTTGTTTCTTCATTCTGTTCCAGTTGGATGCTTTTGTTCCAAATCATTGATTTGAGTCCCTGTTTCTCTCCCTTCACTGTTGGTTCCCTGTATATTTTCCTTTATTTCACTTTGTGTAGCCTTCATTTCTTCCTTCATTTTGTGACCGAGCTCAATTAATTCTGTGAACATTCTGATTACCAGTGTTTTGAACTCTGGATCAGATAGGTTGTCTGTCTTCTCATCACTTTGTTCTTTTTCTGGATCTTTGATCTGTTTTTTCATTTGGGCCATATTTCTTTGTCTTGGCACACCTGTCTGGATGAATGTTTCTTTAACTCCTTGGTTGTTGGACTTCCATGCAAAAGATTTTCTGGAAGTTCTGGTTGTTCTTTGTTTTTAAATTGGTTGTTATCCTTCTTTTGATTGTGTGAGGAAGTGCAGTGTTTCTGTTTATGCTTCCATCTTGGCTGGAACTCTCATTTAGTTCTTTTTCTGTGTTTTTGTCCTGTTCTTTCATTTGTACCATATTTCTTTGTCTCCTCAATTTGGCAACTTCCCTGTGTTTGTTTTTGTGTATTAGGTAAAGCTGCTTTAACTCCCTGTCTTGGCACACCTGTTAACTTGTATGGGGCAGAGCCTTAGGTATTCGTCAGGGCAGGGCAACCTGCTTCATCACTTTGTGGCTCTGTATGTGGAGGAGGGGTTAGAGTGCTTATGATGCCATTGCCTGGCTGCTGGAGGCTTGCCCAGTACTCACCCCATTTCTGGTCACTTCACCCACTGCCAATACATGACTGGTGCCCTTCTAGCTGTTGCACTGGTGATGGTTCCCTGAGTAAGTGGATTTGTGTATGTTCTAGGATCATGCAAGCCTTTTAAATGGACTCTCCTGAGAGATTGACAGTTTTTCCTGCCACCCCTGCTGGTTTTTAACGAGAAGTTATGGAACTTTATTTCCCCAGCCTTGGAACCCTAGTTCCATGGTCTGGCCTAGGGCTAGGATTGCTCACTCCCCAGGTATGCCTCCCAGTTTTTATCCACCACACATGAATGTGGTACTTCCCATTCCACCAGCTACCACTGCCTCACTGCCACCTTGCTGCCACACCTTGCCACCACACCTTGCCACTGCCATACCACATCCTGTCCACCCCGGCTCCTCATCTCCACCCCTCCTATCCATCTGGATGAATATGGCTTCTTTAAACTTTTGGTTGTCAGACTTCCACACAGTTCAATTTGGGGGCAGTTCTGGTTTTATTTTGTTTTGAGATTAGTTGTGATCCTTCTTATGGTTGTGTAAGTAGGCAAAGCATGTCTACCTATGCCTCCATCTTTACCGGAAGTCCAGGACAGGCTGATTTCTGTAACTATATCTCCTTTCTAAAGATATAGTTCATTTCTATTTTAATACATGCCAATCATCTAATCATTTTTGCAGACTATAAAGGATTCATAAAATTCTTAATTTTGACATATTTCTAGCTATCATTTTGAGTTAGAGATTATTGTTTGAACTACTACAGAGCTTTGCACAGGAATTTGATTTATTTGTCTTATACCTTAACTGAAATAAACTTGGTATTAGACTTCTGCTTAAGTTAGCTGAATTAATTCTGCTTTAATTCAACTTCATCTCTACAGTGGAAAATGACAGGCATTATTGAGTTCTGTTACACATCTAATAAGGAATGCACACTTCTCATCCTTGCGGGAACAATTTAATACCCTGCAGAGCCTGTCAAAATTCAATTCAAGGTTGAATGACTAATGCATAAAAGTCAATTTTATATCCCATCAGAGATAAAGTCAGTTACTTCTTTTTATCAAGTAGATGGAAATGCTATTTGGATCTCTAGTTGCAAGGGTTTGAAGCTTTAGATTTTGCTAAATTAGAGGAGATGTGAGTGTGTGAGTGAGTGGAAAACTCAGGCATTTCAGGAGTGGAGTCTGCTTAGAGAAATGAATCAACAGAGGGTTTGAGTTGGTCATTTTGTCTTTTGTGCAGGTACAGTTTCCATAGCATGTGAATGAAGGTGCAAACTCAGCACAAAGCCAAAGTAGGAGGAAAAGGGAAGTTTTTGAAGGCCTTTAAACTTCCATGGATGCAGCTCTATTCCCAACTTATATGTGTGCTTGTCTGTGGGTACATGCATGTGGATGTATGCACTCAAGTGCATGTGCAAATGCACAAGCATGGGCACTGGCCCTGGCACTGCAGGCAACATCTATTCAACAACTATTAGGGAGCACCTTCCAAGCATTGTTCTGAATTCTGAGGGAATAGGAGTGAAGAACACAGAAAAATCTCTGCCCTATGGGATCTTATATTTAGTGGGGAGAGAAAGACAGTAAATGATAAAAATAATAAGTCCCTTATATTGTATGTCAGATGCATTATAAAGAAAAAGGAACATGTGGCAGAGGCAAAAGGAATATTGTGGGAAGTAGAATTATATTCAGTAGAATTAGCAAGAAAAGCTGAACCCATGGTGAAGTGAGTTATTTGGGGGAAGAGTATTTTAAGCAAAAGGAGCAGCAATTACAGAGGCCCTGAGGCTGAGCATGCTGGGGAAAAACCATGGCCAGGGTGGTTGGAACAGATTTAGTGATGGGGAATAATAGAGGATGAGATCAGAGAAATAAGAGGGGTCTAGATCCTTTAACACCATGGAGGTGATTGGAAGGACTTTGTCTTGTTCTCTGAGTGAGAT
The DNA here is from genome assembly GCA_039655065.1 of Glossophaga mutica. Lineage (NCBI taxonomy): Eukaryota > Metazoa > Chordata > Mammalia > Chiroptera > Phyllostomidae > Glossophaga > Glossophaga mutica. The sequence goes on from CM077303.1 coordinate 77,094,210, forward strand.
GAGAGCTATTGCATTGAATAGGAGTGACGTGATATGACTTTGTTTTATTGCTCTGGCTGCTGCATTTAGAATAGTCTGTGTTGGAACAAGGGGGAAGCAGGGAGAGCAGTGCAGAGACTATGAGAATAGCAAAGTGGCGTATGTTGGTGATGACAATATTGAGATGTGGCCATAGGAGTGAGAGGCAAAAGTAGACAGAGAACAAGATAAATGAAGGAGATGAGGCCAGGTTATCAGGGAGATCTTCAGCATTTCTGAGGTTAATAGTTGCCTATTTGGGAGACTGGCTGGGGAAGAAGACCTGAGGCTATCCTCCTTCTAAAATCCTATGCCTACTGTCATTGTGCCTATGGAAGCCATCAAGAGTATTCACTAAAAAGGACGTGAGCAAGCTGACTGGCAGTTTTCCTTTGTTGAATTGTGCCCACAGTCCTTCTCATTAGCTGTTTAACCAGATAATACTTAACCTGAGGATTAATACAGTGTCTATACATTTACTAGGGACTGCCCTCTCCCACCAATACTCTCCATCTCTTGTCTGCAACATCGCACTCATTACAACATTTCTAATTCTCTTTGTGTTGTGTTCTCATTTTCTTTTGGTGGGAAACTCTTTGTTTCAATAGAGAAAGTGAGCCTAAATAAGTGCATTTTTAATTTTTTTTATTTAATTTATTATTTATTTATCTTTTAGAGGGGAAGGGTAGGAGAGAAGGAGAGGGAGAGAAATATCAATGTACGGTTGCCTCTCGTGTGTCCCCTGCCGGGAACTGGCCTGCAACCCAGGCATGTGCCCTGACTGGGAATCGAACCGTGATCCTCTGGTTCGCAGGCCCGCGCTCAATCCACTGAGCTACACCAGCCAGGCCAATAAGTGCATTTTTATATAATCTATTCAGACAATTAGGTGTGTTTTTAAAATTTTTGTATTATACAAAATGTTCTTATATGATAAATATTAAGTCAGCATTTCTTTCATCAGTCAGTAAATCAAGGCACTTCATTCATTTCTCCTGTATGGACGACACTGTATAGAATCTCAAAGAAGAGTTACAAAGAGAGTAGAAGATATGATTTTTTTCTTCATGAAACTTACAGAATATTCTGGCATATGCAGAGAACTCAATAGAACAATAACTTTCAAAGCAGCCCACCAAGGAATAATCTAGCCCACTTTGCTATAGAAGTGTTTGCAGAACTATCCAGGCTTGATAGTAGAAAGCTTAGAAAAATGGGCATTGATTGAGCTATGTTTTGTTAATAGGCGAGATTCCAAATCCATTTTGGAGGTTAAGAGGAAGAGACAATTCCAGAGGGGTGGAATGAAATGTGGTCCCTGTAGGAGATGGCAAAACGAGCATGTTTGGAATGAAAGGTGAAAGGAAGATGAGGCTTAGAAGTTAAACTGGGGAATTTTCACTGAGATATTATTTGGGGATTTGATATGTGGAACAAAGGACTCTGGGTCAATAGTGTAAAGTAATGAAAAGTGGTGTTGTAGTTCTGGACACAGTGTGTGAGGGACAAGAGAAGTGTGAAATGCAGTGTGACACTGAGGATGAACGTTGGAAGCCTTGCTGTGGAACTGGACATGGCAGGGCCAAGTGTGGCAGCATTAATGGGGAGGGCGAGGAGGTTTGAAACATATGGTGCGTGAAGAAAACTGAGACTAGAAGACAAGGTCAAAGGACAGACTAAGACCAAAAACCTTGCCCTCACCATTGACTCATCTTTTACATCCTCACATCCAACCGTTTACAAGTCATATAAAATTTATGCTCACGATTGTGTAGAAACTAACCACTTCCCATCACCTCTACAAGCTGATTCAAACCGTATCTCTTGTCTGGTTTATATCAATAACTTCCTGCTTGCCTCTGTTTTCTCCCCTGCCTGCCCTACATTCTTTCTACTCACAGCCCAGCACAGCTTTTCTCAACCTGGGCACCAGTGACCTTCGGGCCAGATAATTCTTTGTTGTGGGGGTTTGTAGGATGCTTAGCAGCATCTTTTGTCTTTACTCATTAGATGCCAGTAGCACATCATCCTATCCTAAGTTGTGCAACCAAAAATGTCTCTAGACATTGCCAAATGTCCCCAACTGGTGGCAGTGGGAAAATAAACCCTGTTGAGAACCCCTGAGCTACAGTGATCTTTAAAAATGCAGGTCATATCAGTTGCTTCATGGCTCAAACCTTTTAATATTTTTTCATCTTACCTTGAGAAAAAGTGTAAATTCCTTTAATGGCCTACAAGGTCTTACCTGGTGTGTGCTCACCTTTCTAGACAGGCATCTTTTTTTCACCTTGTTTTTCTACTTACTAGCTTCCTTGCTCTTCCCCAAATATTCCAGGAACACTCTCAAGGAAGGGCTCGTCCCCTTGCTATTTGCTTCATCTGGAACATACTTCTCACATATCTTCAGGCTTGCTCCATCACCTCCTTCAGATCTTCACTTGAAGGTCAGCTTCTCAGAGAGGAATTACTAGACTGACTATTTCCAATTTCACCTTTCTCTGCTTTATGTTCTTCACACACTTATTACCCTCAAACATGGTCTAAATGAACTATTTAAAAATTTTTTATTTCATCCGTCTTTATACTAGAATGTAAGCTCCATGAGGCAGGGTTTTCCTTGGTTTTAGTTAGGTCTAGTACCTAGAACACTACGTAAACATAGTGTGTGCTCAGAAAACACCTGCTGAATAAGTGAATGGCGGGCTGGCTGGCTGGCTGGCGGCTGGCAGGGGCAGGCCAACAAAGGGAGACAAGATAAGCCATAGGCCTGGTCTACAACGGAATGCCCCTGAAGTTTCAGAATCTCGGGCCCTCTCTGACACTCCCCTGCCACTGCCCTGTGCTGTAGAACACACTTTTTCTGTTGTACAACTCAAGCAGGGCCAGCCAACAAACACCCATGCTGGGGCACTTGCCAAGCACAACAAATGCTGTTTAGAAACAAAAGAGCCTCTAATGGAGACATCAGCCAATTTGTTAAACAAACCATTAGTTTTGTGGCAGAAGCTGCATATTTGATGAATCTACTAATTTATAGATCATTATTGGACATTAGTTAATTGCCAGGCAACGCCACATTCTAGGAAACACTGGGGAAGCTTCTATTACTAAGGAGAGATTGGATATGTCAGCCCTTAATAATTATAGGGCTTATATTTCAGAATAAATGAGGGAGTGGGTCTCATGTTTTCCTAGTGTTCTGTTGCTACTTCCAGAATTATTTCTGAGTTTTCGTTTTAAAATAAAAATTATGCTATATGCTGAATATTTAAAAGAAGTATTTTAAAAGAAAGATATAAAAATTAGAATTAGTTTTTCTACCCAAAGTCACCTTCTGGATGCATTTTTAGGCATTACCCAGAAATATTACATATATGAGATATAACTGGACTCTATAAGGTCTATCCAGAAAGTATCCAACCATTTACTATGAAAAATAGAAACATTTATTGAAGAAGATACAAGATACCAAAAATATTGTACATAGGACAAAGATACTTCATTCCACCTCAAAGTAGGCCCCTTGGGACCTCACACACTTCTCCCGGCATCTCTCCCACTGTTCAAAACACTGCAAAATCCTTTGTTGGAATCATCATCAGCTGCCCCTTGTATTTTCCTGAATTTCAATGATGGTTTGATATCTCTTCCCTTTCAAAGGTGATTTTAGTTTTGGGAAAAGTTAGAAGTCTTAAGGCATACAATCTGGGCTGTAATGGGGCTGAGTCACCTGACTAATTTGATGTTTTGCCAAAAACCTCTGCATGAGACATGATGCATGAACAGGTGCATTGTTGCGATGAAGCTGCCAATCACGAATTGCCCATAGCTTCAGCCTTTGAATAATCTGAATAGTTTCTATGGAAGAATGCTCAAGCTCAATGCAAAATTTGATGCAGATTCATTACGCTACTTGCCCAGTCACTTTGAATGTGATGGCCACACAGTACACATGCTCTCTCAATGGCATCTACCACTCCCACTGACTAGTACAGTGAAGTCATCATTGTTCATGCATGCACATTCCAGTCCACTCTCTTTGGCTGCTGGATTACATCAATGTCAAACGAACTGTTCTTATTATCTTAACAATGGCTAGAATTTTTCCAGACAGACCCAATGATATATATACACATACACACATTTACACAGAGAAATATATACCATGTATAGTATACACATATAGTTTTTGTTTTATATATATTCTCTCCTTATGCTCACATACAAACACATATGCTTTAAAATGTCACTTACTGGATCTTACTGTTTCATATCAGATTTCACTTAATACCATATTTAGAAGATTTATATAGCAGAAACAGTTATAGTCAATTCTTGTTTAATGGTTGCATGGTATTCTATTATATTTCATATGTTTAATAATTAATGAGACACTACTGATTATGTCTAAGTTTTATTTTTATACTGATTATATAGATAACAAGATGAATGTACCTATAAATATACCATGACATAATTTTGTGACATAAATTTGTGTCTCTAAGGCATATTCCTGATAGAGAAATTTCTGGAACAACAAATATTTATGTTTAAAAATGTGAAGCTTCCATATTTATGCTCTAAACAGAAGAAATTGAAAGTGCCAAATTTCTTTACTTTTTCTAACCTTTTATACTTTATAACTTTTTGATGCGTTCCAACCTGAAAATTAAGAAAATTATGTCTAATTTAAAAAATTTGTCCTTATTTAATTCTGAATATAGATGAACTTTTTTCTTCCGTGTATCAATCAGTCTTGTATTTGAATGTGTGTGTTTAAGGGGAGGTTAACCTGTCATTCAAAAGCTTTGCCTTTTGAAAGAGTGTGGTTGGCTTTTGCTGATAGTTACGTATTTTTATACAGGACTTATTTTGATCTATTATCTTTACCCATTCCCATAGGACTCTGTAATGAAAAGACAATAGCATATTTAACTATTCCTATTACTATCCTACAGTTTGGTAGATGGTTGGCTTTCTCTTATATATGGATATTGTGAAATAATGACAAGGAGTCAATTGATGTAGTATGCCACTGAGATAGCAAAGTCAATGGACAAAGTAGCAAAATATTAACGAGAATGGTATACATTTAGCTAGGAAAATTATGAAGAAAACTAAAAAGTTTGAAGGAAGTTTGAAATGGTTAAAATAGGCAATTTACTAAAAACTCACTGCAAGTAAATAATCATATTTGTATAGTTCATGATGCTGAATGATATTTTCACTTTAGTTCATGACATTTTGAATAAAATAAAAAATATTTTTAATACCCATTATTCACTTGATATTTTTTGGTTATTTTTATTTTACCCGTGTTGGTAATTTTCTTTGTAAAGAGTTGTTAGCTCAAGTGTGACTTTTCAATATCCAGGAGACCATTTTTCCTCTGTTAGAATGGATATTTAATTTTATGAAGGCAATAGAAAAATAGAAATTATGTAGAAAAAAAGAAATTTATATATTAAAATTTTATTTAACTTTCTGGAGAAATGTTTTTGAAATACAGAGTGATACAATCTTTAAACTGGGTAAATTTAATATTTAGGATACTTTTTGAGGCCAAATATCTCTTGGAATTAAGTATGCTCTACATATCAGATATGAAAGTCTCCTTTTTAAGCAGTGAACACCTTTAAGCATTGCCTGTATCATTTAAATGGATATGTGTTATTTCAATTTTCTCTCCATATTAAAAGTAACTGAAAGACTATTAGGTTTCATGGCCAATTGTTTTAAAGTCACAATTGCCCCAGTTTTTGTTTATGGTCTTAAACTATTAATCTTTACAACCTATAGTTCTTATACTGGAGCATCAAAGAAAAATAACTTACATTGAATTCTTATTGAAACTGTTGTGGAGAAAGTAAACACAGGAATGGTGCAATATAGTAGTCCCCACCCCCAGTCACAGGGGATACATTCCAAGACCCCTAGTGGATTCCATCAATAGAACTAAACCATACCAACACACACACACACACACACACACACACACACACACACACACAGAGACACACACACTATGTTTTTTTCCTTAACATACCTTCTCTTTGGCATATCTAAATCACTAGCATCGATACTATTGTGCTTTGGGCCCTTATTAAATAAAATAAGGGTTACTTGAACACAAGTGCTGTGATACTGAGAGAGTCAATTAATAAGGCAGCCAACTACCAAGTGACTAACGGGTATGTACGGTGGATAGTGTGAAATCGCTGCACAGCCCTGGTGGGAAGGAGTGAGATTTCATCACACCACCCAGAATGGCATGTGATTTAAAACTTATGAATTTTTTATTTCTTGAGTTTTCTATTTATTGATTTTGGACCCCAGTTGACCATAGGTGACTGAAAGCATAGAAAGCAAAACTGAAGATAGACCATCTTCAGTAAAAGAAAAAATAAATTACTTGGGAAATCACTTGATATTATTAAAGAGAAAGGGTACTTTCATTAGGAGAAAGAATAGCTGTGTCTACTAAGAGGACTGAGATCATTAGAGAGCTAAATTGTTCTGCATAGAAAAGGCGGAGAGGGAGGAACAGGGTAGGGAAGAGGAGAATACCACTTCTGAAGATTCAGGAGGCAGAAAAAGGTGCATGGAAGAAGTCCAGTGGGGAAATGATGAAAAGGAAGACATACTTGGCAGCCAGAGGGAAAAGTTGGAGGGGTTCTACTTTTCTGATAGTGCATACAAATCACCCCCAAAATTTAGTGACATAAAATAATCATTTATTATGCTCCCAGATTCCGTGAGTCAGGAATTCGGTGAGTTAGGTTTGGCTGGGCATTACTAACTTGGGGCCTCTCACACAGTTGCAGTTATATGCTGGCTGGCACTGCAATCTTCTGAAAATTTGACTGGGCTGGAGGACCCACTAGCTTGGCCAGTGAAATGGTGCTGGCAGTTGGCAGGAGTTCTTGTCTATGTGGGCCACTCTATGCAGCTGCTTGATGTCCATACGACACGAGAGCAAGCTATCTAAGGGGCCATGTTGGAAACTATATTTTCTTTTGTGACAGCCTGAGAAATATAGCACACTACGGCCTCCGCTGTACACTATTGCTCACACAGAGCCAGCTCTGATTCAGTGTGGAAGAAGGCTGCCCAAGAGCGTGGACACCAGGAAATAGGGACCATTGGGGCTGTCTTGGAGGCTGGCTACCACAGGTGGGTACCACAGAGATGCTTATGAGAGATTTAAACATCATTTTTACATACAGTATGCCATGTAACCATTCCCTAGACTCTTCACACAATTTTCAGTAAACCTAAAACACATAGTACTGACTTATGGAATTGGATTTTTCTATATTTGACCTGTTATACTCGAACCAGAAAAATCAGTGTGGAAAAATTCTCTGTAGCCCCATTTTCGCCAAATTCACAAAGTCTCCTTGTCCATGTGAGACCAATTTTCCTTCTTCCTCTTTTTCCCTAACACCTTGAGAAGGAGACACAGAGACCTGAGCATCCAGAACAAGAACTGGGAAGAGTAAGGAGGAAAGGTCTTATTCAACAGTCCTCTGGATAGGTAGAATGTCTGTTTCCAATTAATTTCATCTCTGAGTCATGGGGAAGATGATTAGCTCTGGAGAATGAGCCACTCATCAAAATTATAGTCAAGTAAAGACAGAGGTAGAGAAAACAGGCTCTGAACCATTGTGGAAAGGTCTGAGGATCTGTCATTGCTATTTCACATTTAGTCAAAGATAATTCGAGTAGCAATTGCCTTTCATAAATGCATTTTTGTGGCACAAAGCTCCCTGAACACTCTCTAACAAAACTGTTACTGTGGGTAGATAAAATACTCAATAGCACTTCCCTTTGGAACCCATTTTGAAAGATCTATTATTGTGATGAGTAGAATATGCTAAACACATAGACTATTATCTACTTTATTCTCTGCTGAGAATTATTGCAAAAGTACCAGAGCAGTTTGATTATCACAGGGAGACTTTTTATTTTCAGCTTTGTCAAGCTGTGTATTGAGTTGCTGTGCCTTCATTTAAACATTAAGTTCAGAAATTAATTTACAATACATCCAGGGAAAAAGACTCCTTGGTGTAAAGCAAAGAGCTACAAAAAAGTGGTAAATTTAGTTTCCTCAAAGACTTCAAATTAAATTTCAATTCAATTCAATTAACATTTTTTGAATGCCTGCAGGGGACATGGCACTATACTGTGGACTAGAATTTGAAGTATGCAGAGGTTCAGGAGGGTTTCAGAGTTAATTTTATGAGTTTGAGAGAAAAATCAGAATTATTTAAACTGCATTCTTTTTGAAGTCTATATTTCTTTTGATGAATTCTCAAAATACTGTTCAATTTGATTGGGAACTCCCTGGGAAGGGGGTGAAGAGAACAGAAAACTTTCTTTATTGGGTCTTAAATTTGGAACAAAGAACTTTTTTGCGTGTGTTAGTTAAATAAGTTGTTTAAATAATAAAAATACTAGTTAAAAATAAACTAAAATGAGCAAATAAGAGTGTTGCTTTTAGAAAGACACAAACAAGACTTCTGCTATACAAAGATGTTAACATTCCAGATTGCACTCATTTATACTTTAAGTGCCATTCTAAAAAATTAACAAAATAAAGAGCATTCTAGTGTCACCAGGAACCAGGAATACTTTAAAAGGAGAATGGAGTCAATTTTATAACTGCTAGAATTTTCCAAGAGAGGTGCAAAAATTCAACAAAACGTGCCCACCTAAATGTCTCCAGAGCTCTCCTCGCCTGAACACGTTTTACAAACCTGCTGCTCCTTTTTCTACGAAAGTCAAGGATGTACTTAAACAGAAAGCAGATGTAATGAGTTCCTTGTTTAGGATCAAAACACACACCTTATCTGCTGCTGATGAAAGCAGTGTCCACAGCAGATTCCCCAACACTAACACACCACCTCTTTGTCTCTGTTACACTCCCTTTGTCCTGTGGGATTCTTTAAAAAATAGTTTTATTTGATTTGAGTTTAGTCAGTACGGTTTACTGAAAAACTCTTTCTTTCCCACTACAGTTTCGGGGCACTCCCACTGTACATCAATGGGCTGTATATCTGTGGGTCTGTGTCTGGACTCTCTTTTGTTTCATTTTTTTGTTTGTCTGTCCTTACATCCACTCTGCACTGTTTTAATGGCTGTGACTTAATGTGAGGGCTTTCTGTTTGAAAGACCTCCGACTTAATTTTCCTCCAACTTTGCTTTGAGTATTCTGAGGCCTTTTTATGTCCGTAACATTTTAGAATCAGCTCGTCAGTATCAACAATAGCAACAAAACCCTGCTGGGATTCGAGTTGGAATTGCATTTATTCTCTAGAGCAACTGGAGAAGAGCTTCAACTTTACAATATTGAATTTTCCAATTCACAAAAACATGGTATATTTTATCATGTATATGTTTTATCTTCCCCCGTAAATAATTTTCTAGGTAGAAATATCTAAGTTGTTTAATGTATATTAGATTTATTCCTCGTATTTTATATTTTTTGTGCTAAGGTAAAATTAATTTACCTTATTTTATTTATTTTCATTTATTTTATTTATTTACCTTTATTTTATTTTCCAATTGTTTGTTGTTCAGAAAGAAATATACTTTTTTGGTATACAGACTTTGTGTCTAGAGATTTTCCTAAATTCGCTTGTTTATTTTAATATTTTGCTTATGGTCTCTTTTGGATTTTTCTATATATGAAACTATAGTGTTTGCAAATAATGGCAATAACATTTTCCCTTCTGAAATTTACACGTTTTATTTCTTTTACTTGCACTACTGTACTAGGTAGAATCTCTGGTTCAAAACTAAATAGATAAAGTGATAGCAAACATCTTTGTCTGATTATTGATTTCAAGGAGAATGATTTAAGTATTTTACCACTAAGTCTGATGTTGGCTGTAAGATTATTTTTTGTAGATAAGGGAATGATTTTTATTATACTCATCTCAAGTATAGCATTTTCATTTTTATTCTGTAGCTAATAATTTTCCAGTTTTTTTTCTTTCCTTCAGTTTAAGACTTGCTCCTCCCCACTTCCTCCAATAGTTTCGTGAAATGCTCTCAATACAATGTTTCATGTGGTCAAGTCTGTCAGTTAATTAGCTCCATTTTTTTTCTGGATACCCCCACTGAGTGGTTTTGGTACTTCCCTTTGCCATCGTTCTGGGAATTCAGCTGCCTTCTTTTGGTTTCCAAATGCTGTGTCCCCCTGATTTTTCCTTCTTCTTGGCTTCCTCCCTCACTTCCATGGAGAACAACTTTAGCAGTCGCCTACAGCACCTAAACTCACAACCCAGAGGGTGCCAGGGCAGGGCCTCCCTGGAGAAAGCTGGGGCTCTGAGCCAAGGGGCTTTAAGACAGAAAGTGTGGAGGGGGGAAAAATTGCCACGCTCCAATTCATGAGTTATGAGGCTGTTTTAATTAACACAAAATTTGGTCCATACCATATATGAGTGTATATGTTTTCCACACCATCTTTCAAAATGGCAAGAGCTTATTTAAAAATAAATTCAAGTGAAACATTCATGGAGTTTCCTAAAATCACTATAATTTGTTGAAATGCAAAATGAATTATTAAAGATTCTGATGACCTTTTCTGTAAATAATGAATATTCATTCAATGGATGTTTATCCAGTGTCTTCTCTATGCCAGGAATTAGTGAACAAAATAGACATAAATCCCTGCCTTCTCAGAGGACGATAGATGATAAACATAATGGAAAAGTTAATTCCTTAGAATGATAGAAGATGCTAAGAGATATAGGGAGGGTATGGGCAATTAGGTGTCTTGGGCAGGATGCAAATGCAAAGTGCAATTTTCAGTAAGGTGGTCAGGGTAGGCTTCATTGAAAATGGGATATTTGAACAAAGATTTGAAGAAGGCAAGTGAGTTAGATATGGGAATATCTGGGAGAAGAGCACTGTAGGAAGAGGGTTCAGGAACAGAAGGGGACCAGTGTCTCTGAAGCTGAGTGTGCAAGGGAGAGTAGACAAAGAGATGAGGTCAGAGAGTTCACAATGAGACTGAACATGTAGGGCCATGCAGGCCATTTTAACTGCTGGACTTTTATGCTGAGTGAAGCAGGAGTGTCAGGCAGATTTGCAGCAGTGGAGTGACACAACTGGCTTGTGTTTTCAAGGAATTGCTTTGGACGCTCTGTTTATAAGAGACTATAGGGGCCAAGAGCAAAGGTAGGGAGGTCAGGTAAGAGGCTACTGAAGTAGCCTCTCAGGTTGGTGGTCCCATTCAAAATGGCAGTGGTGTGGGTGGTGAGAAGTGGCTGGATAACACTCCCCAGAACATAGTGGCTTAAAATAATTTATTATTTATTATAATTCTTTGGGTTGGCCGGATAGTTCCTCTGACGGTTTCTTCTGGACTCAGTCATGTGGCCGCATTTGCTGGAAGGCTGACTGGGTCAAAGTTCCGAGATGGGCTTTCTCAGATGCCAGAGATCCCTGGTTTTCCTCTATCTAGCTTCTCATCCTCCAGCACTGGATTAGCTTCCTTACGTGGTGGCTTCAGGGCAGTATTCCAGGAGGGGGAATGTGGAGGCTGCAAAGTACCTACTCAAAGTTACATAATATCATTTTTAACACATTTAATTTTCCAAAACAAGTCCAGATATAACTGGGGCAGAAATAGACTCTATCTCTTGATGGAAGAAGCAGCTAAGTTACATTGCAAAGGGACCTGCATAGACGGATAAAAAGAACTTGTATTTATATTTTCATTTTATTTTTAAAAAATATGTTTATTGATTTTAGAGGGGGTGGAAGGAAGAGAGAGAGAGAAAATGAGATAGAAACACTGATGTGAGAAACATCAATTTGTTCCTTCCCACATGGGGATCGAACCTGCAACCTAGGCATGTGTCCTGACTAGGAATTGAACCCACAACTTTTTGGTACATGACACGACACTCCAACAACCTGAGCCATACCAGCCAGGGCATGCATTCATATTTTTAATTCACCAAAGTTATTTAGTATTTTGAGAGTGTAAGTTGAATATGTGATGTGAAGAAAGAAAGGCATCATGGATAACTCAGATTTTTAGTTTAAGCAATAAGCAAAAAGGAGTTGCCACAACTGGGAAGACTGTGGGTAGGCCAGGGGAACTGGAGGACAGGCTCAGTGCATCAGCACTCCATATGCAGCTTAATATTAAGTCAGATGTCTTCTGAGGCAGGGTCTTCTGACCTAGGCCAGCACAAGTCTTTGAGATGGGGAGACTGAGCAAGCAGAGGATGGCAAGCAGGTGTAGTTGGCTCAAGTGGAAGGAGAACAAGAGAAGCCCTCTGCATTCTAGAAAGTAAACTATATGTAGTTTCTATATGTAGAGATGGTTTTCTGCATACGGACGGGAAGAAGTCAATGATGCCACAGACAGATTCCAGGATGAAGGGTTACAAGAGGATTGTAAGAAAACCCAGGGGAACAGTGCTGCTGAAACTGAAAGGACAGACTTGAGGAAGAACTCAACAAGCTCTCAAATAACTGTAGTGAATCTAAGGTCCTTGACAAAAAAAGAGATACAGAGCAGAACATGATAGGTTGAAAAAATTCCCCATTGCCAAGCCAGGAAGAGTCTATGGCCCAGCTGCACCTGAATCTTGTCAATGTAGAATATGACTCACGATTTAAAGTCAACTTCTTTTTCTTGTGTTGAGTGAGGAGAAATATCATAAGGGAACACTTTATCCTCCTGTAAGCATGAAAAGACTGTGAATTGTACCGAAGGAAGAGAATTTTTGGGAGGACTGCACTCCACGTTGTACGAATCTTCACTGACAAGCCTCTGAGTGTGGGCGTGTGTGCGTGTGTGTCTGGGCATATCTGCGTGTATGTGTGTCTATACCTCCAAGTGGTGACACCTGCTATGACTGACCTTTCTTTAGGTCAAGGGTGCAGATGGTGAAGAGGGAGAAACATGTCACTTCTCAGGTTAGCTGGTGCATATTCTTGGCTCGATTTTGCAAATATGCTGTAAAAATGGAAAACATTCTCCTCTAGCCTGTTTGAGAGTTTACCCAAGGGTAGGGGATTGGATTCTATGACCTTTGAAAGTCAATTTTCATCCTGAGATTTCACATTCCAATTACATCTGATAGACTATTTAAATAAATGATAGTCTTTCTATTAGAAAAAAATGGACTGGAATTCATCCTATTTGAGCTGCAAAAACTTGAAAATAGGTCAACTCTTAATTACCCAGAGTAATGGGGAACATCTTGGATGGATTATCCTAAACCACAGGTAATTAACAAAATGTGCAAATTAGGCACTGATTCATAGCATTCGTTAAAATTTGCATTTAAACTACTACTTAAGCAGCCTGCATTTGTAAATGAGCAAATCAACACGGTAAAAATAATTTTAAGATGGATACAGACATTTTAAAGAAAATATAGAGTTGAAAATATTGCTGACAGTCTGAACAACCTGGAATATTTTATACTCTAAAATTCAAACCTTTGAGTTAGAACCCCAGCGCAGGTTTTTGGCAGGTTTTATTATTCCATTTCTGCAAAAGCCAGGGAGAGCCCAGCAGAGGTGCTGCACCCCTTGGAAGCTCTGCCTGGTGGCCCAGTGCTGCTGAGCCCAGCTCTGCGCGCTGGTGCCTGGGTCTGCTGGCCATCTCTCTCTCTGTGAGAGAGCTAATAGCAGTGGGAAGTTTAAGGCGAGTGGGGATGTAAGAAGAAGAAACTAGAGATGTGAATAATAACAGAAAAATCCTTAAGTGATTATGAAAACCAAAATTTAATGCTGGTCCTATGTTATCCTCAATTTTTCAGAAATATACCTAGTCCAGAAAGGTTTGTTATTCTGCCAGATTTTTGTTGCGTTACATTACTTTTTTGTTATGCTAAAATTATTTGCTGAAATAATCCATGATACTTGTGCTTTTATTTTTACTGATGATAATTAATTGCAACTTATACTGTGCCCAATACTACCTGGAGCACTTTGTTTATGTTCTTACTTCTTACAACAGCCTTATGTAGTGAGAATCATTCTCATTTTACAGCTGATTCTTTTTTAAAGGGATTTTTAGAAGGATTTTATTTATTTTTAGACAGAGGGGAAGGAAGGGAGAAAGTGAGGGGGAGAAACATCAATGTGTGGTTGCTTCTCACATACCCTCTACTGGGGACCTGACCCAGGCACATGTCCTGACTGGGAATCAAACCTTTTGGTTTGCAGGCCGGTGTGCGATCCACTGAGCCACATTAGCCGGGGCAAAAATATCTTTATTATTTTTAACTAGAGCCACAGAATTAATTGCTACTGTTGTCATATGAGAAGAGAAGTCAATGGTCTAATTTAATTGAATTTCTTAACTAGACTTTCTGTTTCCAATTTCTTCCACTCTCAGTTTTCCTACTTGAAGCTACCAAGGCTCCCCAAAATTGTTCAAGGAGAATGTTGCATATTCTAAATCAGTGGTTTCCATAGTGGACTATGTGTAATATAGGGGTTAGTAACACCATTCATTGGGTTATTGAAAAGAAACATTAGGATTTCTAATTATATTAATTTATACCTAAAAATCGGAATGAAATAAACTTTACTAACATTTCATATGGGTTGAGAGTAACCCAAGAATTTATGTATGAACATGTATACATTGGCTGCAGGTACAGGCCCCCCACCTTGGGCCCTGGCTCACACACTCTTGTTCCACCTTTGTACTCTGCTGTGTGGCAACCAGCTGTGCACAGGCGTCACCCATAAGCCTCACACTTCAGCTGCTCTATATCTCTCTCACCTGTTATCCTGGGCCTTCTCTAGCCCCACCAGCCCTTCTTAAGCATGCACAAACCTGGCAGTGTAAGTAACTTGACTCAATGTGAACAAGGAGCCAGTGGATAAATTCCTGTCTTTCCAATGTCCCAGAGGGACAATTCTGAAGTCAATCTGCATGGCCTCTCACAGTGTACTCAGCATGACTGACCTCGTTGACCCTTAAAAGTAACTAGTTCAGTTATACACCTCAGGATTGGCCTTTGACACTTCCTGCTTTTTTTCCCAGTTCCCACTCTTGTTCTTGGGGGATCATTTCTGAAAATGAAGTCCCTGCATAGAAGCCATTGTTTTCGACTCTTTTTGGGGAAGGACCAGGCTGAGTAGGGGACATGCTAAAACATCTTTGTGAAAGGAATACGATAAGCATTTTGGAAATTACTATTCTAAAGAATCAATTACCAACTTTTTAAAAAGAAATGGACCTATCAGAGGATATTCTAATGTGTGCTATTTTCTTGGCCATATTACTGCTAATTCTATGCCGTCTTCTACCACTCAAGTAAGCATATTAGATACAAGTCAGTAAAAGTGTGGTTATTATGATGATATTCTTAAATTTACTTCAATTTGTAGATATAGCTAGATAAGCATGGACTTTAGTACTTGATCATGAATACCCAGATTATTTTAATATCTCAATTACTGATGGCAATGCTGTGATCCTTCTGTTGCAATCTCAGTCTAAAGAGACTTGAAAAGATTTAAAGCAAGTGGACCCAGGTTTAGAACCTGGGACTTCATGGTAACAGTTATTTTTCATGTTTAAACAACTTCTTAAGTCATTTACTTGTAAACTATTACATCTTTGTGCTAGAGAATGAGGTAAGAACTTTTTATCATTTTATTTCTTGTTCAAAAGCAGCTGCAACTATGGTATTTTTCTGCAAAACTCATAACCTCAGTCTAATCATGAGAAAACATCAGACAACCCAGACTGAGGGACATTTTACAAAATACCCGTCCGGTACTCTTTGAAAGTGTTAAGATCCTGAAAACCAATGAGAGATTGAGAAATTGTCCTAGTCCTAAGGAGACTGAGAAGACATGATAACTATACACTGTGAAGTCTTAGATTGGATGCTGGGCAAAGACCACCAGTGGAAAAACTGGTGAAAGCCAATAAAATGTCTAGTTCAGCTAGTAGCATTATGCCAATATTAATTTCTTAATTTTTGAAAATGTGCCATGGTTTTGTAAGATGTTAATGTCAGGAGAGACTGGGTGAATGGTATATGGGCATACTCTGTACTATCTTCATAACTTTTCTATAAATCTACAATTATTTAAAAGAAAGTTTCTGTAAAACAAATAAAGGAACAAAACTACTCAGGTAGACTCAACTCTGACTCATGTAGGCAGAATCTTTCCTGCAGGTCACAATGAGGAAAACCTTAAGAAAACACTGTCTGTGCAGTCAGAGGTACATGTATAAACAAGTGAGGTCTACACGGGTACAGGAGAGCACTCAGCTGAGATTTTGTCAAGGCTAGTCTTTTTTTCTCCTCATATAAAGGCTTTATGGTACAGAGTGATCTAGTTACTTAAAGATGCCACTTGGCATTACCAAAAAAACTAGCTCTGTTTCTTCAGGAGATTAAGCAGTGGAGGTATTGTCTTTTGCAATTATTTTTTTATTAGCAACTCTCAGTAAATACTTTTGCTGTTTCCCATGGGATGTCAAGCACTTTAGAGATGAAGCCCCAACTCTAAAGCTGGAAGCCCTGTTTTTGAACCAAGCATTTAATGAGTAA
Organism: Glossophaga mutica; assembly: GCA_039655065.1. Lineage (NCBI taxonomy): Eukaryota > Metazoa > Chordata > Mammalia > Chiroptera > Phyllostomidae > Glossophaga > Glossophaga mutica. The sequence goes on from CM077303.1 coordinate 77,110,784, forward strand.
GAGCTCCACAAAGTTGCAAAACCTGCTCTTCAGAAACCCTGACAATTAAATATTCTGTGGTTTTAACTGATAATCATGCTGTCAGTTAAGCATTTCTCCTTTTAAAAACAGCTGGATATCTCTATGAATTTCTGGGAAGAGAGTTTGATGCAGAAACTTTTAAAAAGATGGCTTGCCACATACCAGGAGGTACCCACAGTCACTGAGCTGTCATACAGTAACTACCTGTTCTGCCTGAATTGAAGGGTATGTCTCATGTGAATCATTGGGTCCATGATGAGCTCTGCCAGCTGTTAATTTTGGACTCACTTTCATATCAAACCCAAGCATGTGCTTAAAAATCTTTTTGGGTCATAGCTAATAATCATAAAAAAGCACATTTCTGAATCATAAAATTAAATATAATTGGAGATTAAACTTGGTTCAAATAAAATGTATTTTCCATTTTAATCCTTCTTTTAGGAACCCGGCTGTGATAAATGCCAAGGGAGTGTATGCCAGTTCACAGCAGGAAGAGTGCGGAAGTGCCAGGTTGGTATAATGCGATCGTTATGTTTATGACTAGATACGTGTACACAGATCCATCAAATGTGTCTGCCCTTAGGTAGGTGACAAAACTAGATCAAGAGTCCTGGCACCAATATCAGATGACTTTCCTTTCTTTTCTCCACCAGAAACTTGATATCGAAGTTTCAATGGAGCTTTATTGTGAACAACTGTTGAAAAATGGAATTATGCGGAGAAGAATGTTCTTTCAAGTCTGAACTCAGATTTCTTTTAGATAAAACTGAACTAGGAAAAAACCATAAAATTTAGCCTATAATAAAAACCTCTGTTTTTATTATGTAGTGGACCCTTGGAATTCACATATTGAATTTGAAACTTTGGCTAATGGGAAGCAAGAGCGGAGCTGCTATGTTGCATATATAGTGACAAAGGCAACCCAGAATTGCACAGCACAGCTCACCACCCGAAGCCTGCACCTCTCCTATTCTATCCCTGTGCTGAGGGATGACTCAGAGCCATGGGTGCAAGGACGTACAAGTGAGACTTTAGCTGGTGAATATACCTTACTCACCACCCAGCCACCACATGTCAGATGACTTGTTATATACATAGACACACTCAGGGAGTGATTGTAAAAGCAGATGTGACAAGATATCCAATTGCTTGCACTAGTGGTGCAAAGAAAATTAATAAGTTAGAGGGGGAAAACTATGAAAATGAACTTGGCCAGTTGTGAAGATCTCAGGTTTTATCTCATACAACTGTAAAGAGCTTGCTCTTTCAAAAATAAAGTGATAACATATAATTTCCTTTGTTATATAAGAATATCAACTAGGAAGGGAGTAAAGGACAGAAAACTGTACTTGAACAACAATATAAATAAAATTGAAAAAAAAAAGAATATCAGTAAACATGTTTTGAACTACTAATTTTGATTTTAACATGGTTCCAGATGCCAAGGGTTGAGGGAAAGAATGACCAGAGATGGCATTATTTATCAAAAGTCTTCAAACCTTTCTGGGAAGACAAAAGTAATCTAGAAGAGACAATTCAAGAATAATAACTGTGTCATTGGAAGAGCCTGGCCAGAAAAAAAAAAAAAAAAAGCACTGAGTCAGGAGTCGGATAGGTGAGTTCCAGATCCAGCTCTTAGAATAATCCCTCTTCAGTACCTCCCAGAAGCTGAAGGGCCAAAGCAGCCTGAGCCCCAGTTTAACCCAAGACCCTCACACATTCAGTGATTCTAATTTATTGCCCAGACTAGGATACTCCTGAGAGTGAAAGGGGGCTTCATGATAATTATTCTAGGACAACTGGAATACATTGGGATTGTTCTGGGCAAACCAGAAGGCAAAATCACCCTAACTCCTGTACTTCAGGACTCTGTCTGATATTTTCCACAGGTCTCTTCCCAGTAAGAACCTTTCCTTGGAGTATATGTGTGCATCTATCGAATGATAAGTGTGTATATGCATTCCTTGCTAAAATCCAAGGGAAAAAGTATCCCATGTTATTTGAGAATTTTGGAAATTATGTGCTCATTTCACTCTTTTCACCCATTAATGGTAAATTCAGACTGGAAAGAAGAAAACCTAGCAACCCAAAGGAGACATTTTCATCCAGGCAAGGTTTTCTGGTCACTTCCATATCTCTTGCCTAGGCAGCATCACAGCAGCCCTTTTAACATAGTCACTGATGCAGATACTAATAATATGAATGTAAGGAATTTGCCTTGTAGATTTTAGGTTCGTAACAGTACAACCCCATCAGCAAATGCCTATGTGCTCACTCTGCACAGGGGTCACACTATGTGTAAAATATGCACATAGCTATGTACGAACAATAAAAAATAAGTTAAAAATAAGTAACATGGAACAGTATATGCAAAATGTTTATTAGAGAAATCAAGACCACAGAAAAAGAGAGAGATAACTTTAATTTGTCATGAACCAGTAGGCAGATAGGACTTACATGAGGTGGGCTACATATATATGTATGCATTGGGGGTAGGGTGCGGGGGGGACAACCAGACTGACTGTTTGTTCGTTTATACATGAGGAGATGAAAAATTATCTTCTCTAAGTTTGGCTTGCTGAGTTCTACAAAATTTGAACTGTATTCCCCCCTCAGAACTTAATTTATATCACATCAAAGTGTGAAAATTCAAGCTGCAAGGCAGGTTTGATTAAGACTCCATGTGCGTGTCACCTGTTATTGAGGAAAGTGTGTTCTGAGTTTGGTGGAAATGGTACTTAGGCACAACAGTGGCCTTGATGATGTACTTTATATTAAGGTAAACTTGTAGGGAAGCTTCGTATGTGAATGCATTGGGTGGTAAATACACAGCCAACTGCAGATTTATGAGCATTGTTATCCTGTTGTACAGATAGTGCCTCCATTGAATTTAATGAGCTGAAGTAGGTGAACAGTTCATTCTAATCTGTTGCTGCCTGAGACTCCCATAGTCCCTGGAATCATTGAACATATGTCCTTCTCTTGTTTTAAAAACCTAAGGTGCCTTTCTGATAAACAAGTCTCTCTTGAGGGTAATGACATAGGAAGTGCTTTTGAAGACATTTCCTTCAGTGCACTGATTGAATGCTACCCTGAGGCAGATACCTGTTGCAAAGCTGAGAGGTGATTTGTCAAATCCAAGATCCATGGCAGATTTGCTTTAATTGATTCTTGTTCCTTTGCATGAGTTTATTACCTTAAAAATGCCTTAGATTCTCTCACCCGTATGTTTCCTTTACTATTAAGAACAAACACAGGCAAGAAAACTCTCCTGTGCTCCTTTATGTGATAATTTTGAACTGATTCTACCGTATTTATCCTAATTAGATGAAACGACCATGAAAGACATGGTCTACAAAACCTAACCTGAATCCCACCATATTTTTTTAATTTTTAATTTTTAAAGATTTTATTTATTTATTTTTAGGCCGAGAAGAAGGGAGGGAGGAATAGAGGGAGAGAAGCATCAGTGTGTGGTTTCCTCTCGCACGCACCACACTGGGGTGTGCGAGAGGAAACCACACACTGGGGAACCTGGCCCGCAACCCAAACATGTGCTCTGACTGGGAATCAAACCAGTGACTCTTTGGTTCGCAGGCCAGTGCTCAATCCACTGAGCTACACCAGCAAGGGCTGAATTCCCACCATATTTTTATACCACTAATAAATGAATTCAGGTAAAGATGTGTAGAGAATAGAGCTTTTAAAATTTCTAATGGAGGATTTGAAATCCCACAGGGCTACATTTATACATGAGAACACTGGTGAAGTGAAACAATTGGTATACTTCAATGGCAGTGCTCTTGACTTTTTCGGCGGGGCATTTTGTGTGTGTGAGTGTGTACATGTGTGTATGTGTGCACACAAGTCTGTCTAGCTTATTGCAAGACTTTTAGAATCATTGGACTCAACATCCTAGAGACCAGGAGCACATCCCAGTTATTGCAACCACCAAACTCATCCCACCACAATCAGCCAAACAACTCTCAAGGTATAATTCATTGAAGATGGTAAAAGAGTAAATACTAACTAGGTGAGCAATTTCCAACTTGAAAAGGCTGTGTTTTCAAAAGTGACTTTGATGGGTTAAAATCTAGAACACACTTTTTTATACAGTGAAAGAGATAAATGATGACTATGCCCTTAAGTTGCTGCCATTCTTGACCCCCATGTACAGCTCCTATGCCAAGTTCTCAGACTGAAGCCATTTGATTGCAGCATTTAAATCTTCCCCCCCCTTTCCCAAATTAGACTCTCATATTAGATTCTTCTTAAAGACTTTCTGATCAAGGAGACTTTAAAGAGTTACCTATATTTCAGGATTCTATTGCCTTAGGACTGGATTTTGGCCTGGTCAGAACTTGTTCTTAGCTCACTTGATTCCCAGTGACCCAATTCCAATCTTGCATCCCAGTTGCTGATCTGATCTGGCCTTCATATGCTTTCCATCCTGCCTCACTTCTCTATTTGCTGCCATTGCCAGAATCCTGAGTGCCGTTCCCCCTGACCCTCAAGGTAATTTCTTTGCTGCTCATTGTGGAGACTTTTTGTTATCAACCACCACCTGGACATGCGGTTGTTCCTTCTTTTCAGGCTGAAGATACCATGTCCACCAGCTTATTTCTGTTTCTCCCTACATTTGCTTGTGCCTGTTGCCTCCATTTCCCCGGCCGGTCTTCAGCCTGCCCTGGGTTGGGCTTGCCTGAGCACCGAGGTCAGCAGCTCTCTCACTCTATGGTGAACACGACACAGGGGAGTTGGGAGTCTGGAGGGGGGAAACACGGAAACAAGGCTTTTGCAGTACAGTAATTAAACAAAACTAAAAGCAAATTGAATAACAAATAGTTGCTTAATCTTTAAGGCTGGTGCTCAAAGTAAAGTAGTCTTAATTGGAGAAAAAGAGGAGATACATGAAAATTATTTTAAAAATCAGAATTGCCTGAGCCTTTGAAGCAAGGTCTTCAGAAACTGATGGCAATGACTATTATGATTAATTTCCCTTCAGAACTTATGGATATACTCTTCCTTGATATGGAAATATCATTAGCACTACTCTTAGGCTGATCAAGCATAATTAGCATAATTTTTTCTTCACAAATGAAATAAAAAAAGAGAGTTTCCCCTCTAGAATAAGTGACTGAAAAATAAAGACAGAGTGAAATTAAGGAAAGCATTCAAAGTAAATTTGTATGTGTGAGTAAGCAAAACTGTAAGAGCTTGATGGGGAGGTGGGAATCACAGATAATGTACCGAAATGATGATGATGATGATGATGATTATTATTATTTTTGGGGAGGAAACATTTTGTTGTATTTGTCACAGATATCAAAAGAGACAAAAACAGCCCTAGCTTGTGTAGCTCAGTGGATTGAGTGCCAGCCTGCGAACCGAAGGGTTGCAGATTCGATTCACAGTCAGGACACATGCCTGAATTGCAGGCCAGGCCCTCAGTAGGGGGCGAATGAGAGGCAACCACACATTGATGTTTCTCTCCCTCTCTCCTTCCCCCCTCTCTAAAAATAAGTAAATAAAATCTTTAAAAAAAAGAGAAATGGGTGCTCTAAATCCTAACATTGGCCTCATTAAAAAAAAAAAAAAAAGACAAAAGCAATGAAAAGTGAGTGCTCCTTACATCTTTTTCCTCCTATTGATCAGATTGTCTTCCCCAGGTAACAAATGTTACAGATTTCTCAAGTATCTTTCCAGAGACATTCTGTGCATATACCACTATTTGTATTTGTGCATGCATTAATATACATTAACATATAAATTTTAATATTTGGATGAATTTGTGTTTGTCTTGGAAGTTTCTAAGGACCAGAAGGCTCTTTTCTGGTAAGGGCCAGAAAAGAGTGCATACTTGGGGCCTCTCAGCTGGGTGTCTCTGTGGGGATGCAGTGCAGGAACCAGATGGTTTGCTTATGAGTCCTGTACTGGCACCTACAGGTACTTCCTCAGAGAGAATCCCTCTGGTCTCCTAGGTTGTGGGACTGTGAGTCTGGGGAAGGTGCTGGTGGTCCCACCATTCAGTGTGCAGGTGATTTTTAGCTTAGTGCATCATCCCTTCCCTCCACCGTGCCTGGTTTTCCCAAATTTGGACCCTTCTTGGTTCTAATTTTCTAGAACATAAAAATTATCCTCCTGTGGTGATGAGGGAAGAGTTTTCACCTGGCTACATGTGGTGAGAGAGGAGAACTGGGGACTTAAGTCTTCCTCACATAGACTTTCAATGGGCCCCAATTTCTGCCCTTTCCTCATGCCACCTGCAGAGATGCCTGCTGCTTCCTGTTTGAGTCTACCCTAAGCTCTGTGGTATGACTTGGTGTATTAGTTTCCCACTGCTGCCATGAGAGATTACAACAAACTTAAGCTTAATTGTCTTAAAGCAACACAAATGCATATCTTACAGCTTTGGAGGTCAGAAGTCCAAAAGGAATCTCAGAGGGACTTAAATCAAGGTATTGGCAAGGCTGTGTTCCTTTTGGTTACTCCAGGGGAGAATATGATTCTTTGCTTTTTCTGGCTTCTAGGGGTTGCTCTTATTCCTTGGCTTATGGTCCCACATCACTCCAACCTCTGCTTCCATGATCATACCTCATTCTCTGACTCTGTCTCTCCTGCCTCGCTCTTTCTAAGGAGGCTTGTGATTCCCTTGGGCCCTCCTGATAATCCAGGATACTAACTCCATCTTGAGACCCTTAACTTAATCATGTTTGCAGAGTTTCCCTTTGCCATATAAGGTACCATATTACAGTTTTGGAAATGAGGACATAGATACTTTGGAGGACCATAATCGAGTTTACCACAGTTGATTTGTTTCTTACTGACTTTCTCCTAGGCAGCCAGTTTGGTTGCAGTTTTCTTACTCTTCATTCAGTTATCACTCACCCATCCCCTTTTCATCCTCTGCGTTAGTGTTGGCAGGTCTTATCTGCAGTCACCTCTGCTCCCATTCTCTGTTTTTATGGGTTTATACCTTTTACAATCTTCTACTGTCATTTTTAAGGTTCGCCAAACTTCCATTTTTAACTGGAAGTCCTCATTTACTTTACAGATAAGAAATCTCAGATTTAGAGGAATTACATGTCTTGCCTAAGGTTATAAAGCTACTTAGTGGCATAAATAAAATTTTGTTTAAGAACAGAAATAATTTTAGTACACTAAAGAAAATGGAATTTCAAAGTTGAACTAGCATGCTGGAAAAAACCACATTAGTTCCTATTGATAGATTTAGGGTGTTGTTTTCCTAATCAGTAGAGTTTCAGCATTGACTTTCTGGTTATCCTTTCAAAGATATGAATGCTACCTATGCCTCACAGAACTGTTGTGAGAGTAAATGAGGAAAGTTTCTGTGAAAGACTTAGCGTGCTTCTATTAAATACAAGCAAGCACACTGATATTTAGGGAATGCTAGCAATAGCCTCTCAGTGCTTACTTGTAAAATGTGAGTTATGTATGGTCAAGAGGTAACATGGGATTCAATTCATTTAATTACCAAGACATTATTCAGAGGAATGTGGTCTACATTTTCAAGCCCAGAACTGACTGAATTTTTCTATTCCATAATTTAACAAATAAACTAAGCTTTCACTTGAGAGAAAGTAAGGTGTAAAGAAGGAAAAACAACTTGAAAGTATTTCTAGGCATCTATTTACTTTGGTGTGTTCTAAAATAGAATTTCTGAGCAGACAAACGATTGTAATTGGTAAAAGTGTATAGAATCCCATACTGAAGAATACTAACCAGGTTTTCCCCTTACTGTGTATTCTTCAGTCTTCCTTAGGAAGTGAGAAAAATGAAAGACTTTTGTCTCTATCTGTTAGAGATTTGTAAAAAAAAAAACAATGGGAAATGGAGCCAAACACAGAAATAGTTCTCATATCTTAGGACCTGGAGAGAGGCAAGGGTCTGGGGAGGGGACTACTGAAAATATCTGTATGATTGAAAGTTTATTAATTTGTTCTTAAACCTTTGCTGTTTGAAAGTCTACATCACTGTCTTAATAAGTGGCAATGATTCCTTCTGAAAGAAAGATACACTCACTCTTCCTTCTCTTTCTCTGATGGACATTTTTGTGTTCTATAACTCCATTTTCTGTGTTTAGAGGCCATAATTCACAGCACAGCTAATTATTTACTGGGAAAGGAGAAAGCACAGGAGTCCTGCGGTGAGGGAAAAGTATATTCTGAGCTAACAGTTACTTCAGTGTCTTTTAGTGTCTCACTAAGCAAATATTCCATGGCTCTTAGGACATGGCCATAGATTATTGCTAGTCACCGAACTCCTGTTATATTCCAGAAAGGATTAGTACTAAAAATGACCCTAGGCTTTGAATTTATTTGTTTTAAAGTTGGGACTCTACTCTGCTTTTTTGTTTAACTGAAACCTATAGTTCTTTTGCTTAACTAGAGTTGAAAATACCAATATTCTGAGAGAGAAAGAAAAACATGTTTACCAAGCTCTTTTTGGTCTTTTTACTCTAAGTCTATATATAGATGCAGGCAGAAACCAGTGCTGGCTTGGGTTTCTTTGGAGAAATAGAGTTACATATTCGGACTGTGCTAAGCTGAGAAGTGGGGTGATGGGGGTACATTCAAACACTGTAGAGAATTTTTGTGAGTTTATTTGAGCCAAATTGAGGACAATTACTGGGAAGCAAGACCCCAATGGACTGAGGAAATGCTCCAGAGAATGGCAGTTCTGTGCCCTGCTTTATACATTACAATCAAAAGAGAAGAAATAAGTGGGGTACATGAAATCCACTTTAGGGGGCAGGAGAAAGCAAAGCAGGGAAACTTCTAGGATTGGATAAAGAGTAAAATGATAGACACATACTTTTTTTACAGAGGTAGGTATAGGATAGTGAACAGTCAACAATTAACATGATAATAATAACAACAAGGGGATTTGTGATTTTCCATTTGGATGCTCTGGTGCTTTGAGGGGTCTGGAAAAAAGAAATTACTTTGACATTCAAAATTATATTGTTAGACATGCTTTTGTCAAAAAGTGTGACACATTTGTGTCACCTTTGACGTATTTGACACATTTGACACGTTATTGTCAAAAAGAGTGACTTTTGTAAGGGGTGATCCTAACCTAGGACATGACTACCTTCCATAAACTGCTTTCAGTTAATAAGTCTTCATTTCAGACCACACTTTGTGATCACTTTAGGTCTCTGAGTTTGTAAGGCTGCCATGCAGGCCTCCCCTGAGTTTGTCAGGTTAGTATGTGGCCCCTTTTTCATCCACGTGGTGCTCAAGACAGTTACCCTAAAATATGACAGATTGACATTCCAATGTCTTAAGGCAAAGAAATCTGAGAAAATGGTAGAAGCAGGAAGGTCACTTTGACCTGCCCTCACCCTTCTCCCCTGAAATAGGTCATAAAACCCTCACGTGAGAGGTGCTCTTCCTAATACCCAGAAGATCCTTATCTCTAAGACAGAAAGGCCCCAAAAGAATCAGAACAAACAGTCCTTTTTAAGTTCCCCCCAGTTAGAATATACTCCTCAACTGTAATCTATCCTATTCCTATATGACTGTCCACTTTCATCAAACTTAGCATAAAAAATACTCATGTTTAGCTCATCTTGAGGTCTTCATTTCCTTTTGAAGGCTTCCAAGCCTTGTAAAGCACAGTAAATAAATGTGTATGCTTTTCTCCTGTTAATCTGTCTTTGTCATTTAAATTTTCAGATATAGACAGTGATCCTCAGAGGATCCAGGAAACTTTTCTCTCCCCTGTAGGGACTGAGGCACATTTGGGACTTTTGAGGATGCAAACACTTCCAGCTAAGGAAGAAAGCAAATAAATAAGCACAGAAAAGGAATGCCTAACATTAAACACTTTTCTGTGGAACTAACCATTCTTTGACTTGCCTTATCTCATTGACAGACTGAATAATATGCTTATATTTGTGCGGAATTACCAGAAGAGCTGTTCTATCTCATGTACATGATAGGAGCAGGAATGCAAGAGTATCAGGTTATTTAGTGGTTAGTCTTTCACTGCTGCTCCCCAGCCCCAAAGGCCCAGACTTTGTGTGTATAAGTCAAAGAAACTGGTTTGATATAGAAGAGCTAGAAGGAAAGGTTAGAAAATTTTCCTTATGGCCTCCCACATTTGTGGATTCTCTAGATGAGAGTGATAAAAACTAATATTTACTGAGTGTTTATTATGTGCCACAGACTTTTCTAAGGTCTCTGTTTTCTGTGACAACTCTATAAAATACATGGCCGTTTAATTCCCATTGTTAGAGGAATCAAAGGAAAAAAAGTTCATTCATTTGCCCCAGGACACACTGCAAGGATGTAGCAGAGAACAGACTTGAATCCAAGTAGTCTGGTACCAGAAACTTTGCTTTTGACTACTGTCCATATAGTCTTGTTAAAAGTTGAAAGAAGTAAGCTATACTCTTTCATATATGCTGTACTATAGTCGAATTAGATTAGGTGTTCTTCCTGTACAAATAATTACTCAACTCTCTACCCTTTGTTCATGTTTTTCTCTGCTCAAAATGCCTTTTCTTTCCTTCTTTTCTCTTAAAACCATCCTTCCAACTCAAACAATGTCAAGTTTAAGAACTTTTTCTATGATTTTTAGCAATAATTAATCTCTCTTTTTCTGAACTTCAGAAGTATTTTATGTTTTCCTCTTTAGTAGTACTGATTATTCTCTTTTTATTTACTTGATCTTCCCTATTAAATCCCAAATTGCTTGAAAGCAGAGCCACTTTAATTAATTAATGTATTTTTAATGAAATTTATTGGAGTGACCAATTGGAGTGATTGCATTAACCAATGGGTTAATAAGGTTATATAGGTTTCAAATGTATAATCCTATGAACATTATCTACATATTGTATTGTGTGCTTGCCACCCAAAGTCAAATCTTTTTGGATTGCTTTATGTTCCTGGCCAAGGCTGAGCCCATGATAAATACTTCCAATTTTGTTTAATTAGTATGACCAATACACATTTCCAAATTGTGTACACTATATTTTAGGGAAAATTGAAGCCACAGGAAATGATTCACATACACACCCTCTTTTCTGTGTGTCTGTATATGATTGCCTCCGTGTAGCTATCTCATTGGGTCAATCTCACTGTGAGTTTTCTGAAAGAAGTCCATAGATACAGTTACAGGCCTGAAATTTATTTCATGGGACAAAATAGATTTTCAGAGATGGTTATATAGGGCAAGAGATAACACAGGGATTAGACAGAGATATGACTTCCTTAGTCTTCCAAAATTTCCTATAGGGGATGACTATTTTATAGAGCATGGAAAGACGTAGAAGAGGGAGCTTATAGGGCTGCTCAAATGCCCTTTGTTCTGTTCCGTGGCTTGTTTGCTCTCCTGTTCTGTGGAGTATTGCCAATTAAAGCAAGAAAACAAATTTTAGCAAATGATGAAACACTGGTAAAGGTGAGCCCTGAAGCTCCTCATTTGTTCCATTTCATTCAATCCATGTTTTTACCTGAATATTTTTCCTTTTTATTTGCATTCCCTTTTCAATTCTACTCCTGTCCCCTCCATTTTCTTTAAAAAATTGTTTTCAGTCTAATTAACTTTCTTCCAGATCCCTAGTGTTTACTCAAAGGTCTGCTGTTTTTATGAGTAGTTCATCTTTCCAACATCCTGGGGAAATTTTTACTCTTTGGTTTCTCTCCTGCTTCAGTTAGTCTTTTGTTGTTCACATTTTATTTATTTATTTTTTCAGAGTCAATAACAGAAACGCTTTCTTCTTTGCAGTTTCCCTGCTTCCCTCAGAAAAACATCTCCTTGTATGAATATGAATAGGGTCTGCAAAGAAAAACCCATAACTTCAGAACATTCAGGAAATTAATAGAGAGAGCTATAAACTGGTCGTCGGGAAGGCAAGTAAACAATGCATTCTGCAAAATCTTCAATAGTCTCGAAGCAAGTGCCTGCTTTGTGACAAATGACACTGATGGAAGTAGGGGAGAGTGTACTTAACTCTTAAGATATTGCTGAATTTCCTTCTGCACCATCAAAAATAATGATGGACAAGAGAGTCTTATTGAAGGAACAGTGATTATTTTGTTGCACAATGCAATATATTTTTGTCAAGTGTTCTAAGCCTTCTATGGTTTTAAAATGTATTGGTGTTTGGGGGAAGTCGTTTTGAATGGTTGTGCTAAAAAAGCCATGTACCCACTTTCTTCTTTAGTCACGTTACCTTTCTGCCATAACTGAAGTGCCTAAATTTCACCTTGTCACAAGCACACTTAGTTTTCAGCTATGGTAGAATTTCTTTATGACTTGACTTATTACATGAATTGGCTATAATACAGCTCAAAAACACCTGCCTAAAATGAATTCATTGCAAATAATAAAAAGTTGATGTCATATGACTAGCTTTTAATTATGTTTCATATTAGAATTCTCTATACAAAGATATTTAGGAGGACTCATGGGTACTCAGTGGCACAAAAGGAAGTCTTGCCAAATGTGATCAGTGAGACTGTAGAAGGAAGGAATATTCCTTTATATTTTCTGTACAAATTTTTTTGAGAAGTGGGCAAATGTAACATCCCTACATGTGCCATTTGGCATTGCCAGTGTATTAAAAAAAAACCAACTATATAAATTAGTACACTGTTACCAAAAGATGAATTTTCCATGTTTCAGAGAATATGCTTATTTATAATAGAAATAAGCAATCTCTATTCATGTTATGGGTCCTCTATCAGAAGAGGTACAATGCCAACTGATAAGAACAAAACAGAGCAGCTGAATAATAGAATGAGACCACTTAGTACAACAAGAGGCATGTTTCCAGTTGGGTGTAAGAGTCACGGCACTATAAGTGTGGCCAATGAAGCCAGTGCCTGGAAAGGCCTGGCATGAAATAGGGAAAAGGAGCCCAAAGGAGGCCAGTAAAGAGAAGTGGCTGTCTAGGGCTTTTAGCTTTTGGCTGTCTGGCTCAGTTTATCAGAGACAAAGAGAGGCAGGTACTTTGAACAAATACTAAGTTCAGAATTAAATTTCCATACTGCTGGCTAGTACCTTTATCAGGGTCCAGGAATAGATGAAACTACTTTGTAATGAGAGATTTTAACATGTTTGATCCATAAAATACTGAAGTTAGAGGTCATTTTAGTGGGATAAAATTCTAATGGATGAAAATACACTTGCAAGGTGCTTTTAGTGAGTATCTTTCATTTATTTAAAACACCATCCATTTTCAGGATTTTGCTTCATTGTGCATGCTATAGAATTTGGTGAATCTTATCATCCAGATACTTAAAAAATTTTCTTTCTAATATTTAAAACATTTTCTTATGTTCTATATTTTATAGATACTTTATTAATTATTCTTTAAACCCTATGATACATGGATATTTAAGTTGTTTTTGACTTCTAGGTATCAAAAATATTCAGGCATGAGCAACTTTTTACATAAAGCTTCATCTGTATTTAAAATTATTTCTCGATAACATAGGGTAACATAAATAGAATGACTGGTTTAAAGGCTATAAGCAATTTCAAGCTCATAATACACATTCCTATTTTTCCCCAGATAGAATAAATTTACAACCACAGTGTCCTTTGATAGAGGATTGGACAAAGAAGATGTGGTACACATATACAATGGAATACTACTCAGCAATGAGAAAAGATGAAATACTGCCATTTGCGACAACATGGATGGACCTTGAGAATAGCATGCTAAGCAAAATAAGTCAGACAGAACAGCTAAGAACCATATGATTTCACTTGTATGTAGGAATAAAAGTGAAACTCATAGACACAGACAACAGTGTGGTGGTTCCCAGAGGGAAGGAGACGGAGAGGTGGCAAAGGGTAAAGGGGACAAACACATGGTGATGGAAGATTATTTGACTTTGGGTGGTGGGCACACGAGGCAATATACAGATCATGTACCATAGAAATGTGTACTATGTAATCTTATTAACCAATGTCACCCCAAAATTTAATTTGAAAAAGCATACTTAACATAAAAAAGAGTAAATTAATTTACACTTCTGTTAGCAAAAAAGAATTGCTTACTTCACTATACTGTCATCAGCATTGGGCATCATCTTCTCTTTTAATCTGCACTTATTTTGTTATTACTATTTTAATTTGCATTTTGGGTTATTACTTAAACTTTTTTATACATGTTTATTAAACACGTAAATTTCTTTTTTGAAAAATTATACTTCCTGTTGAAATGTGTAGAAGCATCCTGGTACATTTCATTTCATTGCTAACAGTTCTTGGATTTTTTTTTTTTTTAAAGAATAGGAAGACAAGTTCTTATAATGATTCTGCAGATCTTCATATAATGAGTATTTTAACTTTCTTAATTTTGACTGATGTTATTTTAACTCTCTTTTTTTTTTAAATATATTTTTTTTAATTTTTTTTTCTTTTAGATTTTATTTATTTATCTTCAGAGGGGAAGGGAAGGAGAGAGGGAGAGAAACATCAATGTGCGGTTGCCTCTTGTATGTCCCCTGCCGGGAACTGGCCTGGCAACCCAGGCATGTGCCCTGACTGGGAATCAAACCGCGATCCTTCGGTTCGCAGGCCCGCGCTCAATCCACTGAGCTACACCAGCCAGGGCTATCTTAACTCTCTTAACAAGTAAAACCCATCTTCAGGGTGATCAAATGCATGTATTAAATGGCTGTCTTCACATGGCATTTTGTTAGGGACAAAGTGAAAGCGGTTTATTTAGCCACCAGCTCTGCCAATTCCCAAGCTTGGCCCTTGTAGTAAATCAAGCTAGTGAATTACTTCATCTATTTTGAAAACTAGTTATTCAGTGCCCAGTATCTAGACATATTAATGAGTACTTTTGTCACCTTGGGATTCAAGTAACTTTAAATACTTCCCTTATATTTTCTCCCCTCTTTTCAGCCTTTCCTTACAACACTGTTTGTACTCTGATTGGAAGGTGCAAGCCGAAAACCATCGCCAGGCATCCACAATGGTGCGTCAGTCATCCTCCTACCTGAAGATATATTACTCACCACCCAGAGTGAATCAGGAACAAGAGCTTTACACAAAAAGAGAATGCTTTGTTTTAACACTGATAACACTCCCCACTTAACCATTCCTCAGTACTGCAGGGATGAATACCCCTTGACCTTGGGATGTGAGCTTCTTCAACCTTGAATTGAAAACTTCTTCTTGGTCCTTGGCTCAGTGACTGTATTTCCAAAGCCATCCAAGTGGTGCTGCCACATGGGAGCTATTTTAAGGTCTCTCATTCAGCCTAAGATGAATTTCTGTTCTGTAGAAGACACCTCTCAATGCCTCTGTGTTTGTGGCCAGACAGGTAACCCTGCACCTTGGGTCCCATATTGTTCACAGAGCAAACAGAAATGCTGACCATCCTGAGGTGGGCACAGCAGGGCAGCTGCCCTGCAAAGAGACGCACTGAGCCAGATTGGACTGTGCTCTGACCCTTGGTGCCTGTGCGACCTCAGCCACATCCCACAGCCTCACTTCCTTTATCTGTAAAATAAGGGAGCAGATGGTAACAAAGATATGAAGATTTCTCCCATCTGTATGGATGAATGAATCTGACTCTGCTAGCTTCCACAGACTTTAAAATGTTCTTATCCTAGAACATTCATTATTTTAACAAATATTTTAGATTTCCTATAATGTATCAACCATGAGCATCAGCCAAGAATTTACTTTTTTTCCTTCCCAAACTATAGGAGCAAATAAAAATATCCCTAGCACATATAAGAATCAAAGGGACTCAGGAATCACAGGGCAAAGTCATAGTGGTGTGAGAATTAATAAACAAACCTCATTTAAAATGGAATTGGGAGATTAGAAAAGAGAACTCTCATGCATGTGTCACTCACCGCACACTAAAGACCCCAACTGGAAGGCAGTACCTTGAATCTCTGACAGGAAATAATGTTACTTCAGTACCTCAGCAGGAGGAAGATTCCTCTTCACCCAGTAACAGCTCAGACAATGGGAGACTGTCATAGCTCAGCCAATGAAAAGTCACTATTCTTTGAACTGTCAATTTCCTCCAATGGATTCTTTATTTACAATAGCCCCTCCCAAATAGCTATCTTTTCCTTTGTTTCTCTGGACTTGCATTTGGTTCCCCATTCCACAGCATGTCCTGGATTGCAGTTCTTTGTTGTTCCCAAATAAACCCTATTTGCTGGAGAATTACCTGGCTATGTGTTTATGGTAAACAGTTGTCAGCTTCAGGCTTTGAGGCTCTGAGCCTAGAAGGTGGTAGAGCCCCAACAATAGACACAGACAGAGAGAGTTATGGTATAAAGGGATTCCAGCTATCATAGAGAAGGTACTGGAGTAGGTCATCAGAAAGATGTGACTGCTGGCTGACTCTCAAGCTGGGCCCAGACCATCAGAGGCTCCTGGCTGCTCCCCGTCCTTGGAGTGTGTGTTTCACCCGCCATTCCCACACTGGGAGCTGTTTCAAGAATGCAGCTTTGAGAGAGTAGCTGTTGTTGAGGCAATCTGAACTTAATACTTGACTAAACCTTGTTAGAGGCCTCCCTATAAACTTTCAAAATTCTGGCAGGAAAGTGTGGAGATGTTTTCATCTTGTGGCCACCTAAGATATGCCACATACGTTAGCGTCCTTTCTTGTTAAACTCGCCGATCTGGAGCGATCCGCCTCCTTCTTTTATCTCTCCCTGCCCGCCGTGTGTTACAAACTGAAAGAAGTTTACAAACCAAAAGAAGGTCTGTAGAAACTCTTTTTCTAATTAAGACAAGACAATTTTGCATTATAAGACAACATATTTTCTTGAAGTACAGGACTGACAGCTCTCCCCAACAAAGCTATGAAAAAATGGACGTGGGAGTACAGATGAATCATTGGAAACTGGGTCGGTGCTGGGGGACTGAGCCAGTGTCGTGATAATAGAATTCTAGAGTTCATTCCGAAGGAAGCAGAACATTATTTGAAATGTTTAGGTGTTTAACAAATTTGTGACTAATTTATCTAAGGGGTGGTTTGGCCTCTTTGTTTATAAACCCCAATGAAAGTGTTCTATTTAAATATGGTTGGATTTGAGAAATGTAAACTTAGGTAGAACCAATTCTGTGTCTGGTTAGTACTAAGTTCCGATAGTGACCAATTGACACTTTAGCCCTAAAGTTATCCACACCAGGGACCCTGCCTAAATTGGCACCTGCAGCGGTGGCTATGAGTCTACCTGTGTGCACATTGACTAGGTTTATATTGTCAAGGCAATATTTGAAAAATTGGTCAGCTATGAATAGGCATCCAGCGTGGAAAATATCTGGGGGATAAGCAAATATTTCTCTTATCTGTAGTTTTCATACCTCTGTGTCAAGATAGTGAAATAGCACAGGCTGCCATCTCACCACAGTGAAAGAAGCTCTGAGGAATCTACAGAAGTGAGAGAGAAATGGAGAGCTCAAAAACTAAGAAAACAAAATTAACAGAAAAAAAAAACCCTTAGGGAAGCTAATTTTCTTTTTTTTTTTTTTGAGCTGGTGCAAGTGTACAGGACTTCTGAGTACGAAGGGCTGCAGAGTGTGAGTGCGAAGCCTCTTAAGTGCTGCTTTGCCTTTCCCCTGTGTTTTCTGAGTCAACGCTACCCTTTCACTAGAGAAGTCTGTGGCTAAAGCCAGACACTGAGGACCTGAGCACCTGCTGTGGTATAAGGGAGGCCCAAGCTCTGCTAATCGAGTTGATGAAAACAGACTTTGGGGCTGGAGTCATCTAAAGCTCACATGTATGATGGTTGATGCTGGCTGTCAGCTGGCATCATGGTATGATGATGGTTGGTCACCATGTATTGGGTTGATTATTGGCTGAAACATCAACACGTAGCATGAGCTTCCTCAGAAGATGGTAACTGGGTTCCAAGAGAGATCAGTCCAGGAAGAAAGTGTTTTTCCTCTTCTGGTAGTTAGACATTATGCTTCATTGTGTTTAGTGAGGGAGTCACAAAGTTCTTTCCAGGTTTAAGAGTTTGGGAAATAGATTTCACCTCTTGATGGGAGAGTGACATGATTCTATAAGAGTATATGGAACTGAAATATTACTGTCAACATTTTTTGGAAAATAAACTTGTCACATAAAATTATTACTAAATAAGGACCAGGAACTGGACAACGAATGTCATCAGGAGGTTAGACTGATGGAAGAAGAACTTGAATTTAAATTCAGGGGCAACAGCCTGCAAGACCTCTATTTTAGACAAGGAACTCAGACGTGTCCCAGGGAGAGCTCATTTCAAGGGGAGAACACCAGACAGACAAGCTTTGCTCAGGAATAAATCACTCCCTACAGTGGTTAAAAACTATTTTTGAATGCATTTTCATGGATTGTTCTTATCAAGGATGACTCAGGGATGAAGCATTTAGAAAAAGGAAAAAGGTTTACTTACTAAGATTGTAAGAAAGACCACCCTCTAAAAGGGTGAGTTTGCAACCTTAAAAATACAGCAATTAAAGAAAAATCCCCATGAGATTACCAAGGTGATTGTGTTTATCAGTCAGCTTTTGTCAATGTGCTGTGTAACAAACTACTACAAACCCTAATGGCTTAACAAGCATATAAACTGGTCAGCTGGAGCTTGTTAGTTCTAGTTTGGATTTGGCTGGTGGCTGCAGGCTTAATTGTGGGCTCAAGTCTTCTCCAAATTTCTCCTATCCTCTTTGGTCTGGTGGGCTAGTTGGGGAAGTTCTTCTTAGGTGATGGCAAGACGCTCATGGGTGAGTGGATACAGGTGATATCTCTCAAGTAATTGGGTCTAAACATACATATGTCACTTTCAAACCATTGGTCAAAACAAGCTATGTGACCATTCCCAGCATCAAGGCTGCGGGGAAGTAGACTCATCTTCCATGGTGGGGGGAGCTGCGAAGCCACATGTCAAAAAGCAAGGAGAGAGGGAGGGATGAAGAACGGAAAGCAGTGGTGCATGCTCCCAAACTGACTGTTCCTGGTGGAGAACAGCAATTTTTCTCACCAGATGTCCATATCAACAAACATTGTGGTGCACGCACACACAATTTTCAGATATTGCCCTGTTTTTGTCTGTGAGTAAGCATCTTGTGGGAAAGGCTTGCTTATTTTTGAGTTTAGAACTAGACAAGGGAATCCTTTGAATTTTTTTCTTGAGGGGGTTATTACTTGTTTGTTTTTCCTGACTGTGAGAAGTGATAGTCATTTTTATCCACGAAGGTAACAGGCACCCTCTGTTCCACATAAGGAACTCCTGTCTAAATCCGGTGTCGGGGGTTGGGGTAGTGTAACATACCCATAGTGTAACATGAGCCTGTTAGCTGGGGTCAGATGTGAATTGTGTTTGTATCAGACTAAGGAGGTTGAATTTACCCTTTGAGAAATCATCAGAGAGATTTCACTGCATCATGTTTGAATGTATCAGATTTAAGTTTTAGAAACATGACTCTAATGATAATTGAAGAAAGGACAAATTTATCCTGATGCAAGGTAAAGAATGATTATTATTCTAGAAGAAAAATACAGCAAAGGGAAGTTTGGTGAAGACCAAACCTTATTTAGGTGAAGACGACCTAAATAAAGTGGAAGTCAAAAGGATTTGATAAATTAAAAACAAGCGATAGGAGAGGGAAGTCCACTAAAGAAGAAAGTAGAACATTCATTTATTCAGCAAATATTTATTGCATGCGACTAGGTCCTGGGCACCATGTTGGGTATTGGAGATGTAATTTTAGACAGAACCAAAATTATTTCCCATCATTGAGGAGTTTACAGCTAGTGGAGATTTGGACACTAACCAGACATTAATACAAATGAATTTAAAACTGTAACAAGCCCTACAAAGGAGAGATACAAAGTGATGAGGTACTCTACAAGGAATTTGTTCTGGTCGGGTCAGGGACATCAGGGGATTCTTCCCCTAAGAAGCAACATGGAAGCCACCATCTGAAGGATTCATAGGCGTTAGGCGAAGAGAAGAGGATGACATCTGACAGTAATGAGGGCTTACGATGAGCCAGATGTTTCTTAAATGCCTTATATGTATCAAGCCTTTCATTTTCAAGATAAGCCTATCACATAGGCTTTGTGATACACATATTACAGATACTGAAACTGCAGTTCTCTGAGGGTTCAAGGTTATATAGCTAGTACACGGTACACCTGGCATATGAACCAAGATGACTATTCCAGTACTCCAGTTCTCTCTGTTCTCATTATACCATCTCCCCAAGCAAGGAAGAGAATCCGGGCAGAAGAAACGACATGTTCCAGGCTCTGGTGGAGGCATTTCTGGAATTGAAATGAGACAATGTGCTGTAAGCAAAGATAGCAAGAAATGGAGTGAGACAAAAAAGGCAGATAAAGGCCTCTGATACAGGGCTTTGCAGTGCATGCGAGGACTTTTTCTTTTTAAAGTAATTGTAAGATACTGAAGCATTTTAAGCAGTGAGATTATATTTTAAATATTCATTTTGAAAATACTTTGGAGAGGGGACAGGAGAGCAAAGTAGATACAAATGGACCAATTTGGTGCTGCTGTAATATGTCAAGCAAAAAAATGATGGTAGTTTATAAAGGCTGTTGTTGCGAGAGATGGGCCGCTGTGAGTGGATCTTAACTTTTTAGCAGGTAACTTTGCTTGTACTCTGTGAATTGACTATCAGAGGGGTAGGGAAAAAGGAAGGGAGGTGTTAAGGAGGACTTCTTTTCTCTGGCGTGCACAATCGGACACCAGGCACAAGTCAGGACAGCCTCACTTGATGGATTATTTTCAGGACTGGACAAGGTCGGCTCTGGCAGGTTTGGGGGTTGGGATACGGGGAAATGAGAGGCAGTTTAGGGTCTAGAATGACTGTGACAGGGAGTTCCCTGCTTGTCTATAGTTTTTTGTCTTCTTCTACAGGTTTGTAGTTGTCAGTTGCCACAAAAATAGGAAAAATATTGGCTTCTTCTGGTATTAGATATAGAGACAAGGATCACTTTATTAAGCTCAAATTTATTTCCAGACATATTAGATTATCTGGTCTTGGCAACATAATTCAAGTGGTAGAAAAACAATAGAGCTGAAAAATGTCAACTAATTTTGAATGAAATATAAATTATTTTTTAATCATCTAGAGCTTGATGTAATATAAGGTTCTAGGACTATATGGTATGGTACCTCAAATGATTAAACATTTTGCTCCTTTTCCTCCAAGCTCAAATGCATTCATATTGCCACAAACTACCTACCTTATTCTTTCTCCTTAAAAATGGCCACAGGAAACTAACTTTTATTTATTTACAGGGAAAACTTTGCATAATGTTTTCCAGGTCCATCCATGCTGTCCCAAAGGGTTTTTGCTTTCTAAAAATGAGAAAATAAATCTTGCAAGCTCTTTTGTTTATATGAAAATCAGGTTGATTGAAAGAAATGCCTTGCCTTAGAGGGCAGACCATCTCTGCTGCAAAAATTTAATTAAGCTTCAAAGTGCCATAAAATGCAATTGAAAATTTTAAGCAAGTGGACTGGAATAGAAGCATCAGGTGATAAACAGGATACTCCATGTATTTTGAAGTGAGATCCAGATATAAAAGAAACTGCACCTCTAGAAGCAATTTTTGATTACATTTTACTTTTGGTTCACTTGTGAAAGAGTTAATAAGGGTACTGAAACCCATAAATTTAATTTTGCTTCTATGCTCTATTCTTGAGACAGCAAACTATCATGAACTATAAAATATACATGGAAAGTTATTTGCTAAGTCTTGATTACATTCATTGTTAGAACTTCACAGCTCAATCAAAAACACGGTCCGGGCTGTTTTTCAGTGAGGTTGGGTCACACAGACAACCAAGATGATTCACCCAGTGGTTCTCAATGTGCCGTTCTGACCCCTAGGGATTACGTTAAACATTTCTGGAGGCATTTGGGATTGTTACAGTGATGGGGAAACTCCACTGGTGATTGATGGGTGGGGCTGAGATGTCAGCTGTCTTGCTATCTCCAGCACAGTTTGATAAAAATACAGCTCCCCGCGTATTGCACTGCCCAGCCACTGAGTGTCCCATCGGTCATTCACCTAAGTGAGAACCCCCACTTACAATGGTCTGAGCCTAGGATGTTACTTGAGTTTATACATCAACATAGTGCTTGACTGTTTTCTTTTTAGAGCTTTTTTTTCCTTTTTATTGAGTTTATTGGGGTGACATTGGTTAATGAAATCACACAGGTTTGAGAGGCCCATACATCAGAATATTTTAAATGTGAGAAAATATTAAGTAATTAATGCATAAGCCTATAAGCATTTTTAAGTGAAGACATTCAAGTTTTTACCATTAAGTAGTTTAGATACTTTCTCTGCCTTATTTTTAAAATAATTTATCTATAGTTAAAATAAAATTTGGTGTTTAACATGATAAAGATATTTAAAATGTCAATATTTATTATCTATATTACTGAGCACTCAGAGTACATGTTTTAATTTGTATAAATATCACACACATACCAAAGACAGTGTAGGCTCAGGCCTTTTAGCCAAATTGTCCAAGTCATGCCTTCGTGACCTAGATGTCCCCTGTACATTAAATATTCCAAATATGCAGCCTAACATAAAATACATTATGACATATTTCAGACAAAATCTCCATTCCTTGTACCAGATTGTTCTTTAAATTAACCTTACTGATAATCTCCATTTACACTTTGCTTGCCTGAAAGATTCAGGTGACTGGGGAGCTAACTTGGTAAGCCAAGTAGATTCTGAAATTTAAGAGCTGAGTTATTATGTGAAATTTTATCAAAGCTAATACTCAGACTTACAATAAACACTTCTTTGTAAAAAGTAGATTACAATTATTGAAGAAAATATGCAGTTCTTAACTCTCATACGTTCAATATTTGTATAATCACCATTGATATACTCAATATAAACACTCCTAACTTCCTTCCTTACACTAAATTCATACTTTCATATGTCAGCTGTAAAATCAATTTTTCAAAATATTACACAGAGGTGACCAGCAAGCATGCATTCTTTCTAAGTGGTGCCTCTGCTTACTTGCTGTGAAATCATATGCAATTTACTTCACTCTGCTAAGTTAGTTTCAAATGCAATATTATGGCATCTCACAGCATTTCAGTATTAAATGGATTAATGCATGCAAAGATGTTTTATACAGTCCTAACATAAAATAGTGTTCATAAAAATATAATATTCTGAATATTAGTTATTAGCAATAGCAAAGGTCACAATTATTTGGGAATTTTATTTTATATGGCCCTTCTTATTTTTCTTTAAAAAGTGTGAGGAATGAAAAAAGTTCAGATGATCCTATATTGCTAAAATACTTAGTCTCATAAAATTGAATCAATGCAGATAAATCTAGAAATTATTAGCTGAAGTCTTGAAGTGCTGCGTCTTTAGCCATAATCTGTTCTGTGAACCCAATCTCAATTTCACATACACTGAGTTCATATGTGAAGGAAAATAAAATTAGAGATTAGGCACAAGACATTAAGGATATATTTTTAAAGATGCTTTTGAAAAAATAACCTAATTTGTGATTTTTATCACAGATTACTCTTTTTCCTGTCACAAATTACTTTTACTTTTAATTACCACAAATTACTTTTTAGCTGTCAGAAAGAAACTTTTCTCCTTATAAAAATTTTTTTCACAGTGATTTAAAAATATTTTAAGATATATATGATATATGAAAATAGGAAACATCCTGTAAATTGTAATTACTAATTTTCATTTTAATTTTTAACTCATCCTGATGCTTCAGCAAATCTTTTGCTATTAGTTATTGATGTAACTGCCTTCTTATTAACTGACTTTCTAATTCTATAGCCTATATAAATATTTTAAATACTATATTTTATGTAATATAGGTTTTTGAAGTATTGTGAAATTTGCTTAGCTATTTCTTCTCAATTTGCTTTTATCTTTCTGAGGGATAAAATTGTAATTTTGTGTATCTATATCTATATACCCATATATCTATATCTATATCTATATCTATGTATCTATGTATTTTTAATCCTCACCCAAGGATGTTTATGGCTGAGAGGGGGAGAAAGAGAGACACGCACACACATCAATGTGAGAGAGACGAGAAAACATTGGTCAGCTGCCTCCTGTAAGTGCCGTGACTGGGGATCGAACCCATAGTCTATGTATGTGCCCTGACCAGGAATCTAACCTGCAATTTTTTGTGTACAGGACAATGTTCCAACTGAGTCACCGGGCCAGAGCTAAGAGAATTTTTAAAAGAACAGCACCATTACAGCGCAGTAGTACATTACCCCCTAGGAGTTTGGTTCTACGTGGTTTCCAGTGTGCCAGATCCTACTTTATGTTTGCATGCACAAAGAGGTTATTGAAAACCTATTGAATCCTACTCATATATGGACACTAGAAATATTCTGATTCTTCAAGTCAAAATTCTTACATGGCAATTAAAAATTGTTGAGAGGGACAGTAAGCAATTTTTTTAAAGTGAAGAGACAAAATCGGTTTGACTTATGGTCCTTTTGGAAGTAATAAACAGGGTGGGGCAAAAGTAGGCTTATAGTTGTATGTGAAACACAGAGTTTATTCCTGCATTAGTATATATTAATTACTGTATTGTTTTCCATACAAACAACTGTAAACCTACTTTTGTCCTACCCTGTATTTAGCCATGTAAAGTAAGTGGTCGAAGTTTAATAGGTGAGCTGATTTCTAAGGGCTACAAGCAAATAGCCTGACTTAAGATATAGAATGTCTAACAAAAGCAGAAGAACAAAAACCAGAGACATTATCTGTCTTTGGGGATGAATAGTAGAAATCATACTGAAGCTCTCACTGACAGCACAGTAGTCAAATAGTGGCAGATTCTCCAGTGTACAGGAATGAGAAAAATGTTTTGCTGGCTGTGCTGTCAGGAAGTAATTTATAGGTTTCATAGTTTAAAGCTTCATTGACTTAGGGAATGGTATAAAGTGTACCCTTTGTAAGCTATTGATATTTTGGTGATAAAATTTTCTTAAATAAGATCCATTCCAACTTTTAGCTACTTTCTCTCCATCCGTAAGTGTGTGGATGTTGGGAGTCAGTGGGAGGATTCTGCCAAGAGTTAGGCAAGTCAATTTCAATTATAGTTTTAGAAATGGAGGATGCAACTGCCAGGTTATGCATAGACCCATTGGGACCACTGCAAGAGAAACTTGTGGCAAAACTCCAGGTATCACCGATTGCTGCTTGTTGCTACTTCAACTTGTGGACCACTGCGGTGCTTTGAATGTCCAGGAAACAGTGTTAATTTAGCACCTCTGTCTAGAGACCCCTGAAAGTTATTTCCCTTTCTCTGGTATGTGGTCACTTAAGCAAATGGCCTGTAGTTACTTTATGGAGGGACTTGGAGAAATGTTTTCAGTACATATTTGTGCAATGTAACGTGGTCCTTCCTCAGGGGCACCCAACATTGTCCGTAATCAAGAGGCTGGAAGTTCAGGAACCATCTTCATTGTGGAAACTAGATGAGAGGTTTTGACTCTCCACTGTGGACTTCCAAGTCTGGTTTCTAGGTTTGAGACTGTCTGCTCTACAGATCAGGTGATATTTTTGAAGTGAAATGCTCATCTTTTTTGTTCCTAGGAAAGCCATAATCAACGAGCCATTGTCAGATCCACACAGGTCAAAACATTGAAATGCGCTGTTTTCTCTTGCCCATTATGGAAAGTATGCTTACCTCCCTTCTGGTGCTTTCCCACTGTCACTCGGCCAGGATCCCATTATCTCATTTAAAGTGGGGAGCATATCTCAACAGTGGCATCTTCCACTTTCATCTTACCTATGCAGACTAGTCCCACGAAGGTTTTCAAAGATACTGGCACTCCCACTTACAATGTGGTTCTCAATGACTTAATGAAGGAAGTAGCTTTTGGTATTTCTAGGAAGATACAGTGGTTTTGGGAGGTGTTCAAGTGTCATGAGATAAATTTATTTCAACATTCCTCTATTCTGAACTTTTGGTTTTCCTCCTTTACATTATACTAAGGTAGTTCTGGTTTTTTAATCACACCAAGCAAACTGCTACGGGCACTTCCAGCTGTTTGAACTAGCAGATGGAATCCAGGATCTCTGACAATCCACTCCTGTTAGTAAATTTAACCTGATCCAATGTTAAATTCCATATACCTTGATTTAACACTCTTAGAATCCATTCTCATGTATATTCCCTAAGTTTCTGACAGTATAAATTGACATAATCTTGCAATTTCCTTGGAGTATAAACTATTTCCTCCCTGATCACACTTTGCATTTGTCCTCTTAGAACAGGACAAGCTCTGGCTCTGCTCACTGGCCTAGTGGCCATGAGGGATCGTCCAGACTTTGAGAATAACACATTGCCTTTTTGGGTGGAACTAGAAAGCTAGGATTAAGACCTCCTGTAGGAGAAGAACTGTTATCTTGTCTCAGCAGCTTCTTTCTTACCCTGGGCAGAGGCCCTGGGCCTCAGAGTTCATTTGGATACTTTTGGATCTTGGAAAGGATGTCTTAGAGCCTTGAGGTTCCAGATGATCACCTAGATCAATAGTGACACTGAAATTCTTTGAACCAAAATCTAAAAGGCTGACTCCACTGACATTGTCAAGGAAGATTTGTTCTTACCTGCAACTAATTGGCATTTAAATAGCTGTATATGTTACATTCACTCACAGCTCTATTAAGGATTCAGGAAATGCTGACTCAAAGAATTCTTTGAATAAGAAAAATGTAAAGGATGTCATTATAGAAGGATAATATAATTACTATCAATGCAAGTTCACGCAGTGCCTAGTGAATTTAAAGCACTAAGGCATGTTTGAAAGAATACATCAAAAATTCTGGCTCAGGCACTAACTGGCTGTGTGTGACTTTGGGCAAGTCATTTAATCTGCATCTTACATTGTTTTCTTTTTTCTGTCAGGTGGGTAAAGATTGCCATCTGACAACTCACAAGGCAGTTGTAAGGATATAATAAGTGGAAAGTTGGCTGGAATGGTGCACAACACATGACACAAGTTTAAGGCTAAACAAACTGTAAACATCTACAGATAAGAGCTGTTCTTATTATTTTCTGGTGCAGGAGGAGAGTGAGGCTCATACAGGATTGCAGTAGTCAAGTACTGAATTTATGATTAAAAATACAGCTAACTGTTGAAGAATATGGAAGTTTTTTAGGATATTCTGTATACTTTTGTTTATGTATGAATTTCACATGATACAATTTTAAAAATTAAAAATATACAGGTTCTTAATTTAGAATATTTCTACATTTGAAGTAGTGTTAAGGAATAAGACTTATTACAAAGGAAAAATTACTGAAAACAAAAAAATGTAAAAGAAGAAGTGATAAACATAAGAATGGATCTAAAAGTAAGAGTGGTACTTGGTGCTCGAAAGGAATTAAAAAGGCAAGAGGAAAGCCACCAAATGAAATATATTTTTGGTAAAGAAAGACAAGGTAGAAAATAGTGATGAGAAGAAAAAGAAGAGAGGAAATAGACGACAGACCCAATAATTTAGTGGAAGAACAGCAAAGAGACTCCCCAATCATGCCTAAGGCTTCAGGTACTGTTTTCATGTGAATTTGTTCTTCATGACTATGTGACTATAACCTCCAATGTGGTTTGATGTTCCAGGCTCACAGGCCAATGGCCTACTGAATGAGTCTTCTTAGAGTCCTGTAGCCCTTTAAGCTCAAGATGTCCAAAGGAACAATTATTTCCAATTCCTCTCTGCCTAAAACTCTCTCTCTCTCTTACACACATACATGCACTTTTAAATAGCCACCCAAGTCAAACACTTCTTTCTTCTCCATCCCTCCTACATTCAGTTGATCACTAATTATTACTATTTCTGCCTTCTAAACATCTCAGATTTGTCATATTCTTTTCAAAATCGTTACAGAATTCTCTAGTATTGGAGAAAGCTTCCAGCACTGAGCCAACCTAACTATCCATATCTGCTGCCAGTGATGGTTCTAAAGCCCAGATGGTGCTAGATCCCTTCTTCAAAGTCAGTTTTGTTTTATGTATTAGGCTCTCTATCATCCAGCCCTTTTCCACCCATGGCGCATTATTATGTGATGATCCTTACTTCTTGCCTATTCACTCATATCAGATTAACTGCAGTTTCTCAAATACAGGGTGCATATTTATTCTTCTGTGTCTTTGCACTGCACCTGTTTTTCCTTCTGCTTGGAGTGTTTTTCCTCCCATTTGATGGAATTTTACTTATACTTTAAGAGCAAGTCTAAAATCCTTCTCCTCTGTGAAGCCTTCGTTGACCCACACCCATGAGATCTTAAGCGTAGCTTAGGTAACATCCCTCTAAACCCACCATTGTCCTTTGTGCACATCTTTGTTAGGATGCCTGATACCATTGTTTGCATGTGTGTCTCATCTTCTAGACTGCAAATTTGCCCCAAGTCAGAGATCATGCTTTGTGCATTCCTGTGTCCACAGCAGCCAGCCCAGTACTGGGGGGACAGCGATACTGCTGGTAAGGTCTGTGCCACTCTCTTTCCCTAGAGTTTTAGGAATTTATATGGCCCCACTTCTAGAAAGAAGAGGCATAAAAATAAAGTTTCTTTTTTCTTGTATGAATATTTCTTTTTTGTGTATGTATTTGTATAGCTGCATGTGACTTAATATAGAGATACAGAGCTTTGTGTTCTTATAAGAGTCACCTTTTGTGTGTGGTTGTGCATTTATAAACAAGCCACTATCTCAAATGCCTTATGTGTATGTTGTATTGTTCCCTCCCTACCAGTAGATGCTATTATATTCATTTTAAAGATAAAAAACCCTGAGGGATAGAGTGATTAAATAGCTTGCTCAGCATTAGATATTTTAGGTCAGATAGGGTTACAATGTCTGTGCTCTGAATTTTAGATGCTTTTCTGGACTCTAATATCTGTTTTTCTAAACATTGTTAGACTGCTTGCACGTAGATTAATAGCTGTACCTAAACCCCATGTCTTTAGCAAGGTTAAGGTTTTTCTTCCTGTCGGTTATTCACGTGTCCACATGATTTGGTTTTAAACTTGGTTCTAATTATGGCATTTTAAGCACGGGTTGGATTGGAATGATTCCTGTTCCATAAGGGGATCTAAAACAAACAAAAAATAGTGCACTTTAAATATGAACATTGTTTTATGTCCTAGGGCAACATATATGAAGTTGGAGTTCCTTTCTTTTGCAGGGGAGTTCAATTTAGTGAGATCTGCTCATCACTGAGCTATGGTGACAACCCAGCCACAGTGACAAACCACAAACCACCACATACATTTGGCAAATGTCAGTGGACTTCATCGTTGCTTATAGGCTTAGGGAAACATAAAATCATATTTAAGTAGAGAATTTTTATTCCAGCAGGGTCCTGTCGAAGAAAGCTTTTCTGTTTTATCACATTTTTAAAAAATTGTCTCAAATTTATCAGCATACTGCTACATCAGGTTCAGGCTAGAATCAGAGTTTACAATTAAAATCAGTGTGCCTAACATTTCTGAAACTGAAATTCCATTTAATAAGTCAACCTGATTTATCAAGTCTGTTTAGTAAAAAAATACCCAACCATCAATGTCATGTAGCAATTTATGGAGTCAGTTACTCTTCAGAGATTGTCACTTGTTTGTTTTTTTTTTTTTTTTTACTGTGTGCCTGGCAGCAATATTTGGGTGGGAATAATTTATAAGTCAACATAAACATAGTGGTATGAGTAAATAGAGAGAGGAAATTTTGGAATAAAGAAAACACGGTCCAAGATAAAGGACTACAACATGAAATTAAAAGTAAGGTCAACCAAAAGATTAGAAGATAGAACACAGTGTAGAATTATCTAGAAAATTATGAGTATATGAAGGCAAGGATCAAATGGAAAATCTTTAGAAAAGTATTAAAAAACACAAAGCCATAGAAATAAAATAACAATCAAAGAAAAATAAACTAAATTGGTGTATTTCAGACCTGGCGGCACATTAACATCACTTGAGGAGCTATAAAAAATGCTAATTAACCTGAGGTGGGATCTGAGCAGAGTCTTTGAAAGCTCCCAGGTGATTCAAATATTCATCCAGAGTCAAAAATGACTAAATTAGATAATGCTTTGAAGTCTATTTATAGGCCTCTTCTTTTGAAAATCAAAAATGTGGGCTATAAATAGGTACTTATATTGAATTTTATCTTGGTAACATTTCAAAATGTTTGTTTTCTGTGGAAGTCCTTAAGAAGCAATTTGATTCATTAGAACAATAAAAACACCAATGGTTTATATTTGGCTAATTCTTTCACATACTTCCATATTTTTATTAGGGTGACATATTCTTTAAAATTCATGATGACCCGTGTTTACTCATAATAGCTATGAAAGAGATTAAAGAAAAACATCACCCTATTTCAGAAAGAAATCTTGAAAGGCTGTAGCTTTATTTCTTCATGTTAATTTAAAGAGCAGCTGCCTTGTTCTTTATTTTCCTTTCTAAAGAAATCATCAAAAATTCTTTTAGTATTTATGTAATATAAAAACATCTGTTTTGTATAAGTAAAAATAAATCATTTCCTTCAGTCTTCTTCCCTCAGGAATTTTTTCAGTTTGCCACAAATGCCAGGTGAAAAAAATGGCTTTAGGACAGTTTATTTTAAAATGCGTCCCAGGTCAGAGTGCAGTCTAGTGTCTCGTGTCCGTCCATCATCCCTGGAGCGCTGACGGGCAGCATCGGTAACTCCTCATCTGCTGTCTGAGCTCGTCTTGCTCTTCACGTGGAACTCTTGGGGTGTCCTCTCCTCAACCACAATGACAACTTCTGAGGGAAGCATTATATTTCACAAACGTTTATCCTCCACTGTATTTCCTAGGCCCATTGTAGTTATGGAATAGATATTTGTTGCATTAATTAAATAACCTCCCCACCCTCACCCTGCCCTACTTAAAGGAAAAGGCAGATCTCAATGAGGTGTTTCCGTATGTGTGATAACCCGTGTAACAGGGAAGGACCCAGGTTTGTAAGAAACAAAAGGTATACTTCCCTTTAGAGTAGCAGCAGATAAATTTTAATGCAAATTCTAAGAATGCAGCCAGTACAGCAGTTGCTTGTTGGACAGTCCATTGCTTCTAAAATGTAACCAGTATAATTAATCAAAACGAGAATGACTCTCAACAGAAGCCGTGCAAGCACGAAACAGAAGCAGGGGCCAGTGAGCTTCCAGTCGCTAAAGCATGGTCTGGAAATGTACAAACTCAAGGAAACCGGGCAACTTTAAAAAGGCTTAGGATTTATTTTTTTCAGCATCAGTAAGAGTCTCTGACCCTTGGTTTCAGAAGATACTATTTCTAGTACATCAGAGACATGTGGGTGGACTGAGTCATTCTCATCCCCTTCGGATGCACTCCCCTTCTCCTACCTCCTCCAACACCCGTGAGCAGTCTGTTATTTTCTGTCCTGCAGAATGCAGTAATTTGCTGAAAGCGCTTCTGAAGAAAAAGTCAAAAATCAAACCAAGCAAATGAATACATTGCAAATCAGAATTTGTTAATTTGCTTTACATTTGCATTTGTCAATTCTGCTTCCTTCTACCACTCTAAGCTAGAATATCAGGAACGTTTGGATACAGCAACACCAATAATGCCTGGCTACTTTTAGGGTTAAATTCTTCTGTGATGAACAATGAAACACACCAAATGGTGCTGGGTCCTCTTTTTATATTGACACTGATGGTTTCCTTCATTTGAGGTTTTCAGGAGTGGGATGTAATTGTAAGAGGGAATCTGAAAGTCTTTGCACCTGCTAATCAAAAGTCCTCAACAGTCCATACAGCTCTGGGCTCCTTTCAAAAATATTTTTAGGGCACTCCAAGAGATTCTCTAGGCTGATAAGGTCAGGGTCAGGGACTACACTTTGCTGTCACGATTGTGTTGCCTTCTCGACATCTAGGAGTTATGGCCCTTGAGTAGTCTTGTGTCAATTAATGATATATTAATAGCAGAACATATGTACCACTCTCCCCTTCTGCCTCTTGGTTTTAACCAGGCTGCTGAGGGTCGAGGGAGAGACAAGCTGCTGATAGATGTGTGAAGACCGTAGGGGAATGTGAAAGGAGAAGCACGTCATACCTCCAGCCTGGAGTTTGACCGCTTGTTTCCAACTCCTGCTGTTCTTGTTGTGCCAGACGAAGCCCTCCTCCTGAACCTGCTTCGCATCATTTTTGTCCTTGAAACTCTCCCAGAAATAACTCGTTGAATCAGACAGAGTGTGGCTTCTCAGCAGCTTGCCTCTTATGATCTCCCCGAGAATAAATTTTTAGGGATAACCAGAAAGAAGGCCATTAAGACCTTGTTTCTAGGGATTGCTTTGAGGAAGACAAATTGTGCTTCAATACCTGATAGGCAATGGAGCTCGTCCTGTGTCTCTTTTTCTTGCCTGCCAAGTGTAGTCCCGTGAATGCGGCTTCCTGGTCAGAGTCGTAGAGCAGAGGATCTACTGTGACGCTTTTTACTTATTCTCGTGGCAATGCCGATGCTGCTTATATAGGGCTCTAGTTAGCAGTCAGACCACTCGCTGTTCGTTAACTATGCTTTACCTTGCCTCTTCCAACAACTGCCAAATCCTCAGGAGGACAGCCTGTCAGGAAAAGAGCTGCTTTGTCAAAATATTCATATATTGAGTCAGCTGCTCATGAAAACTGGGACTTCCCCTTTTTATCACAAACGCATGATGAACTTGCAGTATCTTTGCTCCAAATGAAACCTGTGGCAGTCTGGTCTGGGTGGTTCAGGGATGACAGCACTGGGCCCAGCTCAGGAAAAGTATGGTTTGGTTCCTTTTTGGCACCATTTTCATGACTTATTTGGGCGAGTTGGCTTTGAGCTCAGTTTTCTGATCTATTGTATGATTAGGTTGAACCAGATGAGGTCTCAGGTCCTTTTTTAGCCTGACTACCTGTGAACCAAAAGAGATTTTTGAGTTAGTACATTCTCAAAAGCTGTTCATTAATTTTATGGCAGATTCTAGGAAAGATTTAGCTCCATTTTTTCTCTTTTTTAAAATTCCATTTGTAACTTTTTTTGGTTTTTAAATATTGTTTTAAAAATATTTTATTGTTTATGCTAGTACAGTTGTCCCAATTTTTCCCCCTTTGACCTCCTCCACCCAGGCCTGCCCTAACTCCCTCAGGCATCCCCACACTGTTGTCCCGTCCATGAGTGATGCATATGATTTTTTGGCTAATCCCTTCACCTTCCTTCAACCAGTCCCCAACTCCTCCCTCCCCTCTTAACAGCTGTTAGTCTGTTCTGCGTTTCTATACCTCTGATTCTATTTTGCTTATTAGTTAATTTTGTTCATTAGATTCCACGTATAAGTGAGATCATATGGTATTTGTCTTTCACTGACTGGCTTATTTCACTTAGTGTAATGGTCCCCAGGTTCATCTACAATGTTGCAAAAGGCAAGATTTCCTTTTTTTCAAAATGACTGCATGTTATTCCATTGTGTAATTGTACAATGTTTTTTTCATCCACTCATCTACTTACACTGGGCACTTACACTGTTTCCAGATCTTGGCTATTGTAAATAATGCTGCTATAAACACAGGGGTGCATATGTTCTTCTGAATTACTCTTTCTGGATTTGTAGGATATATTCCCAGAAGTGGCATCACTGGGTGAAAAGGCAGTTCCATTTATAATTTTTTGACGTAACTCCATAGAGTTTCCCACAGTGCCTGCACCAGCCTGCATTCCCACCAACAGTGCACTAGGGTTCCCTTTTCTTCACATCCTTGCCAGCACTTGTTTGTTGATTTGTTAATGGTGCCCATTTTGGCAGGTGTGAGGTGATATCTCATTGTGGCTTTGATTTGCACCTCTCTGATGGCTAGTGATGTTGAGTATTTTTTCGTATGTCTACAGGCCATCTGTATGTCTTCCTTGGAGAAGTGTCTATTTAGGTTTTTGCCCATTTTAAAAATTGGGTTGTTTATTTCCCTGGTGTTGAGTTGTATAAGTTCTTTATATACAGGGTCTGGCACAAATAATGCCCCTTTTTATAACAAAATCTTTTATTACAAAATCATAAGCATGTAATTCTATGACATAACAATACCACACTCAAGCACACCATATGATATTTTAGGTGAAATGTTCAATTTAAACTATAAATTATTACACCCATATTATTACCCTACCAACCACACTCAAGCAAGCCTTAGTTCTGCTGGATCCTGTATTTTGGAGATTAAACCCCTGTCTGAAGTATCATTGGAAAATACATGCACCCATACAGTGGGTTCCTTTTTCATTTTGATGATGGTTTCTTAGCTGTGCAATAGCTTTTTAATTTGATGTAGTCCCATTTTTTTTTGTCCTTTGTTTCCTAGGGGATATATCAGCAAAAATATTGCTACACAAGATATCTGATATTTTATTGCCTGTGTTTTCCTCTAGGATTTTTATGGCATCACAACTTATATTTAAGTCTTTTATCCATTTTGAGTTTATTCTTGTGTATAGTGTAAGTTAGGTCTAGTTCATCTTTTTTACATGTACCAGTCCAGTTTTCCCAACATCATTTATTAAAGAGACTGTCTTTACTCCATTGTATGCTCTTGCCTCCTTTGTCAAATATTAATTGACCATAAAGGTGTGAGTTTATTTCTGGGTTCTCTGTTCTGTTCCGTTGATCTATGTGTCTGTTCTTATGCTAGTACCTGGCTGTTTTGATTGCAGTGACCTTATGGTATAGTTTGATGTCAGGTATTGTGATCCCTCCAACTTTGTTCTTTCTCAAGATTGTGAGGCTATTTAGGGTCGTTTTTTGTTCCATATGAATTTTTGGAATATTTCTTCTAGATCTGTGAAATATGCCATTGATATTTTAATAGGAATTGCATTGAGATTGCTTTGGGTAGTAGAGAAATTTTAATGATGTTAATTCTTCCAATTTATAAACATGGTATGTGCTTCCACCTATTTGTATCTTCCTCAACTTCTTTATTCAGTGTCCTGTAGTTTTCCAAGTAACCTTCTTGGTTATTCCTACATGCCTTATTTTCAATTTGTTGTTATAATAGTAAATGGAATTTTTTTTGTTTCTCTTTCTGGTAGTTCATTACAGTGTATAAAAATGTCATCAATTTCTCAGTATTGATTTTGTATTCTACTATTTTGTCAAATTAATTTATTAGACCTAGTAGTTTTTGGTGAGGTTTACAGGGTTTTCTATGTATAATATCATGTCTTCTGTGAATAATGACAGTTTTACTTCTTCCTTTCCAATTTGGATGCCTTTTATTTCTTCTTCTTGTCCAATTGCTGTGGCTAGAACTTTCTAGTACTGTGTTGAACAAGAGTGGTGAGAGTGGACATCCATGTCTTATTCTTGAGGAAAGACCTAGTCCCATTTTTGTTCTTAAAGACCTGCCCTGTGTATAAATGGTCCTTCACCCCTGATCATTTCTACCTTTATACAGAGATAGTTTTGTAAACTTCACATTTATTATCTGAAATAACTTACTCAGGACACTTTACAGAAAAGAAATCTGGGACTCAAAACATTATGGTGCTTGTTTAAGGCCTTGAGGGTAATACAGTGTTGAATGGGGACTAAAACATATATTTTTCCTCACTTGAAGGCTAGTAGTATTTTCACCTCATTATAATGAAATAATACTGAAAAATACAGGCAAGAATACAGTAATATCATCCAAATAGTGTAGACTGTGCTCTGTGTATGTCTTTCTAAAGGAGGTAGTGAATAGGTGGGGAAAGATCACATCTTACTTTCTTAAAAGATATGAGAAAATTCAATACTATTGAATTGCCATGGTGATGATTTCTGTAAATTATATCTATTCTTAAAGTCACACAGTCAGCAATATATTTGTTTTTATGAACTAGACTTTATAGTATTGCTGATTGCTTTCCCATTTTGAGGTGTTTTTTTCCCACCACTGAGTGCCATCTGTTTACTATTTCCTTTCTTTGTTGCTTGAAATGAGTGGTTAGTAACATTGATGGAGGATGTTAATGTCTGTAAAAGCCACAAAGTGACTTCTCTCCCAATATTTTGGGGTTTTCCCTGTAAGAAATCCTAGCTACAGTACTCTGAATCCTAGGTAAGATATAGAATCAGATTGGCTAGATTACTCTTTAAGTCTCATCAAAGACCCAATGAAGGGATCTCTCTTAAATTTCAGAGGGTGGGGATCAATGAGCAACTGATAGTTTTATTGTTCTTATTATTAAGATTGACTGTTAATATGATATATTCTGCATCTGTTTTATAAATTTTAATTGAATTAAATTTCACCAGATGAAGGACAGTAGCATTTGAGGGCTGTAGAAGTGTTCGATCCTTTGGGGGTGCAAAAGAAGAGAAAGAAACAATAGACTAAAGAACAAGTAATTTTGTCTCTGTGAACTCCATGTGAACCTTTTATAGCTAGGAGAGCAAATTGTACTCAAAACTTCATTGTCCAGAAAAGAAGCCTTTATTTAGAGAACTAATGTAAATTCCAAAGTTCCAGCTTATTGAATTCAGTTCAATGGCTTGTGTCCAAAATTTTAATGAGGACTGAAACTACTGATATCTTCCACCATTCAACTCTACCACTGGGACTACAGTTGATGAGAGAAAGAGTTGTCTTAAAATTCAAAAACAGTTAATATATTCTATTTGCAACTTCCATCAAAATGAAGTCACCTTCATAACAATGACTTGTAGCAGAAATTGTGTCCTCATTTGCCATTTTTAGCTGTATTATTGAGGGAAAATAAATCACTCTGTCCTCTTTCTCCTTTTACCTTACAGAATCATGAACCTTTTCAAACTTTAGAGGAACAAGGATGAGAGCAAAAGAGGGAAGATCTTTTGCAAAGTTAATTTTAGTAGTTTGCTTTGTGGATACTAAAAGGGTAAACTTAGAATCCTGCCTCACTGAATATTTGATGAATAATTCTGTGTGAGCCAATTCAAGGAAAAGGATGAAAAATGGGAAGGCAAGAGCCGTATAGTTCTTTCTTAGATCTCTCTCTTTTTATAGCTCCTTGTAAACAATAGACTGCTTTTCAGTTTTTCAGTGTCTACCATTTATTGAATATCAGAAGATTAATACATTACCATGGTATGCCTTGGGTGTCTGAAAGACAAACATGTGATTCCAAGTCTCTTCCAGGTAGAATAGCAATATGTCTATATAAAGACAATTAGGTTATCATAGCCATTGCATAGATGTGTGCATGCGTACGTACCTCTGTGTGTGTGTTTGTGTGTATGCTATGTACACATATTTTCCTTCTGGGATTTTGATAACTATCTTGGGAAACATGAAAACACTTGTCAAGATCAAAAATGAGTAGCACTATCAGCAAACAATATCAAACTTATGGATCTTTTTTAAATAAGAACCATCAGGAAGCACTCTTCCTTGCTCAATGTCTTATAGGGTCTGGATAGAAGAAAACACTGGGCATGTAAATAGGAAATAAACCTGGACTAGAACGTTGTTTGGATTCTTCTAGATTTTTGCCTATGGGTATATTTTTTATGCCAAGCAACACTAACTCTAGGTGAATTAATAGCAGCTTTTAATCTGAGTCTAAACTCTAGAGATGATGGCTCTATTATTCACATGTGAATACCTGAACCTCAGACTCTGCCACTTTACCAAACAGCATAGTGCTGCTGAAATAGACTTTTACTGAATATTATCAGGCAGGTGAATTTAATGTGAAACTCATTTCTATAATTAGGGCTATTGAGAGTGTCACTGTAATTATGGTTACTTTTTAGAAAGTTTCTTTCTAATTATCATCTGAGGGGTGTGCTCTCAGCAGATTAATGATAGCATTACCACTGCTGTGCCAGACTCAGGACTAAATAGACCAAACATCTGCTGCGGTGACACCTACCCAATGCAATTTATGGTGATATATTAGGTCAGGCCTTTACTGATTTGTTTTTAAAAGCTATGCTTGCCTCAATTAGTTAGCAAGTTTTAGTAAAAATGGACTTAAAGCTTGGATGAATGGACGAGTCTTTCAATTTCCCACTTTATTTTGCAAGTGGAAATGGAATTTCTACGCATAGTGCGAGTTAAATGCTAAAGGTTAACTTCATATGAATTTTATTTTAACTTTAAGCATTTTTTTCTTTAACATTTTGAAGTGAAATTGGCTAAGAGGTAGAACTGATTTTTAAGCTTGAAATTCTCATTGTGAAAAATACAAATTGACCCAAGGGAAATAGAAATTCCTTGGGGATCAGAGGTGGCCTTTTTGTCTTTAAGTTGCAGGCTGTGGCAGTGGAGAAATGAGGCACAGTCTCCATGCGCATAGATGTTGTGGGTCACGTTAATTAGAACACCACACTTTTTAAGGGGGTAGTTCTGAGTTGGACAGGATCTGCTAACATGCAAGACCATTTTATTTAGGTAATAAAAAGCCATAAACTATTTACTGTTTATTTTTAAATTATTTATTTTATAAATGATTATGCTCTTTCCAAAGAGGAAAGCTTAGGCTGGAAAGAGCTGAACTTGATAAAGAAGCTGGCCAATTGTCATGAGAATTTCTATCTAAAAAATGTTTTTGCCAATATGAGTTTAATTTAATATGACTAGCTCTAATAGTTATTGAGATAAGCTTTACAAGGGATGTTAAGTCCAGTTAGTCGCAAGGGAAAGAGCTAGTAGAACCTTTATGAGATTTTATGTGTTGAAAAAGGTTTTTAGGGGTTTCCAGTCCAACATGTAAGGAGCTTAGAAGTTGCCACTCCATTCTGACAACAAATACAGAACAGAGAGGACTGTAAAATCAATTAAGTCCTCTTGTATTCATCAAAGAAGTGAGATCGCAGAGTAAACTGCTGATCCCAAAATTGGAGAGAAAGGCGGATGGATACGAAGAATCATAACTTCCTGGGTCAGAAACCCGTGAGCAGCAACCTCCATGGAAACTAACAGCAGGAAGGAAAACCTGACCTGTGATGGATGAATTGCTGGAGGCATAGTGTGGACAAACCCAAGACACAAAAGTTTTAGGGGGACCCAGTCATGAGGGCCCCCCACTTTTGTGAGTGTGGGGTTCTCACAGTGAATGTTGGAAAAATCCCCTCATGCTTCTTCCAAAGTTCTTCACAAGGCCTGTCCTCAGGAGAAACTATTTTTCCAGAGCCTAACCTGCTGGGATTTTATCAGAGCCTAACCTACTCAGGGGAAGGAAAATACCCAGCCCCAGTCCCTTCTAGCCATCCTGTCTCCTGTAAGGAAGGAGAAAGACCAACTGAGAAATTTACAGTTCAGAGCACAGGCTCACCAAGACACTGAGACCTACTCATAGGACACTAGAACATGCCCCCTTCCCCTACATCTTACCATCACACCACTAAATACTTATTTACCAGAGTTCCTTTCACCCAGTGAAAGAAAGATCTAGATCTTTCTGTCATCTCTAGATTTCAACAAAAAATTACAAGGGATGCTAAAAGTTAAAAAAATAGACACTTTGAGTAGACTGAACAAGCATCAGAATCAGAGTCAGGTGTGGCAGATATGCGGGAATTATCAGACAAGGAATTTAAGACAGCTATGATTAATATACTAAGGGCTCAACGGAAAAAGTAGACCACATGCAAGAATGAATGAATACTATAAGCAGAAAGATGGAAATTCTAAGAAAAAATAAAAATGAATGCTAAAGATAAAAAACACTGGAACAGAAATGAAGAATGCCAACAATTTGTTCATTAGTAGACTGGACACAGTTGAAGGAAGAATCTCTGAACTTGAGGATTCAAAAATAGGAACTTCCAAAGCTGAAAAGAAAAAAGAAAAAAAAAAAAAAAAGCACAACTAAAGAATCCCCGTAACAGAATATTCAAGAATTGTGGGGCAGTTACAAAAGTATGAACATATGCACAATTGAAATGCCACAAGGAGAAGCAAGAGGGAAAGGAAAAGAAGCAATATTTGAAGCAATAATGGCTTGAGACTTTTCCCAAATTAATATCAGACACCAAACCAGAGAACCAGAAAACTCAGAGAATACCAACAAGAGAAACATAAAAATAAATAAATTAATAAAAAAACACTATGCTTAGGCATATCATACTCAAACTTTGGAAAATGAAAGATAAAGAAAAAATCTTTAAAGAAACTAGAGGGAACAAAACACCTTACATACAGAGGAGCAAAGATAAGGATTACATGTGACTGCTCCTCACAAACAATTCAAACCAGAAGAGAGTGGAGTGAAATATTTAAAGTGTTGAGAGAAGAAAACCACCAACCTAGGGAGATGTGCTCCAACAAGCACAGGGAGAGAACGCAGCTCCTGAGTCTCAGGACCATCTCTTCTCCCCCCTCAGAGATCTTGAGCTCACAGGTCCCTCTTAGACAAATTGCATGAAAAAGAGGATAAAAGACATAGATCCAGTTTTTCATGCCTGATCTGCTGAGGATATTAAAACTTTGAAGCTGTGTGGTTGGTAATATATTAAGTTTAAGAGTAAAAAATTCATGGAGTGTTTGGG
Source organism: Glossophaga mutica (assembly GCA_039655065.1). NCBI lineage: Eukaryota > Metazoa > Chordata > Mammalia > Chiroptera > Phyllostomidae > Glossophaga > Glossophaga mutica. The sequence goes on from CM077303.1 coordinate 77,151,331, forward strand.
GCGGGGCATAAGTAATGTATTTTCTACGGCAAGAGGGACAGAATCTATTGCTCATCAAAGGCTGGAAAGCAGGACTCCCTAAAAGGCAAAAATAGAAGAAAAATGAGCTTGTAGTGAGGAAGCACATAATAGGTATCTTCAAAAATATATGAAAGTTAAGGATTAAGGGCATAGGTTAACTCCATTGTGAGGTCTGCCTTTCCAGGTAGTAATATCTTCATAGACAAGATAAAGCTCTAGACATATCCAATAGATATTCTCCAGACCTAGAGAACATCAATAAATATTTTGAGGCCTACTTGAGTGACTTGCTCAGGACAACACAACTAGTTATTAGCAGACCTGGCTTAGAGTCTGGGATACCCAAGCACTTCCACATGAGCACCGTTTCCATGAAAACATGAACTGTGTTGCTTCCACCCCGCTCTCCAGTTTTTCTTCTGCTGCTGAAATTAAGACAATGCTATAGTATGGAAATTCTCAAGAAAGAAAGAATGTATATATAATTTTTCTGTTAGAATATATGTCAAAATATGTTGTTTTCTGTTAGAAAATAATTTGTAATACAATTTCTATTAAAACTCTTACAACCAAGGGGGAAAAACATTGGCTTCTCTTTTCTCTGTTTCTCAGAAGCAAACTGTAACACAGGGATTTCTATGAATATGATTTATTAGGAAATGCTCCAAGGAAAAGATGGGTTAAAGGCATGGGAATGGGCCAGGGAAGGAAAGGATGGTACTCAGACAAGGCCCATGGGAATGGACTGGTGCCATTCACCAGGGGTTTTTGAAGACATTGTAGGTCACACCTCAGAATTGTCCCCATAAGTTGTCAGCAGGCCATAAGAAATAGCAGAGCCAGCATTGAATAATACTGCTGAGTGTCTTCTGTTAAAAGCCTATGAAACAATCCACTCACCTCACTCATTGTTCTTCAAGGCATCCCTCAAAGTAGTGGGAGACTACATTTGTTTGATAATTTTTAAAAATTGTTGTTCTATTACAGTTGTCCCAATTTTCCCCCATTGCTCTCCCCAGTGCCATCCAAACCCTGTTCCCATAATTAATCCCCATCCTGTCGTCCATGTCCGTGAGTCGTCCACACCTGTTCCTTGACTAGACCTTTTCCCTTCCCCACTCCATTGTCTCCCTCTCCCTCTCCTCTGGTTGCTGTCAGACTGTTCCTTGTTTCCATGACTGTGGTTCTAGTTTGCTTGTTTTCTGTTTGTTTTGTTCAATGAGTTCCTCTTATAGGTGAGATCATATGTTTCTCTTTTGTTTCCTGGATTATTTCACTTAGCATAATGCTCTCCAGTTCCATCCATGCTGTTGTGGAGGGAAGGAGCTTCTTTCTTTCTGCTGTGTAGTATTCCATTGTGTAAATGTACACAGTTTTTTGATTCACTCATTTACTGATGGGCACTTAGGCTGTTTCTAGCACTTGGCTATTGTATATTGTGCTGCTCTGAATATTGGAGTGCATAGGTTTTTTAATTTGTATTTCAGGATTCTTAGGGTATAATTCCAGCAGAGGAATCGCTGGATCAAAATCCATCTTTAGTTTTCTGAGGAAATTACACACTGTTTCCACAGTGGCTGCACCAGTCTGTATTCTTACCAACAGTGCACTAGGGTTCCCTTTTCTCCACATCCTCGCCAGCACTTTTGTTGGTTGATTTGTTTATGATGGCCATATTGACAGGTATGAGGTGGTATTTCATTGTGGTTTTAATTTGCATCTCTCTGATGGCTACTGATGTTGAGCATCCTTCCATATGTATCTGGGCCCTCTGTACATCCTCCACGGAGAAGTGTCTGTTCATGTCCTTTGCCCATTTTTTAATTGAATTGTTTGTCATTCTGGCATTGAGTTGTATGAGCTCTTTGTATATTTTGGAGATCTAATTCTTATCTGAGGTATCATTGGAAAATATGTTTTCCCATATGGTTGGTTCTGTTTTCATGTTGAAGATGCTTTCTTTAGCCATGAAGAAGCTTTTTAATTTGATGTAGTCCCCTTTGTTTATTCTTTCCTTTATTTCTCTTGCCATAGAGGACACAGTGGCAAAAATGTTGCTACATGGAATATCTGAAGTTTTATTGCCTATGTTTTCCTCTAGGACTTTTATGATGTCATGGCTTATGTTTAAGTCTTTTATCCATTTTGAGTTTATTCTGGTGTATGGTGTAAGTTGGTGGTCTAGTTTTATTTTTTGGCATGTACCATTCCAGTTTTCCCACCATTTGTTGAAGAGACAATTTTTACTCCATTTTATGCTATTGCCCTCTCTGTCAAGTCAGGGTCCAGCACAAATAACACTCCCTTTTTTATTACAAAATCATAAGCATGCAATTATGTAACATAATAATATCACACTCACACACACAATATGACATTTTAGGTGAAATGTTCAAATAGCTGTCTATCTCATGTGAGACATTCACATACCCTACCAACCACACTCAAGCAAGCATTACTTCTGCTGGACTCTGTATTAATTGACCATAGAAACATAGGTTTATTTCTGGGCTCTCTATTCTCTTCCATTGATCTGTGTGTCTGCTCTTATGCCTGTACCAGACTGTTTTGATTGCAGTGGCCTTGCAATATAGTTTGATATCAGATATTGTGATACCTCCTACTTTGTTCTTCTTTCTCAAGATTGCTGAGGCTTTTTGGGGTTTGTATTTGGTTCCATATAAATTTTTGAGATACTTGTTCTAAATCTGTGAAATACATCATTGGTATTTTGATAAGGATGCATTGAATATATAGATTGCTTTGGGTAGTATGAACATTTTAATGATGTTAATTCTTCTAATCTATGAATTTATTTGTATCTTCTATGATTTCTTTCTTCAGTGTTCCATAGTTTCCTGAGTAGAGGTCTTTTAGCTTTTTGGTTAAGTTTACTCCAGGTACTTTGTTTTTCTTGTTGCCATGGTAAATGGCATTTTTTTCTAGTTTCTGTTTCTGATATTTCGATGTTGGCATACAAAAATGCCTTTGATTTCTAAATATTGACTTTGTATCCTGCCATATTGCCAAATTCACTTATTAGCTTGAGTAGCTTTCTGGTGGACTCTATAGGGTTTCCTATGTACACTATCATGTCACCACAAAAAAATGATAGTTTCACTTTTTTCCAATTTGGATGCCTTTTATTTCTTGACATTCCCTTCTGGCTTGTAATTTTCCTGGTGAGTAATCAGCTGATGGCTTTATCAGAACTCCCTTGTATGTTACTAGCTGTTTCTCCCTTGCTGCCTTTAAGGTTCTCTCTTTGTCTTCAAATATTGCCATTTTAATTATGATGTACCTTGGAGCTGGCCTCTTTGAATTCATCTTGACTGGGACCCCCTGTGCTTCCTGGATTTGTGTGACTCTATCATAAAGTTAGGGAAGTTTTCTGTCATAACTTTTTCAAACAGGTTTTGTATCACTTGCTCCTCTTCTTCTCCTTCTGATCTTCCTATCATACAGATATTACTATGTTTCATGTTGTCCTGCAGGTCCCTTAAGCCCTCTTTATTCTGTTTTCATTTTGTTGCTCTGTCTGGGAATTTTTTTTCTACCTTGTCCTCCAGCTCACTGATCCAAACATCTGCTTCACCTAATCTGCTTTTAATTCCTTCTACAGGGTTCTTCATTTCACATATCGTATTCTTCATTTCTCACTGGCTTATTGATAGTTTCTATGTCCTTTTTCATGTTGGAGTAGTTCACAGCAAGTTCCTTGTAGCTTCCCTGAAGTTTTTTGTAGTTCTCACTGAGCTCATTGAGCTTCTTTATTTTGAACTCAGTGTCTGATAGTTTGCTTGCTTCTATTTCATGTAGCACTGTTTCTTGGGATTCATCCTTTCTTTTTGATTGGGGATTGTTTCTTTGTCTCCCTATTTTAGGTGACTCTTCTTGTTTGTTTCTGCTTCTTAGATTGATCTGCTTTGACTCCCTGTCTTCATGGTGTGGCCTTCTGTGGTAGGAGATCTGTAAGATTCAGTGATGCAGTTTCCTTGATCTCCTGAACTTGATGCTGTTAGGATGCCCTTTATGCCATTTATGTGGGCTCTCTGGTTGTAAATGGGTTTTAGTTGTTGTTGGGTCATGCTTTGGTGGGTCCTTCCCTCTGGCTGGCTGACTAAGAGTCGCTCCACCCATCAAGTCTTATATATTGTTGTACAGGTTCACTGTCTTCTCTTTCTGGGTCTGCCCCTGGTGATGTCAGATGGTGTTCCAGTCTGTCCCTAGGCAGCCTGTTTGACATGACCAGTGATCCACAGTCTGTGGCTGTCTCCTTCAGTTGTTATTCTAGTCACTCTCTAATCAGCAGTTAAGCTTAAACATAACAGGGTGGGACAGAAACATCCCTGTGTGCGGGGCTATTGTTTTCCCTCAGGCTAATGCCACTTGGGGGACACTGCTCTGCCTGAGCAAGATGCTTCCTGCAGTATAGGCAATGACTCGGCACAGGGATCCTGGCAGCTGCTCCCTCCATTCTCTCCCCAGAGCCACCATTCCCAGATTCTCCTCAAGCATCTCTAGTCCTCTCTACCCCACTTTGTCAGGGCCCAGGATAAGTGGCTGCAAATGAAATTGTGTGTATTGGCCCTTTAAGAGGCTCTCTGTGTCTCCAGCCATCTTTCTCTGGCACGCAGAAACCCCACTGCTTTTCACAGTTGAATGTTATCTTGGTTCTTTTCTGGCTCTGGTGCTGCAGGCTGGGGAGCCCAGCTTGGGGTTTAGACCCCACACTTCTCAGGGGGAACCTCCCAAATGCTGAAATTTCTCTCAAGCACCTCAGTTGCCACCTGTGGGAGCCCAGGCAGCCCTCCTGTGTCTCCTCTGCACTCCATACCAGTCACATTGTGGTCAAGTGGTTTCTTCTATCTGTCTGTGGTTGTAAGGCTTCTCTCCAGCTATTGTTCAGCTGGTTATTCCAGATGATTTCTTTACACTAAGTTGTAATTCCAGATTGGTCCCTGGAAGAGATTAGTGTAGCTTCCACTTACTCATCTGCCATCTTGGATCTGTTTGGTAATTTTTTGAAGTGGATATAGCAAACTTTCTTTTGTGCTCACTTCCTTCATGTAGTCTGTGTACCGTGATCCTGGTACTCCCTGCTTAGAATGTACTTCTACTCCCAAACCACAAGGTTAAATTCTTATCTCAGCCCCAGTATCATTTCTCATGGAAGACTGGCTTTGCTGACTGGGCCCAATTCTTATTTTGTTTTCTCCTAGAACCATATCTTATTCTTCATAGTGCTTAACACAATGACAGCTTTACTTAATCTTACTGATGCCGGTCTCTGTCACTTGGTTGTAACTTCCGTGATGGTATAGATCATACTCTTCATTGTAGCTTCAGAGGGAAAGTGTGGTGGAACACACTAGTTTTACACCAAATAATTTTGGCCAAGTGACTGATTGAGAATGCATCAAGTTTTGGGGTGTTTTCTCTCCCTAGACCAGTGGAGGACAAGTAAGACCACGTGATTAAGGCAAATGTGCAGCACTAGGAATGTGGGGGAACCTACCTTTTTTGTTAGCCTACTTATCTCAGGCCTTGATGCCTTAAATATTTTCCATAGAAACCATTTGACACAAAGTTAGGCAATAAAATGATGAGTGACCATCATTTTTTCCATGTTTCTTATTCACATTTTTTCTATTCTTCACTTTTCTCTACTTCATTACTCATCTATGTCTACTTTCTTCACTTTCTTTATCCTCCCTTTCCTTCAATTTTTGAAAATGTATTCATTCAACAAAGTTTACTGAGTTCTTACTATATGTTAAACACTGTGCTAGTTGTGGAATTTACAGACGTTACATTAATAGGAGGAGAGAGAAGAAAACAAAGAATTAAGATATGATGTTATTTTCCCTACATTAGAAGCATATAGAGGGGAGATTGATGGCACGTAGAAAGGAGTGCTCCACTCTACCTCTTTTTTTTAAATGTTTTTTTAAAGTTTTTATAGAGGAGGTGATTAAATTGAGTTTCCTTTCTTTCTGAGTCTTACCCAAGCATAAACATTTAAAGGGATACCCCACCCCTTTTTCCCCAGAATTTTGTTTCCTATTTAATAAAATATATAGGTACTATTCTATGCTGGGCACCAGGCAGGACACTGGATTAAAAAATCAGCTTATTGTCCTGGCTTGTGTGGCTCAGTGGATTGAGTGCTAGCCTTCGAACCAAAGAGTCACTGGTTCAATTCCCAGTCAGGTCACATGCCTGGGTTGTGGGCCAGGTCCCCAGTAGGGGGCACACAAGAGGCAACCACATATTGATGTTTCTTTCCTTCTCTTTCTCCCTCCCTTCCCCTCTGTCTAAAAATAAATAAATAAAATATTTAAAAAACAGTTTATGGTCCTGTTCTCCTGTTGTGTCACAAAACATTTGGACAGCAAGAGATATGTGGCTGAATAGGAAGACTCAAAAATAAAATTTCCCTGAAAGTTATGTCCAAGTGTAAGGGAAGGACCATGCATGTTGTGATAAATTACTCATGTGCTGTCATGTGTGGCCATTTTAAGTGGCTTTAAGTGACCATAATAACAATAGTAATAACTAAGATTTATGAGTGAATAAAGGGCCTTGCATGGTTTATAGCCTTTCACAAGTATTACTTCAAAATAACAGGATATTTGGGAGAAAATATAAAAAAAATAAAGGTCCCCATTTAGATCTAAACTAAAATATAGGAGCTAAGCATCTGAAGTTTTGTTTTTCCTTTTTTATTTTTTGAGCCTGCTGTTTAATGAGGGAGAGCCTGATTACTGTGCTGGCTTGAGGAAATCATTTTGGGAAGCGTCACTCACCTTTACTACACTTGGCAGGTGCACGGTGACATGCATCACTTTGGGTACAACTCACACACCCATCCTGGAGTACTACACAGGATAGCAGAGAGGTACGTAAAACTTTAAAGAGAAAACTTGGAGTTATTCCAATAAGTTATACATGTGAATGAATAGGAGGCTATGAAAATTGATGTTCAGAAGAATATCATAAATCAAAATTTCTTTGGCTTTGAAAAGTTGTCTGGAGAAAATACATAATATAATTCATCTTTATTCATTTTTCAAGGACTGTTGGAGCAGCGATTTATAGAAGCCTAGAATATCATTTTGCTCTTGTCTGCCGTATTGGGATCTATTCAGATTCTGCTGGTGTCATAGTTCAGTAATTCTTGGAGAAGAGCCAGGAGAACCTGGGAGAATGACAACACTACATTTGTTTTGAAGATAAAAATGGAAATTATACCATCAACATTGAGCTGCAGGAATATAATTTATCAAGAGAGAGTCATGCACAGGTACTGGGCCTATTAATAGGATGCTCTTCGGGGATAAAGATGATTTTAGTAAGCATTTAATGATTTAGTTCAAAAAGCAGATTTCAAAATAAAGTGTCAGACAATAATGGTAGTGTATATGTAGTGCATCTATGCCATTTGAAGTCAGTTTTATACACTTAAGTTTCTCTTTTCTAATGAATTATTATCTGCTTATCGTGTTTTTACTTCCAACCTTGTATGTCCACATTGGCATATCCAAAGTCAATTAAAGTGTATTCATACTGGCATTATCTGTACTGATATTTGTGACCTTTCCACGATGAAGGACTAAGGGAAGAATGATAAGAACATTTCCCCGGAGGTTAGGAATCCTATATTGTAGGTCCAGCTCCAACCCTAATAAGATCTGTGTCCTTGGATAAATCACATAATTTAATTAATCTTCAGTTTTCTCATCTATAAAATGAAGTTGGACCATATGATTTTGAAAGTCCCTTCCATTTCTAAATTATATTGTCCTGTCAGCTCTCATTTTTTACTAATTTGGAGGAGCAATGAGCTGCTGCTATGACACAGTGGATTAATTTTCACTGTTTCTACCTAATTTGCTCGGGAAGTGACAGAAACAGGTTGAGAGATACAGTGAGGGAGCTGCAAGTGGCCACAAGCTGACAGTTCTCAATACTCTGGTGCCTTCCCATTGTCCATCATCCCCACTGCCTTGACGCCCTTCACCATTCTTAGAAATGGCATCTGAGCTTCGGCTCTAGTGATCTCCAGTGTATAAAAATCACATGTTGGTGCCTTTGGGCTAGTGTTTATTACCTGAACACCCTTCTTAAATGTATACAAATTCCAGCATTTTATTGTGGAACTGTATCTGCTACGATGGACAAGAAGTGAGCTGCTTAAGGGTGCTTTATCTATTGCGCACTGCAGTTATAGACAAAAGTTTGTACCATGGACATCTTTGGCAGTTTAGGGAAGCCTTGGGGACCATATCTCAGGGTAATGTTTTTAAATACATACAATAAAATCACATAGGATTACATACAAAGAAACCAATTAAAATAGAAACAGTGCCATCCATAAACCCTAGGTTAAGCACTATAAGTATCAGTTTCTCCCTAGACTGTAAACTTTCTGAGGCCAGAGATTATGTCTCTAGTTCACTGATGTGTCCTAGGTGTCTAGTACAGTGAGTGGTTTGGACAGGATGCTATATAAATGTGTGCCTACTTATTCAATTGCACTGTTTTGATACCTTCCTTTTTTAAAAAAGTCTGTTTTCCCGTCAGAGCCTAAGTTCATTGGGAGTAAAGGGTGAGGCACATCCATAGTTGCCTCTCCAGGTTTTGCATGGTGCTTCATGTATAGTTGCCCAGATAATACTATACTATTTGAATGGAAACTAGCCTTGCACATTTTCACTCTCTTCCAGCAACTTCGAGTTCCGGGTTATTGTCTTATGGCTGGTGACTCTGTTCTCTGGGGGAAATGAATGAAGTGCTGAAGATCTGAAAGACAGGATCAGCATCATAGTCAATTTCACATGTCAACTTAACATTTGAGTTGGTAGACTCAGTATATGTCCTCCCTGTTGGGTGGGCATCATACCTTCTACTGAGGGCCTGAAGAGAACAAGCGAACAAAAATCTGAGAGAAGGGGGAATTCACCTCTTTTTCCTCTGCCTCATTGGTTAAGCTGGAACATCTAACCTCATCTTCTCCAGGCCTCAGACTGTGATTTTACATCACTGGCTGTCCTGGTTCTCAGGTCTTTAGAGTCAGATTGATTTCCACCACCGGTTTTCCTCAGTCTCCAGCTGGCAGATGCAGATCACGGGACTTCTCAGCTTCCATAATCATGTGATCGAATCCCTTCCTCATTGTAAATCGTTCTCTCTCTCTTTCTTCCCCCATATATACAGGGTCCGGCAGAAGTAACTCCTGCTTGAGTGTTATTGGTAGGGTAATAAAACAGGTGTAATAATTTATAGTTTTAATTTGAGCATTTCACCTAAAATGTCATATAGTGTGCTTGAGTGTGATATTATTATGGTACAGAGTTACATGCTTATGATTTTGTAATTAAAAAGGGCGTTATTTGTGCCGGATCCTGTTTCTATATGCTAGCACCCTGCAGTGGAGAGCTGGCCCACCCAATATTCTCGACTGGGATGTGTTTTCTTCTTTTGAACATCATGAGGAATGCCTGCAGGCCCAGGCCTGGTCCAGTGGGTGAAGCTCGGGGCTTCCCAGGAAGGCAAACTGGCACAGTCGGAGCCTGCAGGGTGTGCCTTCTGACTTTCCGATGCGTGGGGAGAGGAGTGAATGTGGGTCTAGACAGAGGGGCAGGGAGAGTATGGCTTGGGATGTGCTGAGTGTCAGGTGCAGCTCAGAGTTCAGCAGAACCTGGACTGAAGCTCTGCTGCTGCAAGCTTCTCTTCCTAGATGAAGCCTGATCCCATGGGATCCAGAAGGTCTGCGGGATCTGCGGGAGAATGCTGGGACTAGAAACACCTGGGTGCCCTGGAAGCTGGAAGCACCTTTAGCAGATTCAGAGTAAGGGTTGTGCCTCATGCCACCCCAATCCTCCTGACACTGACTCTGACACTTCAGTCAGAGTCAGTGCACTGGCACCTCGCCCCAGGGGCGGGCCAGGTGTGGGGCATCAAGCTCTGGACCAAACGCTGTGCAGGGATGAACCCACCAAAGCCACAGTGGGTGAGTGGACTGAGCATGCATAGGTGGGCTGCCAAGTCTGTCACCTTGCAGGGCTGTGGGCAGTAATGCAAGATTAGGATGCGGTTCCTTGGTGCCCCAATGCAACGTCTGCCAAGCTCCAAAACCGTAGCAATCTGAATACACCATTGTAAACTTTTGGGGCCAATTTCTCTTGGCAGTGGCCAGCTGTCTAGAATGTGTCCCAAGAGGCCATTGCTGCTTATTCCTTGAGCCTTTCTCCTAAAGAACAGCATGAATATTATATATACAAATATATATGTATGTGTGTGTATATATATATGTATTTATATATATGCATCAATATAAAGTTTTTACTGCGGGTTCTGGTTTTCTAAGACCGAACATGACTAATACAATCAGTATAGTGCAGGGAGATGTGCAGGAGACTCAAAGACCAGAAAACCCAGGTTCTCATTCTGTCTCTTCCATTAACTAGCCAGAGACCCAAATGATGTCCACTGTTTTCTTGTGCATATTAGATCGGAAAATCTAAAGATTCTTTCCACATTCACATCCTTTGCACCTGTGTGAAAGTCCAGTGAGTCTCTGTAGAACAAACTTGCTGCTTAAACTCAAAATGGTTGTTTAGAATATAATCGTAAGTGTAGTTTCTCAAAATGCTACATAGTAAACTTAGCTTTCGATAAGAGGTTCTCAAAGCTTTCCAGTGAAGTTTAATATATAAAGTTTGCTTATAAATTTACACAACGGTGGTGGCTCAGGAATCTGTACAGCCTTCTGAGAAATGAAATGGTTTGAGCTTTTAACTGGGATTAGCGGTGTTTGACAACTAAAGGTAACATTCTCCCTTTTAAAAAACTGTTTTTAAACTACAGTTGATCCTCAATATTATACTAGTTTCAGGTGTACAGCATAGTGATTAGACATTTATGTACATCATGAGGTGATTGCCTTGATGAGTCTAGACCCATCCGACACCATCCTGTGTTGAAGTTGCTTCTTTAGATTATCTCAGGGTCAGATTGATGTATTTTTTCTTTTCAAATGGAGCTAGGACTAAAACAACTACTTCTATAGTGCATTTTTGAAATAAACTTATACTTAGGAAGTTAATAAGCAAATATGAATGAAAGGAATTCTCATTAGGCATTAATCTGATAATGACTTTAACATTTTTCTTAAATATTTCTGTACATACACATTTCTGTCTGACTTCTGTTGTTTTAACCTTCAAAGTAGGATTATGCAAGCTGAATTAACTGATAAGCATTATTTTGCTGAGAATTTCAATATTTTATTGCTTAAGGCCAGTATTTTCTTTCATCAGTATTTTTGTCAGTAAACTGACAAAGTTTCCTAATTTTTGTAGAGAGTTTTGATGATTGTTAGCATTGAAATAGGCAGGCATTTGATTGGATCTTATAAGTCTTAAAAGTAGTAAAAGCTTTTGAGTGGATTTATTTGGACTCTTAATTGTACAGAATTCTAAAACTATAAGGACCTTGAATGATAGTTTCACCCACACTTAATGGTATAAACCAACTTTTACACATTACAATGCCCACTATTCTATATAGCTTAAAAATTTCCATTAGTTCTAGTTATTTACTCAGTAATTCACTCATTTCTCCTTTATTCCTCATTTGATAAATGAGGCAGTGTAATATGATGGTTAATGGCATGCGCTCAGGTTAAAATATCGGTTCCTCCATTGTTAACTGTGTGACCTTACTCTATATACTTCAGGATCTTCAGTTTTTGCCTAGTTCACAAAATTTGCTTTAATGATTAAATGAGATAGTACATGTAAAACACTGAAAGGAATCCCTGCCACATATAAACGGCTCAATAAATGTCAGCTACTCTTATAAATGCCCCATAAATTGTTAGGAGAATTAAGTAGATGATGAATATAAAGCTTTCAGCTAAGTTCTTGGCATACAGAATCTTTCAATAAAGGTGAGCTATTATCATTAAATATATATGTATATAGGCAAAAAGATGGATAAGAGTCACTGAGCTTTGTTTTCTTTCTTTCTTTTTTTTTTTTAAGACTCCCTCTGTCTTCCATTATATTGTATTTCTCACTGGGAAGAAATCTACCCTAGGAGAACGTAACTTAGATTCTCTCCAAGTACAGAAAATGTTTAGGAAATACCACACAGAAAAAGGACCAGAGGAGTTTAGCAGAGCCCATAGCATTTCTGTCAGACCCATTGCTCAATCATTTGTCTCACAGAAAAAGAAGGAAATGAAATCATTTTAATTTAGAAGCTTTAGACTAGGGAAAATAAGATGATAGAATAGGTAGAGCAGAGGTAGAGAAATAGTATTTGAAGATAGACTTAAAAATTAATTTATTTTAAAAAGATGAATACTTGGGGTGGGGATTGACTGAAATCTTACATTAATGAGCAGTGTGACTGAGGAGATATGAGAAAGACTAAATATCATCTAAATGCCTAAAAACTAGGAAAGGGAGGTACTTGTTGAACTCTTATGAAGTTATATTTGAGAAAATTAAGAGGATGTCTTCCATACATAAATTTAATATCTACTATGGAATTTATTATTTCAAAAAGTAGTACTTTTATAAAAGATTTTGGAGAAAGGGAAAGGTCACAAATAGTTTTTAAGAATAGCTGAGGTAAGTAAGGGGTGGTATCATGGAGAAAAACCCCTGCTCTTACAGGATTTCCCATGCGCCTTTGGCAACAAAGCCTGCATTGAATGGACTGAAAGTCTCATCCGGGATGGCCTTGTTTATGCAACTGTGAATTTTTTCCACCTGCCATAGAAGTGGATCACTGGCTACTATTATACTGCTAAATTGCTGAGCTTTTATTACAATTTAGAAAATTTACATAGAAGAAAATTCTGCAGCATTGTCCACTTCAACAGTTCAGTGTGTAACTTTCTGAACTGCATTCATGTTTAGGGTAAATCTAAAGTCTTCATTATACAGCTGAAGCCATATTTTGCTTTTCTCTTAGAGGCTGTTGAACTCAATTGCTCTCTCTAGCTCAATAATAGCCCTTAAAAAACAAATAAATCATAAACAATCAGGCTTTAGCCATTTTGAAAAGGTGTTATTCTCCATCTCTTTAATTATCTAGGTGACTGTCAGAGTTTTCAATAGTTTTGAAATCATGGAACATTCCATAAAGGTCAGATCTGTAGTCTTATATGAAGCACACATCATTCTCCCAAATCACTAAATTTTTATCTACAAGAATCTGTATTTTTCCAGATAGGTATCCTTTGGCACAATTTTTTGTACCTTCAAGCAATGAATTATTTAAAACTTGTCTTTATTTGCAGCTAGCATCCCCATTCATTTACCCATCTCACTGCAGTTTTGAAACCATGCTCCTCATTTTACATTTTCCTGTGTGTATGTTGGTACTCACTTCCCATCTAGCCATTTCATTATACTTTCTCATTACCATGCTCTCTTATTGGATTTATTTCTGAAAAAGAGGAGAGAGAAGCATTTTTTCTCCCCCTGCTCCAACCTTGTCTGTAAGGTCACTATCTGTCAGGATCTCCAGGGACTATTTTGGAGTGAATTTTCTGCTTTCGCTGTTTTTCATTCTGTGTTTGAACTGTTTACCATCTAAGGAAACTGCTACTATTCATTCAAAAGTCACTTGCAGTCTTTGTTCTAGTAACTTTTATGGGGGGTGGGGGCAGAGAAGTTACCAGGTATTTTAAGGTTCCTTATACCTAGCATTGTTGAAATAAAAAAAAAAAAATGACTGAATAGGCTGACCATGTAGACTTCACTTTGTGTGATCTGTGTCAAAAGAAAATATTGTGCAACAACAACTCTTATTTATTATCCACAACATTTGAAACCAACTTTATATTTTGGTTTGTTAGCCTTTCCTTGGGTCTGAAATGGAACATGTCAGGCAGGGCAAACACCTTCTCAAGGTTATTTGATGAGATTCTTCTTAGAGGCAGATGTCTGATGTTCATGTTTCCTGGTAATATTCTCATATAATACATAAATAAGCAAACATGAACACGCATGACATGCAGGACCAAAATGCTACTCACAGTTGTTCCCTGCATGAACCCACCATTATTTGAACTTCTCAAAAGTACAGTTGTTGGCAAAACATTTCCTCATGGCATTGGTTAAAGGTTTAGATAACAATCGACATAAAGGGATTAGGAAATTAAAGTTAGGTTAATTTAAAATAATGTTTGGCTACTAGCTGTTGGTGCAGTTTCCCAGCTTCCTTTGAAAACTGTCTCTATTCATTATTTATTTATTCATTCATTCAATAAATAGTGCCTGCCATGTACCATGACTCTGTAATTCTTGCCCAAATTGGAAAAAAAGATAAAAATTGTACCACCATTCTAAACAGACACTGAGAGTCCATCTATCGATAGAAAATGAAAGAAACCCTATTATGTGGAAGGAGAATAAAGCTGTATGCAGAGAAACACTGAGTGGGCTGCACTGATGCAACCTCTAAATTAAAGCAGCCCTGTCAACCTGAAAAAAAAATTGTTTATTCTTCATTCTATGTCTTCCTTTGGGTCAAACTTTGTTTATCTTAAAGTTGGGCAGCTGTTTATTGTCAGTAAGGTACTTTTCTGTGTCCATTTAGAGGCAGCTTGGGTATGCCAAACTATTGAATCCTGGAACATAAAGGCCCTCCTAGTGGGGGGCTGTAGACCGTGTTGGGAACAAAGAATCTCTGTGATGTGACTCATTGGAAATTGTGATTTTGAATGTACTCCAGTTGGATCAGTGAATCAGAGGACCACATGATGGGCTGGAGAAAGTCTCTCCAGCAGGGGTTTTGAACACTGGAGGCTGGCGTGGGAGCACTGATGCGTCCTCTGCTGGGCTTTGTACTTCCAAGCATTTCAGCTTGCCTTTTTATTATTTAAAAATAATAAATAATTAGTAAACACAGAAAACACAGTTGTTTTAGAATCTGTTTATGGTAATTCCAGTTACCTGACATCTGTGTCTATTTTTATTTATCTTTTCTCTGCTGATTCATACATGGTATCTTGCTCCCTTTTGTGTCTCATTTTCATTCTCCATATTTTGCTCAGTGTCCTTGAAAAATAACTTTTGGTGATACCCCATGACTTGAGATGGTGGTTTCTTTCTCTGGACAGGATGTGGGTTGGCTCCTGCCAGGTTCTGGAGGCACTTCCAGTCGGGAACCACTGTTAACCAAGTCATAGCTTGGCGTTCCCTGGACCAAAAAGAATATGTTAAATGAGTGGAAAAACAACATGAAGTTTAGACTGTGACCTTGTTTCTCAGAGTATTTGTTTTTGTTTTTCTTCTCACACCAGTGACACACCTGTCTTAGCTGAGTTTCTGTGGTGGGAAGTGGGGTATTTGGTTCTGGTTTACTCTAGTCCCAGTGACGTCATCTGCCCTCTTTTCATTCCATGTGCTCTGCTTGGAAAATTTTATTCAGTTGCATGACAGTCAAATCTAAATCCATCTCCCTCTCTCTCTGATGCCAGACTATGTTTCTAATTGCTTTCCAGACATTTTCATGCTGAGTTTAAAGTTGTATTTTCTCCCCATCCTACTTTTCTCACTTATAAGATGCTGTCTTCCTTTACTACAAACTTGGGATACTAGAGTACCCAGTTGTTACTGTAGTTTCCACTGTAAATATATATATTTTTTTACTTTTTTCCTTCGACTCATTTTAGCTGCCAGTGCCGTAATTTAGTTTCACATATGTAGCGCATCACAGAACAACTTTATTGTACATTCTCCACTTGCCCTCCCAGAACCACTGTCTTTCCTTCTGTACAACTCTACCGTGCTCTCGGCCCAGGACACTGACCTGTATGACCTGTGCCTTGTACTCACAGACTCACTTGTTCTTTGATTTCTACTAGGCTCCGCCGAAGGGAGGTCCTGACAGAGATGGAGGTATTAGAGGGTAGTGAGGGCAGGTTATTATTCTAGTCTTTCCCCTGGAGGTCACCACAGGTTGCCTGCAGCCCTCTCCTGAAGCCCACAGCTCCTGTTGGATGATGACTCTCTGACACTTAACCCTCTCTTACGGGCCTCTACCTTCATAGGTGGCATTAAGATGGCCACTCTTCTGGCCTATTTGAATGACTATCTTCCCTTGTCCGTTTCATCCTGGAGAGGTAAGAACACCCAATGATTCCTTGCCCCAGACTACTCCACTATGGTTTTCAGTTTCTTTTAAATTTTTTCACACATTTGTAAACAACTCCTTTAATTCTCCTCCACAATGCCATTCAATTGGGACATCTGAGTGACCCTTAATGACACAGGAACACACAGAGCCCTCTATATCTGATCTCATTTCTCATCTGAACAGCTCACAACCTTTCATTAACTTCCCTATCTGCATATCCAAGCGCTAGGATATGCTGTTCTTAGGACTTTAAGTGTTCTTTCACAGTTCATTACATTTTATGTGATTTTTCCCATTTCCTGGAGTGTTCCTTTCCTCCTTTCTTCCCCCCTCCTTTTTTTTTTTTTAACCTTGTCTGAAAAAATCCCTTCCACCCTTTTAGACCAAAATCAACCATGACCTCCCTATCTTACATTATCACTGTCAAAATAATTGCTACCCCTCCATCTAAGACCATTTCTATAAGTCCTATCACTGATAGGGGATTATACCTCCCCTCCCATTAATATCAGGCCTGTCTATGTGCCTTGCTTTAGTGAATAAAACATAAGTGGAAGTAATGCCTTCAGTTTTCCTGTCTGGAGCTTTAAGAACTGTTGCATGGTTCTGCCATCTTTCCCTTCCCTCTGCTGTGAAAATGGTAATGACTTTGATAGAGTTCCTCCTCCCACCTTGATTCTGGAGATAGGGCAGAGCTACATTTGATTCAGCATAAACTAATGCAATGTGAAGAAGCATACTAACAAACAAAACCTCCTACAACCATTTAATTTTGGGACTGTTGCTACAGCATAACTTGGGATGAGCTGATTGTTTTACTTCTTTCATAATGAGAGAGTTACACAAAGATTTTTCTTTGAGAATTTTTTACCTTTCATTATTTTATAATGGTGTGAATGGGGTTTAGTTAATAAAGGACTTTAAAATAAGTCATTCATCAACAGGATATAACACTAAACATTCATTATATTTGAAGAATATTTAATTATGGAGGTAATGTTCATGATATGTTATTAAAAGAAAAACTTTACCAAATAATACATACCATATGATTCCATCTGCATAAAAGGAAAAAAATTAAATATGTATTTCCTTTTTATAATTTTTTACATTTTTAAAGTGTTGTGCAACAGTTGTGCATCATTTTTATATTTGAAAAGGGAACCTAGTACACTGTCGGTGGGAATGCAGACTGGTGCAGCCACTGTGAAAAACAGTATGGAATTTCTTCAAAAAACTAAAGATGGAACTGCCTTTTGATCCAGCAATCCTGCTGTTGGGACTGTACCTTAAGAATCCTGAATCATCAATTCAAAAGAACCTATGCACCCTGATGTTCATAGCAGTGTTATTTACAATAGCCAAGTGCTGGAAACAGCCTGAGTGCCCATCAGTAAATGAGTGGATCAGAAAACTGTAATATGTTTACACAGTGGAATACTACACAGCAGAAAGAAAGAAGGAACTTCTACCTTTTGTGAAATCATGGATGGATCTGGAGAGCATTATTCTAAGTGAAATAAGCCAGGTGGTCAAAGACAAATACCATATGATCTCACCTATAAGTGGAACCTAATCAACAAAACAATCAAATGAACAAAATAGAACCAGAGATTTGAAAATAAAGAACAAACTGTCAGGCACCAGAGGTGAGCGGGGAGGGAGACAACAAGAGAAAGAAGGGGAATGGGCAAGCAAAGGAACATGAATAGAAGACTCCAAGACTCCATGGGCATGGACAATGAGGGGATTGACTGTGGGTTGCGGGGATGGAGTAGGGGAGAGCAATGGAGAAAAAGGTAGGGCCCCTGTAATTGAACAACAACAAAAGGAAAGAAATGATTACCTTTTATTCTTAAAAAAATGTTATTTATATATTACTTTATTTCTATTACCATCCCCAATTTTCCTAAGTGAAACTTAATATTCTTTCCTCTTTACATGCTGTTATATTTTTGCCTACAAATTTCTTCCCTTAAGCAATAAAATATATACCTATCTCATAATATTATTGAGGGGATGAAAAGAGATAATTCATGTAAAGCAATTCATATAGTATCTTGCATACGGTAACCACTCAGTAAATACTATCTGTTTTATGATCCTATTTTGTGTTTTGAAAGTCTTGAAAAATGAATACACTTTTTTGAGAGGGCAAAAGTTAAGTGGCAGAATGACTTGTGGGGTAATCAGTTATTTCTATTGCCCTTAGAAAGTTGTCATCTTCTTGCATTTGAGTCCCCATCTTTTCATATGGGAGACTAAGGATATGCCTGTTGGATTTGAAGAATGTAAGGGGTTAAAAATCTTTTTCGAAAAAGGTGTTTGTCTTCCTTGGGTCCCTTAAGCATTTTAGAGCCTGGATTCTTGAATACACACCTGTATTCTGTGTTCCCAACACGCTCCATTGGAAGGTGCCACTAGTGCAAGAAACATGGCGACAATGCAATTCAAGGGAGATGAATCAAAACCAACTTATTCTTGTCTTCAATTGTCTCTTAAAAATTTATTCAGAAAAGGTAGATTTTTCCTTGCTTCTGGATTACCTCTCTTCTCACTCAAAAATCATGGATATTTAAAGTGTAAAATCACATTTTCAATTCGGAAAATTTCAGTGTTCAGCCCAAGACATTAATCGACCCTTCATTCTTCATTCAAAGGAAAGGCTTCCCTGTGCTCTCTCCTGGCAAGGTTGGGGGCCTGATCTGACAGCTGGCCCAATTTTGGGGAAATAACTATGCTCGCCCTTCCTTCTCAGCTCTGCACGTGCTAACTTGCTACTTTTTAGATATCACCAGGTTTGGGGAGCAGGAGGAAAGACGATGTGAAGGGGCAGCATATAGAAATTCTCACTGTATTGGTGTCTGCTTTCCTCCCTGGTTTTGAACTCTGCCTGGCAGAAGTTTAAAATGAATGTCTTCCTCATGGCTGCTTTTTAGTGTTTCCCTGAGGTTTCATGCTGGACTTCTCTAGATCTGCTCCCATAACTTGAATGAGACCTGTGATTAGGCCACTTCTCCCCAATCTCTGCTTCTCTGTGCTCCACCACACACACAGGATTTTGATGGTAGAGTCCCCTCACCTTCCCAGTGTCCTCTTGGGCCAGACCAACTCTCCACGTGGCCCACATTTGATCCATGGAAAAGACCCATACACAACTGATGTCAATATGGGTGTTAGTGTAGTTGTTTAGCAAGCAGAATCCTATCTTCAGTGTCCCCCAACTACAGGGAGCCTATATTGGGTTCTCACAGTGGCTTAGTTAAAGCTTTGTCCTCACTAGTATTCAAATGAGAGGGCAGGCAGTCCCTGGCCTTCCCTATTTCAGGGACTCTGTTTCACAGCTTGGATTTCTGCAGTGA
Source organism: Glossophaga mutica (assembly GCA_039655065.1). Taxonomy (NCBI): domain Eukaryota; kingdom Metazoa; phylum Chordata; class Mammalia; order Chiroptera; family Phyllostomidae; genus Glossophaga; species Glossophaga mutica. Next base: position 77,170,878 of record CM077303.1, read on the forward strand.
TCTCTTAAAATTATTCTTCACATTCTAACCACTGTTGAAAATCCTTGATCTAGCTGAGGGATCTCAAAGTGGTAGAAATATTTGTTAAAAACGTTTTTGTAAATTCCTCATTTTGGCCTGGCACCTCACTTCGGTATTACAGGATTATTGTCTTGGTGCTAGGTGGACACTAAAATATTGATATTTTTCTACTAATTTCAGGAAATGGTGGAGCATACTAGTGAGACATACTAGCAGAGAGGAGCAGCACTCCAGCAAATTGGAAAGCCAATGAGAGGTAGGGCAGTTAGTGATATTTCAGAACCCAGATAAATATAGTGACTAGCTACAACTTGGGGCAAGTAAATCAGCAAGTTTCTCATCTATACCACTAAGGTAATAATAATACCTGTCTTAAAGATTGCTGTGAGGATTAAATGAGATAATGCATGTAAAGAACTCAGCACAGTATCTGGCATATGGCATGGTACTAGGCCACCAATAGTAATAAATAAATAAATAGGCCATAAATATTATCCATATATCATGACCCTACCTGTGTGGCTTTGTGACTTTAAAGCTACTTGTGGCAATATCTTCAAGTCTCTCTGCCTCTGACAGCCACCCTCCCCTCACACTCTTTTCTGGTCCTGTCACCTGTATTTCCCGTTATACTGAGTGAAGTGCTCCATCCAGTTTTCAGCCAGAGTTAACACCTGGGCATTGGTTCAGGTAGAGTTTAAGGACTGGTTTATTATCTCAAGACCATAATCTTCACACAGACCCAACTTCCTGCATTAGTCTGTACACCCTGGCCCTTGCTCATCTGGACTATAATTCATGTAATTTCCTTTGATGCTAAAATGACCCTGACTAACTTTTGTACTCTGACTTTTTTTTTTTTTTTTTTTGCATTCTGTGCCTCTCTCTAATAGGAAGCCACATTGATTTGATTATGGTGACAGCTTCGTCATTTGGAGAAAATTTTTTTACATGTTTCCATAAGACTCCTTCTAAAGCACAAAGCAATCTGTCATTAAATCCTGAATACTCTCTTTAGTTCCATTTCAAGATGGCTTTCCCAGAACCGGATGAGAGTCTTCAAATTACTTCTGGCAACTATCAAATGACAGTGACAGTGGCATTCCAGTCATCGTGTTGTTAGTAATCTATAGGAAAGGATGAAAGGCATTAAAAAGAGAATATAATCACTTTCACTAGAGAACCGCTACTTTTGTAAGGTTATCAAAACCCCAAAATGAGCATTTAAATTCTTTCTTTAAAGATTTTCACTATCCGGACTTCCGGCCAAGATGGAGGCATAGGCGGACACACTGTGCCTCCTCTCACAACCAAAATTAAGGACAACAAATATTTAGAAACAAGAAAACAACCAGAACTTATAGAAAATTGAACTGTACGGAAGTCCAACAACCATTCATCCAGACCGGTAAGAGGGGCGGAGTCGCGGTAGGAAAAAGTGGAGGTGCGGACCCAGGAACGCAAGTAGCAGCGGCTCGCAGTTCCCAGGTGCACAGGCGGTGGCTGGCAGTCCCCGGGCGCACAGGCGGCAGCTGGCGGTCCCCGGGCACAGGGGGGCAACTGCACAGACCCAGTGAGGACGCACAAGGCGGCTGGCTGACCAGGGGGTCCCACATTCTCGCACGCAGACGGTCCAGGCAGAGGGGAAGTGGCAGAAGGGACTGAATCCAGGAGAGAGCGGAGCAGGCACCATTGTTCCCTCTCAGACCCCGCCCCCACATACAGCGTCACAACCGAACGACTGGGCTGCCCCACCCTGGGGAGTGCCTGAGGCTCCACCCCTCACTACGTAACAGCACGCATGCCTGTGCAGATAATCCAGGCGAAGGGGAAGCAGCGGAAGGGACCGGAGTCCAGGAGAGAGCGGAGCAGGCGCCATTCTTCCCTCTCGGACCCCGCCCCCACCAACAGCAGCACAACCCAGCGACTGGGCTGCCCCCGCCCTGAGGAACAATTCAGGCTCCACCCTCATACGTAATAGCTGCGACCAGACTAAAACCAAAACAAAACAAAACAAAAAAACCCCACCAAAAATGGCTCAAACTGGAGAAAAAATGAAAACCCCGGAGTCAATTCCTCTAAGCAGTGAAGAGATAGCCAACCTATCAGATGCACAGTTCAAAGCACTGGTCATCAAAATGCTCACAGAATTGGTTGATTTTGCTCATAAATTAGATGAGAAAATGCAGGCTACAATACGTGAAATGAAGGAAGACGCATGGGGAACCGATAGAGATGGAAGGAAAACTGGGACTCAAATCAATGGAGTGGACCAGAAGGAAGAAATTAACAACCAAACAGAAAACGAGGAAGAAACAAGAATTCAAAAAAAGGAGGAGAGGCTTAGGAACTTCCGGGACATCATTAAATGTCCCAACATCCGAATTATAGGGGTCCCAGAAGGGGAAGAAGAGCAACAAGTGGAAAACTTATTTGAACAAATAATAAAGGAGAACTTCCCCAGTATGGCAAAGGAAATAGACTACCAGGATGTCCAGGAAGCTCAGAGAGTCCCAAAGAAGTTGGACCCAAGGAGGAACACATCAAAGCACATTGTAATTACATTAGCCAAGATTAAAATGAAGCAGAGAATTCTAGAAGCAGCAAGGGATAAGGGGACAGGTACCTACAAAGGAGTTCCCATCAGACTGTCAGCTGATTTCTCAAAAGAGACCTTACAGGCAAGAAGGGGCTGGAAAGAAATATTTGAAATCTTGAAAAGCAGGGACCTACATCCAAAATTGCTCTATCCAGCAAAGCTGTCATTTAGAATGGAGGGACAGATAAAGCGCTTCTCAGATAAGGTCAAGTTCAAGGAGTTCATCATCACCAAGCTCTTATTATATGAAATGTTAAAGGGACTTATCTAAGAAAAAGAAGATAAAAAATATGACAATGAAAAGACAGCAAACTCATAGCTATTAAGAACCACATCTAAAACAAAAGCAAACTAAGCAAACAGCTAGAACAGGAACAGAACCACAGAAATGGAGATCATATGGAGGGTTAGCAACAGGGGTGTGGGAGGAAAAGGCGGGGGAAGGTACAGAGAATGAGTAGCATAGATAGTGGGTAGAAAATAGACAGGGGCAGGGTAAGAATAGTGTGGGAAATGTAGAGGCTAAAGAACTTATGACACAAGGACATGAACTAAAGGGGGGAATGTGGGTGGGAGAGGGTGTGCAGGGTGGGGGGAATGATGGGAGAGAAATGGGACAACTGTAATAGCATAATCAATAAAATATATTTAAAAAAAAAAGATTTTCACTATCCCCCTTCTTTAAATACACACTTTGGGGCAGAGATTATAGTAGTTTCTCATCTCCAGATAATCAAGCCTAAACAGCTGTTGGCACTAAATTGGACTGCCCTATATTCAGTTTGGTGGTATGGCAGAATAGCTTATTTTCATATTTAAAAAAGTGTTTGATGGTTAGTGAATGTGATGGATTTTTTACATTTTTCTTTTTGTATTGTATTTTATTGATCATGCTATTACAAGTATCCTAATTTTTCCCCCTTTGCCTCTCTCCACCCAGTATCCCCCACTCCCTCAGGCAATCCCCACACCATTGTTTGTGTCCATGGTTCATACGTATAACTTCTTTGGCTACTCCATTTACTACACTATACTTTACATCCACATGGTTATTCTGTAAGTATCTATTTGTACTTCTTAACCCCCTGAACTCTTCACCTAGTCCTCTAAACCCTCTTCATCTGGCAACCATCAAAATGTTCTCCATACTCATGATTCTGTTTCTGTTCTTATTTGCTTAGTTTCTTTATTACATTCAATTGCTGACAGGTACATATTTATTGTCATTTTATTGTTCATAGTTTTGATCTTCTTCTCTTAAGTAAGTCCCTTTAACATTTTATATAATAATAGTTTGCTGATGGTGAACTCCTTTATTTTTTTCTTGTTTGGGAAGCTCTTTATCTGCCTTTCAATTCTAAATGATAGCTTTGCTGGTTAGAGCTATCTTGGCTGTAGGTCCCTGCTTTTCATGATTCTGAATAGGTCTTGCCAGTTCCTTATGGCTTGCAAAGTTTCTTTTGAGAAATGAGCTGACAGTCTTATGGGAACTCCTTTGTAGGTAATTATCTGCTTTTCTCTTGCTGCTTTTAAGATTATCTCTTTATCTTTAAACTATGGCATTTTAATTATGATGTGTCTTAGAGTGGGCCTCTTTGCACCCATCTTGTTTGGGACTCTGTGCTTTGGGGACTTGCATGTTTATTTCCTTCACCAAATTAAGGAAGTTTTCTTTCATTTTTTCAAATAGATTTCCAATTTCTTGCTCTTTCTCTTTTTTTTTCCTGTCATCCCTATGATGAGAATGTTGGAACATTTGAAGTTGTTCCAGAGACTGCTTACACTATCCTCATTTTTTTGGATTCATTTTTTTTCTTGTCCTGATTGTTTTTTTTTTTTTTTTTTGCTTCCTTATGTTCCGAATGACTGATATGATCCTTGGCTTTATCCACTTTCTTATTGTTTCCCTGCAAAATGTACCTTATTTCAATTAGTGTATCCTTCATTTCTTACTGGATCTTTTTTATGATGTTGAGGCAAAAAAAGTTCCTCACCAAGTTCCTTGAGCATCCTTATAACCAGTGTTTTGAATTCAGCATTTGAGAGATTGCTTATCTCCATTTTGCTTAGTTCTTTTTCTGGAGTTTTGTTCTGTTCTTTCGTTTGGGCCATATTTCCTTGTCTCCTCATTTTGGCAGCCTGCCTCTGTTTATTTTTGTGTATTAGGTAGAGCTGCTTTGACTTGTGTCTTTGTAGTGTGGTCTCATGTAGTAGTAGGTGTCCTGTAGGGTCCAGTGGCACAGCCTCCTTTATCACTCAAGCTGGATACTTGAGGTGTGCCCTTCATGTGTGATGAGTATACCTTCCTCTTATAGTTTAGCCTTGGTTGCTATTGGCAAGTCAGTGGGAGGGATTTACCCAACTCAGTCAGCTGCAAGAATTGGCTGTGACCATTGACCACCAACCTGCATCTTCTGTGGAGGATCGGCTGTTCAGAGGCAGGTGGTGGTGCTCTGATGTGGTCTATAGCTGTCTACTGAGTGTTCAGGCTCTGGGGTTCTCTGGTGGTGCAGGCCAAGGTCAGCTCCCACCTGTATTCTGCCTGAGGCCACCCTGCCTGAGCTATAGACCAATTTGAGATGGATGGCTACTTGTGCTAGGCTTGGAGATTCCCAGGTGAAGCCAAACTGTTAATCTAGGCTGGCTGCTGCTAGTCCTGTGCCTGGGGCCACTTAGCAAGAGGTAGGGGGGTTGGGAACTCACAGAGGCTAGCTCTTTCTTGTTTGAAAGGATTTAGCTTGAGCCCAGACCAGACATTCATATGGAAAGGCAATTTAACAGTTGTAAATTGAGTGGGATGGAGCCTGAGGGAATCTTTAGGGCTGGCGTACAGGGTTAGCCAGGTTGATGGAGTCTCAGAGATGGCACCTGCCTGCTGGCTTTGTGGCTCTGCCTGCCTTTCTGTCTGAGAGAAACCTGTCCTCTGGCTCTTGCCTTGATGCCAGACACTTCAGTTCCCCCCGTATGCCACTTGTACCTTTCAAGCTGCTGCTATAGTGTTAGAACTCAGAGGGAGTGAGTCTGAGTAAGTCTGTGTGTGGGTTCTTTAAGAGAAACTGCTTGGGACTCTAGAAGTTTCTTCTACTGTCTCAATCCCTGCTGGTTTTCGCAGCCAGAAGTTATGGGGACTTGCCTTCCTGGCACTGGAACCCTGGGCTGGGGGGCCTGGTATGAGGCTGGGATTCCTAATTTCCGAGACCTCCCTCTTGAATTTTTGTCCACCACACATGTATGTGGCACCAGCCTGTTTTGTGTCTCTGCCCTTCCTACCAGTCTGGATGGATGTAGTTTCATTAATTCTGTAGTTGTCAGACTTCCATTGAACTTGATTTCTGATGGTTGTGAGTGATAGTTGTTCTGTATTTTGGTTGTAATTTTGACATGGTTGTGTGAGAAGGTGAGTCATGTTTACCTATGCCCCCATCTTGACTGGAAGTCCATGATGGTTTGTCTTTTTCTTAAACATCTGAGAAAATGCCTTTAAGCTACAGTTTCCCTTCAACTTTAGCCGATAGAAATGTGCATTTAAAATGTTACTTGAGTATTTTAACAATACACTTCAAATTAGTATCTGCATCATAGACCAGTCTATTTGGAATTTTTCTTCTCAATGATTTCACTATTTCACTGGTGTTGTGGAGAAAGAACCTGGGCTTCTGGGTGCCGTGCACTTGTGTCTGTTGTGTGGCTCAGTGCAATCCAATCATGAAAAACGGGTCTATGATGGCACATGACTGCCTTTGCAAAATTTCATAGAGGAAATTAATAAGATTGATGGAATATCACCATTTATATAGACCAGTGACTGTTTTTAAATGAATTATATTTATTCTTCTAATAAAATGCTTACCTTCAGTTTGTGTTAATAGTGTGAAATATGATGCTAAAAATTCCCTAATATTTGGAGAATCTGATTTTATCCCCGAGGAACTCCATGGTTCTAACCTTACACTTGAGTGTCTCGGGCGTGTGGGTTCCTGTGTTGACGAGAGGCAAAACAGAGGGCTGCACAGCTGGGTGGGAGGTAACGTCATACCTGGCAACTTTTCTTTGAAGACATTAATGCAGTACTTAGAATGATTAAAGAATTGTTCCCTATGATTTTGTTTCACAGCACTTTTCACATGATGTTTCTAAGTTGTGATTTTTGTTGTATTTACCATGCTTGATCTTTATGATATGTTTTGAATATGTGGCTTGAAGTTTTTTCTCATTTTTGAAAAATTCTCAGGTAATGTCTCCTCCAACACTGCTTCTGGCCCTTTTCTGGTATCTGTGCATCCTTGGATTCTAGTTACATTCACGTCAGATTTTCACTGTGCCCCTTTGGTCTCTTACTCTTTTTCTATAATTTCCTATCCTTCTTCTCTGTGTGCTCCAATCTGCACACCCAGTGACTAATGTTTTCTTCAGATGTATCCAATTTGATGAAAAGGAGGCTTTTTCTGGGCATTTATTTGTTGAGCACTACACGTCAGGCAAGATTAAATGCAGTGGAGGTGCACTAGTGAACCAAACAGACAACAATCCTATCCTTTTGAAACTTATACTTTTGTGCAGAAAGACATACCACACACAAAAAATATAACAAATAAGTATACTATGTAGTATTATAGAAGGTGTTAAGTACTATGAAAAAAATACAGCAAGTTTACTGTAGCAAGTCAGGTCTCAACAAGGTGAGATTTGAAAAAGGAGGTGAGAATGAGTGACACAGAATCATTCTGGCTCCTATTGAGAATGGATTGTAGGAAACAAGACTGAGAAAAGAAAAGTAATTCAGAGCTATGAAATGGTCCTGGCTCTGCCCAGAGTGGTAGAAGAGGAGATGGTGAGAAGGGACTGGATTCTGGAAATATTTTGGTTGTTGGGTCAACAGAATATACAAATGGCTAGATGTGTAATGTGAGAGGAAAAGAGATATCAAGGTTAACTTCAGGGTTTTTTGCCAGTAGCTGAGATGGGGAAGAGGTATGAAAGGAAGTCAGAAATTCAGTTTGGGGCATAGTTATAAAATATTCAAATGTCCATGTAATTAGGAAAAACACTACATTTTCAACACTACCTTTTACCCAGTTTTATTTACTCATCAATCTTATTTTATGTGTTGTTTATTATCCGTTTGTCCTATCAGAATATGAGCTCTAAGAAATCAGGCATCTTTTTCAACTTGTGTACCAGTGGGTCCTAGAATATTGCTTGGCAGAGAGCATATGGTTCATAAATATTTATTTAATGAATCAATGAATGTGTATAGTTTTCCAAGGTAGATTGATATGTGAAGTGCCTATTTCTTTAGGGTAGCTGTGAGGGTTAGCTATCATGTTAAAATGTGCAGATTTTTGAAATATAATATAGACACAAGTACCTCTATATGTCTGTGACTTTAAAAATTAATATTGACATCTATGTGACTTGTGAAGCAGGCTAACACAGCAATTAAAAGCCCAGGCTTTGGAGCCAAGGAGACCTTGATTTGAATCTCAGTGGAGCTATTTTCTTGGTGAATGACTTTGGGAAATTACTTAATTTCTCTGTGCCTCCATTTCTTCTGCAACTTGGGAATAATAATATTATCCTTATAGGTTTTGTGTGACTATTCAATATAATTATGCTCATAAAGGGTATGGAGGGCATAGTAAGTGCTCAAAAATCAGTTATTATTCTGTCTCCTGGTTGATATATCTGACTGTGAATATTCATAGTGTTTTTAAAAGGTCCTGTCATGTCTTTTTTTTTATATCTTCTGTGCAGGCCTCATGTCTTCCCCGTTGCATTTTGTTTTGTCCATTCAACAGGCATTTTCTTTTATCAGCCTTTATTCCCCTTAAATTAAACTCCATACTGCATATTTCTGGATGCTGGTATTTTTCAAGGACAAAGGATGAGTGGGAAGGATAGTTAGGGGGAAAAGTAGCCAGATGAGTTAAGCAATATAGTTGAAGAAAATTCAATGGCCTGATATTAAACTCAGGATTAGGGGCTTTTCATCCCCAAACCAGTAAACATGCTAGAAATTTTGTTTTAAGGGAAAAGAAACCCTGAAGGTGAAGTTCTGTCCTTTTGCTTTACACAATTACATACAGAAAATCAATAAGGTGCTACAATAACATGGAAGGAATTAACGCAACATGAATATTCTCACTGTAGCTTGTCACCCTCCTCATGCTTATCCTCAGAAGGCTGTCTCACGAACTTCACTGTCTTCCAGACCTGTGATGCATGAGTACACAGAGGTGAGAGAAGGAGGAGGAGAGGGCAGGAAGTGAAGGCTGATATCCTGTCGAGGAGCAACTTGGCTCTGAGTAGGGCTCTTCCCCATTGGGAGCCCGCCTGAAAAAGCACATCAGATCTCTTTCTGGCGGGTAAGCTGTAAACCTCCAGCTATAGCAGAATTAAATGACTAACAACCACCTGCAATGCTACTTTTGTTCTTTTCAAGGGGAATTATTTTTGCTTTACAATTTGGGGTAATAAAATCATGTACATTGTACCGTATAATAAAATAGGAAAAATAAATTAGGAAAACTAACTTCAGCATATACCAATTTTGTGGAAAATCATATATATCATACATACTATTTGGCACATTTTAAGATGGTCTCTGTCAAGGGACTTTAGAATTTAAACAAAAAATGTTCTGTCCCTGTATATGGTATTCTGGTGAACTCCCTAGTGGGATTCTAAACATTTCTCAGATGCCAAGGCAGACAGAATATGGGGGCTGGGGCGGTACACACAGCTGGGACCACGGTGCTCCTAGTGGAGGCTGGCTCTGGGGCTTGCGGTCTGCCTGTCAGTCATGTCTGCATGGTAATGAAGTTGTCTAGACACAATGAGGTCAGCTAAGGTGCGGTGGGGTTTTTTTTAATACAGCTCTGCAGAGTGATGCAACAGATGGCATTATGCCAAGGGACAGAGCTCCTACCCTGAGGCTGATGCCCTGGGCAGGGGGCACCGGGGACAAGGACAAAGGCCAGCTTGCCCTGTACTCATTAAAGTTAAAAAACTTGACAGGGAACATAGAGATACAAGGCAAGACCAGGAGAAAAGTACCCTTGAACTCTGAAATTCTTGACTTCTCTTGTCTTGGGATAGGTCCTCAGTGTTATCTGCATAAAACAGATGAAAGAACAGCTGCTTTCTTGGCTACAAGAATTGTGTACTGTAATTCGTGACTCCACTTGTCTTTTTCTTTCCTTCCTCTGACCCCCAGTCTACCCCATTTTACTAAGGTAAAGGCAAATCATGTGTGGGACCATTCATGTGGGCACAGAGGTAGTCTGACATTTCTGCCATTTACATAAGACAGTGAGGACTGACTTTTGGGAGTTTCCTGAGCTCATGCGGTTTGGCTGGAAGACACAGAAAAGGTCATTATGCTCACTCCTCGGGGCTGAATGTGGTCCACTGGGGATCCAGAATCCATGGATGTGCTCAGAGTTCTGTGAATGCCCTCAAATTGCACACAGTATTTTAATACATGGGCATGTTTGAATTTTTCTGGAGAGTTCCTAGCTTTTAGCATATTTTCAAATGTGTCCATAAACTCATAAAGGTTGATAACTCTGGCTTGCTCAGGCCTCTATACTTTTTTCTGCCAATCCAAATCCTACTCATTTCTAAAATCAAAGCTTGCTGCTCATGCACATCCTCTAACCTGGCTCCTATCTCAGAACATCGATAAAAAATATCAGAAATGTATCAAGTGCCCTGAAGAGAGTTACTTGATGGTTGGGGGCATGAGAGGGGCTGCTATGTGGTCAAGGGGTCAGGAGAGGCTTCCCGAGGATGTGGGGCTGGAGCTGAGGTCTGCATTCTCTAAAATCTTTAAAACAAATATGCATTACTTTCATACAGAAAAGTTACAATTTTAACTAGAACATTAGCAAAGGAATGTAGGTGTTGTTAGAATGACAAATGTGTTACCTCATGAGGCATACCTCCAAGGGCAGTAGGAAAGAGAAATCTCAACTGGGCTGAGTACCAGACAACCCAGGCACCTGGGAACCAAACGGAATCTTGTGTTCCTTGTTTATCATATTCTCTAGGCAGCTCTGCTATAGGCAATAACTACAGAGTTTTGGGCATTGCCAGGAGAGTTGAGTCTCACTGAGCCTCAGTGGTCTTAGTTATTGTTCCTTTCCTTTCCTAAGTCTCTCATGTTTTCTGATGTAGTTTCAGAGAGTCTGTTCATGTGAGTTTATTGTAAGAAATCAAAGAAAAGTAAGTCTCACATCCTTGCCCCCCTGGAATTGGGGCTGCGGGTGGGAGCCCGGTCATGACTCTACCCTCAGGCCTCATGGATAACTAAATGGCATCCAGGACACAAAGCAGCTGGAGCAGTGTCACCTCCCCTAGGAACAGGAGTTTGAGCTCTCTCTGACAATTATATTCTGGTCACTCAGCCACTCTCCGTGAGGCCATGAGGCATTCATTTTATCTTTTAAATCAAGTGGCTTCTTCCTACTTATTTATTCTCTTCCACTTGGCTTCCTGAGCCACATTTGCTTCTGCTGTCTCCTTTCTTCTCGTATATCCTTCTCCTTCTACTCCTTCTACTGAATTTCACCCTGGTGCTGAATGCTGGGCGGGGTCATCTGGCTGGGCCTTGTATACCTCACACCTGCCTGGAAGCATCACCCTTTGGGTCAGGCATTCATTTACCCTCTGTGTTCCGGGCAGTGGGGCCTATATTACAGAGTGTGGGCTATGCTGAAGAAACCACAGATTCACTAATTCGTTCACAGAAGTGTTACTGAACCATTACCATGCGCCCATTACTGTGTTGTTTGCTCAAAAGCAGCTGTGACTATGTCAGATTCTCAAAGCATTTTAGAGCTTTCTCTGATAGTTCCTTGTGTCCAGGTTCAGCATTTAGACATGAGCAAGCATGGCTTGTTGATTCAAAAAAGGAATGGCCACTGAGGAGAGCCCACGTTCTCAGAACTCTTTCTTCCCTCTTTGTTGAGCCTTGGTTCTAATCATCTACTGATTCCTCCCAGGAAGAGGCTGCTAGGCAGCTGCCTCCTTATTTTCACAGCGGCCAGCTTGATCCTGGGAACAAACACTCCCGTGTGTGGTTCCTTCCTTTAGCACTTCAGTGGTTTGAGTATGGGAGTACTTAAGGGATGTCCCCCCTCTTGCATTTTAATATCATGATGCAAATAAGTTTTAATTGCACTTTCCTCTTCAGCAGTCTGGCATGGCCCTAATCGGGTAGAGGGCTGAAACATTCGGGGTGGCTGACGCCAGTTTTAGGTGGGCTAGTGACAGAGAGCCTGATGAAGTGAGAGGTCAGCCACCCAGAAGAGGAAACTACCTATGGAAAATAGATGCCAGTGCCCTTTCTCCACACTTACTTCCCTCTTTCACTTCCTTTATGTAGACCTTATAAACCCAATTCCTTTTTTGGAACAGTGATTCTCTCTTTACATCATGGAAATTGGAGGCTCAGAGAATCAGTGCCTCATTATCAAATCTCAGCCTAGAACTTGTGCTTTTTTGACCTTGAAGCTTGGAATTTTATTAAAGCTGGATGTCTTGTGCTCAAGGGGCAGAGCCTATGGAATTCACTTTTCTTTTCTGAATTGGCACCACCTCTGGTTGCAGCCTATGCAGCCTCTTCTAGAAGACCTTCTTCTACAGAAGCCAGGGATAAATTCCTTTCATAGGAAGGCAGAACATGCATGCTTTCTTCTCAGTTCCCTTCCGAGCCCTGGGCCGGGAAACTTCTTGTCCATTCTCAGATGGTTCCTAAGAGATGTATAGCCAGGCACAAAGCCGAAAGTAGTTACTGGGCTGTTCTTCAGAGAAGGGACTCCAAGAAACAGGTGGAGGAAAAAACATTGTTTTATCCAAGCCTGGGAAGGGGCAAGTGTTCAGCAGGCACGGCATGAGATTTGGGCCTGACAGTTTCAGACCCCCTCACAGCTTGTCCATTCACTGCTACCTAGTGACCTGAACATGTTGCTTCACCCACTTCAGCCTCAGTTTCTTTTATTTTTTTAAATGAATTTATTGGTTAATAAAATCACATAGGTTTCAGGTGCACAATTCTAGAACACATCATTCCTATATTGTATTGTGTGTTCACCACCCCAGTCAAGTTTCCTTTCATCACCGTTTATTCCCCCCATGCCCTCTTATTCCTCCCCCTACCCACTTCCCCTTAGTAATCACCATGCTGCTGTCTGTCTCTCTCCATTTTTTTTTTACTTAATCCCTTCACCTTAGCCTCAGTTTCTTCATCTGTTAAATGGGAACAATAGTACCCCTCTTGTGGGTGAAAGGACTATCTGCAGCATTGCCTAGCACATGGTGTATGTGTGTCTAATCAATGTTAGCTATTTTATTACACATAACAATAATCATTATGATTTTTAATATCAGTATCTTTATTTTCCCTACTTACAGTAGGGAAAATTTAAGAACCTTATTACTGCCTAATTTATTTTATTCAATGCCTCAAAATATCCTCTTTATTTATAGGTTTCTACCTTAGAATGATATTATTTATTTATTACAGTAAATGCTGGCCATTGACTCTGAGCTATCTCCAGCTACTGTTTAGTATTTTTTATAGGATTTATAAACACTGGGCACATTGTTTATTTGTTAGTTTATTTATTGATCAATTATTCTCCCACATCAGAATACAGACTCTAAGGGAAATGGCTACATAGCTCTTAGCATGTTACTGCTGCATAGTAAATTGTTCAATAAATTTGTGTCAAATGAATGAATGGATTAAAAAAAGAAGAACTAATACATAAACGAATGAGTAATATGATGCTTTAATATAAGTAGCACGGGTAAATAAAGGTAAATTTGATAGCTCCTTCCCCTAAGGATCTTGAAGTCCAGACGCAGACATATAAGAATACATAAAGGACAAATAGAAGGCGATAAGTGAAAGAGGGCAAGATAAAGTTTCATAGAAGGTCAGGAGAAAAAAGGATAACCTTTACCTAGAGGATCAGAGACGGCTTCATGGAGAAAGTGTCTTTGTGCTTATTTTGAAGAGGGCAGGAGCTGTGGATTTGAATGAATGAAGGGTACTCCAGGTGCAGGGATAGCAGGAGTGAAGCCAGGCAAGGGAGGCTGGAAGGCCACCCATGGGTAGCAAATGCAACATGACTTTTTGCTAATGTCATCTCACCCTTATGCTCACTGCCACCTCCATCCCCATTTGAAGCATTTGATATTTTTGCTGTAGGCTTATCCTTATCTGAGTTTCCACTTTTTCACTGAAGCTTTTCAAGACCTCCTTAGACTGTTTGATGTTTACCTGATATGAATTTTTATTGTTTTACCATTCATTTGGGGCTCACATAGTATCTGTATTATTGCCATTTATTCTCCTATTGCATGTCCTATCAAAATAGATAGTTGACAAGCTCTTTGAAGGGCAGGGGATGGGTACCTCTTCCTGTGACTTCCAGGTGTGTATGTTTGTATATGACCATTATTCAATAGATATTGGTTGGTTGACTGACTTAGGAAAGTAACTTTAAAAAAATTTGGAAGAAATCGTTTAGTCAACTTATGTGTGGAATTACTTCCTTAACTTCTATTCCATAAAAGTTTGGGTGAACCTTGAAAGAGCAAGTCCCTTTAGAAATATAATATTTTAGAGCTAAGAAGCTTCACTTGTCCAGAGGTTTATTTTATGGATCATGAAATTGAAGGACAAAGAACTTGCTACTCTCCCATCGTCCTGGAGCTAGTTAGAGATTCATGATGATATTTTGGGCTTGAAAGCTTGAAAAGGATTATAAGACTTGATGTTTTACATTAGCCCAAGGAGATCTCCTATTGGGAAGCCTAAACACAAAGCCTCTTAGAAGCTCCTGAGTATAAAAATGTACCTACAGACCCTCTAAACAATGGATATTACTAAGATGAGTTTTCTGACTAATAGAGGGCTATTTTTAGAACTCAGAGCTGGAAGAAAAATTTGGATCAGGGATCTGAGTCATTCCTTGTTATTCCAGTTAATTACCACAACTCTGCTTGAGGGAAACTATTGCTAAGTAATAAAAATAGACAAGGCCCTGGAAGGAAAGTGGGTAATTGTTATGGAACCTATAGTCATTTTAGGAAGATAAAATCATGAAAAGGAAAATCTCACAGAACATAAAATCTAGCAAAAAAATGAAACTACTGTGATGTTTTTGAAGCCTACGCTCAGAAATAAATCAAAACAAAAACAATATCTTTGTTTGCAATTCAAACATTTATTGCAATAATATTAGATTACTTATAAATTTCTATTTGAAGATTTTAAAAAATTGCTATATCATGAACTTTCCAGTGAAATAGGCAAGTCTTAATAGAATCAAGGGAACAAAAACTCAGACCCGTGAATTCTCTTCCACAGAGTAGTATAACTTTGTGAAGGGGCTCCGCCCTCAGAGCCCAATCCATCCTCCACGGATGAAAATAAATCTACCAAGACATGATCTGCTTGGGAAGGAGAGGTGGCCAATCTCTCAAAGGAAAAGGGCTAAGAGCCCCTTCCTCAATGTTCTTTATTAGGTTCATAAAACACAGGAATACAGGTAAAGCTCATCAGTCAATGTCAGGCGGCAGGGATCAAACAATAGATAACATTTCAAAGAACTCTGAGGGTTTAGTTGAGTCAGGGTCTGTCAGCTAAGGGGTTACAAAACTTTGGGAGACAAACTCATTTCCTGCTCAGACCCTTATCATTTAAATGAGAGCACTCTTAGCAAAGCAGGTTTCATAGGACTTTACAAATTCTTTCTTATGCTTAATCACCCGGGGAGCCCACTCTAGCCAGCACAGGGCTGCACTGCCCTCTGTCATAGTTTCAGGCTTAAGTGGATTAGAGCCAGGAAGCCAGAGATAAGGAAAACTTCTCCCAGATGGATTGGGGACTTAGGCTATGTCAGAATAGCCAGGGGGCAAGGGTCCATCACCCCCTCTTTGCTGCAGCCCCCTGAGTCCTTCCTTGAGGGCCTTCCAAGTAGTCATGCCTGTCTTAGGTGACCCCTCCCTTGAGGGAATCTTACCCGTCATTGGCTAACCAACCAAGCTTTGGGGGACAGTTATGGATGAAGCAGAAGTAGCCTTCCAGCCAGGGAGATAAGCTTTGTCTCCTTAGTGGCTTACAGTCTGAAGGTCGCTCACTCAGCCTTAGCCATGAGGGGGTTACAACTCCTGAAACCAGGCAGAACGGTTCCCAACATAATTTATAATGGCAACAGTTATGAATCAACCAATTGAACCTTCAAAGTGAAAAATGAGCAGGTCAAATGATTTTTAAAAGTTGCAGAGCTGTGAATAATGGTTAGTTTAGTTACGGTTAGTCAGTACTAAGTGATAACAGTAACTTAACTGTAGATTCTTGCACTAATATTGTTGAATTTTCTTCCTTCTTTTGTAGTTTCTTTTTCCTTACCTTTTTTCACTCTAGCTATTCTTTTGCTTTACTTCTGTCTTTCTACCTCTAACTTTACCTGTACTTTTGTATAAATTTATTCTTTATTTTCCCTCTCTACCTTTTTTCTTACTGTTTTTGTTGTTTTTATATCTCCTCTCTTAATTCTCTTTCTCATTCCTTCTTTCTTCCTGTTTTGCTGTCTCTTCTTGAAAAATTAAATGGCCATAATGAAATATATTTAGATATCAATTATTATTTATTTGATGTGGAGTGATTTTTCATACTTTAACATTTAAAATCAGTCTCTTTATACATGCTTCTTAATTTTGGCCTCTTGAATTTGTTGGCTCATTACTTCATGCCTATCACAGAACTTTGTGAGCATTTACCACATCCCAGGGGCTACAGATGGTGGAGCTAAGAAGATACACACTTCATTTTCCCTGGTTGTGAACTGCTCTTAGGATACTGAGTGAATCAGGCTTGTAGGCAGATTACTACAATGAAAGACTATCAAGTACTGTAATACAAATAGGAACTCAGGGCTGTGTGAGAGAAGAGAATGCAGAATTAACTCTGCCTTGGGGTGGTGAACAAAGTTCCCTAGAGAAGAGTTTACTTGAAGGGAGTCTTAAAAGAAGGACAAGGGTACAGGTGGAATAGAGAGAAGAGGGTATTGGGTTTTACTTCCATTTAACCCTTAACAAATTTTTCTCTATAGTTGTTAGTGGCTTTAATGAAAAGGAGTTACAAGTGGTAGGTACCTAAACCCTTCAGGACATTTTCAGATTGTGCTTTCTGGGAGAAAACACATTCAAATAACTTGTGTCAGGAATAAGGGTTTTTGGAGGGTTCTGTTTTGGGTTCCATGGCAACTATAGGGCATCACGATGAGACAGAAAATTATCACAACTTCCACTAAATCAAAATCTCCCAAATCATTCCATAGAGATGTTACTAGATGAGAAATAGCATTCTATGCACGGTCAAATAGTTTGGGAGATAGTGAGGTTAAAAAAATGTTATAGAGACTTCCAGTCAAGATGGAGGCATAGGTAAATATGCTTTGCTTCCTTGTGCAACCACAGAATTACAACTAGATTTCAAAACAAATAACACCAAGAGAACCATCAGAAAATTGAGCTGTATGAAAGTCTGACAACCAAGGATTTAAAGAAGCCATGTTCATCCAGACGGGGAGGTGAGGTGGAGATGTGGAAATGAAAAGAGAGGTATAGAGATGCAATGGGATGTGCAGAGGCAGTAGTGGTGAAATGGGTGGTCCCACATTCCTGTGTGGTAGATAAAAATTGGGAGGGAGTCCTTGGGAGCGAGGAATCCCAGCCCCAGGCCACACAGCCAAGGATTCCAGCTCAAGGGAGATAAATCCCCATAACTTCTGGCTATAAAAACCAGTGAGTGTTGGGGCAGTGGATGAAACTGTTGAATTTTCAGGAGACTCCACTTAAAGGGTCCACATGGACTTAAAACATATGCAAACCCACCCTCTTTGGGATTCAGCACCAGGGTAACAGTTGTAAGGGCATCAGTCACACAGGACGAGTGCTGGGCAAACCTCCAGAAGCTAGGCAGTGGCATTGTCCCCTCTCTAAGACCTCCCCCCACTCAGAGCCACAAAGTGGTGAAACAGGTTGACCCACCCTTGTGATTACCTAAGGCTCTGCCGCACACAATTTACAGGTGCCTTTCCTACAACAGGCCATGTTACTAAGACAGGGAGTCAAAGCAGCTCTACCTAATATATAGAAACAAACACAGGGAGGCTTCCAAATTGAGGATACAAAGAAATATGGCCCAAATTAAAGAACAGAACAAAACCCCAGAAAAAAAGAACTAAACAAAATGGAGACAATGAACTTATCAGATGCAGAGTTGAAAACACTGGTTATTGAACTCTAAGATACTCAAAGGACTAAAGGGTGGTAATAAAATAAAAAAGACCCAGGAAGAAATGAAGTTTACACTATGTCAAGTAAGAAAAAATATACAGGGAACCAACAGTAGAGGACATGAAACTGGGATTCAAATCAACAATTTGGAACATAAGGAAGAAATCAGCATTCAACCAGAGCAGCAACAAGAAAAAAGAATTACCAAAAGGAAAATCTTTTGTAGGTGTCTCTGGGACATCTCCAAATGTACCAGCATCCAAATCATAGGGATGACAGAAGGAGAAGAGGAAAAGCAAGAAATTGAACACTTATTTGAAAAAAAAATGAAAAAAAAAAACTTCCTTAATTTTGTGAAGGAAATAGACATGCAAGTCCAGGAAGTACAGAGAATCCCGAACAAGATGGACACAAAGAGAACCACACCAAGAACATCATAATTAAAATGCCAAAAGTTAAAAATAAAGAGAGAATCTTAAAAGCAGCATGAGAGAAGCAGGGAGTTACCTACAAAGCAATTCCCATAAGACTGTCAGCTGATTTCTCAAAAGAAACTTTGCAGGCAAGAAGGCCTTTGAATACAAGAAGTATCCAAAGTGGTGAAAATAAAGGACCTACAACCTAGATTACTATATCCAGCAAAGCTATCATTTAGAATGATAAAGTGCTTCCCAGACAAGGTAAAGCTAAAGGAGTTCATCGTCACCAAGCCATTATTACATGAAATGTTAAAAGGACTTATTTAAGAAAAAGAAGAAGATCAAAACCATGAACATTAAAATGGCAACACATTCATAACTATCAACAACTGAATCTAAAAAAAAAACAAACTAAGCAAACAACTAGAACAGGAACAGAATCATAGATATGGAGATCATTTGGAGGGTTATTAGCTGGGAGGAGCAGGGGGAAATTGGAGGAAAAGGTGCAGAGGTTAAGAAGCATAATTTGTAGTTACAAAAAATAAACAGGTGGAGGTTAAGAATAGTATAGGAAATGGAGAAGCCAAAGACCTTATATGCATGACCCTCAGACATGAACTAAAGGTAAATTCCTGGAGGGAAGAGAGGTACAAGGCAGAGGGGGCAAAAGGGGAAAATTGAGAAAACTGTAATAGCATAATCAATAAAATATATTTTTAAAAATATTATGAGTGGTATTCAGTACTGTTCTAATATATTAATATTCACCAAGAATTTTCCAAAAAGGCTACTGCTCTCCAACACACACCCAGGTTTTGAATTGAGCATCCCTATCACAAAAGCCCATGTTTTTTCTCTAAACCAAGTCACTAGCACTTTTCTGATCATAGAAGTTGTATGTCTCTTTCTCCCTACTTCCTTCCCAGAGTCACAGCTCTAAGAAAATACTAGCAGTTCTTTGAGCTGTGTGCCTGCCTCCCTTCCTACAGCCCAGAGAAGGGAGAATGGAGACAGAGCTGGCATGGCTTCTTCCAAAGGCCCACTCCTAAGCATTTCATGGATTTACCCACTTACAGGTTGTGTAATCCTAAGCAAGCCTCACAACTTCTCTGAACTGTTTCTTCCTTCCTTGACACTTTGTCCAAGGCAGTTAAGGGGATGCAGGTGTTGCTAATAAACCTCAGAGACTGTACCTTTGCCAAGAATATTTGGATTTGGTTAGGGAGCTGAAAAATAGGTCTTTCAGAGCCAAAAGAAGAAATCCTCAAGGTAGATTTTTAAGCATGTTGTCAGACAGGAAGAAGCTGGTTTAGAAATAAATGGGTTAACATCAGGGGGACCCAGGTTCCTGTAAATCAATACCACAGAGTCTGTTTTATCTATTGTGCCTTTGTGTGAAATTTGGTCTCGCAGACTCTGCTCTGGAAAGGGTGCTCCGGGTGGACCAGAGAGTCAAACAAGGGCATAGACACCCAATTAGTACTCACCCTTCAGAAAAAGGCCATTAGGAGGTTTTATCTCGTGTCTGAAAAAGTTGGCAGCTTTCTTCCTAGAAAACTGCATTTGGTGATGCTCACAGAATTCACCCAGTGCAGCTTGAATTTTGTGGAGCTCTTGACATTTAAGCAATGTTGGGGAAGTGACAGGCTTGAAATGTATCTGGGTAAACCCACAGCTTTCATTGTTTTCTCCCACTCCTGACTCCTAAGGATGATCTTCTGAGTAAAAATGGAAGGAGAGATGAATTAAACCAAAGGAAGACCTTTGGCCCTGTGGAAAAAATACAGACCATTTAAATTATTTAGTACAACTTATATAACTAACTACATTTTTATGTGTGGCACCTATGACCTTTGTTGCATTATGTCTCAGCAAGATAAGCTATTAGGAAAATAACTCAGTGAGGAGCGAATGTTCATAAGAATTCTTAATTGTAAAGAAGCACAAGGGTCTTTGCTTTGAGGCAAAGGGTTAATGAGAGATTGTTCTGCATTTTCATTAGAGTCTTATAAGTCAACCTGTGTTATATTTGTCAGAGCCTCTTAGTTATGTAAGGGTCAATCTGAAAACCCTTGTTGGGTCCAGCTTTGCAAAATATAAAGCCCAGAGTCAGGAACAGGGAGTGGGGTGGAAATAAGATAAAATGGAAGAAAATAAATGTGAATGGAATGCTGGTTTCTACTCTTTGTCACTCTGTGAAATATCTATAGTTATATGGAGCAAGGAATTCTTGAGAATCCCCAGACAGTAAAGAGTTTGTTCACTAGGTATTATTTAAAGAACGAAAGAAAGGGATTCCATCAACTTTCTTCAGTTTTCTACTCTACAGCCTACCCTCAGAACTTCTACATCTCTTGGTCACCATAATCACATCCTGACTATGCCCAGGCCCATGAAATGTGTTCTTGTGAAAAGCATGAATTAGGTGCATTTTCTTTTTTTCTGAGAACTTTGTGTGTGTAATGGGAGTAGGTAAGGAGGAAGAAGTAGTGTTTGGCAGACATTTACTACTCAGCCAGGGAATATTGGAGTGGGTGTGGTAATAACTTTTAAGGCTAGTTGTGAGCTTCATGGAAGCATCCCTGATGCCCTTAGTGGCACAGAAAGAAAAAAGATATTTCCAAGGTCTCCAGCCCAGCAGTTACAGAGGTATTACTGGGTTTGTGGGAAGCCCAGCTCTCTTTCACCCCTCTCCAGCTTCTTCTGTTTCTAATCACAGACCCCCCACATCTACACAGCTCTAGTTGAGTGGTAACGAGTGTTAGGAGCCTTCTTGGGGACTGGAGATGCTGAATTTCCTCCTGTTTTTTTATCTCAGTGACATTGAAAGTAGGGTCCAAGTGGGATGCAGGAACTGTATGGATCTGAAATGGACACTTCCCTGTGGTGGAAGAAGACTGGCTATGCAGGGTTCCATCAGGATGGCAGCAGGAACTCAAGTACTCTGGTGATAATATGATTTTTTTTTTTTTAAGTCAAGATTACAGCTTGCTGTTGGTAAACTTTGACCGATGTGTTATGTAAGCATCCAGCTTTCTACTAAGATGGCATAGAGCAATTATGTCAAAATGTAAGGCAGGAGGACCAATTTTAGTCATTTGATTATTGCAAAGATAGAAAAGGAAACTGTTTGTATTGACTACTGATAAGAAAGAGTGCCATCTAGAGGCCCAGCTTAGGATTCCACTTCAGTCTCAAGAAGCATCCTTCAACGTGACCTTGAACTACATTACTGCGAAATTGTGGTGCCCATGATTGACAGCAAGAGAAAAGGAGCAGTAGGCACAGCCATATGGTAACAGAGTCAGGTATTATAAGGACTAAATTATATTGACACAGAATGAGGGTCCAGAACTTATTAATTCCTAAATGATGCCCTTTATCCGTCTTTGCAGCAATGCACTGTCCATCGAGAGCTTTTATACTCTGGTGCTTTGCTTTTAGGCTTGGGACACTTAAGTTTATTGTTTCCTTAACAGAATTAAAATGCTTATAACTTATACTTACTCTTTTCTTTTGTGTTAGGAAAAGTAAATTGTTGAGGTGATAGATGTTTTTTAAAAAAGCCTTAAAGGGAGAAATTGTTGAAAATAAAGAACAACAGGGAACTCCAAAACCACCTCCAATTTTGCTTGACGCATCTAATAGTATTAACTTACAGACCATGTTCCTGAGGATTTGTTCCCACTCCCCATCTTAAGTCGTACCATTCAACAGTATCCAACACAGTGCTCGTATTTCCCACCTTAGTGCTGGTGTTCACTCTCCAGTCTTCAGGCCCACGATGAGCCACAGATTTTGATAAGTGACCGAAAAGTGGTTTGAAGTCAACACAACATATCATAGTTATCATGCTACAGATGCGTGATAAAATTTTCTTAGAAAACAAAATAACACATTGGCGATGATTTCACCCTCACTACAGGAGTTTAACATCTGTAGTGTTAGATTTTTGTTGTGACTTTTACATATGAAGTCTGGACAAATTCCTTTGTTCTTTAGAAAAAGTCTGGCCTTACAGTAGATGTTTCTGGATTCTGCTAAAATAGGTGAGCTACAGAGAAGCAGTGCAAACTTCGAAATCTTTAGTTGTAATATTTTTGGAATTTGTTTAGGATAATCCACGCCCCTTGAGATGGTGATTAGTGGTATTCAGTTTACCAATGACACATAAAAAAATAATGGTGTCATTTGTCTCCAAACTTCAGCAGCCAGTTTTAAACCCACAGTTTGTTTGCCTCATTCTTTCAGTTAATTAAAAAGAAGGTTTTTTATAGCCTCAAGTGTAGTATAATTTATAATAGGCCTTTCTCCCTCCTGTTTTTAATTACCATCTTTGCATGGTGATGTTGGACCTTTTCCCTTTTAAGGACTACTTATGCATAGTTTCCTAGACCAGCTCTGTAGCTATAAATAGGGAAAAAAAGAAGTTTTATGTATTTTAGTCATCTTCAGCTAAGCAGAGTGAAATTGCCTGATTGGGGTTTATTTTCCTTCTTTTGTCCCCAATTAATACAAAAATATTCCCACCAAATAATGGTTTTGTTCTCAAAATACACTATTTTTTAAAGTCTTTTTTAAAAAAAGATTTTATTTACTTATTTTTAGAGAGGGGGAGGGAGAGAGAGAAGGAAACATCAGTGTGTGGTTGCCTCTCATGTGCCAGGGACCTGGCCTGCAACCCAGGCATGTGTCCTGTCTGAGATTCAAACTGGTGACCCTTCAGTTCACAGGCTAGTGCTCAATCCACTGAGCCATGCCAGCCAGGACTCAAAATGTATTATTATGAAAGCCTTAGGCATGTTGAAATGAGAGCCCAGATATAAGTTAAAATTCTTCTGTCACTCTGGCTATTACATGGAGAAGGCAGAAACTTGCAGGGTGTTATAGTGCTCTACACAGAACTCTTTTTTTTTTTTTTTAAAGATTTTTTTTTCCTTTTAGATTTTATTTATTTATCTTTAGAGGGGAAGGGAAGGAGAGAGGGAGAGAAACATCAATGTGCGGTTGCCTCTTGTATGTCCCCTGACGGGAACTGGCCTGGCAACCCAGGCATGTGCCCTGACTGGGAATCGAATCGCGATCCTTCGGTTCGCAGGCCCGTGCTCAATCCACTGAGCTACACCAGCCAGGGCTACACAGAACTCTTGACATTTCCAATCCATTAAGTAAATATATGAATGAATTCCTTTGTTTACTGATCAATGTAATGAGAAGAACTATCACAACATAATTCATGGGGGATGGAGAAAGAAAAAGCAAGAAGCAAAACATTAGACATTTTAGAAATATAGAATTTCAAATAACTGAAATTCTGGGGTAAATTTCTGGGATAAATTTCTTGGTGTTAGTTTTGCTCAAAGACACCCTGGCTGGTGTAGCTCAGTGGATTGAGCATTGGCTAGAGAACTGGTTCAATTCCCAGTCAGGGAACTTGCCTGGGTTGCTGGCCAGGTCCCCAGTAGTGGGTGTGTAAGAGGCAACCACACATGGATATTTCTCTCCCTCCCTTCCACTCTGTCTAAAAATAAACAAAATCTTTTTTTTTTTTTTTTAAAGCATTAAACAGGTGTGTGCAGTGAGTAGAGGTAGGTACTGCCACAGCTTGTGCCATGGGCTTCCCTGTTAATTTCAAGTTTAGAGATGGAGCTGGGAAAGTTTTCAGAGAAAATACAGCGCAAGCAGCTCAGGATATAGGCAGCTCTCTAATATTTACATGCTTTCCTCTTTATTCCTTCCTTCCCTTGAAATGAAGGAGAAACCCAAAATGGCAGAGGAATTTGCTCTGATTCCTCATAGCAGTATTTCAAATCACTCTCGTAAATAAGAAGGTAAATAAATCTTAAAATGATAAATGCACCTGATTAGTTTTTCATTAAAAAAATATAGGGCAGTTTGTTCACCTTGCAAGTGACTCTGAGGAGTAAGCAGAAAGGTTACATTTTAAACAACAGCACAACCTACAGGTATTATTATTTCCATTTTGGAGATAAAAGAAATTATTCAGTAAATGACAATTAAAAGCCAGACCAACTATGCCTATCTGCAAGGACTTTTCTTTCTTTTGATTCATGACTCAGATGACAGGTGTGAGCAAACATGGAACAGTTTAACTTTCTTGTTTGGGGAGGTAAAATGAAGTTAAGACTTCACCTTGTCTGAGCTTTGCCAATAAACTCACCTTGGATGTGAACAGTCATTAGTCTCTCTTCTATTTCCAGCAAATTTTCAGACCACGCATGTGCCCTATGGCAGGCTTCACTTCTAAAGGCACTTTCTTGCCTTCAAATGAGAAGATAATTGCCTTCATTCTCAACAGCTTTATGAATGTAAATTTTATCTTCATGTTGCTAAGATGCTATATTCTGTCATGATGGTATCAACAATCCATGGTTATCCTAACTCTGTGGTTCTAACATGAAAGAAAATATATCTGTAATCTGTCCTAGATTTTAAGAAGATGTACTATGGATTTCAATCTGTACACACTACCATAATAAATTCAAGGGCTTGAAGGGAAGAAATTCTGGTAATACAGCTTTTGTCTTGCCTAGATTGCAACATTTTTGAACATGAATTTTGGATCAGTTTGTCAATATCTGCAAAAAAAAGGCAGCGGGGATTTTGACAGGAATTGCATTAAATCTATAGATCAGCTCGGGGGTATATTGTGATCTTAATAATATTAAATTTTTCAATCCATGAACATTGAATGTCTCTCCATTTATTTAGGTCTTCATTAATTTATTTTAGCAATGCTTTGCTGTTTACAGTATTCAAGTCTTTCATTTCTTTTATTTTCATCTATTTATTTTTTAGATGCTGTCGAAAATGAAATTGCTTTCTTAATTTCATTTTTACATCGTTCATTGATAATATATAGAAATACAAGTGAGTTTTGTATATTGACTTTTAGCCCTGTGACCTTGTTGAATTCATTTATATGTCTTAATTTTTTTTAGATTTGTTAGGATTTTCTCTATATTAGACCATGTCATCTATTAATAGTTATAGTTTTACTCCTTTCTTTTCAATGTGGAGGCCTGTTTTTTTTCTTGCCTTGTTTTCCTGGCTAACTCCTCTAGTATAATGTTGAATATAAGTGCCAAGATGGGGCAGTTCTTGTCTTCTTCCTGATCTGAGACAAAATTTCCAGCCTTTTCCATCAAATATGATGTTAGCTGTGAGATTTTCATAGAGGCCTTTCATCAGTTTGAGGACATTCTTTTATAGTACACTTTTGGGGAGTATTTTTACCATAAAATGATAAAATTAAAAAATAGAATTTGTCAAGCTTTTTATCTGAGTCTATTAAGATGTTCATGAATTTTCCCTTATTTTAGTACTCTGATGTGTTGAATTCATTTATTATCATGTGTTAAACCATCCTTACATTCCTGGAATAAATCCCATTTGATCATGGTGTGTAGTCTCTTTTGTATGTTACTAGATTTGATTTTGCTAGTATTTTGTGGAGGATTTTTGTGTCTATATTCATTAGGGATATTGTAGCTTACTTTTCTTGTGATGTATTTATCTGGTTTTGGTATCAGAGTATTAGCCTCATAGGATGAGTTGAGAAATCATCTCTCTTTTGCTTTTTTGGGAAGAGTTTGTGAGTATTGTTATTTTTTTAAACTTTTGGTAAAGTTCACCAAAAACCCTTTTGGGCCTAGTTGTAATGGCCTATTCATATTTGCTTTTTCTTCTTGAGTCAGGTTCAGTAGTTTGTCTTTCTAGGAATGTATATATTTCATTTAGGTTGTCTAGTTTGCTAGCATGTAATTACTTATAATATTCTTTTTATTATTTTTCAAAGGTCAGTACTTATGTCCACTATTTCATGACTCATTTTTGTAATTTGAGTCTTCCCTCTTTTTTTCTTGGTCAGCCTATCCCAGACAGATTTTATAATCCATGAAAGGGTTTCAGTCTTCAGTTTGAAAAGCGTGATCTTGGGCCCATTGGGTAACCTGTCTGGCCCTCTATTCCCCCTCCTTAACAAGAGGGCCCCTTACGGACCTTTTAAGTTCTAACATTTTAATATTCTATCTAAAGTAATTCCAGAGGATTGTGAGTTTCTTGTTATACTTTTCCCAAGATGGAGTCCTATTTAGGTAACTGGTACATCTGGAACAGTGATTCCCATAAAGTAATTCCTGCCAGGAACATCAGCATCACTTGGGAACTTGTTAGAAATGTTCATTTTCTAACCTAGTGAATCAGAACTCCAGGGAGGGAGTCCAATGACTTGAGTTTCTTACAAGCCCTCCAGGTGATTCTGATATGTGGGGAGTCCTGAGGAACCTTGGTCTAGGACAGCTATCTTCCCTGAAACAAACAGGCTCCCTGTATCTCGAGTCTTCTGATTTGAGTGTTTTTGTTTCCACAACTCTTCCTCCCACCTTACCCCCATTTTTTTTCTTGGAGAAAAACAGTTTCTATAGTATCTTTACCAGAATAATGTAACAGAGTATTTCAGATAAACTAAACAGTTAAGTCATTCCTATCCTAACGTGTATAGAGTCTCTGCAGACATACCCTAGGGGTCTTGGGGAGCACGTCCAGCTGAGAGAAGAATTTTTGTTCCATTTGGTGGAAAAGACCATGGTTCCTCTTCTCTCCCAGGATACGCTCATATCTTGTGACTTAATGGATGCATTGGAATGCTGGGCTGCTTGGTTGCTGTTTATCACAGATAAATGCCATAAAAACTGTTCCTTTTTTGTTTTCATAGCACTTTAAATTTTTGCCATCTTAAGTCTTGCCAGCATAGATATTATTCCCTTACTGGGTCAGGTAAAGCCCCTTATGATGTCTATGGGTAAGAAGAGTCCTCTAGACTAATATACACTTGTGATGGATTTCTGTAGAGTGAGATTTCACTAAGACGTGTTTCTATTTCTCTGTATATTTACCCCCATTTCACTGCTTTCTTTATAGGATATAAGTGAAATTTTAATACTGAACAGGCTTAAAGAGATAAAGGAAAGGAATGATATTTAACTCACAATTCTTTATTTTCAAAAAAGGAAGCCTCTTGTATTCTGTGAATTTAGTCATTTCAACTTGTTTAAAGCTATTTTTCTGCTTCCACAACCCTATGATATCATTGTGTAGCTGAAAAGTCAAGAGAACTAGATTCTAATCTGGTAAGTAGAAAATGGTAAATTAACCAGTGGCTTGCACTCTTGAATAAATCACAAATTATCTTTGACTTTTAATTTCTTTATCTATGAAAGAGATAATGCCTTCTCAAACCTACTCACAGCATTGCTGTTGAAGCTTCATTAGCCATTTCAGCATATACAGTACCTCCTGTGTGCTAGGCAATAAGGAAAAACAAAATTGGAGAATTCCTATGCTATTGGGGCATATGTTTCTATTGGCAATGTAAGAAAAAAAGTTAAAAAAAAAAAAATACAATTCCAGGGGGAAGGAAGTTAAGTCCAAGTCTCTGAGTTCGGGGTGTGCCTGGAGTGTTCATGGACCAGAAAGGGGTCACAGTGCCTGGACTGGAGCTGCAGGTTGGGGAGGGGACATGTTCGGTCTTGAGGCCACTGTCAGGACTTCGGCTTTTACCCTGAGTGAGATGGGAGCCAGTATGAAGTTTGGAACAGAGCGGTGACATGATCTGATTAATTACTAAAACAGCCACTCTGACTTCTTTGTTAAAGAACAAACCATGAGATACACAGGTGTAAAGAAGAGACCAGTTAGAAGGATGATAGTGCTTTCTGCAGAAAAGTAGCCAAGAAGGTGGTAAAAAGTAGTCAGATTCTTGATGTAAGTTTGAAGGTAGATTCAACAGTTGTTGCTGATGGATTGGGTGTGTAATCTGAGGGAAAGACAGGCATCAAGGAGGTCATTAACACATTTCAAATGAGAGATAGGAAGTATAGACTTGAGTCTCCATTTCTGCCTTCTCCCTTAATTTCCACGATTTAGAGCAGAGATTCTTTAAAATGACAACATCTGTCAC
This sequence comes from Glossophaga mutica, assembly GCA_039655065.1. Lineage (NCBI taxonomy): Eukaryota > Metazoa > Chordata > Mammalia > Chiroptera > Phyllostomidae > Glossophaga > Glossophaga mutica. The sequence continues at coordinate 77,199,220 of CM077303.1, forward strand.
TTGCTTTAGGCCACCCTCAGTTATCCAAAGCTTGCATCTCAGAGTGCTAGTCCCACAAGACTCACTGTAGAATGTGTTTCAGTAGGCAACAAGGTAAGTTTAGGAAATGCTCCATTTTATATCTCCTTCAGAGCCTTGTCATAACGGCTCTGAGGTGGTCTGCAAAAAAGGCTCCCATGTTACCTTGGTTAATTTAGTAAAGCCTTCCTTTATTCAACTTTGAAACATCTCTGATTAATCTAGTTCCTACTTACATTCCAAAGAACATACTAAGTAACTGTATGTTGGGAAATGCCAAACTACACCACCTTTACCTCCAGGACATCCTCCAAACCTCCTATTAACTGTCACCACATGTGTTTTCCCCAAATACACTTTTGCCATATTATTCCCTTCTCAAAAGTCACATGGGGACCTTCTTGTCTGTACAAGTAACTCTAGACACCTCAGGCCCACTCTCAGCTGCACCCACGGTTCGGCTCCAGCCTTCCACATGCAAGCCCGGTGCTCAGAGGCTCTCAGTGGCCTCCAGCTTCAGTCAATACATTCTGGTTCCTTTCTCTGGTAAATCCAGGTGGGCCATCCCACAGCTTCTCTACTTAAGTAACTTCTGCTTATATATTAGCCAGCAGAGAGGCTCTTTCTTCTGGGAAGCTGTCTATGACCACCACCCCCTACCCTCACAGGCTGTAGCAAAGTCTTCTATTAACTCCTATAGCACATACTGTGCATGTTATTCGTGTGCCTCATTACATATTGCCATGCGTTAATATTACCACTTAAACTTCTGTGGTCTTATCTCAAAATATATTCCCTTAAAAGCAAATATCTCTTGATCTTCTTTATATCTCCTATGGCACCTAATCTAATAACTTGTTTGCTCTGTTTATAGACATGTTTATAAATATTTGCTGAATATCAGTGAGCTCAAATACTTTGTAAGAATATAGTAACAGGATTTGCTATTATCCAGTTTTATTATACTTTGTAAATACCCTCTTCCTGACTCATACTCCTCCCTCTGTGTGCCAGCAGGCTTGCATGTACTTCGGTGGGTGCCCTTCCTCGCACAGCATGCTGGTAATGCTGTGGCTAGAGCAGGCGCAGTGTGAGGAACACTGGTGGTGGGAATCAGAACAGTTGGGACCTGGAAAGAACAGACAGATTGCTAGGGAAACTGAGGCAATTGTAGGCCTGGGCTTTATGGGAAGGTCAGCCAGTAAGTGTGTGTATGGTATGATGTCCATGAACCTTGGCAAATGTGCGCTTGCTTCTGCCAGCAAATGTGCATTTGAAGGAGATATATCTCGAGGGGCAGCAGCAGTGAGCGACTCTCCAAGGTCAGGCACACTGCCCTGAAGCTGTCTGGGGGATCCATCTATCAGCACAGTGCATATGCCAAGACTGAGGGAGGTAGGAGATGGATTCAGCTTCCTGGGGTGGGGGGGGTTGCTTGCAGGTGTTAGGCAAGGCATTCCAGATAAGCAGCCCAGTCAGCTGTGCTAATGAGGACCTGGATGCTGGACAGAACCCCTGGGTGCCCAAATCGGGCCATCAGCAGCAGTAAGTGTTACAGGCTGGCTAGATGTGCTCAGAGCTTATCGCAGGGAGCAGTTCATTTCCTAGCCTTTGGAGGCACCAGGGGAAGTGTGCCGCTTACACTTTTACCTCTTTAGAACTGTTTACCTCCTCTGTGAAGTAGGGAACTCAATGCCCACCTTGAAGTGTTGTTAGGGCAGTTAAATAGATGATGCATATCATGTGCTTATTTAGCACTAGGCACATAGTAGGTCCTCAAGAAATGTTTCTCTCCATTCTGTGTATCTGCAGTAGGGCACAGAAGCTCCTGTTGTGGTCAGTCTTAGAGCAGAAAATGGGTAGACTGAGCCTGCGGATAAATCTATCAGCTACAGCAAGGGCTGTGTAGGCCTGGAGAGGGTTGGGTCAGACAGGTGAGACAGCTAGCTAGATGGGAAGCCCTAGGCTCAGCATGCTCACACCATCCTTTGGGACTAAGCAAATGAAAATAAGGAAGCTAGAAGAGCAGCCAGAAGATATAATAATAAATGATACAAATAACAAGCATTTTAGCGCTTACCAAGTGGCAGCTACTGCTGTAGGCACTTTATTATTTTCCCCAACAAATCTACGGGTAAGTACTGTCATAACCCCATGTGTTCATGTGAAACTGAGGCGTTTGGAGGCTGGGTTATACAGCTAATAAGCAGCAGAGCTTGGACTCAGCCCAGAAAGGAGAATTCCCTGATGGTTTTGGATTTTGGACATTAAAATGAATGACTGGAGTACATGTTTAAAGCTTTTAGAGTAAGAAAAGCCTTGTAGAGCTGGGAGAGTTGAAACACAACCTTGCCCAAAGCTAGAATGGATTAAATCAGTGGGTTGCCACAAGCCCAATCTTTGGACTAGGTGAGACTCTGTATGTGAGCCACCCAGAAATATCTTTAGAAATGCCATTTTCCCTATCCCTGGGGGGCTGTAACTCAGGAGAGTCTTGGCGGTTCCAGGAATCAGTGTTTTTAAAAAGCTGCAAGGTTCTGACAAGCAGCTGCACGTGCGAGTCCCTCAGCCAGGTGGCTTTTCAAGTTAGCTTCCAGCTCCCTGGCTCAACTGCACTACCTTTATTTTCATTTTGCAATTTAGAAAAGTAGTCTGTGCGGTTGAGACAGGCTCCGATTGGAATGATGATTTCTTTTGTCCCTGGTTATCGTTCGGATTCAGAGCCTGCAAAGCGCATTCTAGCTAGTATTTTTTGGTGGAGACAGTGCTGAGGATCACACAGGCAGCAAGGCCACTGGCTGACCACTGGATGGCATCCCTGTCCTTCCTTTACTTGCAGGATTTCGGCTCAGCACTCACAGCTCTTGTTAGAGTGCTCAGCAGCCTCTTTGCCAGTGCCTATCTATCCTTACAACAATGGCATACAGCCATGGGGCCCCCAAGCCCCTTGATGAGTGGGGGAGGGATTTCAGACCCTAAAACACCCTGGTGAAGGAACAGATCAGGCCCCTTTTAAGGTGAAGGAAGGATTTTCACTTTATAAAAACAGTCTCCCCTATTTCATCCTGGGATATGTTTACAGGTCGTGCTGTAAGTGACAGCAAATGAGAATGTTAAAAAGAGGTCCAGGAGGAGCGATCAAATAAACATTTTCAACACTGAAAATCTCTGAGCCTATAAGGCAATTCATGGGCAAATAAAATGTGTTAATATCCAATTTTAGAAGAAGTTGTGTTCAGCAAACAGGTTATTTGTTTGTTTGTTTTTTATTTACTGCCCTCTGGTGGAAACAGGGTTAATTTTCTTAGGCTATCCAAGATAGAGGGGAGCAAAGAGTCCAATAGTGTTTCTAAGAGACACAGAGTCCTCGAAAGTTAAACAGTTTTCTTATTTGAAAATGTACACCGAAAGGGGGTCAGGTGCATATAATCAGAGGTCACACAAAAACTTGACCTTAGAAAATTGGACATCGGAACATGTTAGAGCCATGCAATCCTGCTTTCCAGTTTTTATTTGATTTAAATATGTACTAAGTGAAAATATAGGGTTTTAAAACTTATTGTATATTCTGACATTTGTTCCCCACCCTAGTCTCCTTATATTTTATTAAATATTTAGCTTTTTTACAAAGTCCAGAATATCCTTTTCTGGACAACTTTGCCCTGCTGGAAGACACTGTGATTGTGCTGGTCTTTCTTTGAGTTCGTCTTGCTGACAGGCTGTAGTTCTTGCTAAAGTCTTGTTAATGCACTAGGAAGAAGGCCAAACCTGATTCCTGGAATTGAACCTCAGGCTTGCCATGGAGAAATATGACTAAATCCTGGATTTAGAGGAAATCTTAGCTCTGGGGACTGTATGGTGTTCGGTGGGAACAGAGAGAGCTGGACAGCTCCCAAAGCTGCTCTCCATGTAGCATTTTATAGTTTGCAGTTTCTTTGGTTGGTGTTTTCAGTTCCAGAATAACAACAGAGGGAACACCTAGCAACCAAGGGGAAATATTTAATCCTTCATCTTTTCCCTCCCTTAAGACAACAAGTATTAAATTACCTTGCCTTGACTTTCCTTCCTCTTTCAATACCTGGTATGTTTACTTATCACATTAGACTACACGTACATCCCTGTTATAAAAACTGATCTATTTACTGGCCCTTTAAAAAAGTTAATCCACAACCTCTTTGCAATACCCAGCACAATCAAATCACAACCCGACTCATCCCATAGAAATCAAATAGGGCAAAGAGTCATCAGTTGTTTGTGCGTCTGCTTCCCTGCTGTGTACTGTGAGCTCCTTGAAACTGGAAACAGTCTCATTTCATCTTTGAGAGAACTAGCTCACCTTGTATAAAGTTTAGAGATGGTTGCTTGGATTGTGTCTCTGTGGAGTCTTGTAGATTTGTGGCTGTCAGATAACTTTAGAAAAGCCAGAACACTCCTTCTTGTCATAATGTGTCATCCAAATGCCATTCATTTGAAGCCTCAGAAACTAGGATATCAATTACATAGGATGCATTCTGAGGTTCTCATGCCATGTGAGGTGTAACAGAGGAACCCTTGTGTAAGATAATACCTAAGAATTATTGAGCACTTCTTTTTTTTAATATATTTTATTGATTATGCTATTACAGTTGTCCCATTTCTCCCCCATCATTCCCCCCACCCTGCACACCCCCTCCCACCCACATTCCCCCCTTTAGTTCATGTCCATGTGTCATAAGTTCTTTAGCTTCTACATTTCCCATACTATTCTTCCCCTGCCCCTGTCTATTTTCTACCCACTATCTATGCTACTCATTCTCTGTACCTTCCCCCCCCCCTCCCACGCCCCTGTTGCTATTGAGCACTTCTTAGGAGCCAGGAACTGTTTCTATTTAATTCTCACCACATTTCTGTGAGGTTAGTATGTTAACAGAGTTTTTACCTTTGCAGTGGTTCACAGGAGGCAGATAGTAGAAAAAAAGCAAATCTATTTTGCATATAGAAGAACAATTAGCCTGTCAGTCAGGCCATGTAGTGCCATTTATAGTAGGTAATTCACTGGGGTTCAGGCTCTGCTCTTCCAATCTGCAGGCCTCAACATTCTGAAGAAGGAACCCACGGAGAGGAGGTATGAGGCTGGCTCACATGAACTAGATTTGGATACACCACGTGCACATGCACACACAATGTCAGGTGCAACGGTCACTCGTTTCAGCCTGACTCACCTATCACCGTCCTTAATACACATGGGAAGCTGTGGTGCAGTGGGTCTGGAATCGGATCCAGAGTGAGTTTGCTGTCAAAATTTTCAGGAGGCTTTGGGTGCTCTCATCTAGTGTGAAGTGGGTCTGGCCAAACTCTCTATCCCTCTCAGACAGTGGTTGGGTGAGCACTACCAGTGTTTGTCCCTGTTACTCTCCTTTTAATGTCTGTTATACTTACAAACCTCCTGCTGTTTACATGATCTTTCTTCAAACATGGCTAATGGAATTGCTTAGATTTGTGCTTAACTAAATTACAATCTCATTTCAGCCTCACTTCACCTCCTTGAGATTCTCCCCAGTTGCCTTTGTAGGAGTTTTGGACATTCCCGATTCACTACTACACATTGAGGAAATTGCCGAGTCTGTTCCCTTAGATGGCTGATCATTATCATGGTATGGGGATCTTGCTACCTTTAACTTTCAGTAGACAACTCTATTTTAAAGTTTTGGGAGAGAACTTTTGGTATTTCCTGTGAACAAACAATGGCATTGGCATGCTATATATCCTCTTATGTCCTCTTACATTCCTATTCAAAGGTAATGGCCCCTTTAAAAAAGAACAGTCTGTATTCAGAGCAGGTTAATCCTGCTATGTTCTGGAAACCTGGCAGAATCATTAATAAGGGAACCAGTTGTGTGTAGATTTAAATTAATCAGCAAGCATCCAGCGGCTAGAAACCTAAGGGGAGGGGAGAATCTTTCTCCTTGAAAAGAGAAAATATACTCCCCTCTCATTGGGAAAACACACACACACTTATGGAAAAACAGACATATGGTGTGGCCGTAATCTTTTCTCTCTCGTGGTTCCTGTCAAGCTGTGTGAAAGGAAGAGTTTAAGTCTCTGAAAGATGAGCTGCATCCTCAGGAGAATTATTTCAGATTCTGAAGGATGGGGAGACTAGGGTGGATTATAGTCAACACTGTGAAGAGAGTGCCTTTGACTTTGACTCCAAGAGCACAAGAAGCCACGTTCAAGGTCCTACGTCAAACTGGATGAGAGCAGAGTTGCAGAAGTAGGGAAGAGAGAGAATGGAGCAGGCGGCGGGGAAACTGGAGTTTGCCTGCCACCAACACTCTCGGCCAGGCCCTTTCTAGGAGTGCGGCCTGGTGACGACAGTTAAGATTAATTCTAACTCAGTAGTTTCATTTTCTCTCTTTAGTTAAGGCATGCAGAAACCAGGAGCAATGAAAAACTGGGAGTTTGATCTTTGAGAAAGTTATTTAGGGCTTTAGATGTTCCTTGCAAGCCAAAAAATTCAACATAAATTCAGAAGTTATTTTGAAATAAGCCATAATTGATTGAGATTTGCCGAGACACCTCAGTTACCTCTTTGAATTGTTATATATTATTTAACTCTAGCACTCTTTAATCTTAATGCTTAATTGTTAATATTTACTTCTGTTTTTGTTTTAAAGGCATAAGTTAGTTAAAAAGCATGTAGTAGCCTCTTTAGCTTTAGTTGATATTTATGGGAACTTTTTCTATGTGAATCAAGAGGGTATTGCCCAGTGGATAAAACACTGAGCAATGGACCACAGACCTGCATTCTAGCCCCACTTCTGCCCCTTACAGGGAAGGTCACTTGGGACAAATCCTTCATCTCTCTGAGCCTCAGTTTCTCATGCATACGCTGGGAAAAGAAAAAAATCTACCCTGCCTGGGCCACAAGGTTATAGTGGTATTCAAATGAAATAAAGTCAAATCAACTTAGAAGTGCTTGGAAAATTAGAAATTGCTATAAAAATGCAGTTTCTCTACTTTGAAGAAATACATTTTTTAGATAGATTCACACCCCTGCTACCATCTCTGTGGTTTTGGAAAAGTTGCTTCACTTCCAAGGACCTTCATCTCTTCATCTATCAAGTAAAAAGGAGCTGGGAGGCGTTTTGTGAACTCAGGCTACAGGCAGGGGCGGTGCTACTGTGAGGTTCAGGGCTATCCTGGGGGAACACACTCCACCTTTATCTGATTTGATTTGTCCTCTGAATAATCCTTTCTGCAGCCAAACAGAAAAATAATGTTAGGAAAGCCATTAGAATAGATCGTTTAAAATTTCCTTTCGAAAGTCTACCCTTGTATTTCTGTTACTGGTGTTGCTGTTGTTATTGTTAATATTGCAGAAGAGGCACTGCCCCCATTGATGGCAACACACTTAAAGGGCAAGCAGAGAACTGGAGAGGAAATGCCGGCTCTTGGAAAACCGGCTACTTTGCAAATCTAGATGAGCACGGCGGTGGACAACATGCCAAGCCTTTATTTAGGTCAGCCTAACTGACTAGTAAAGGTGGGTCACTACACCAGTGAGGAAGAGTCTATTAATCAGCACATCCCGATCACCAAGAGTCTGCTGGTGACATTGTCGCATTAAAAAGAGCAGTGTTTTCATCCAGGTGCCTCCTTCCTGAGGTGCTATCAACCCTCGTTCTCCAGCCTCACTCTTCCTGACTCTGTGGGCTGCCAGTCTCCCGATGCTCCACACTTTAAACGACCAAGACATCAAATCTTTTTAAAAGATATCGACTTTGCTTATGTTTATACATTTGATAAAATTGAGAAAAGCTCAGTGTGGATAAAAGACTCCACAATTAAATAAGTCTGGATAGAGCCTGGTGGTAGGAGTAAGTAAAAATGGGACAAGAAGACTGTTTATATCAGGTCCTATGTAATGTACGTCATTAATCTCATATAAACATTATCTACCTCTGGATCGATAGGTCAATCCATCCACAGATAAGACAGGGATATTTGGGTTGCCATAGTGGGAAACAGGAGTTGAATCTATCTATCTATCTATCTATCTATCTATCTATCTATCTATCTATAAGGAGAAGGTAAAACAATATAAGTTAAAGTAGTAAAATGTTATTATTTTTAGCCAAACTAACACCATTTCAGGTAGCCTTAACCCTTTTGGGTCTGTTGGAGATTAGTGAATCTCTAATATGAAATTTACTAAGGCACTTGATTGAATTAAATGACTTAGTACTGATTTAAAATATTCTTCAGAGTCTTCCAAAATTGTCCAAGAAATGTCCAACTTTTTCTCCTTTGAAATGGATTTACCCACCTGTGACAATTTATTATTTTTCTGCAGATTATGCTTCTCCACTGTATTTACTGCTTCTGTGCCTCTAACTCCAGTGTCTGCAGGCTACTGTAGACAAAAACAACAAACTCGATACTAATATTATTGGGAAATGGTTTAGGTATTGTGGTAATTTGAACCACAATGTATATAAAAACTGTAAACATTCAAAATATATTTGATATTTTCTTTAATATTATTCAATATTATATATCCTCATTGTACTATATTGAACATCATTAATATAGTTTTTAATGAATATTAAACACTTGGATTAAAATAATAGCAAAGCAGTTGAAATTTTCTTGTTTATTAATATTATGTTCTTATCTCTTTTCTCCAGTTCAACACAACCTATAAGGCTGATATGGTTGTTATTTTAAATTGCTTCTTAGTGACTCTTGCTCTAAGACTTGTAATATCTATTAAAAATCTTAATGAGGAGGATTACAGACTTTCTTGGCAAAGATAAACAACATAAATGTTTTGATTAAAATGGATAAACTGAAATGGGATTTGAAGCTGGGCTAATAGCAGCCAGCAGGACGGAGAGACTTATTTCCTCTCGAAGACAAACTTCCACCGTATCATTATGGAGTCTGGAATTCTGGCCCTAAACTCTGAGAGAAAGTGGGCCAATTTCATTACAAGGAGGAGGTTTTTGGCCTATATAATCCTTATAGAAAAAACACATCGTTTGTGCTGCGAGTGTGGGGACATTTCACATTAAAATTTTGCTTTTTATTATTTTGCTGAGGTTTTGAGGTTTAATGCACTAATTTATTTCTGGTACTTGGAGAGCATATAAAGAAAGCTAATTAATACTCAATCATTTTTTATTTTCCTGTTGATTTTAAGAAATGATTTTGGACTACAAAATATGAAAAACAGGGTAGACCCAAGAAAAGCTCTCTTGAATGAAACCAAAGTTTGGTTTAACATGTGCGTGTGTGTGAACTATGAAATACACACGTATAAATAATTAAATGAAAACTTGAATCATATTTTGCATACTGTTTATAATTGAATTTGTATCATTATTTTATGTAACCTTCATGTATCAGAATACTGTACCATCTTTGCCTGTTACATAATAGGTACTGTACTCAATATTTTTTAAGAATTCTTTTTAAGATTTTATTCACTTATTTTTAGAGGGGGAGGGAGGAAGAGAGGGAGAGAAACATCAGTGTGTGGTTGCCTCTCACATGCCCACCTCCAGGGACCTGGCCAGCATCCCAGGCATGTGCCCTGACTGGGAATCCAACTACCAACTCTCTGGTCTGCAGACAGGCACTCAATCCACTGAGTCCCATCAGCCAGGCCTTACTATTTTTTAAAAGAATTTTTAATGGCTATGAGAGGCAAGAGATTATATATATATATAAGGGGTGGGGTACAAGTAGATTTACAGTTATAAGTACATGAAATACAGTTTATTCTTATGTTACTATTTATTAATTATTGTATTATTTTTCATACAAACAACAGTAAACCTACTTTTGCCCCATCCTGGATATTCAGTGGGCTGCGTGGTTTACATATTGTTATGCCTTATAATAAAAGCAGGGAGGGGGATGAAATATGTGACCTCCAATATTCTAGAAAGGGTGTTTCTAAAAATGGATACATTTGTCTTACAAGATCCTGCTGAATCTTTGGAGTATTCATTGGCATTTTTTCATACTGATGAGTATTTGGGATATATTTTCTTCTACAGATCTTGTGGTTAGGTAGCTGAGGGAACATCCGAAGATCCAAAATAGGTTTCTGGTGGTATCTGTGGCAGTTGATCAATCAAATCAAGCTGCATGTGTATACCCATCTTATTTTTAGCATTTACTAGATATTGAAGGGGATATGGAAATGATGAGAGACGTGATAGAGACTCTCTTGGCTGATCTGTTTATGATGATCAATCTTACCCATCTTTCGGGTTCTAGTTCAAATCATATGTGTTGATCCCACTGATCATATTTCTTCTTCCAGGACTTCAGTCCGACAATTTTTGCTCACATCCCTCCTCCCTATGACGTCATGGTTTAGTTCTTGCCTTGTCAACTTCACACAAGCTGTACTACAACCATACAAATCTACATAGAGTCTTCTAAAACACAGTGTTTTTCTAAGTAGTTTATTTCTTTCTCTTAAGTAACTTTCCTAATTCCCTTCTCTTTTTGGTGAACTCTCGATTATGTTTCAAAGATCAGCTCAAATATGATCCCCTCTGGAAAGCTTTCTTGGGGCCTCCCTAGTTAAAATTAATCATTCCCTCCTCAATGCTTCCATAACACTGGTATCTGACTATGTATTTTTTTGACAAGTATCACAGTTCTTGTGTTTATTATTTGCTTGTGTGTATCTCCCTTGGCATAATTCATATTTCTCTCCATAGCACAGAGGACACAGTTCCTGACAATAGGAAATACTTCATATAACCAGTGTATGACTGCACCTTTATGGAGAACCTCTGCTCTTGAACAAGCATCAGCATTGAAGACAAACTCTGCATTCACAGAGTCTTCAGAAAACAAATCTAACTTCAGAAAGCATTAGTGCTAATATGATTTTTATTAAATATTTTGGGAGAGAAGAGAACTAGGGCTTTACATCAAATACTAAATCCCTAACAACTTGATTAAAAATCTTTACCTTCTTTTTTCTTATTTCTTTCTGTCAAACTTCTCCATCCTCCAAGCAAAGGGAACACACTAGGGTCTTCATGGAAGTCTATAATGGTGTTGGTGTTGGTGGCTGGTGGCTATAAGTTGTATATCAAATAGGCACATTTATATAAGCTAAACTGTTTAAAAATGGCCACTTGATAATTATTTATGAATATGTAAAGCTCTTCATGATCTGGCCCCCAACTCTGCAGCCCCAATTTTTGCAGTCCTCCTCCCTGCCTGTTATGCTTGTAGTTATAGTGCATCACAGATGTCTCAGTCTTCATGTCCCAGACAGTGAGACTGTTTCCTCCTGTGCGTTCCTTTTTCAGTAGTGCAGTGTCTCCCATCTTTGCTTGGATAATCTCAGCTCACTCTTCACATTCTCTAAGAATCTTATCTAAAACCTGCAAGTGTTCTTCCTCTGTGCACTTAGTGGGAGAAACTGCTTTACGGAAGAAGTGTAAAGTGTGAGCAAAAAAAGTAGCATAATGATGAGCATGTTTTTGCTACAAACTAGAAAAATCATGTAGGGAATAGGGGGCAAAAACAGGGCACGCTCTGTTTCACAGTCCTGCTGGTCTGTGAGCTTCTCAAAGGTGGACAGTAACTTATGGATTTTTTTCCTGGGATATAATAACTGCATAATAAATGCATGTTGAAGTGAACTACAATCTGTTTCAAGTAGAATGTAAACTTTTTCAGGGATTACAGCTTCCATGACACTTAACTCTTAGCATTTGATATACTGGCCTACAGATTTATTATTCAACTAATGCTTTTAGATCAATTTTATAACTTCTCTCTATTTTTTCCTACCAAAAATTGCAAATCATATCAACAGAACTAAATTTGTAAAATGAATTTCCATAATGAAAAATGTGTTTGAATAGTTTACAAAAAAATAAATTATAATAGGTCAATTTAAAATCTGTAGCTTGTTAATGGCATTCTTTGGCCTTAGTTGGACCAAGTCAAACCTTCTATTAAGACTAAATTTACTTTGTCTTGATCTATTTTTAGATTGTTATGTGGGGACTTTATGGTGATCAGAATATTCAGTTTGGTGTATTTAGAAAAATTTATCATTGTTTAAACAAATAGGAAAGCTGTTTATTCTGTATGGCTGTGGGAAAATTCCTTAATCACTTTGAAACTGTTGTATTATGCATAAAACTAGAGATTATACCTTTATAACCTCCTGAACCATATAACTCACTTAAGTCCCATTTAGTTTAAAATATTTGATTCACCCATCTTGATGATCTACATTAGGGTTTAGCAAAGTGTAGCCAGTGGGCTAAATTTGGACCACCACTTGTTTTTGCCGATTCAGTTGTGTTGGAACAGAGCTACTCTCTTTTACATATCGCCTGTGGCTGTTTTCAGTAGCAGAGTTCAGTAGTTGCTGCAGGGACCCAGACTGTGGTTCCCAGACACTAAAATATTTACTCTCTGACCCTTTATAGAAAAAGTTGGCCAACCTCTGGTCACATCCCATTTTTATTGGCCTATGCTGATGAAATACATAGATCAAATAGTTTCTGCTATAGATGGACTGTGTCTCCCCAACCCTCAAAATCATGTGTTAAAAACCTAACCCCAATATGATTATATTTAGAGGTGGGACTGATAGAAAGTGATTAGGTTATGAGGGCTCTGCCTTTATAAAAGGATGTGACCTTATAAAGGACCTCAGAACCTCCCTTACCCCTTCTGCCCTATGAAGACACAGCAAAAAGACAGCTCTCAATGAACCAGGAAGCAGGCCTTCATTAGACAGTGCCTAATTAGAATCTGCTAGTGCCTTGATCTTGGACTTCCCAGCCTCCAAAACTGTAAAAAACTCATTTCTATTGTTTATAAGTCACCGAATCTATGGTATTTTGTTATAACATACCTGACAGACTTAGACAGTTGTCGAACACGTGGGGGTTTATACACTTTCCCTGTAGTCCACAACTGCAGCTAACTGTAATAAAGCACAGAGAAAGTAAATAAAAATAAAAACCAAATGTTTGATCTATATAATACTGAACATCTCCCCATTTTTGAGAATTGGACTTCTTATTTCTATCTGGATGCTGGTGTGCAAATGGCTCTGGGATGCCATGACTTGATGCTGTTCCCTTTCTGTAAAATTTGAAGATGCAATAGTAATGATTTTTGCAATCATTAAAAGTGAACTTAAAAGTCTTGTCTCTTCTCTCATGCAGGAGAGTTATTGCCTTCTAACGTTCTTTTTAAAATTTGTTTTTAGAGAGAGGTTACAGAGAGAGAGATTAGAGAGAGAGAGAGGAAAGGGGAGGCAGGGAGACAGAGAGAAAGAAAGAGAGAGAGAGATTGCATTGTTGTTCTTCTTGTTTATGCATTCCTTGGTTGATTCCTGTATGTGCCCTGACTGGGGATCGAACCTGCAACCTTGGCATATAGGGATGACATTCTAACCAACTGAGCCACCCAGCCAGGGCACCTTACAACATTCTTGTCACCTGTTCAGGCCTCAGTTACTTTAGTCTTATATATGGACTATACCACAGTTAAACCAACAAAACTGGGAGATTCTTGCTTTGTTTTATTAGAGATTAAGTGCGGAGACTATCAGTTGTGCCTCTTATCTAGATTAAAAGAAATATGAAGAATATAGGGGAAACAATGAGAAAATGTAATGCTGAAAAAATAGCTGATACTTAAACCCCTAATCAATGATATCATTCGACTCAAATTATAAATCCGTAGTCAAACAACAAATGTCTGCTATGAGTTATCTCTCTTGGCAGAAGCATTAGGAGCTATTTAAGAACTTTCACTCAGATGCATAATTTGAATATCTCTGAGAAAGTATGGTATTTATTTTCATTGTATTCTGACAACCTACCCATGTGATTATGCATTATGATTATTCTCCTTTTCACAGCTCTTATCACATTTTACAAAATTAATGCAGTTTATTCTCTATCACCATTTAGTAAAAATTGAACATTTTCAATCAGTAGACCTAACCAAACAAATAACCTTATATTCTTTGCATATTTTTTTTCTGTCTGGGAAGAATTGAATGATTTTTTTCTTTTGATTTAAATAAACAAAAAAAAAAAAAGAAAAAGAAAACAAAAAAACCCCAAATTGTCTACAAAAGTAAGTGGGATGTCAAAAATAAAAGCTTTCTGATACTCATAACAACTATGACAACACTGAGGGATGGTTAATTTAGCAGTCAGGTATTTTGAAATGGAAAATATTCAGCATTTTTCGGAGGTCACATTTACCTTGATATTTTCCATTGTGTTCACTGCCTTCTTGTGTTTGAGTCATTCCCTTCCACAGCCTCCCCTCTACCCTGCCAATAATTGATTTGTCATTCTTCTGGGAAAATGGGCCTGAGAAAAGAAATATTAGATCCAAGAAAATATTGTTAAAAACTGAGCTAATATTTGAAATGTATTGAAAGTCCAATTTGGAATTGGTCTTAATCCCCTAGTTGTTGCCTCCTATTCAGCTGCGCCTCGGCAGGTTGGCCTTTGTTTGTTTAGAGGCTGGCATGATGGATGAGCTGGTACCAGGCCAATGTGTTTAAGTAAAACCTGGGAGTTCCTGGGTTAGCAGAACACAATTCATGTAAAGCCTTGGGAACATCCAGCAGCTGTATTGCTATTTGCACCATCAAGGAAACTAATTGGCCTAAATCACATCCTATTTTTATTTTCAGGAGAGAAAAAGAAATAATTTGAGAGCACTCTCTCAAACTTTGAACCTAATTCTTATTCAAGCAGAAAACTTTGAATTTCCTTCTAAAAACTGTAAGAGAAACACATGGAGAATTTATAGTGAAGAATACTCCAGGCTCCAAACTCATTACAGACTTCCCCATCTGGCCTGAGATGGTAAAAAGAATTACCTTCATTTCACAGGCAAGAAAATAGAGGTAGAGAGAGAATAAATGATTTCAGCAAATTGGAAAGGTAAGAAATTGGGCTTTCGTCTCCTGGTGTTCATTTATCTATCCTAGAATAGTAAATTTCCAGCATGGGAAGATTGTGTTTTGTTGCTATGTTGTTGTTTTTATTTACACAGTCCAGATGTTGCTGAATGCATGGACTTTACAATATCCTTGGATCAGTGATTGAAGTGTACAGTGGAGCAACCTATTCAATCTTTGCATACTTTTGATTATTAGAAATTCACCTTTAGATTAACGAGAATTTCTCCATTTTATCTTCCTTTCAATAGTTCTAGTAATTCTACTCCTTGGAGCCATGTGGGGCAAATTTAAATCTGTGTCACATCCAAGCCATTGGAATGTTTGAAGATGGTAATCATATTCTCTTTGGGTTAAAATGTCCTATGCCCTTCAGCATTTCCTTAGTCAGTTTGGGATCAAGGCTTATTGTTCCTGTTTTATCTTCCTAAGTTCCTTTTAACTAAAACCTGTTCAAAAAATGCAAAGTCGAAAATGAAAATGTGACTCTCCAGGAATTGTCTGAACATGGAAGTGTAGGCTTATAAATTTCTTTATTCTATATTGCATGCTTCTGTTGACTCTGACCTTGAATTAAAAACCCCAGTCCTCGTCCTGTGTGTCTCCTTTACTCTCACACTACTACCACACTCACAACACTTGTGACACCAGATGTGCTGGGTTTTCTCCCCACATCTAGCAATTCCGCAACATCAGCTGGGTGTCCTGACAATGTAACTCAATTCTGGCACTGTTTACCTGGAGAAAGGGTCAGACTCCCCGGGTTAAGTAAGGGCTCAGTTCATGAGACTGCTGCTCACTTCGGATGCCAGTCACAATGGCGGGCGCACAGGTCACCCACAACTTCCGTGTGACTTGGCTATACGTCAGAGATTCCCATGACTGCCCCTCTCTCCTCCCTGGATTTAATTATTTGATAGAACAGCTCAAAGAACTCAGCGAAACACTAACATTTATCAGATTATTGAAGGTTGTGATAAAGGAGACAGGAATAGCCAGATGAAGAGATGCATAGGGCAAGGTCTGGGAGGATCCAGAGCACGACAGGGTCTGTCCCTGTGGAGCTGGGGTATGTTACCCTCCCAGTACATGGATGTATTCACCAACCTTGTGAAGCTCCTCAAATCCTATACTTAGGGGGTTTTTATGGAGACTTCATCACACAGGCATCATCAATCATTAATTCCATTTCCATCTCCTCTCCCCTCTTTGGAGAATGGGGCATGGGGCTAAGAATTCCAAGTTTCTAATTATGATGTGGTCTTTCTGGTGACCAGCCTCCATCTAGGAGTCACTGAGAAGCCCACCCAAAGTCACCTTATCAGAACAAAAGATGCTCCTAGTGCTCTTATCACTTAGGAATTTACAAGGGTTTTGGGAGCTCTGTACCAGGAATGGGAGAAGAAGACCAAATATATATTTCTTATTATGAATCACAATACAAAATATCACACACCTGTCTCACTTTTTTTTTTTTGAGAGGTCACATTACTCTCTTTACTCAAACTCAGTTTACTGTTAATTAAACTCCTTAAGACCTAGTCATATGTTATGCTGTTGTGTCTTATCATTACCTCATCTTTTCAGGCTTGGATGCTTTCCCACTCTAAAATGCATACTCATTTATCTCTGTTGAAGTTTATCTTATAAAGACCAATTTTTTGTCCGGAGTAACGAACATGTTGATATTTGATTCTAATATTTAGCCATTTTAATATTTATCATCTAATATTTATTATCAATCTTAATTCTAATAAATAAATATTAGTGATGTGTTAATAAAAATTAATATCAAACTATTAAAAATAATGAATATTATTTCTAATATTTATCATCTATCTTGAGCTTTGTGTTACCTGAGAATGTGATGGGTTACCATCCCAAACTTAGGAAATTTAAGTAATGCCAGAACTAAAGGGAAGAAGGTCTTCTTGCTTAGTTATGTATCCATTGCTCAGTACCATTTGGGTCTGGATATTTAAAAATTGTAATCTTCCACCTAAAATATTCTAGTTTCTATTTCAAAACTGTCAAGATCATAGTTACTGACCTCGTTAAATCTTTTGCTCATGTTCGGGCATACTATGTTCATGTTTGCCATGCTTTCTGCATGTTAAGGCTCTCCAATAATCCTTTTAAAGTGAAGAAATTAGTTCTATTGGCCATAACTTGTTGATAATGAACCTAAGTTGAGTCCAGTAGTTCTAACCCTAGTGAAACTTTGTGGAGAGTGAAATGTAGTGAAGATTCATAAAAATTATTAATTTTGGCTCAAATATTATTTAACAGTTTGAGTTTTTAAATATTTTTTGACCCAATACTGAATTTTTCTATTTTCTGTGCTTTAATTTATAAGAACATTAAGCATATAAGAAACTGATAGTACAACTATTTAAGTAATTTCAATGAAGTACTCACAAATTTTTTGATATTGAGAAGCAATAGCTCAAACAGACAGGAGTATAAACATCTTGATCAGAACTTTTATGTACTGTAGAGCTACCCAGCCACTAAGAGAGTAGACAGATAAAATCTATGAACTCTATCTGATCCATGGGAAGTTGGTCAAAGAATTCTAGGAAAGAATAAGAGGAAATATTTTCAGATAGCCAGAGAAAGATTCCTATTATCAGTCTACATTTCAAAGGGAGTAGAGGGGATTACTGGCTTTTTCCCCCCTCTGCTTGTTCCCCCTTGACTCAACAGATGGTTGCTCTTTTTACAAAAACCAGAGTCATATAATCTTTGGGAAAATCCTTGGCTGTTACTAAATTTAACTTTCAAACAAGGGCATAACTCTGAGATCCCTGACCAATGGCCATCCAGTGTTCACCTGAATATCTCGTGTAACAGGGAACTCATTACTAATAACAGGACTACTCTATTTTTAGAAAGTTCTAAGTGTTACGAAGCTCTGTTTTACGATGAATGGAAACTTGCCTCCCTGCAACTTTCACCCTGTACTCCTGGTTCCATTTTTGTGTGAAGATACAGTAAGTTTAATGTTTCCTTTCTTTGGAAGCTCTTTAGATTTTAAAGGTGATAATCTAATTTTTAAAAAGTTGGGCATTTCAGTAGGGGCCACAGATCTCTTTCCTCTGCTTGGGTCTGGAAAAAGGGAGGGCATGCAGCTCCTGTGGAGAGAGTGTAAGAGAGTTGGACTTGAAATCAATGGACTGCAATTCCTTCTAGTCATTTAAGTGTGATTTGGAGTCTCTTGTCTTTATGCCTCAGTTTTGCCATCTGTAAAATGAGACTAAAGGTATTTCTCCTAATTCATTCAGAAGAATGTTATTGGAGTGTGGTGAGAGAATGAATGCTAAATATGCTTTTAAAATTATGTATTTTGCACATATACACACTTCAGACTTAAGAGAAAAACCAAAAGAAGCTGTATCTGTGCCGCTAACCGGTGATGTGCCTTCTCTGTCTGGGCACTTCCCTAGTGCCAGGACAATGGGATTCTCTCTTCTGGGCTCACTCTGTCCTAACTGCCTCTCTTCTTTCATTCTTTTCATCTCTGAGTCTCATTTACTTGATTTTTCCTTGAGTCTCAGCCAAGAGCTCTAAAGCCTTTCTTTTAATTGCTTAGGTCCTCCTGTTCATCCCCAATCAGCAGTCACATTTCTATTAGGAAAAAAAAAAAACTTTAAACATTTCAAATCATAGCTCCTATTGCATTCAGCCCCATCCTGTTTCACTGTAATTTCAGTGTTCATGAATATATTTAATCCCTAATTAATATGAAGTAAAATACAAGCTTCTTTTGGGTTTGCCGTATTTCACCTTATTTTTTATATTCTCCCTCAAACCGCTTACTCCTGCTCTATAATCCTTGCTCCAAATCCTGCTTTTATATTACAAAATAAAATAAAATAAAATAAAATACCTATGCCTTCTCCTGCTAAGACCTTATTCTAGTTTTTTAGCTTCTGTAACTGTTCAATACCTAGTTCCATTTCCAATTTAAATCAGCCTTTCAAAAGGAATAATACTTCACTGGTCTTTTAATCTGCACACTGTGAGTATAACTAAAGGGGCTTTAAAAAATAAAAACCAAAAAGCTTTTAGAATTGGTTGAGAGAAGCTACTATACATTGAGGATTCTGAATCCTGTTTAAGAAGCACCAAAAATGGGCACCAGGTTGAAATGTTTAGGATGAGCCCAAATTATTCATGTCTTACTTACCATGATCACTTCCAAGGCAGAAAGAAGACCAGGGCAAAAAGGAAAATGTGTGTCCTAACAGACAGTATGTTTTTCCTGCTGTAATATCATTACCGGGGATGGTAATCACATTGCTCTGAAAAGAAAACAGATTTCCATTTTATTTCATGGTTCTAATGAATAGATCTCCATTTATGCTACTACAAAGTCGTTTCAGGGGATGGGCTCTTCTCGTTCAGAGCAGTTAGAGTAATGGATGATCTTTTCTGCAATTACTTGGGAATAATTAAATCTGTGAATTTTGCTGACGACTCTAACAGTTGGGCACTCATGCTTGCTCCTGGAGGTTTATTATGTCAATCGAATGGCAGCTCTCCTGCCCAGCCCTGCCCCTATAGATTTATGGATTTATGGTGCATACTGTCCTTTTCAGAACATCCTTGGTACAGCTGAGAACCGTCAGGGAGTAAAAGGGAAGCATATTTCTGCTGGGCCATATTCTAATTGTACTTTTATTATGTCTGAGGAAGTCAGAGACCTGAAGAGGTTTCATATGAGATGAAGCTGATTAGCTAGTCAGCAAACACCTAAGGGGAAATAGAGTACCTGGGCATAATCAGTAGACTGACCAAAAGTAACTTAGGGGCACTGGTCTTTTCCTATTCCTTTTTGTTTCACTGATACCTAGCATGGTGATTGGCATATGCAGAGTTCGCAACCAGCAATTAGTGAAATGAGCAAGGCCTGGGGACATCACACTAAAACCAGGCACCTTGATTCATGTTTAATTTATATTTTCATAGTATTAAAGGGTTAGAAGACTATCTGACCCTCTCTGCTTGAGTATGAATATTCTTAAATGAACACAGATGAAGTTGTCTATTCTAACCTAGAAAACTTGTCTGCATAGCTATCCTCAGAAGCCATAAATATTTCTAATAGCTTGACCATTATTTCAAATACCTAATTCAAATATGCCAGTACACATTATTTTTTTTTTGTTTGTTTTCTCCTGCTGTCGGTGGGAAATATTTTCCTTTAAATATAATACCTGTAAAATTCCTTTATTAGAAAATAAACTACTGTCTAAAAGTCTTCTCACTTCTTTCTCTACTTTCTTGGAGCACAATAACAACAAACAAAAAGCAGAAACGTGTTTCATTAGCAGTAGAGTATAGGGAAAAGGAAGAGAGGAGAAATCATAGCTTCCAGAAGACTTATAATGAAAAGGAACTCCAGAAAGAGTGACACGGTCAGCACGTGGTCTCTATTCTCTGCTCTCTTATCCTGGCCTGGATTGTTGTTAAGAAGGGCAATTGTCTTAGGTGTTTTGTCTCTACTTCAGAGGCAACAGAATATCAGTTCCTTTCTCAAATCCCAGCATCGTCATTGCTTTCATCTTGACCCATGCTGTGTTCTACACATCTTACCTAAATAATCTAAAATGGTGCAGCGTACCCTAGGAGGGTGCGTCTATATGACCATAACATACATGTCTTGACCCACCGACTTATCTCCATGTGTTGCCTTGCCAATTTCTAATCACATTATTTCTCATTAGAGAGTGAACCTCAGTTGGCAAAGGTGACTCTTCTTCAATTTGATTCAGAACATCAATTTTTCACTACCTTTCATCTTCTTGTCATGATGAGCTCAGGCAGTTGAGAAACAGTATTTACTCACCCCAAAGTTGAGTTCCTGTGAGAAAGCCAACTTTTTCGCCCTTTGTCTGGACTACAGTTCTATATTTAAATCACATTTGAAAGAAGGAATGAAATTAAGAAATCTTGGTGATATCATTCATTGGTTATTTTAAGGTTTTATTTTTGGGTAACTTGATAGGAAACACGTAAGATGAATGATAGAAAACATGTAAACTTTGGGGGAAAAAAACTCTTGCTTAATATCAGTTAACTGGGTCTTCTTATTTCCTCACTTCTGGAAGATATGAGTTTGAGTAATTATTTGGTAAGATCATTCTTTTAGTTGTAAACTTACAGAAGTGATCATAAATATTGATTTTCCTTGTAACAGCAGAAATATAAGAAAGGTTCAGAAAAAGAGGGTTACAAAAATAATACAAAGTGAGAATATCCTAGACTATTTAAGGAGGCTGTTTGTGGGTACAAATACTCTTGGTGACCAAGCCTGGTCTCTAGGACAGAGGTTCTCAAAGTGTAGCTCTTGGGTCAGCAGCACCAGCAACTCCAGGAACTTGGTGAAAGTGCAGATTCTCGGTCCCACCTCAGACTTGCTGAATCAGAAACTATCAGGTTAGCGTGTTTCTGATGTGAGCTCAAGTTTGTGAATTACTGATCTAGTGCAAGGCACTTTGCATCATCTAGACCTGAACTTAAATAGTACCTCTGTCACTTGCAGTCTCCATACTTTGCACAGATTTCATGATCTCCTGGAGCCTCAGTTTTCATAGCAATAAGAGGAGATAAATACTTCTTCCTACAACTGTTGTGCAGGTTGTATAGCTCGATAAACTTTAACATTTATTTAATACTTACTGTGTATCAAGCACTGTTAAAAAGGCTTCACCTGTAAGGACTCATTTAGTTCTCAAAACAACCTGGTGAGACATGTTTCACAAATGAGGCAGTGGAGGCAGAAAGAGACTAAATAACTTGGCCAACCTCAAACAACTTGCAAGTAATGGAGACCGATTTGAGCCAGTCAGAATCCAGAGCCTTTTTTCTTAACCACCTGCTATTTATAAATGCCTGACACACAGTAGGGACCTAATAAATGTTTATTCTCTTTCCTGTTCCATCCTCTTTGGATGCTGTTATAATTAACTATGCAGAGTTCATTAACTGCCTATTCAGTCTGGTTATATTAGTAGAAAATTTTTAACTTGAATGTAAATTGAAAACCAAATCAATGGAGATTCAACTTAATGCTTGTAAGAGTAATTTGCGGGTATTTGAGGGAGCCAGTATAAGGAACCCTAAAGTTTTCTCTCCGCCTCTCTCTACTTTATGAGTTTAGCATGGAAGAATTCACTGGAAGCTGGGGCAGCGGTTTGCAAACTTTTTGGCACCGCGTCCCCTTTGCACTCTTACAGATGATTGAAAACCCCAAAGAACTTTTGTTTATATGAGTTTACCAGTCAGTATTTACTGAAATATGAGAAATTAAAATAGATATTGTTAAAATGCTTATGTAATTTATTTAAAAAAATAGTTACATCTTAACATAACACTTTTAAAGAAACATAACTATATTTCTAAAAGAAAATCATTATGAGAAGAGCGGTATTTTTCTAAATTATTGTAAATCTCTTTCATGTCTTGCTTAATAGAAGACAACCAGATTCTCAACTGCTTCTGTATTCAGTCCGTTGCAACAGCTCATGCCTGGTAGCCTCTGGAAACCTCCCCTGTAAACTTGTGAGATAAATAATTTCTTAGTACCATCATAAATATATTATAAAAATAAAAATTTTCATGTTATTATAATTTCTTAGTATTGTTATAAAAACAGCAAGTTTCATGTTACAGGTCCCCTGAAGGGGTCTTAGCATGACCAGGGGTCATCGTATCATACTTGGAGAACCCTCTGGGCTACTGGATAGTTGGATGGAAGTGCACAGTTCATCCAGAATACGCCACTCTAAATCTTTCTCTTTCACGTTAGAAACAATTTGGGGGCACTGGTTTATCAGCTAATAATTAACCAAAATGAATTCATTTATATGAATCTATGCCAAGAACCCCAAAGAGTAAGACATAATACTATAGCACAACTGCAAAATATGAACAAACTTTATTTTGATTAACTTATCATTATTAACTCTGACTGCTGAATAAAACCATTTACAACATCAATGGAAATGGAGCAGACATACACTAATGAGAAAGAGGGTAGGTGAGGTTCCATGTCAAAAAATAAGACTGTGTGTGTGTGTACATGCTCATTGCTCATCATGTTTCCAAAAGTCTGAAAAGTACACCTGTGTCTACCATTTACTTCTGTTAGGGGATACGTAGAGGTTTAGTATTTCTGCTCTTTACTTAAACAGTGTGTGCTTGACATTGAGTTTAAGGAATATCTGAAGTTTACTAATGGTAAAGTAGATCTGTTCCAATAAGTATTTTTGGGTACCAGTCTTTGTGCAAGAAAATGAATAGACAGCTCACCTTAGCCTTCCTGAGGCTTATTTTTAGTCCATAGGGATGGTGTGAAGTGAGGATGACATGATAGAGTGAAGGGAACGTTGACCAATTTTGCTCTGTATCTGGGCAGTCTACAGAGAGATTTAAGACAGCAACTATTTATTTTCTTACCTCCTGTTTCAAATAACCAAGAATTGCACTATGTCAAGAAAAATATGTAAATAAATTTGCCACAGCGTCTTTGTTACTTCATATGCTGAATTTCTTAAACTCTATACTTTACATGTGAATATGACATACTTATCCACCACTGCTTTGATGTTAAGAAAGATAGAATGTATTTTGCTATATAAGTATAGAGAAAGTTTATATACTCTGTACTAAATAAATACATGATATCCCAATTCCATTGCAGTATCACTGTTGAGTCTGGTACAATTACAATAGGTGAAACAGGGGGACTCATGCTACAGTAATGTATAGTTTAGCCAGAAGTGGTACATAAAATATATACTATGAACATAATGTTTAGTATAGTATAGATTATATGTGGCATGTTTGGAAGGTACTTTATAAGCACATCTGAAATTTTTTATCGTTTCTAACAGATGGGAAATAAACAGTAACAGGAGCTATTAATTTTTCTTATTATACATTGGGAGAAAAGGAGAAATAATGTTAGGAAAAACATATTGAGGCTAAAAACCTATATCAAATGTTTTTAAAACCCATTTTAAAATCTTGAGAAAAAAGAAATAAAAAGTAAGTTGAAATATTTCAACATCTGTTATCCATAATGGCAACCCTAAAAAATCAGTTGCTGGTAGGTAAGAAAAATATTTTCTGATTAAAATATAGCCAGCTGGTTTTTGAGATGCTGGGAGCAAGTTTTTGCTGAATAGGTAACGTGGAAGAAAACTTTACAAACTCAAGTATAAGGCAAATTAAGACAAAGTTCAAGTTGCGAACACTGGTTTAGATTCGAAAGCAATTGGTCACACACACACACACCACCCCACACGGGACCGTGTGATGATACCTTTTAATCTTGTCACCTTTGTTCAAAAGTGTAGTTCAAGCTCTCACCATCTTTCCCTGATTTTTGCTACTTGCTGCCTCCAAACCAGTAAACCAGAAACAAACCTTTTCCTGCTATGCTTACCCCTCTGCATTTCCTCCATGGTAATCCCCTTACAAACAGACTTGCTCATGTGATGTCCAAGCTGCCTAGGCTCTCTTGGCTCTGGCTGCCTCAGCATGGCCTGTATTTCTGACCAACAAACTTCTCGAACCTCATCCTTGGTCATCATCCTTGCTGCATCTGCCACTCAGGCACCACATTTTTCATGTACTGAACATTTTGCAGTATTTCCGTTTTGCACATATTCTGCCTCCAGTGTGGAGGAATGTACTTCTCCACGAACTGCTCGATTTATGAAGGTCCTGCTCATTTCATAAGATATTGGCCAAGTATTTATTTCTTGGAAAAGTATCAGTACCTCCATGTCTCTCAGGCAGGGTCTCTGCCTCAGTCAGTACTCTTCAAAGGAGACTCTGCTCACAACTCTATGGACGTGTTTATTGCATTGTGTATTTGTTGTAATGTTTACAGTTTTGGTAAAAGATAAACAGGCATATTTTCAAAAATGAGTTTATTTGAGCAAAATTTGATTCCAGTTGGCCAGAACCAAACTCTACCTGCAGCGGGGAGATACTTTTATGGAGAAAAGCCAGAAACAAAGTAAGGAAATTATTGACTGGTTATAGCTGAAAGCCTTGGCAATCTGTGATTGGTGGTTCTTATGTTTTAATTTTGCAACCTTGAGGCATTTTAAGGTTTAGATTTTGGTTTGCTATGTAGGCTGTGAAGGGGAGCAGAATTTGCCATCCCCAAACATTTCTCTGAGATATCGATTACTTTAAGCTGGTCATTTTTTAAAAATTGCTTTAAAGATTTTATTTGCAGAGAAAGAAGAAAGGAGGGAGAGAGGGAGAAACATTGACATGTGATTGGTTGCTTTGCACATAACCCCCAAATGGGAGGGTGGTGGGGGGCTCTTGGCCCACAACCCAAGCATATGACCCAACCAGGAATAGAACTGGTGATGACTTGATTCGCAGGCCTGCGTTTAATCCACTGAACCACACCACCCAGGGTTAAACTGCTCATTTTTAAGAAATAAAAGATGCAGGAAGAACCTTTGAGGTTCCCCCTAACTGCCTGAAAAGAATTTAGATAAAGGGAGCTATCATTATAGATAAGAATACTTTAACAGGAACTAGTGTGTGATAAGGAGGAACCTAGCAAGGCCCCTTTGATCTAATTTCCCTGTGTGTCCCATTGTTAAAGATGGCCCAGCGAACAGTTCCCATTTACCAAACATTTGTTTTTCCATCTCAAAGTGAAGTTCCTTCCTGCTCTCTGAAGTTCCAAACCACACAACCCTCCTTCCTCTTTAGATCAGGATGGCACAAAAGCCTTAACTGCCTGTTTTGGCCTCAGGCCAAATGGATTCCTATACAACCCCCATTTGTTTGTGATTGAATTGTGGTTGTTTTTGTCTTTGGTTACTCTGTCTTGTGCCATTTTAATTACTGGACCAGCCGGAAGAATGAAGAGGAAACAGGGGAAATTTTCTATTCCCTCAACCTCCCTTAGCATTAGAGCAGGGGTGTCAAACTCATTTTCACCGGGGCCACATGAGCCTCAAGGTTACCTTCAAAGGGCCGAAATAATTTTAGGACGGTATAAATGTAACTGCTCCTTAACTGCCGAGGAGTTGAAATTACATTCAGCCCTTTGAAGGCAACCTCCAGGCTGATGTGGCCCCAGGTGAAGATGAGTTTGACCCCTGTATTACAGCCATCTCAGTCTAATGGCCTCCTGGTTTAAATGATCTCACACTTGCCCCTGGACAGAATCTTGTATTTTCATCTCTGTAGCCCTAAAAAGGGCACTTTCTTGGTAACTAAGAAATATTTGTTGATTGAATGGTGAGAATCTCTGAAATGCTTTTAGCAGTCTTAGAAGCCTATTAATACCCAAATTAGACATGAGGCCAGGAATGTAAAGCCCCATGAGAAAATAATTGAGGTGGCGGTGGTGGTGGTCAGATTAAATTGAAAGCAAAGGCCCAATGCCCTTCTACTAAGAACTCTAAGCAGAAAGGCTGAGAGAAAGAGGGAGGTCTGTCAGGAGGGGTGACAGCAGAGGGGGAAATGCCACAGAAAAGCGTGGCTGAGGACAAGCAAAGGGAGGGAAGGTCCTCCTTGTATTAAATTTTCTTTTCTGAAGGACAGTCTGATAGAGGCCTTTAGAATTAGAGGGGGGACATTTCATTTGTAAATTGTGCTTAAAACTGCTAAGTGCTTTGTTCTTATAAAAGGTTGTAGACCTGGCGAAGAGTTAATGCTCCTTTAGAGAAAGGTGATAAGAACAGATAACTGTAATGTAATTTTTCATGGGGATAACAAAGGCCAGGGAGAGTTACTGAACACAGACTGCGAGGGCATCTGAGCCCCCTCTGTGGTGCTCCTTGGGTAGTCAGTTGCTCATGCTGATCCATTCTGTCTTCCGTGGTTAAAGAGATAATATCTCATTTCCATTTGGGACCACAAAGAGCAAAGAGCCTGCACTGTAGTTTTAGGGACTCGAAGAAGCCTGGCATTCTCCCCCTTTCAGGGCCGGCTAGTCAAATGGTTGAGTCACAGGTTTGCAACATCTTCCACCCGCTCCAGGCTTTCCAGCCTAGGCTGCAAACCCTCATAGCCTGGGCCCCTCGAGCTTTCCTTGCTGGCTCTCTCTCTCAGCCTCCAAGGTGGGAATGTCTGGCTCAGCCAGTACCTGACCAAGCCAATAAATTAAGCTATCAGAGGCTGAGTGCGCTTAATCTCTTGGCCCTCAAATCAGGAATCTTTGTCAAAGAAGACACATTGGGAAGAAGACTGTTAGCAGAGAAGAATGAAGTACTTATAAGGACTTTCAAGCCTTAATTGGGGGACGGACTTGCCCTCTAAATACGTAGTATGGTTAGTGGCTCAGTTTGTCTATGCATAAGGCTGCACTTGCCCATTATCTCTGTTGTAGTTCATATGGGTACTGAAAAGAATAAAACAAACAAACAAAAAAACCATGTTCACACATGGGAAAATACTGAACAGATCGAGCTAAGATAAAATGAACTCCTGTGTTATTTACCTGGCTAATGATGTTCTACTTATCTAGTGTGAAAAGTGAAAGCCTGCAACTGGCTCAGTCAACACTGGGCGATGGAGGCAGGCTGACCTTCTGTCCTTTCGTGAGAGGCTTTGGGAGCAGAGCAGCGAGGGGGATGGACAGGCTCCTGCCGGTAGCCCTCTTCTTACCCCGGCCGTAATGAAGCTCAGAGGAGCTCAACTCTGCACAACCAATTGAGCTGTGCCTCTCCCACCACTAATTCCTGCGAATCTAGAAAAGGTAGCTGGGGAAGCAATTAGAGAAGAAAAAATTTTTTCAGAGTCTAATTGCCTTTGGTAGAAAATCAGGGTTTTGTTGCTTCTGTTGTTGTTTTCTTCAGTGCAGAGCCAAAGGAAATAAAGCAGTCCAAATTGATTTTAACATCAAATTTCTGCTTTCAGATTGTCAGAGGGAGAAACACAGTGAACAGTATACAGGAAATACAGCATACAGATGAAAAAGCCTGCACACACAGACCCAAAACACATGTTTCAAATTATAAATTTTCATACATATGCAATTTGCTTTATCTCACATTAATTCATTTTAATTTAACAAATATTGACTATGTTCTGTTTGCAAAACACTGAGTTACAGATGTGAAAAGAAGAAATTAGCCTTGCATTTAGCAAACAGACCTAATGGAAGCAAGAACCATAGATAAGAATCTCTAACACACAGATTTAACGAAAATGTATAATAATAATTATGACAACATGATACCTATCACACATCCCTGAGCTCATCTTATATTTGCTTGGCTTTAGCTCTTCCCGGCCCCTTTGGAGGGACCAGTTCTGTACCACCATCAATCTGCTTTGCACAAGGGCAATCTAACCGTGACTAGCCTTGGCCTGTCCACTTCAGTTCTTGCCCTGGGTCTTATCTGAAGCAGTGTTATAGAACACCTGTGGGAAACCCTCAACTTGTGCTTCTGTAATGTGGAAATGTGGGGCATTTAAGTAAGGGGTGGGGGACATCTTCGATCAATCAGGAACAGGAGTTGATAGATAAATGCATTCCCTTACTGTCAATTCTGAGCACATTTCATGGGGTCCTCCAAGGGGTTCAGTGAAACCCATCTTGTCACTCGTTAACATTAACCAGTCCTGTTATTGGATCTCTATCCTTCCTATATTCCTACTTCCTGGACTTACCTCCCCAAAATTTATATGCACATGTGTTTTTTTTTTCCAGGCAACATTTTCAAGGAAATCCAGGTTAAGAAAAATAATAGTATTTATTATTTTTGAGCATTCACTACACAGGAAGCATTACATCACACACTCTACAGTGAAATAGCTGAGTTGGTTCAGATAGTTCTCATAGTAAGAGCAAGTATTATTATTCTCATTTTGCAAATACAGAAACAGGTTTAAGAAGTTTAGTGACTTGCCTAAAGCCATACTGTTGGTGACAGAGCTCACATTTAAATGCAAGTTTGTTTGATATTAAAGTCTAACCTCTCATAGCAACAACAAAAAGTTTAAAGGTATACTGTTAGTTTGGTGGGCTTTGTGGAGCTCTCCCCAATGTCTGCCCCCTTTCTCTGTGTTCAGTCGTGTGATTTGGATGGGTTTTGGCCTTGGTTCCTATCCCTGACTTCAGGGGAGGCTCCTATTGGTCTAGACCTGATTAATCCTACCATTCTTGCTACAGTGATTGCCTCAGATATGTCACATCCCAAGCCATTAAAACACATCATTTCTCAGGCCACAGTTCACAAATAAGCTTATAACACAAGATGCTTCCATTAGAGGTTAGTAACCGCTTATCATTGGATTGTGCAGAGCTGAATCTTTGGGCCTCTTTGTCACAGTGAAAAATTATAATAATGGGGAATTGTAACCCCCCCACCATTCTTTTGACATTGTTTCTGTAAGTGCTGACTCTAATATGTAGCTTGTAGACAAACAGCATGTTCGTGTAAGCATCCTAGGAACCGACTTTAAAAGATATACAGGGTCTAGTAGAAGTAACACCTGCTTGAGTGTGGTTGTTAGGGTGATAATATGGGTGTAGTAATTTATAGTTTTAATTTGAACATTTCACCTAAAATGTCATATGGTATACTTGAGTATGATATTGTTATGTTACAGAATTACATACTTACAATTTTGTAATAAAAGATTTTGTAATAAAAAAGGGGCATTACTTGTGCTGAACCCTGTAGACTCTGACCTTCAGGCATCCTAGCTCCAGGAGGTTTGCTCACCTTCAGCTGTGGAGCCAGGAAGACATGAAGCCAGGATGACTAAATGAAGATGATGCATGCTGGACCATCACTTGCCTCATTGGAAAGGACTATGCTCAACTGCTCATAGAGAACTTTTCAACCCCCTTCTTTGATCTCTTTGTTCTGTTCCCCTCTGCCTCCTTCTAAAAACCTCCGCTTGCATCGAGAGGTGGAGATGGGCTTGGAGATGTGTTTCTCATCTTCTCAGGCGATGGGCTATGAGACATGAGCCCTCCATCTTCCAGGTGGCTGATACCTGACAATAAAACCACTTTCCTTTACATCAGCACCTGCCTCTCAAATATTGGCTTTTGTAGTGGCAGGCGGCCAGACCTGGGGTGTTTGGTTACATCTTCTCTAACTGTGCTCACTTACCTGGTGACCTCATCTAGTCTCATGGCTTTAAATACCTCTTATACACCTCCTGCCAGTGTTCATGTGCAGCCCACATTTCTCCTTAAAACTCTAGACTTATTCGTACCTCAACTACCTCTTAGACGTTTCCACTTGGTGTCTAGTACACATGTAACTCTGAACATGTCCAAAAGTGCGCTCCACATCCCCTTTATTCTCACTTCAGTTAATGCCAACTCCGACCTTCCAATTGCTCAGGCCAAAACTTTAGAGACACCCTTGACTTGTCCCTTTTGCTCACACCGATAGCCATTCATTAACAAATGACTGGCTCTACATTTGAAGTGTAATAACATGTATCTGTCCTGTATACATATATGACAGAGACCCAGGAAAACTGAATAACTCTCAGAAATGGCCCAAGACATCATCTTAAATACCATCTCCAGCTAAAGACAAAAGAAGATGTTGGGGGGTGCGTATAGAGGGTGAGGCGGGGAAGACCAGTTATAGGAGGCTGCTAGGAAGAGCACAGTAAACAAGGGCGAGGCTTTTATGCAGATTCAGGTCGTCATAAGTTTCTAGAGATTTGGCGCCATCCTCCTCCTCCTGCTCTGGAGAGGGAGACACGCCTACAAGTGGAGGTTTCCCGTAGAAATATAAATGTCTCTTACAAAAGGGAAACTTACTCAACTTTTAGAGCTTTTCCTATGTCTGCTGTTTCTTAAAAAATAATTAGCCTAAAATAATCCTTATGCCTTAGAGACATATTTTGGAGTGGCAAATTCTCCTTTTCTTCTGAATTCTTGCCCAACTGGTTCCTCTATACTCCCACAGCACACCTCCTACCTGCTCCTATTATAGCACTTACCTTACCTGCTTTGACACTTTTATTTAACCTTTGGAAAATGCTTCCATCATTCATATAGAATTAAGTGGTTATGAATTCAAGGCTGCATTGCATATCCATCATCAGCATCTCAATTAGGCCTTTGGGGCAAGGTCATTTTTTTTTTGGTGATTTTTGAAATGCTCTGGAGGCTTACAGAGCAATATTTAAATAACATTTGTGACAGGGAAGAGGAAGCTGTTTCCATCTTGAACTGACTCATATCCTGTGAGGTCAAATAGTTACTTGGGACACTTTTTATATATTCACATATACCTTGGGTACTGTGACACAGGGAAAGAAAGAGTTCTAGGTCAGCATTTAGGGGGCTGATATTACTTCTGCCTAGTTAACGTTTTCCATTAAATAAGTCACTTATGTTTTTGAGTTATTTAATCTCCCCATGCGGAAGATGGAATAAATGATACTGGCTTACATCCTTCACAAAGCTGTTCACTTGAAATGATATAATTTACAAATGATGGGGTTTTAACTGGTTCCCATGAAATCCTGCTGAAAGGTATGTGGGAACTCCCATGTCCTCTGAATTGTATGTAAAACTGTGTATGTGTGTGTGCACATTCTCTTCCATTTCTTGTGGAACAGAGTCCATACTCCAGTTTTAATCACCTTCTCAAGATGACCCATGTATGGGGGGGGGATGCAAAAAATAATTTTCCTCTCACCTTGCTAAATTCTTCTGGCTGGATTAATAAACAGATTAACAAGTGACAGATCAACAGAAGAAAATAACCAATTTTAATCTGTATGTGATGAGGTGGTGCCGTAAGACTGTGAGACCCAAGGATACATTGGGCAGTTGAGTCTTATGTGCCATTCTGAGCTAAGGAGGACAGTTGTGGTTTTGGAGCAGGCCCTCATCTAAATTACTTTTAGGCAGTTAGGGGGAAGGTCCATTTTTTTTTTTTTTAGTTTTTCTTTTCTTAAAAAGAACCAACTTAAGATAGTATCCCAAAAGGCATATTTTGGGTGACAAAAACTGCTTCCTCTCACCCCAAATAGATCAAGATCTTTTGGGAGAGGTGTGGTAGGCAGTTAGACACGAGCAGAACAAACAAAGATGATGGGCCAGGGCAGAAAGCCTCTGGTGCCTAGCTCGGGCAAAACTGGGAAAGCAAGCACCTCACCCCCAGGGAAACCTCTCTTCCCCTAGCATATCATTAGTCATTTGGTTTAGACCCCCTGATCTTTCCTAGGTCATTAGTTTGGGCCCTCCTCTGACCTTTCCTTCCCTGCCATGATACTAGTCAGGCAGGTTAGACCACTCTTAGAAGGGGAATGAACAAAGGGGTCAGAGAATAGCCCTTAATTGTTAAACCCCCAGGACAATGGGGTTTGTATCAAATTTCAGCTCCAGGCCCAGAAAAGCAGCAAAACCGGACAAGCAACTCCATGGCTGACTTTAAAACCAGGGGCATTGACTAATGACCCCCTGCCCTAACACCACCAATTATTGAAGACCAGGACCTTGAAAGGACACACCTGGGAAGATCAAAGACCTCTTCCTCCATGACTGTACCTTCTCCTGTCTGCCTCCCCTGCCTCCAGGCACATTACCTTTACCTTTCCGTCTCTTGAGTTCTGAAGGCCCCTTCTTTTGCCTCTGTAACTTGTTTCCTGAGTCCATTTCTTTGATCACTTACTTCTTCTACCTTTGTGACTTTCTAAGTAAACTTTCTCTTCAAGTTTGAGTCTTGGTTCTGACTTCTTTCTTAGTCAGAACTCAAGTATCAAGATTCTGAACCAAGGTCTGGTCTGACTCCACTGGTCTAACACCTGGTGCTATTCTCACTGCCGACAGAAGTATTTTGTAAACTATAAAATACCATTTACGTAAAAGTACCATCTACTGGACTCTTTAAATCATCCTCAATGATCTTGTGTATAAGGACAGGGACTCTTTAGAAAGAAATTATGACTTTAGTCTTTAAACACAACAATGAATCAGTAAGCTGTGTATGCCCATAATTGGTTAGTAAGGTTGGTAAATGTGGCTCCACAGAAAGTTGTCAAGCACATATAGTTCAATAATCTTGATACTTCTCTAATCTAGGCATGACTATGAAGTTCTGAAGGCCAGTGAGGTGTCTACCACCAAAATATCTGAATATCTCTCTTACTGTAATTCTTCAAACACAAAAGTTCATACGTTGAAAATTTTCTTCCAGTCTGGTTTCATCCTCCCTCATTCTCTTCCTCCTTCACTCCTCTCTCTGCCTTTCTTTTTTGCTTCTTTCTTTCCCTAGACATTAACTGAATGCCCAGTGGACCTTGAATAGCACAGTGCTGGCACCAGTTCCTGGGGGAACCGTGTCCTGTGAGTGCGGAAACGGCACACCCTGGTCCCAGGAAGTAAGTGCAGGACTGGGAGGTGGAAGCTTGTCTGGGAGCCCAGCTCTGCTATTCAAATCACTCTGTGACCCTCTGTCTGTCACTTAACCTGCTGTGCTGCTATTTGCTCATCTGTAAAATTGCCTTCCCTCTTGGGATTCTTGTGAGGATAAAAGAAAATAATAGGTGGCAAAGTGCACTGAATGGGGAAAGTCTAATACTAAATCAAAGTGTTATCATTTTAGAAGTTTATCCCTGAGTAGTGCTGACACCGACATATGGAAGTTAAAGCTGCAATTAGGGGACCGCTTCATCTTTAATCCACCAATAATAGAGCATTCTTCAAGCAGTGACCCAATTTCAGGTGCCCTATGGTTATTTGCAACTTTTCTTCTTATTCTTGGTATAAGGACAGTGACTCAGAATTTTTGAGGACAATTCTGTTAGGAGCTGGTCTGCAGTCTTGCTTCCTTAAGTATGGATTCAGAGAAGGTATCATTACAGCTATTGGGAGCTTTATTTACAGAGGTAGTCCTGTGTGATGGTTTTGCTCACTTTAATAAATCTTGACTGAGGCCCTGTTATAGGACAGATCTTGGGGATACAGAGATAGGAAATAGCCATCCTAGACCAGAGCAGACATTAAGAAAGTGCCTTCAAAGTGATGGGAATAGAGTCATAACAGATCTCCTTTAGTGAACATACACTACATGCTAGGTACAGTGCTAGAGCTTTTCAGAAATTATTGTTTTTAAGCCTCCCAACAATAAAACGAGGTAGGTAATTCTATACCCATTTTCAGAAGGGACATCTGAGCTTCAAAAATGTTAAGTAACTTGGCCAAGATGATGCAGCTAGTAGGATTCAGCCCGGATGGACATAAATTTCACCCATTGACTTGTTGGTGCCCTGAGGAAACCCAGAAAATCTTGGCCCCCAGTGGGTCGGAAAAGCAACCAACGGATAGTCCTGAAGACTCAGTGGAGCGATGTGCGTGTCTAGTGCTGGAGGTTGGTATACATTCCCTTTAACATCTGGATTTTGGAAAACCAGATAAATGTTTATCAAAGAAGCCTTATTATCTTCTGGATATTTCTAAGATACAAACAGGTAAACATAACCCTCAATTTCCATAATTCAAATCTCAAATTTCTAAAAAAATAAAATTCCTTTTCTCATGAAAGTTATATATTTGGTGAACCAAGCTAATCAAGTGTTAGCTGTATTAATGGGTGCCTCTTGTGCACTCAACTCTGACAGTAAAATTAACAAAGACCAGATTAGGCCAGGGCTTTATTTGTGTATTTCTCGCATCAACAGTATTCTTTAGTAATGATGTCTCCTTATCCTCCTGATAATTATTTATTCCCAAAGTTCCACTGTGACAGCTTAATTCCTTTACCTGTGAACTTTGTATTCTATTATGTTATAAGTGTACCTTGAGACCAGTAATCTTTTAAATCAGAAATTGATAAACAATAACCCATGGGCAAAATCCGCACTGTGACCTATTTTTGTATAGCTTGTGAGAGCTAAGAATGGTTTTTATATTTTTAAAGGATTGTTTTTTCTTAAGAATGTGTAACAAAGACCATATACAGGGTGGGGCAAAAGTAGGTTTATAGTTGTTTGAATGGAAAATAATACAATAATTAATAAATAATACAAGAAATAACTGTAAACCTACTTTTGCCCCACCCTCAAATATTGACAGACAGAGCCTCAAATATTTATTATCTGGCTCTTTAAGAAGTTTGCTGACCTTGCTTTAAATTATGAATGATTTATTTCCTCAGGTATGGGCAGGTTTTTAAGAAGAAGAGAGATAGGCCTTGTGGGCCCCGATTATATGTTTTTTACCAACTGAGGAGCTGCACCGCTCAGCTCTCCCTTCAAAAGAAAATTTCTGCTCTCAAGGACTGCAGTTCCCGTCTGGGACTCCTCCACGATGGGCCTCACTGTTGAAGCTGAGGCCACGTTCTTCCTGGGCAACGATGGATCCCAGACTATGCCACCTAAAATGTGCATCTTTGACATAAGGATTACTTTGAGCCAAAAGCTATTGAGAATGAGCAACTGCAGGAAAAGCTTGAAGGGGTACAACTTTTTCTTTTTTAAAGGAAATTTACACGTATCAAGGAAATTTCCATGTCCAAAAGGTGTATCTCCTGTCCTATACCAGGAGGAGGATGACTCTGAACAACCCTCAGCAATGGAGCAAAGGTTTTTTTAAATTTCCATAAAAAACCTTACTAAACAATCCTTTTTACTTAACTTTCCTGGGCACCTTCCACCTTTGAAGTCACTTTATTTTTTATTTTTTTATTGTTGTTCAAGTATAGTTGTTTTCATTTTTACCCCACCATAAGCCCCTGTCCCACTCATCCCTGCCTCCCACCCTTGAACCTACTCCCTTTGGCTTTGTCCCAGTGTCTTTAATAAATGTTCCTTGATGAACCTTCTCTTTTATTCCTCTCCCTCCTCCTCTTTGGTAACTGTCAGTTTGTTCTTTATTTCAATGTCTCTGGTTGTATTTTGCTTGCTTGTTTGTTTTGTTGATTAGGTTCCACTTACAGGTGAGATCATATAGTATTTCTCTTTCACTGCCTGACTTATTTCACTTAACATAATGCTCTCCAGTTCCATCCATGCTGTCATGAAGGGTAGGAGCTCCTTTCTTTCTGCTTCATAGAATTCCGTTGTGTAAATGTACCACAGTTTTTGATCCACTTGTTTACTGATGGGCCCTTAGGTTGGTTCCAGCACTTGGCTATTGTAAATTGTGCTGCTATGGTGGGGTGCATAGGTTCTTTTGAATTGATGTTTCAGGATTCTTAAGGTATAATCCCAGCAGTGGAATTTCTGGGTCAAAAAGCAGTTCTATTTTTAGTTTTCTGAGGAAATTCCATACTGTCTTCTATAGTGGCTGCACCAGTCTGCATCCCACCAATAGTGCACTAGGGTTCCCTGTTCTCCGCATCCTCTCCAGCACTTGTTTGTTGATTTGTTTATGGTGGCCATTCTCACTGGTTTGAAGTGGTAGCTCATTGTGGTTTTGATTTGCATCTCTCTGATGGCTAGTGATGCTGAGCATCTTTTCATATGTCTCTGGGCCCTCTCTGTGTCTTCCTTGGAGAAGTGTCTGTTCAAGTCCTTTGCTCATTTTGTATTTGGGTTGTTTGTCTTCCTAGAGTGGAGTTGTGTGAGTTCTTTATGTATTTTGGAGATCAAACCCTTGTCTAAAGTATCATTGGAAAATATATTTTCCCATATGGTTGGTTCTCTTCATGTTAATGCTGCTTTCTTTAGCCATGCAGAAGCTTTTTATTTTGATGAGATCCCATTTGTTTATTCTTGCTTTATGTCCCTTGCTCTAGGGGACATATTAGTGAAAAAAATTGCACCTTCCTATAACATTTTTCCCTTGACCAGAAGCCCACATGTCCTTTGTCTTTGTTTAGCCTAAGATGGTTTTCAAGTCCAAGTGCTAACGACCTCTTTGGGTTACTTATCGCTAGGTTCTCCCATGTGTATGTGTGTGACACACTTGTCACTAAACCTCTGTTTGTCTTTCTTTCATTAATCTGCTGTTAGCCAGTCTGATTTACAGGCCCCTGTCAGAGAACCTGAAGTGGGTAGAGGAGAAAGAGATTTTTCTTCCCCTATAGCAGCCTCAGCAGCGTCTGACCATGACAGGTGTCCGTGGGTTATCCTAAACTGCAAGTAGCAGCCTTACTGACAATTTAGCATTGGACTGGACACAGGAGGTGAGCAAGAAAGGAGAACGGATATCAATATAAGATTGGGGATGGCAAAATATAATTTGATTTGAACATTGTATGACAGTTAGATTGCATAAGTTAAGGAAGTTATCTCTAGGGTTACCAGATTTTGTAAGTGAAAGGTAGGATTTCCAGTTAAATTTGAATGTCAGTAAACAACAAATCTTTTAGTACACGTATGTTCCTCAGTGTACGCATTTCTCAAATGGGAATGGCAGAGTAGATTGCCTGGTAGAGGAATCCTGTATTGGATGAAGACAAAGAAAATATTTTTGTATGAGTATGGCTCAAATATTTTGTGGAATATACTTTTACTGAAAAATTATTCCCTGTTAACCTAAAATTCAAATCTAACTCTGTGACCTTTATTTTGACTGGCAACTCTAATTATGCTATTATCCCCTTAAAGAAAATCTATTGAAACACAAATCATGTCTTCATTCATCAGAAAGACTAGTCCTTTAAGGTTGGATAGGAATCTG
Source organism: Glossophaga mutica (assembly GCA_039655065.1). NCBI lineage: Eukaryota > Metazoa > Chordata > Mammalia > Chiroptera > Phyllostomidae > Glossophaga > Glossophaga mutica. The sequence continues at coordinate 77,236,812 of CM077303.1, forward strand.
GGATTCTTTTGTCTGAATGTGTTTATTTTTAGAGGACGGTAGGAAGTGTCTTGTTCTGGGTCACGGGGCAAGTTAGTCTCAAACTAAGCCTAGGCCCTGATCTCTCTGACTCAGAGTTTAGAGCTCTTTCTATTCCACTATTCAGTCCCCTTCCAAAAAAGACACATTTCCGATACCTGTCATTCAGGGCCATTCTTTTAAGTTTCACTTGCGTCTTCTTCTTTCTGTCCCTTTTCTTATCAAATAGATCTTCATCATTAAATGGCTTTTTTATCTTTGTTGGCAGACAATCTGAGTAGTTGGTAAGTAGACTTCACAAAATGATAAACCTGTCTGCTTGGGTTCATATATCTATATTTCTATTTCAAGATTAAAATAGCTACTGCATAAAATTCAGAAAGTGTTAAAAGGTACAAAGAAGAAAATTAAAATTACCCATAATTTTCCAAAGTATTCTGCAGAAAGATTGGGCCAGTAAGTAACTGATGAACAATATATGGGAGGATGCTTTCCCTGTACCTTTGTCAACCATGGTTATTGGTGATTAAAAAAAAAAAGTGTTCCTAAGAGAACAAAACAATGATGTAAGGTTATTTGACTTTTATTTCATTGGTAACAAAAGAGGGGTCAATTTTTTTCATACATTTATAGGCCATTTATACTTTTTTATAGTGAATTGTTAATTTTTCTTTTTACTTATATATATTTTTCCCATTGGAATGTTCGTTTTCTAACTAACTGGAATTTAAAAAATATATTAAGATTCTTAATCTTTTATTTTTTTGTGTGCCAGAAATATTTTCTCTAGTTTGTCCTTAGCTTTTAATTTTTTTTGAATGTTACTATGCAAAAATCATGAGTTTGTATGTGATTAATTCTATCAATTTTTCTTAATAATCTTCAAATATACTGAGGGTTTCTTTCATTTGCAAAATATAAATACTCACTTGCATTTTTCTTCATTTTTTTGATGAACAAATTCACTTGTTTGCATTTAGTTAACTCTTTAATCCAGCCTGAATTTTTTGTGTGCAATTTTCTTCTTGGTTTTTGGAATCTGGGCATTTTAAACACATTTAAAGAAAAATAATCTGGAATAAAAACAGATTTTTTTTTTTTTACATGCAATGATTTCATCCGTTTTTGCATATAAGAAGTACATATGCAAAGAATGTATAAACATTATGACCCTCAGGGCTGCCTCAGGGGAGAACAGTTCTTTAACATCTTAATGCTTCAAAGGACCTGGGAACAAACAAGGTTGTTTTGTTTTTTCTATTGACCTATTATATTTGCATAATCTTTTCTGATGTCACGTAGAAGAAGAGAGAAGACTCGTTATGGCATCAGAAGGCAGAACTAGGACAGATGGGTGCAAGTTGCAGAGACAGAGCTCAGCTCACAGTAGGGAAGGCAATGCTGCCTAGAAGTCATTGTTCTGACCTTGCAGCCTGAGCCTGCACAGAGGCTGTGTGGCTTTCCTCAGAGAGATGCCCTTTTTAGGATGGATGCCTTGTGATTAGAGTTAATGGGCATGTTCTCCATTATCCTGAGAACAATGTCTTTTAGTTAAACAATTTAAACCTTATTGTTCTAGTTACTATGTATGTATCTTAAAACTAGGTGCTAAGAGAACAATTTTAATTTGCTCATGATTTCGCAGGTCAGGAATTAGTGTTAATTTTGGCTTGGGATCTCTCAGGACGCTGCAGTTAGTGGCTGGCTGGCCTGATTCATCAGCTCTAGTGGGCCGGATGGTCCTCCACATGGGTCAGTCGCATGGCTGGCAGTGGATGTTGGCTATTGACTGGGAGCTCAGTGAGGACTGTAGACTCCTACATGAGGTCTCTTGAGCATGGTTGTCTTAGGGTAGTCAGATTTCTTAAATGGTACCTGGCTTCCCCCAGAGCAGGTGTTTCAAGACAACCGGGTAGAAGCTGAATAGTCTTTTCTGATGTAGCCTTGGGCATCACATAGCATGACTTCTGTTTTGCTGTGTTGGTTGAAGCAGTCACAAGCCCACCCAGATTCAAGAAGAAGGATATACACTCCACTTCTTATTGGAAGGAGTGTAAAAATATTTGAGACCATTTTTTTTAACTGGCCTATCTATTGACAACATTTTCTGTTTTCTGGCTTCTCATCTTTGTGACTCTACTATGCTTTGTTTCAGTGCAGAGATATAATAGGGTTTGAAGGAGTTTGCCAAAGGAAGACATATGACTTCTGTTGGTTTATAGTACTTTTCAAGCAAACCGTTTGGAGAATTTTTTTTATTTTAAGTTTACACTGAGTTACTGTGTTTAGACTTGTGGAATGTCAAACACATAATCACACTCTAATTTCACTATGTGTTCATTTATTTCCAGACAAACTCTAATTTAGCTACTGAGAGATGGCACAAATATGTTAGTTACATTGTTCCTGAGCTCCATTTAAATTTTCTACGCCAGAGTTCTAAGGTTGACCTTGATTGCTGGCCCGTGACTCTCCAAGATGACAGGCTGAATCTGCTATTCTTTTGTGGATTTCTGGGATCGATCCACTGTGACCCCAGACGTGGTTCAGTGTTTGGTTAGAACCCTTGTATACAGGCTACGTGATTCAAGGAGTGCTATAAAGAATTCCTTCCCCACACGGAATGTCCTTTAAGTTTCTATATGCCTTTTGTACAAAACCTTTAGAGGCTAGATAGGCTAAATGGGCAAGAGCCCAAACAGTCAAAGTGGAGAATCCTGAGTTACAAATAAGTTAATGTAATTCAACTACCATTGCCACAACCTGGAAACTGAGGAGTCAGGCAGTCAGCTTCGGCATTTGCTGTCTGGTTGCATCTGCAGAGCTGCTGTGCCTGCTTTAATTAGGGCACATTTACGGTTCCAGAGGGGTGTGAACCAAGCATCTATTTTGTTGGTTTATGTTTGAATAACATCACACTGACCTAGGGTTTATTTGAATCAACTGCTCTGCAGTGCAGATGACTTTTTGTTACCTTGCTCCAGCAGCCTGTCAGGGACCCACAGCCGTGGAGTGAGGGTGGAGTGAAGCTGTGTAACAGCCCCTGCAGTGCTGAGCTGTGATGCATCTTTAAGGGGGTGGCAACCACGACCACAGGATTTGGCCTAACATGACAGTGAAAACTGGATATGGTGAGTTAAATCTCCCTTTTTTTTTTTTTTTTTTGACCTACTTTAGAAGCCTTTCTGCTGTTCAAGTTAAAAAAAAAAAAGAGTAAATGGGCTGGGCAGAAAACTCTAACTACAAAATACATCGTAAGTTCAATGAATCGTTTTGAAGGACCATTTCTCTCAATAAAACATGCATTTGCTCTATGATAAGCGGTCATTATCTTGCTTTGCAAGCAAGAACTCCCCTATTTACCCCTTTGCTTCCTAATCTATGCGTTTTGTTCTTTCATAATGTTATGTCTAGCTCCTAGGTTACCTCAACCTTGGAGATTGTCTACTGCCCTAAACGGAAAAGGTGCCAAAGTTCTCTGGCATTAGCAAATGTTGGCCCAACACAAGGCCCTTCTCCTGAGACATCTCTTGTATTCATGAGTCATAGCTACCCCAGCTGGCCCAGTGCTCCTACCTTTGCCCTCCTTTCCTTGAGTTCATTACCTGTTTGCTCCATGAAACACCCAGGGATGCGACCACTGAACATTGTTCAGCTGTCAGATGATACTTGCTTAGCATAAGACATTCAGGAACACTTTCCTATCCAAGTGATAAAGCACAGAGTCTGTGTATTTCTCCCTAGAAACCAGGAATTGGGCACGATTGTGTTTTTTATCCTTTTGAGGTCTACATTTCATTAATTCATCTAGTACATATTTGCTGTGTGCTTAATATGTGCAAGGTGCTAGAACACAGCAAAAACACTTGATATCAAAAGTGTTATGGAGAGAAATTAAGCAAGACCATGCAACAGAGAGTGACCAAGGATCAGGGATTGAGAAACAAGCATAAATTCGGTAGTTAGAAAAAGACATCTTTAATGGAGTGGAGACCTACAGAACAAGAGATTAGTTAGCCAAAGATCTGAGGGAAAGAATATTCCAGATAGATGAAGTATGTAAAGGTTCTAAGTAGAAAAGGATCCTGATACGTGCACATGGGCAGAGGTGAAGTGACACGCATATACCTTACAGTGGGATCACCATGCTAAGTCTAGTACCCATCTGTCACCATGCAAAGTTATCATAACAGTGAACATTTTTCGAAGTAATTGTAACAATTTCCACTTGCATTAGCAGTGTGTGAGAGTGAAGGTTGTTCCAAAGCCTTGACGGCACTTGGTATTGTTGGTCTTTTCCACTTTAATCATTTTGATTGCACAAGTGGCATCTCATTGTAGTTTTAATTTGCATTTCTCTGATGAATAATCAATTCAAACACAATTTCATATTTTATTACCTACTTGGGCATTCTTTTTTGTAGAGAGTCATTTCTAGCCTTTGGATCATTTTTCTAGTCTATTTCCTATTTTTTCTTACTGGATTTTAAGAATACTTTTTATATTCTATCTGCTTTTTATCAGATATGTGTGTTGTGAATATACATTTTCACTCTTTATGTTCCCTTGTCATTCTGGTGTCTTATATAATAAACAGAAGTAATTAATATTGGTATAGTCAAGTTTTTATGTTTTACCTTTGTGGTTAATTTTTTAAATGTCTTATTAAAAATCTTTACCTACTTAAGGTCACAAAATTTTTTATAATATATTTTTCTTTAAAATATTTTTTAATTTCCTTTTCCACATTTAGTTGTACATTGCATTCAGAATTTGTGTGTGTGTGTGTGTATTTTCTCCCTCTGTGGATATTCACTTGACCCAGTTTTCAAAAATCCACTCTTATCCCACAGCAGCACAGTGTTACTTTTGTTGTAAACCAGGTGACTGTACATGTCTAGGTTCATAAAGGTTTTCAACATTGAAAGCATACCCATTCCTCCATCAAATGGCTACCATAAAAAACAGATACTTAAAGTTGAAATATAACTTAAAAGTCTTCTAGTCCAGTGGTTCTCAAAATGTTGTCCTGGAACAGCATCGGCCTTTCCTGGGAATTTACTAGAAACACAAACTTTAGGGCTTACTACCGCAGGCCTACTGATTCAGAAACTCTAGCAGTAGAGCTCAGAAATCTGCATTAGCAAACCCACCAGGTGGTTGTAATTCAAGTTCAAATTAGAAAAAAACCCTAGCTCACCTTCTATTTACAGATGAAGGCACTGAGGGCAATTCAAACAATGGGTAGTTTTGTGTTAGTTAGAATTAGAATGAAGAAAATATATTAATTTTACTGTTATAAAGCAAATTCGAGAATTTTAACATATTTGGCATTTCTAACCTGAACAAAATGGTTAATTACAATTAGTATAATAGAAATTTATTGGGAGTGGAGATTTTTGGGCCAACAGGGGAAATGCCCCAAAAGCAGAAAAGTGATGGGCCGAGAGATTTCTCCAGGATTTTTCAAGCTGTTGTTTATGAAGTGTACCCATCTCTTACAAGTTTTTCAGACCTCCTTTGGTCTGAAGTATAATTTCGTTGCTTGAAGGATAGTTTCATTATCCTTCTCTGTATACCTTAATATTGAAGCGAGTACTCCCAGAACCACAGAGACGCCAGCCCCTCCCGGGTGCCAGGCTCTGCAGCTGGCCGGTGGGTTATGTAGTGGATGCTCCTGATCAGGCTCTGCGCCTGCACTGTCACCTCCTTCAGATCCTGGAATGAGCTCTCATCCCAGAGGCAGCTACAAGTTCTTCATTAGAAGAAGAGATGCAGCAGATGTGTAGAAGTCATGTGAATTGATGCACTTTACTTCTCTTGTGTGCTGCTTAGAGGCTGCTTTTTTAGAAAGCAGATGAGATGATCTGGGACTTGCCTCTAAAATACTTTTAAATCTCCACTGAATAGAATGAGCAGAGAAAAGAACAGAGAGAGGCATTCAAGGCTTTTCAAACTGAGCTAAACTTCTGCTCATATGCTTGCTAGCCAATTGATATTTTGCCACTCATTTGCCTTACTCTAAGGCTGCATCTTCACGAAAGGCAATCTGGGAAATATGCAAATCAATTAAAAAGAGCTGGGTTTTCTCTTTCTCTCTGTGTTCTGAGAGTTTAGGGCAAGCATTTGAATTCTCTTGCTTTCTTGCCAGACTGTTAACTATTTCTTAGAAACTTAGCTTTGTGAGACTTTCTAATGAAAAATGAGTCAATATTTTCAGGACCGCACATGAAAAGGAAATCCTAAACCATAAGGTATTGCTAGTATTATTGTTATTAAATTATAACTTCTCTTGGAAATTACCTTTTCCCTCTTTGCTTCTATTTTAATATGCTAGCTTTTCATAACCTTCACATTATTTGTTTGCAGAGTAAGTAGAGTTAATGCTTCACATTTAACAGAATTTTTCATCTTCAAAGAATTCTTCAAATAAGCTAATTGAAAGGAAGCTAACATTAGAGTACAAAGTTAAAATGTAAAAAAAAAAAAAAAAAAAAAAAAGGCCTCTAAACATGGACCTAGAAAGATAATGGCAAAAAGCACATCAATCAAAACCGTATTTATGAGAATAAATTGAAGGTTTGCAGCAAAGTCTGTCTGGAGGACTGGGTGCCAGGAAGGATTATGAGCATGTTGGGTGTGTATGCTGTACACTCTCTTGCATTTTATCAGTTAGGGCATTTAAACTTTGAAAAACTTCCACTGGTGCTGCTGATTAACAATTGTAAGACCAGGCCCTTGTCATTTTCTCACTCTCTTGCTACTTGTAGTCACAATTTGGTAAATGGAAGTTTTTTAAGGTTAGAGCTGGATGCTTGAAGAATCTGCAAACTCCACTCTTATGGAAAGTTGGGGTCCATTTAGATGAACAATTGACCTGGCTTTTGCAATGGTACTTGGCTTTTTGGATTTGCTGGTTTGATTCTGTTGGCACTATGCCTAGGCATTTTCCCAGCTCACAATGGAAGGAAATAACTTACTTGAATTGGAGAGCTCCACGGATCTGTAGGTAATGCGAGGCCAGATACCTTCACTGCTCTACCACAGTGTCTTGTACAATCCCCAGTTCAGGGAATACATCTACTTGATATTTGTAGAGTGAATAAATAAGCTTATGAATCACCTTGGGTCCCTCATAAAACTCTCAGATGGTTAATATGAAAGGCAACCAGTCATGATCCTGTGCCTGCTTGATCTTCTCTTTTAATGAGTGATTTTAGAAAATATAACTCATTCAGCAGCCAGGTTTCTTCTTGTGTGATTACAAAGTCCAGGTATGCTGCTAACCCCATACAAAATATCCATTTTCTAATGGAAGTCTCTTCTGTACACGCACCCCCCCCCCCGACCCCTGCCACCAAGCCATAAAACTTGGCCAGAGTACCTCATCAGGAAAATAACATCTTGTTATTAATAAAACCTAGGCTCTCAGTGGTTGGTAGTAGAGGGAAATGAGAAAGATCTTTGAGGCTCTAATTCTTATCTCCTGAATTTTACCTGACCCTTGGGCATCTTGAGAGACTTGGGCCTGGCATCTCCATGTAGAACTTCTATATATTTTCACCTCTGTACCATTCTGGCCACATGTAAATACCTGATTCCATATTCTTGTATGATGAGACAAGGCCAACAGGGACAGTTTTGTTTTTTCCTTCTTGTGCAATAAGGCAAGTGGTTAAGAGTGTTTGTAGCACTGGACAGACTTATGTTCAAGTCACTGTCACTTTTTCATGGTCTGACTCTGGGCAGGTCGCTTTACTCCTTTGAATCTCACTTTCTTTATCTATGGAACAGAGAAACATATAATACCCATTTTCTGGGACTATTGTGAGCAGTGAATTAGAAGAAAGAGTGGTCTCAGCAGGAAAATAACAGAATATAGCAAAACAAGCCTAATACCCATATAAGAGGTATGTGTAAATAGCAGCAATGGGAACATTTCATTATATCTGAAACTTTTTCTCATTATTGTGAGATTTTCCCCATTACTTTCAAATGTGCTTTCCCACACACAATTAAGAGAGTTATTTTGTGTCCCATTCTCTTTCTTAAACCATCTGGGCAGCATCTTCTCTGGCAGAATAGCTCATCCCTCTCAAACGGTAATATAAACCAGGAGACAGGCAAGGGTGACTCATAGCAAGGGGTACCTTCATGGCATGGCAGATGGAAGGGGCATGACTTAGATACTGCTGAGCAGCTCTCGTCCAGAGACAATTCCAACACCACAGGGGCTTAAAGAAGAGGAAATGCTCTTCCCCTTAAGGGAGCAGATACTGAGCGGGTCTTCAGCAATTTTCATGCCCCTGCTCCATTCCAGGAAAGATTAGGAGTATCACAGAAGAGATTTCACTTGGAAACTTTTTGTGCTTATCTCGGGGGGTTAAACGAAAATAAGAAATTGAAAAAAATACATCGTTGACCATTGAAAGTTGCTCCACGCAGTTGGGGCCTATAGAACAAGAGACCTACGGGAGGCAGATTCCATAAAGATTAAGGCAGAAACTTTGGCTTATAATGGCCTGGGTTTAAATCCAGATCTTGGGCATGCACTTTAATCTGTTTAAATTGTAGTCTTTAAAAGGGTGATGGTGCCCTGGCCAGGTGGCTCAGTTGGTTGGAGTATTGTTCCATACACTGAAAGGTTGTGGGTTTGATTCCCAGTCAGGGCATGTGCCTGGGTTGCAGATTCAGTCCCTGGTCTGGGTGTGCATGGGAGGCAACTGATGAACGTTTCTCTTCTACAGCGATGCTACCCCTCCCTTTTCTTCTCTCTCCGAAAGCAATGAAAAAATGTGTTCAGGTGAGAATAAAAATAAAAATAAAAAACGGTGACAGTATCTACTTTAGTATAGATATCTACCTTATGGTATAATACTATCTATCTCGTAGTAGATACTATGAGACAGTACCAAATAGTATCTACCTTATAGGTTGTTCATAGATTAAATAAAACAATGTATGTAAGCACTTGGAATTTTATAGTGCTCATTAAACATAGCAAAATGTATATTTTTTACTTCCTGGGCCACAAAGAAGTTCCTAGAAGGAAGAAGGGGCCTTTAAGAGCTCCGGCAGATGCTGAGGCAGGTCAGTTACAGTTTTGATTTGGAAGTACCACATTTTGCCGTGTATAACATGCTCCCATGTATAATGCGCACCCACATTTCTGGCCCAAAGTTTCAGGAAAAAAACCTTTCATTTTAATTTTTTAATTCAATTTTTTATTTTATTATGTTTAGAAACAAAACTGATTGTCATATTCCAGAGTATTATTTTGCATACAGATATCGTTATTGCTTTCTAGACTTACACTTTTAATGCATAAGCATAAATAAAAGAATTAAAAACATTTATATAGATACAGAACTAGTACTACCCATGTATAATGTGCATCCTTATTTTTCTCTCAAAAATTTGGGCAAAAAAATATGCATTATACACAGTAAAATATGGTAATAGCTCCAGCTAGTGACAGATACTGTTCTTGAAATCCTTCTCAGTGACGGTGAGAAAGGCACACGACTCTTTCCCCTTCCAACTCATCCCCTTTTCATGGCATAATAGACGTTAAGTAACAGTCTTAAAAATATAGTTCAGGGGCATGTATTCTCAGGTGGCATGATGGTTAATTTTGTATGTCAGCCTGACTGGGATAAGAGATGCCGTGATAGCTGGTGACAGGTTACTTCTGGGACTGTTTGTGAGAGTGTTTCTGGAAGAGATTAGCATTTGGATTGGTGGACTGAATAAAGATCACCCTCCCGAATGTGGACAGACATCATCCAATCAGTTGAAGATCTAAACACAACAGAAGGGTGGAGGAAAGGCAACTCCATTCGTTCTGCTTGCGCTGGGACATCCTTTTCCTGCCCTTGGATGTTGGTGCTCCTAGTTCTTAGGCCTTTAGACTCGGACCTGAATTTACACCATCCACCTTCTGTACTTACTTTCAAACTCAGCCTGCATCTTGGCGCATTGGCTCCCCTGGTCCCCAGACCTTCAGAACTAGAACTAGAATTATACCACTGGATTTCCTGGGCCTCCAGCCTGAAGATGGCAGATATTGGGACTTTTCATCCTCAATAATCATGTGAACTAATTCCCCATTCTATCATCTATCTATCTATCTATCTATCTATCTATCTATCTATCTATCTATCACCTCCTATTAGTTCTGTTTTTTGGAGAACCCTGAGTAAGGCAGGTGGAATAAATAAATCCCGAAAGATCTACCTGGCTTAATCTACTCAGAAAGGACTTGGAATCATTTTTTCATTTAGCTTATTAACAATACTTATGGGATCGATGTGGCTTAACTCCATCCATAATACAGGGCAAACAGAAAAGAAAAGATCTTCTTTAGAGAAGGATCTTCTTGGGATCATAGGTCATGCCCTGTGTCTCTGATTCTGAGATCTGATTCGGCCTTGCCTGCTTAGACCAGTGGCGCTTTTTGTTCCTCCTGATTCTCTGTCTTATGTGGGTTCAAGTTCTCATGTACTAAGTTCCTTGGCTTTGTCATCTGTTAGCTTCCCTGCCTCCCCACAGAGTCAGATCCCCTGTTTGATATATCAGTCAGAACTCTGTTTAGAAAACAGAAGCCACTCTAGGTATTTTGAGCCACAGTGATTAAACACAAGGAATTACATGTTTCCCAAATCATTGGGAGACCGAGGGGAAGAGGTTCTAACCTTGGACTCCAGGGATGACTCCTAGAATATTGTATTGCCTCTGAGTCTCCGACTAGAACAACTGATTCCAGAAGACATTGGCAAGATTGCAGTCAGTGGATCGAACAGTTTCCTCTGCTTCCACCACTGCCATGGGTGAATGGCTCTTCAACGAGCCTGTGACGGAATCTGGCTGCCGTCTCCCCTCTGCATGCCTCCTCACACCCAGGAAGCTGGAGAATGAACACAGAACAATGTGGTACACAAACTTGATAGTTTCATGGCCTGGTTGCCCAAGAGGACTTGCTTCTGTCTTTCAGATCTCATCCAAGTTCACCTGATATATAGAGTCTAATTCATGTCCAGCATCTTGGCTGCATGAGAGAATGGAAAATCTGATTTTTAGCTTTTTTGCCTACACAGTATAGGAAGGCACACTGAAGGAATTCCGGAAGGTAATTAGCTAGTATTTGGAAAAGAAGATAGAAGATTTCGGCAGATCAGGGATTGAGTTCAGGTTATTCGTCAGCTATAGTTATAGAGTAGAATGGTTACCAGGGATCCAGAAGTAGGGGAATCAGGCAAGAGAGATGAAAAACCAGCTTTGGGAAACTGGGTGGCAGATGGTTGTGAGCCTAGGTAAAGAGTACAGCCAAAAGTTGTCATGGTTCAAGCAAAAGGAAAGTAAAACATGTGAAAGCCTAGTGACAGAAATGGCAATTGACCAACGCCAGCTGCTTTTGGAACTGTGGGCTCTGGTGCCTTCCTTGTCCAGAACCTCAAGGTACTGCAGGTAGAGGGACACAGGCCCGTTTCATTTGCTGCAAGAGGGAAAGAGAAAGGCAGAGAACAAAGACATCTGGACACCAAGTCACAGATCCCACCTGACCCTCAGGACCTTTCTGGCTCCCCCTACTGGCTAGAATAAGTTTGTACTACAGCCATACTCATCCTCCCTACTTTCTGCAGTGCTTCTTCAGGATGCAAACTCTTACTTATGCTATACTGAGGTCTGTCTTCTTACATAAAAGCAGTGTAGCTGTGTTGTGAGTGTACTGTTAGAAATATTACAGATAGAATTATGTGGGGCTGACTCAATGATAACATATATTAACTACTCCCTTATCAAAAAAACAAAGTTCTAAGCACCTTTAAGAAGCATATTGCATAAAAATTTCCAAAGTAGTAAAAACAATAGCAAAACAATAGTTAGCATTAAAATGAAAATACAGAAGATAATAAAAATGAATATGTATATCAGCACATGTATGCACACACACACACAAATCATTTTAAATTGAGACAAAGTACAACAACAAGATCCCATAACCTGAATTCTTAAGGCTTAAAAGGTAAAAAGTAGCAAGCAGTACTCACATTCCAAAAATTACTTTCTTGGCAAAATAAAGTCTTTTTATGAAAGGAGTTCTTCAGCAAGCACATTTTGGCAATTGACACCCCCTGAGCACCATTTGTGAAAAACATATATTTTTTTTGCTGTAATTTGATGAAGCGGGAAGTGGAAATCGATAGGATGTTGCCAAATGCATTCTTTGGCGATGCCCCCACCTTTTCTCTTTCTCTCCTTTGCTCCTGTTGTGTAGTAGATGAGAGATAGGAGGAGCCCAGAACACAATATATAGATTTCTTTTACTAGCACAAAAAAAGGAAGCTACAGAACTCTTTTAACTTGAGAAATATTTTCAGCACCATGTTGTAGATTTGCTACTTAGCAGAACAGGCTGATTTCAAGCCCAAAGGTGGGCTGGAAGTTTGTAGGATTCCCCAGAACTTCAGGGAAAACCTTCCTTCCTCACCAGAGCCCTCATCCTTACCTTGCAGTACTGCTCGTTTCCATGACAACCAGGCCAATGTCTAGTTCAGCTTTACAAATACTTCCCAAAGCCCATTAGGCCTAAAATCTTCTCTATAGCCTCTCAAACCTGCCTTATTTCATCCAACTTTCCTTTTACATCTTCTCCCTTTAATCTTCCTCAACTTGTGAGGTGAAGAACACGTGATTTTTATAGCAGCAAATATAGCAAATAATCATACAAAGACAAATGTTAGAAAAAAACACAAGGAAAAGAGACTGAAGTAGTACCCAGGTCTGCTGCCTGATTGTAACTTTGTTTGATTCATCTTGTTTTAGACCCTGGGATGCTGGTCCTGTGTGTATGTGCTTGGCTCTTAAGAGTAGATATGTTCCAAAAGGGTAAAATAAACAGTGATGTTGCCGTGCAGTAGCAGGGACATTGTTTTAGGAGTGGAGACTGGAACTGTGTCCCTGACCTTGAACTACACTGTAAAAGGAGGAATGGGATACAGAGTATCTTGAGGAACTTTTCAGCTTTATCAGTCTATGACCTAGTATGAGTAGGACTAGTCTACTCATCTTTGAATAAAGTGGATGTTTTCCTGATCAAATAGTCTTCTTTCAGGTTGGAGATGAAACATACCAATCCTAATCTTGACTCAAGAATAAAACAGAAAAAACTATCTGTTACCTCTTAGAGAGAGTACTTCTAAGTATTCCATCGAAAGGGCCCACTTCATTTCACAGTTCAGGGTAGGTATGGAACCTTTAGGGGCATCTCTAAACATATAATATTTATCTTTCATTAGGTCTGGGATCAGACACACCTGACAGATTTGTTGCAGATTTAAATATTTCAGAACCATTCTATATCTATTAACCAAACTGTTTGTAAAACCTTATCAGAAAACATGCTATAAAACAAAGCCGTTTTCAGGAATAGTTGGTGCAAAGTATAAAATGTTTATTTCTCCTGCAGTTCTTCTCACCCCTGGACGTGTCCATCGTCCTAGTTATCCTCAACCAAACACCAAATTCCACACAAAATGGTACAGCAAATGAGCCCCTTGAGGGTCACTTATTTATATGTGAACCTCATTTATAATGACATCAGTCATTTACTCATGAAGCAGTCCACATTTGTCAGAGCACTGTTATAAGACCATTTTCTTAATATCACATCAGGTATTTCATTTTCTTACAGAAAGTCTGTAGGAGAGTGACTTTCAGAGTAGATTTGACAGAGATGAAACCTGGGGAGTCTGTGAGGAGAAGAGCTCTGGGGAAGGAAATTGCAGCCTTGCAGTCAGAGGGCCACTTGGGGATGCTGGGTCCCTCCCTGGTGGGGGCCGGGGGTGTTCCTTACGGAGTGCCCGTTTGCCCCAACGGATTGTGGTGAAGTCCTACTTTTTATTTTTCATGGAGTTAAGGAGTCTTGATTTTTTTGTGTTTTGTGATTTCTGACTTCCTAACTGCGGTGTATCATTAACATCAGAGGAGAGATTGTGACATAGGTAAATCACACGTGAGTGTTTCACAAAACCTGCTAGTTCTGGGCACTTGCACAATGTGGTCTTTGAAAGCCCGAGTCCCTTTTCCTAAATCGAGGCAACCCACACCTGTTGGTACACTTAATTCAATCAGATTAAATTTTTAGTCCCTTGCCATCTTAATGGGCCATGTTCAAATGCTTCTGTAAAGTGTTACATTTTATCATGGAAATGCTAGTTCAGTGGGAGTGAATAAAGGTCAGTAGATATATAAAAAAAAAAAAGTATGGCCCTTGGTATCTTGGTGATAAATGGACATCTTTTCATTTTCTTAAGGTTACCTATATTGCCTAAGAAGTAGGAGGTATTTTTGTACGGAAGATTAAGGATTTGGCTGAATGCTTCGATTTTTCACTGTGCTAGGTCCTAAGAACAGCTATTTGATTAGATTTAATTCAGTTTCTGTCAGCTTGGTTAACACACACACACACTCTAAAAATATAAAACCTGCAGAGCATTGCTTCTAAGTGACATGAGATTTTTAAAAAATGAGCTAAAGTCTCAATAACTAATCAGTTTTCAAACAACTGCATTAATCCAAGAAAGAAGGTTTTTCATCACTAATGTCCCTAAAGGACAGGGGATATTCAACATTCTGTCGCCATTTTGCAGACCTTTGCTTTGGAAGGTACTTTTAAAGCATTGCTCAATGTTTTTGGAGAAAATTCTGAAAGAGGCTTATACATCAAAGAGCAAGAAAGCCAACTTAAGCTTTAGAATAAATACCCAATCGCTTATATCTTCATATTAGTTATTTTCTCTAATCCTTGCAAAGCAACCTCTAATAGTGAGGGGAGGGGCTGGGAAATGAGAAGGAAGGGAAACTATTGGATTTGAGTATCTGATTTAAAAAAAAAATATGAGAATTCCAGCATTCTTAAAATGTGAATTGGAGAGAGAGTGGGTAGAGGGAGAAGGGAAGAATTTTCGACAATCCATAAGTCTTCTTATAATAAAATCATATCTCCCGGTGAGAACAATTTTTCACAAAGATTTATTGTAGCCTAACTGATGGGTTCTGATTTCCAGAGAAATAAAGACAGAGCTCTTGTCATTATCCCCCCATGTTTGTGGGATAACGATACTAATAATATCTAGCATTCTACCACATAGCTTTTTTGTTTTGGTCTGGGTTAAATTTGGTTAATATATGTAAAATGATTAGAATAGTAGCAAGTACATTATCAGTGTTATGTAAGAGTTTGCTATCATGATTGTTATTTCTAATAATAATTGTAACTAGCATTTGATGATTCGTTAATACAGGGTTTCTCAGCTTTGGCACTACTGACCTATCGGGACAGAGAACTTCCTGTTGTGGAGGGCTATCATGTGCGCGGTAACATGTTTAGCAGCATCCTTGGCTTCCACGCGTTAGGAGTGGAGTAGCTCTCCAGTCCATCCAGTTGTGGCGACTGCAGATGTTTTCAGCATTGCCAAACGTTGCCTAGAGGGGCAGAGTCTCACTTGGTTGAGAAACACTGCCTCAGTGTATCCCAGCACTGTTCGCAGGGCCTCACGTATGTTAACCACTTAATAGGCACTGTTTTAATCCCCATTTTATAGATGCTGTAACTGAGTCAGAGAAGGGCAGGTAACTCTCGCAGCTACAGATGGACAGTAGCAGCCGGGTTCAGATTATAATCCGATGTTTTCCACTACGTTTAAATGTGTGTGAAGTTCTTAGCAGAACAAACAACAATAAATTTTATTATTATTTCCAAGGTGGTATCTTATTTTGATTTTGGGATATTGATGAAGCTGTTAGATGAGTTCTAGAAACAGAATAATTTTTGTGCCTGGCCTCTTGTCACTAACAGCCTCAACTAAAATACTTTCTTGGTAAAATAATGATATGGATATATCAGAGTTCCTCAAGTTTTCTACTTACTTCAGCTGTCAAAATAATATATTTTGGTCACAATTAAACAAATACTTATTGAGCATCCAAAGATTCGAGACACGGTGCTACAAAAATTCAAAACACTGAAAAGGACTGGTAACCACGGTGGAACCTGTGAGAGTTTGCCAGCACTTGGTTTTGAAAATCCCTCCTTTGCCCCATGATGCCTTTACCAAGGGGCCCTGCATGTTGGTATAGCTTGCCCCTCCCTTCTGGGAGCACCTGTCCTGCGCCAGGGCAATGAGTTTGCCACTGGATACTTTAAATCTTAGGGTTCCAGAGGGCCTGTGTGCTCCCTCTCCTAGGGATGAAGGTGTGAAGCAGGATGGTGGGACTTAGGGGTGGTCAGGTGTACGCATCGTGCAGCAAGGCCACCTGCTGTGACAGACTAACTCCCGCACTCAGAGAGGGACAAAGATGAGAGACGGAGTCTTGGAAGTTTTCAGATCCCTGGCTTCAGGTGTTTCCGAGGCTAGGCTTCACTTCTGGGCCTCATAAAGCTGATTGTTCAGCCCAACCTTAGAAATTCTGCACCAGTGAAGTCCCTGTGGACTTCTAGCCAAAAGCCTATCCTTTGCAACCAAGAGAGCCCTAATTAATATAGCACCTACTATTGAGAAGCTTGCAGGGCTTGAGAGGTAGTTGGTGGTAAAGATCATGGAGGCCGTTGTACGTCTGCCATAGACAGGGCCTGTGGATAACTCCTGAAGCATTATGAAAACGGATTGATGAGCTAATAGATTGGGTACTGGGAAACCTCTTGGGAGCTACTCCAGAAGTTCAGGGAGAAAAAATGGAGTTTCAAAGTATAGGTAGGATCGAGGAGAACTGAGGCAAATTAGAGAAGAGCAGGCAGTGTTGGATAAGATTCTCTTAGTACATAGTGTGATGAGGGAATCAGAGAGTTGAGGTTAATAGCTGTATTCCTTTGGGAACTTGGGGTAACTTAGAAGCCAGCAAACCCTAGTGGGGCTGTACGTAACTAGGGATATATTATTGGGCAGACAGAGAACAGCACTAGAGCTGAGCAGTGCATTTACTTGCTGAACTAATATTTATTAAGGGCTTACTACATGCAGACACTTTTCTAAGTGCTTAGATAAGTAAAAGGACCACAAAAACAAAAGTCTCTCTCCTGGACCTAACATTAGAGCAGGAGGAACCATGGACAACGTTTGCAGACTGGAGAGTGTCAGGGGAAGAGGTCAGGGAAAATTTGCATTGAAAATCAGGTCCCTTTGTAAAGAATGTTGGTTTCTCTCAAAGAAACATTTTAAATTAAGACTTAGTAGACACAAGAATCCTCTCTCCATAGCATAGGATTTACAGTTTCCTTGCAACTATATTCCTCTCTAAACACATAAACATAGCATAAGTGTGGAGAAACTTTGCATGCAGAGCCCCCCCTCGCCCCCCCCCCAAGTCCTCCACGGATGAGAATAAAACTACCAAGACATGATCTGCTTGGGGAGGAGAGGTGGCTGATCTCTCAAAGGAGAAGGACCAAGAGCCTCCTTCTCAAAGGCTTTTATTAGGTTCATAACACACAGGAATACAGGTAAAGCTCATCAGTCAATGTCATGCAGCAAGGATCGATCAAACAATACCATTTCAAAGAAATCTGAGGGCTTAATCTGAGTCAGTGTCTGTCAGCTGAGGGGTTACAAAACTGGGAACCAAACTCATTTCTTCCTCGGACCCTTATCATTTAAATGAGAGCACTCTTAGCAAAGCAGGTTTTACAGGACTTTATGAATTCTTTCTTTTGTCCCATCACCTGGGCCAGCACAGGGCTGCGTAAGCCTCCCTCACAGTTTCAGGCTTAAGTGGATTAAGACCAAGAAGCAGGAGATAAGGAAAACTCCCAGACGGAATGGGGACTTAGGCTATGTCAGGATGAGGGGGGGGGTCCATCACCCCCTCTTTGCTGCAGCCCCGCAGTCCTTCCTTGAGAGCCTTCCAGAGTCCTCCAAGTGGTCGTGTCTGGCTTGGGTTGCCCCTCCCTTGAGGTGTCTTACCCGTCATTGGCTAACCGACTAAGCATTGGGGGCCAAATATGGATGAAGCAGAAGTAGCGCTCCTGTCAGGGACATAAGCTTTGTCTCCTTAGTGGCTCGAGTCCTCATGACCAAACAGACCCAGATGAAATGGGTCCCCTGGGCTCTTACTCAGCCTAGCCATGGGGTGGGGGTTACAGCTCCTGAAACCAGGTGGAACAGTTCCCAACACATAAGCACCTATTCTTATGGCTGTGTGGGAAGGAGGTGCGTGGTAGGTAGAGATGGGATGTGTTATCTCACTACTGCAATCTTTGCCCTTTGTCCTGAAGTTATCTCCATCTACTTTGTGACTTCCTGCCATCTGTCACAAACATAGAAGATTATCTGTCTTTATTACTCACCTATCCTGGAACATGGGACTGCTCCCAGATTTAGGGTACATAGGTACTAATAACCAGAATTACATAGAGTCCACATAACCAAAAGGAGAAAGGCGGGGAAACATTAAAAGACAATGCGAGAACTCAGGCTGTCACCCAGTATCTTGGCTTAATAGACACGAAAGGCAGGCAGGAGTGTGGGTGTTACTTGCTGTAGGCCAGCACTGTCTGACAGAACTGCATGCTGCAATGGAAAGGTTCTCAGTACAGCAGCAACAAGTGGCTACTGAGTACTTGAAATATGGCTAGTGCAGCAAAGGTGCTATGCTTTGATTCAGTTTTGAATAATTAAAATTTAAATAGCCACATGTGACTAGTGGCTACTGGATTGGCCAGTGTAGTAGCCTAGGACCTTAATTTTTACATGAAGAGTCCAGAATATTCTCCTAATTCTAACTGAAGCCACTGGGGCAACATCTGTCATCCATTTTAAGAGGAAAAATTCTAGAGGCTGAACTATATTTTTGGGCAACTAGAAGCATCTTTTGACAGAAATGAGCTCTCGTAGTTAGCCCTCTGGATTGAGTGCCAGGAGAGAATGGGCTCTCCTGTGCCCCTCAGTTGATGCAGATGCTGGAAAAGGAGCCATATTTAGCAGTTTTACCAACAGCGGAATTGCACGTTCTCCAGAACCCACTCCAGGAACAAGTACATTCTTGGTGCTACTTCTGGCAAGGCCAAGCAGTACATCTTCTGGGGGTTTCTACCTGAAGAATCACTAAGGGCAAGGGATATATGTGGATGGCCGAAAAGCAGGGTCTGTTTTTCCTCTCTTGTTAGGTTGCCAAAGGCATTTCCCTGTACTTACAATAGATTCTCCTACTTTTTCTTTCCTTGCTCCTCTTCCCCTAGGAGAGATAATTGGACTGTGTGATTTCCATTAAATGTAATGTACCACATGCAGATGAAACACAATAGAAAAATGCATTAAGATAGAGTCCCTTGGAAAAAATGGTCTGGGTGTTTTTCCATTTGTTAAAATTAGCTACCAAATTATTTTTTTCTTGCACAATTAAATGCAAAAGTTTCATTTACTCTTTTTAAAGGTGTTTGCATTTCACACTCTTGGGAACAAATGATCCTGTTTTTATGAGAGAAAATTCATAATCGTTTTTTGATGTTTTAGTCGTGTGTGTATATGTATATATGGTATGTATTTGAAAAATACACATACATATTCACATACTCACCGACATACCACACAGGGGTGCTCTAAACCTGCCAAAACCACACAGAAGGGCTTTGCAGTTGTGAGACAAAAATGCGGTGAGTCTGACTGCAGTTAGAATTCTCTCTGAAATGGACTACTGATAAGTTTCTTTTAAAAATATGTCTTCCAGCATTCACCATTTTGCAAGATAGATCCTCTCAAATGATCCGTTGAACAAATAGCACTAAGGGAGAAAAAGCCATTTGAGAAAGCCCTGCCTCTTCCATAAAGCTGAAATAACCGTATTTTCCCCTTCCATGTCTATCATATTACTACGTTTTAATTAGGTTTATGGCACAAACTCCGTGGTTAGGTTTAGGGATCACATGCTCTGTATAAAAGGCAGAATGAGTTGAACAGTATCTATTTAAACGGTCTCCTTGCCCCATCCCCAAACCATTCTGGCTGACAGTTGTACTCGGCAGGCTATAAAATAGCTCAAAATGTCAGGGTCAGAGTGTTCTAGTGGCAGCATGCGCCATCAGGAACTAAGCAATCTACTTTATTCTTTGACGGTGTTTGGGTTTTACCGGTTAGGTAGAAGAACATGGACCATGGAGTCTGTGAGGTATCACACGTGGAGAAGTAAGTGATCTGTGACAAAAACAACACTGCTGTTCTGACCAGCCTGAATGTGCTGGGGACGACTGTACATTCAAAGCCAGTGATTTATTTATTCATTTTTTTAATGAGTGGCCATAACTATTACAGTTACATCCTTGCAGTATACTGTTATTCACATGTAATTTAATTTTGTTTATAATTTTGGGAGTATATGATTGGCAGTGACCCGAATAAACACTCCTGGTGATTCAGGAAATGTGTGGAAATAGTACTCTGGTAGGCATTTGAAAAGGTTGTATCTGATATTTTGGATGTTTACAAATCAGATGGTCTATGCATCAGTTGTTCATTGTCATGTGAATGCTGTGTAACAAATAACAACAAAACCCAGTGGCTTAAACATTAAGCATTTATTTATTTCATGAATATGCAGATATGCCCTGTGGGTCTTCTAGTCACAGCTAGGTTTAACTAATCTCAGCTAGGCTCCTTCAGGTGCCTGCATTTAGATACCTGTCTGCTGGCTGCAGGCTGTTCTAGATGAGAGAGCTGAGCATTCCTCCAAGGGGCCTCACATCTTCCAGCAGGCTAGTCCAGGCTTGTTCTCCTTGTAGGAACTGGGCTCCTAGAAAGAAAGAGAACAGAAGTATGCTAGGCCTCTTGGGGCGTAGGTTCAGAGCTTGCACACTGTTTCTTTTGCCACATTATATTCACCACAGCAGTCCAGATTAAAGGGGCGAGCAAGTAGACTCTACCTCTAGATAGGAGAAGAATCAGGGCTGTTTTGCAATGAATTTACTATAACCTCTGTGCTCTTACAAAGGTAATACGGGGAACTGAACTCTAAAAGTATATTGGTACCAAGCTTGTGAGAGGTCTAATTTAGTCTGAGATTTAAACCTTGCCCTTCGCTACTGGAGCATGTGGAATACTTAAGATATAAAGATGAGCAATCTAAAGGAAAACGATAGTAAAACTCGCCTTGTTTATGATGCTAATCACCTCAATTATTGAACTAGAGCGATGTTTGTCTATATCTACATCGTATTTCGTAACATCCATGGGCTCCTTTAGAACTGCGGTGAAACCAAAGCATTGTGCATCGAAAAATCTGTGATCCAGAAAGCTGTATAGTCATGATAACAGTGTGTGTGTGATACGGACAAACCAAAAACAGAAAAACAGTAAGCTAGAATTTTTACAAAGTGGAAAACAAAGAGGGTCTGTGATAAAACTCCCAAGTTTAGTGAGGGAAAGTAACCTTACAGGGTGACCTGTTTATAAATTCGAAAATGGGAGGGTCGTGATGAGTAGTCACACCCCAGACACATAACTTTTAGTAAAAGATTTGTCTTTGCCTTAAGCCACACCTGTCTATTGTTCTCATGAATCTAGGTTGGCACACCTTTGAAATGCCAGAATAATCCTTTTCTCCAGACCCCTTGGAGGATAACTACCCTCAAGGGAGTATGTAATCCTATCTGTAATCCAATCTCCATATTGCTTTCTCCCACCTTCATTTAATCTTTCTTACCATTCCCTCCTTATATCCAAATGCATAAGAGAAACTGAAAACTGTCATTTTTCAGAGCATTTGAGATCTGCTTCCTGACAACTGTCATCAGTTTGGCTCAAATAAACTCATAAAAATTCTCTACAGGTTTGGAAGCTCTTAATGTCAACCACAATGAGGTCCTTCCTGAAGAAATTTTTAGAATCTTGTTGCATCAAGCTTTATATAACACAGAGATTTACATCATAACCCTGGTATACTAACTAGGATAAGTAGTGTTTATCCTAATAAAAAACAGGGTTTGCTTGTGTGGCAGGTGTTAGCTCTGTTTGCAAATGAATGGAGTTCATTATTATATTCATTTCCTTTCTGTTCTTAACATAAAACTATCCAAATCTCAACACAGAAGCAAAAAACAAAACACATAGTCACGGCTTCTCTAGCAAGCCTTCTTCATGTTATTAGGGCAGTTTTGCATCTGTTGGAGGTTTGCAAGCTGATGGAGGCTGGTAGGCACATGTGTGAACTTCCTCCGCCCTTTTGCTATAGCTTCAGGATGTCTAAAATGAAGGATGGACTATGCGATGACCCCTTTGGTCATTTGTTTGCAAAACTGGTAGCACAGTAGACTCACCTGGGATACTTTTAAAATACTCACATCTGTGCCTTACCTAAGACAAATTAAATATGAGTTTTTGGTGAGGTGAGTCCAGGCATTTGTAAATTAAAAAAAAAACAAAAAAACTTTCTTGGTGATTATAATGTTTAGCTGAGGTCGAAAACCACATTTTAAGTGAATGATCAGAGGATACATATTAATTTGATTCAAGATTCAAGTATCCCTTACTCATGTATCCCTTGCCTTATTCTTTTATTTTAGTCTGTAAATACACAACGATGCTTGAACATCTAGATTAAAAGTTAAAAATTGAGTCAATTATCTTTGTGTATAGACAATTGGTTGTTTTACTTTTTATTCAGCTGCTTAGGTTCTTAGAGACAGATATCTAAAATATATCCATTGTCTCTGGCAACTTATGGATTCTTGGGAAGAATTTGGGAAGATTTTTTTCTCTGACAACCCCCCTTTCAGGATGTAAGTAAAATCATGTTATGATCTGTAGACTGTGTCGACCTAGTCTGGGAGTCCTGCAGGCAGTGCAAGCTCTGCCTTATTACTACTCAGCCCTCCTAAAGAAACATGAAAGGAAAACCTCAACAGCAGCAAACTCTCCTTTCTCAGCAGGCTAAGGCAAAAGACAAAAAAGGACCAGCAAGCTGGAAGAAAAGCTTTCCCTAGTTTTTTTTTTTTTTTTTTTGAATTTTAAAAAGCATACTTTACAAGATTCTCCTTTCTGTCTCTATATATATAAAAAAGAAAGAAGGAAATATGGGTGGGTGGAGGCTTTATTGGTCACTGTACAGAGTTATGAGAGAGAAGACTGTGCCCAGCCACACGGCAGCTCTCAGAGGCTGGGACCAATGGCCTGGCTGGCAAGAAGCTTGGCCCTTCTCTTTCCAAGCAAATGGGGATAGACGAACATCCATTGCTCAGTGTCTTCTTGAAGCCTCAGTGTCTAACAGACTTGTTCAACATATTGATGCCTATCAATGGAAATAGAAGTTAATGGAGTGATTATTGTGTGCCCTATACTGGGACTGTGTTAGGTACTTTTTCATGTATCTTATTTAATTCTTAGTCCTACAAAACAGGTATTGTTATTATCCACTTTTTGGAGGTATAGAAATAAATAATTAAGGAGATCAAATGACTTTTCCAAGGTTATTTAAGAACTCATCTAGCTGGTGAGTATATTGGTTACCTAAACCTGTATTATTTTAAATCATTATACAATGTATTGGGTATGCAAATAGAAATCTGACTGTGTTTAAAATCCAAGAAAACTCTGATATCGTAACTTCTTTAATGTGTTTTTTGGCAATGAATGTGGTACATAGATCCACAACGCGCGCGCGCGCACACACACACATGCTTACACTACTTCTGTCTCAGTTTGTTATTTCCCTTCCCATGGCCAGAAAAGTTAAGTGAAATGGCATTTTTACATTTTCAACCTCTCCATTGTCTTTGTTTTCTCTAAAAACAATGCATTTTTTTTTCCTTCAGGTGAATTCTGTTCCTTTTACAGTCTTTGCCTTTCAGAACTTGGAAATTTGAGAAAAGTGCTTAAAATACATGCTCATTCTATTTCTAGACTTATGAACACTGAAGAAGTTAAGGTAATTAATTTGATTTGGTATTCCCTTTTTCTCTTTAAGCAAAATTGGTCTCCAGCGAAATGACCTTGCTCTGTTTTCCCCCTAGCTCCAATATGTGCAGGAACTCCTTTTAGTGAATTATACTTCTTCTCAATTCTAAGGGATGCTCTTGTTTTTGGATCTCCTTTATGCTATCACTTAGGCCATGCTAAATTGAACCTCCTGGAACAGAATTTGCTCAATGAGCTGTCATCTTTATGAAAATTTGAATGTGTTTTCAAAATAGCAAATGAGTATTTTGGAAGCCAATTTTTGAAAGGTCAAAACATTGCATTTTCAAAATCTGGACTAGATTTTTGTTTCTACACCCTCGTTCTGACACATTCAGTTATCTGTAAGGGTAGGCAAAATGTTCAGCCATCTCTCTTATTAAATTTTATATATGTGTGTATGTGTATATATATATATGTTTATATTCATATTTCTAAAATGCAGTATACAAATTTGTTATAAGAAGAAATATCAAACCTAATTGTGCCATATCCAATCTTTATTTACACTTGGAACACAACTAGTCTCTGCGAGTGAGAAATCATTGGTATGCATAAGTTCGTGGAGCAGAAACTGGGCTTATTATATACGAATGGCTGTTGGATTGGCTGCATATTATGCCAAGTTTGGTTCTCCTCAGCAATCAGAATGTAGTTGCTCTATTGTACTGTAAGCTACTTTAACTTGACTATACTAAAATCTATTAAAGAAAATGATTGCATCAGCACGCATCATTTGGCACAACAGAAATGAAGCTACTGTATTAGAACATTTTCTTACAATCAATGTTTCTCAATTTGCCTCGACATTTACTTTCAGTAAATGTCTAGCTTTACCTTGGCATTTATCTAGCAACAGGGAACTATTATCTTGTGACAGTGTTCCAGTCCAATGATATTATCTCTCATATGTATATTTTGAAAAATATGTGTGGTAATGAGGAGGATATTAGGAAGAGGGAAAAATAATGAAATAGCTAGGTAAATGACAGTGTTATTAAGATTGAAATTCAGACTTCCGGTCAAGATGGAAGCGTAGGTAGACACACTTCACCTCCTGTGCAGTCACAACAAGAATTACAACTTACTTCAAAACAAATAACACCTAACACTGCCAGAAAATTGAACTGTACGGAAGTCTAACAACCAAGAATTTAAAGAAGCCACATTCATCCAGATGGGTAGGAATTCCAGATGGTAGGGGACGTGGAGTTAGGGCACAGAGGCACAGAGATATGGTGTGGTGCGGAGAGGCAGTGGCAGTGGAAATGGAAACAGGCAGTCCCACATTCACATACGGTGGATAAAAATCAGGAGGGATTTTTATCCCTTGGGAGCGAATAATCCCAGCCTCAGGCCAGACAGCACAGCCCAGGGCTCTAGTGCTGGGAAGATAAAGCCCCATAACACCTGGCTGTAAAAATCAGTGCGTTGGGAGGCAAAAGAAACTGCTGGTTTCTCAGGAGAGTCCATTTAAAGGGCTCTCATGGACTTAGAATATATGCAAACCCACCCACTCTGGCATTCGCCACCAGAGCAACAGCTGGAAGGGTTCCAGTCCCATATGAGAAGTGGATGAAGTGACTAGAAAGAGGATGAGTGCTGGACATACCTCCAGAAGACAGGCAGTGGCATTGTCCCCTCTCCAAGCAACACCACTCCCCCCCCACCCCGCCACACACACACACAGAGCCACAAAGTGGTGAAGCAGTTTGCCCTGCCCTGGCAAATACCCAAGGCCCCACCCCATACAGCTTAACAGGTATGGTAAGACAGGAAGTCATAGCAGCTCTACCTAATACATAGAAATGAACACAGGGAAGTTGCCAAATTGAGGAGACAAAGAAATATGGCCCAATGAAAGAATAGAACAAAACCCCAGAAAAAGAACTAAATGGAACAGAGATAGCCAACCTACCAGATGCAGAGTTCAAGACACTGGTGATCAGGGTCAAAGAACTCATTGAGTGTGGCAGCAACGTAAAGGAAGAAATGAAGGCCACTCTAAGTAAATAAAGAAAAATCTACAGGGAACCAACAGTGAAGGGAAGGAAGCCAGGGTTCAAATCAACAATTGGAAACATAAGGAAGAAATAAACAGTCAATCAGAACAGAGAGAAGAAATAAGAATTCTAAAAAATGTATAAGAAGATTTATAAAAAAGTATAAGAAGATTCTGAGACACCTCCAAAAGTGCTAACATCTGAATCATAGGGATGCCAGAAGGAGAAGAGGAAGAACAAGAAATTGAGCACTTATTTGAAAAAGTAATGGAAAAAAACTTCCCAACTTTGGTAAAGTAAATTGACATACAAGTCCAGGAAGCACAGAGAGTCCCAAACAAGTTGGACCCAAAGAGGAACACATCAAGACTCATCATAATTAAAATGCCAAAGTTTAATGATAAAGAGAGAATCTTAAAAGCAGCAAGAGAAAAGTAGGGAGTCACCTACAAAGAAGTTCCCATAAGACTATCAGCTGATTTCTCAAAAGAAACTTTGCAGGCAAGAAGGCACTGGCAAGAAGTACTCAAAGTGATGAAAAGAAAGGACCTCCAACCTAGATTACTCTATCTAGCAAAGCTATCATTTAGAATGGAAGGGCAGATAAAGTGCTTCCCAGATAAGTTCAGGTTAAAGGAGTTCATCATCACCAAGCCATTATTACATGAAATATTAAAGGGACTCATTTAAGAAAAAGAAGATCAAAACTATGAACATTAAAATGACAACAAACTCACAACTGTCAACAACTGAATCTAAAACAAAGAAAGAAAGAAAGAAATTAAGCAATCAACTAGAATAGGAACAGAATCATAGATATGGAGATCATTTGGAGGGTTATAAACTGGGAGGGGAAAGGGGGGATAAAGGGGGAAAACGTGCAGGTATTAACGTGGTACGTACAAAATAGACAGGAGGATGTTAAGAATAGTATAGTCATCCCTCACTATATTGCAGTTCACTTATTCGCAGGTAAGCCGCAATACAGTGAAGCCTCAAATAAGTGAACCACAATATAGAGATGGATGACTGTGTACTTCACTGGTGAGTACCCATATAGAATTTTATATATTATTGAAATTACATAGGTTTAAGAGTGTAGAAAGTGTTTAAGAGCATATGAAGTGTTTATAAGAGTGTGGGGAAGGTTTGTAAAGCCTTAAAATATATATAAATAATAAAATAAATATGATGCTGCTACTTTGCAGGTTTTCATCTGTTGTGGGGGGTCTCTGGTATATAACTCTCGAGATAGGTGAAGGATCACTGTATAGGAAATGAAGAAGCCAAAGAACTTACATGCATGACCCACTGACATTAATTAAGAGGGGGCATTGCTGGAAGGAAGAGGATTACTGGGTGGAGATGGGCAGAGAGGGAAAATTGGGACAGCTGTAATAGCATAATCAATGAAATATACTTAAAAAGATTAAAATTCAGTAAGATAAAAACAAAGTAAAACATGATATATATTTTGAAATTTATATCAATAAATTTACCAAAATAGTCCCCAGTGCCTCTTACTTAGGTCAAATATTTTCTTGTATTTCTTCTTACTCGTCCTTTTCTTGGCCACCAACAATGAGAGCTGTGTAAGTTTTGGTGAAAATCTTTAAACATTTCATGATAAGATCCTGAGAACTTACATTTCATCTCATACTAGACACACTATAGCAGAGTGTATACACATATAACTTTTTTCTTAGGAGCAAAAGTTGGCTTATTTCAAGTGGACATATCTGTAATAGCTTCAGGGGTCTCTCAGCTGTAAAGGGGACTCCTGTCCAAGCTCATGAATGGAGAACCTTACAGGCTATTGATTAGTAGGATTGCTGTTGCTTATTTCATCCTTCAGGCCAATTTTATCTTTTTTCCCCTATTTTATTTGGTTATTATATTTCTTTTTTGAAGGTGATAGTTTTTCTTCAACGTAAGCACAGTGCATGCATAGCAGATACGTGATATTTGTGTTCCCAAATAAGCAACCTAACTTGAGGAGTAGATGATAGATTCTAAGGAGATGTAGATTCTAAACCACATTATATAAAATAGAGATCCCTAGTCTGTTTGACATCTTGAGTTATTCCAGTATTATCACTCTGAGTACAGAGTGTGCTTCTTTCTATAAATTATGAAAACATCAAAATTATAGTGAGTCAACGACACTGACATTCTGATAAACTAAGTTGTTATTTGAGTGACTTTCCTTGCATACCGTTACTTTTCAGGATACAAATCTATGCATCCAGTTATTCAAAACTGAACTGGAGTCAGACCAAACTATTGTAGCTATCCCAAGTTTTCATTTTCCTTTTACTATTAAGCAAGCTATCTATAAACAGCATTGTTTTTCTTGAGGGTCATATCCTATGTTTTGCTGGTGAAGTTGCAGTATTTTCTAAATATCATGTAAATACAATAGCTAGATGTGTTTCCTCCTGGGTAGCAGTAACACATTCTCATAGATAAGTGGCACTCCATATCTGAGGCCTAGAACAAAGTCCAGGGTTTATGAAACCTTCT
The DNA here is from genome assembly GCA_039655065.1 of Glossophaga mutica. Lineage (NCBI taxonomy): Eukaryota > Metazoa > Chordata > Mammalia > Chiroptera > Phyllostomidae > Glossophaga > Glossophaga mutica. The sequence continues at coordinate 77,265,295 of CM077303.1, forward strand.
CATTTTTCATGTAGATCATTGCTGTTGGATAAGATAATATGCCAAGTTGAAACAACAGTGCAAGCAATATTGATGGGGCTATGATATGATTAATATCACGAGGTATCAGGGCATCATAAAATAACGAAAGAAGCATGCTAAGTTAATTCAAACTTTTCATATGTATTCTTCTTAGAGGATTATACTTTGAAGCTTGGGCTGCTTTTAATAGAGGGTAATCTTTTACCAGATGACTTGACCATGACTCATTAACACGCAACTTTGGCGGAAATGTTACTGGAACCAGTGAAATGAAGGTAAGTAGACATCTTATGTGGAGGTCTTTTGTTAAATGAGAAGAATTTCTAGGGGGGTCTACTGTTTTAGAATTAGAAAACAAAAAGATCTTTAATGAATGAAGATAAGCAGGGTAAATAAAATCAATTAATTCTCATTTTATTCAGACAAAACAGGGCATTACTTCTGTACTCCTGTCTGTCTGTAGCACATGTAATTCCACTGTATTTATGTCACCAAACACACTTACTGAATTGTATACCTTTGTAGTGCCACAATTTGTTATCTCAGAGATAAAAACAACTGGAGTATATTAATTATAGATAAAGACAAAGGTAGTGTTTAATTATAACATAAAACTGAATTGACCCTGATGTTAAATCTCCTATTTGCTTTATAATCACCAATAGAACAATTCTGCAAAATAATTCTGTGGCCAATGACTTTGGGTGAAATCAAGGTGAATCACCTAATAGCCTTTTGAGCCCAGGCTGCTGGCTAAAGCTATCTCCCATTCATATTCTAAGTCTTTCAGTGCTTTACACACTAATCTTGAAAACAGTCACAGTTTCCCCCAAATTCCGAAATACTACCTTAAATGTAATTTAATTCATTTTTTAACAAAACTGTTAACCATAGTCAAATTAAGAATTACCTCTTCTGATTGAGCAATGTTATTAAAATCAAAGAAAGAAACTAGCCACAACCCCACTGCATTGACCCGCTGACCTGTCCGTGGTGTGGTAGGTTATCATACCGAATCTCAGGCTGCTGAGGGAGGAGCACAGGCAACCTGCCGGTAAGCACTTCAGTTCTATTTGACTCAATTTGACAAATATTTATTATAAGTTTCTACTGGTTTCCAGGGGTGGTAAGAAAGAGAAAGATATATAAATTCTAAAACCTATTCTTGAAAGACCTATATAATCAGTTTGAGAGGATACAATGAATGTGTGTGTGCACACACATATATAATGATAACATAAACTAAAAATATAAATGCTATAAGAGTGGTACAAAATGAAACTGGAATTCAAAGTAGGGAATCATGTCTTTTATTTGGATAGGTCAGAAAAATTTCGAGGACTAATCAGATATGACAGGCAAAAATGGGGGAATTACAATGCAATAGCAAAAGCAGTGTGGATCATATGTGAGGAGCGGACTGTACCTCTGGTTTTGCAGTCACCTCCCTCAGGGGTCAGCAAATGTTGTCTATAAAAGGGTTAGCTGGTAAGTATTTTGGGATTTATGGGGCCTCTGATCTCTGAGATAACTACTCTGTGTGCAGCATGAAAACGACCTTAGTCAATACAGAGACAAAAGTATACATGTGAATAGTAGACATGGACAATGGTATAGATGGGTGAATTTGGAGCTAACAACACACAAATGAATACATTTGGCTGTGTTCCAATAAAACTTTATTTACAGAAATGATGGCAGTCTGGATTTGTCCCATTGGAGTGGGATGTCGTTGACCAATGCCTAGTTTAGTGGCTCAAAATATGCATCCGTGGGAGATAAATTGGGTCAGATTGTTAAGTGTCTTGAATATCCTAGTTAGGAGTTTTGTGCTTCAGTCACTGGCAGAGAGCCATTGTTTTTATTAAGTAAAGAGAATTTAAAAACCATAGCTAAAATTCATGCTTATTAAATACCAGGTACTGTGGTATATACTTTCTAAGGATGAAATTTGAGACAAAGTTGACTAGCTAGTGGGGGATTTTCCTTGAATTGGCATCTTTCTATGTACCCTTATATCCTATTACATGAGCAAAAGCCTTTGTACTAAAGGCTACTTCTAAATCTGCCCAGAGAACTTTGTAGTTTATTAACACAAAACAGATGAGTTAAATGGGTATTTTGCATGATATTCCTATTATGGGCCAGGTAATGTTCTGACTATTACAGAGACAGATATGATAAGTCAGGAGGCCCTGCTTCCAAGGAGCTCACCGTCTGGTAGAGCATAAAGACATGTAGATAGTTATAGTGTGAACTGGCACATAGCAGGATGTGCCAACTGACACCGTTCGTCCTAATCATAAGGAAGTGATTCTGCTTACGGAGGTCAAGAAAAACATCACAGAAGAGTAATATTTAAGGTGGGTATTGAAGAATATTTAAGCATATGTCTCCAGAGAAAAAAATGGGAGTATTCCAGGAGCATATACAGAACACTGAGGTATCAGAGCAGATTAAACACATCAACTACTTCAGTGTTACTGGTCTTAATGTAAAAAATTTTAATTAGGCATAAAGTTGTTAACTAGGTAACAAGGCAAAATAAAAAAGAAAGAATAGTAACTTATTACAGGATTTAAAACTAAGAAAATCATCTGGGGAGGGGTAGTTAGGTAGGTAGTGGTATCTCTGAGGGGTCCACTGTGGTTCTGCAAATGGTAGAAAAACCGCAAACAGAATTCATCTGCTTTTGAAGAAATTTCCACTTCTGGGGCAAAGAAGTATTGCTAGGGTGATGTTCACAGTAGTAACAGGAAGCAAACAGGAAGTAAACAGGAAACGAATAAGGAGTAATTTCTTTCCTCCTTCTCTAGTCTCACAGCCTCCACCTATTGTGTCCCTCTATTGACGGAATTTAAAAGGTAGATTCTGGGGTGCAACATTCTTTCCAATTGTCATGAGGATGTAAAGCAAAGCATAGGGAATATAGTCAACAATATTGTAAAACTATGTATTGTGCCAAGTAGGTACTTGAAATAGCAGGGGGATCACTTTAAAATATATGATTGTCTAACTGCTATGTTATACATATGAAACGGATACAAAATAATGCTGAATGCAAACTGCAATTGAGAAATGGAATTCTTTTAGAAAGGGAGACTCTGGCAATGCAGAAATGCTATTTGCAAAGTCCCAGCCTCAGCACCGCAAAGCTGAGTATACAGAAGGGTGGAGCTGAAGGACACCAGGGTAGTAACTAGCACCTTCAGTGTATCTCGCTTATAAGGCATGTATCTGAAAATTAGGTGGGATGTGTTGTGTTCTCCCAGGTGAGGGGTTTGGACTTTGTTCTGTAGGCAGTGGAATCTATGCAACAGTGAATGAAAGAAGTAACATAAAATCATTCCTGGTTTTATAGCACAGTGTATTTTCAGTCCTGGCAGACATTTGCCTGGTGTTCTGTCTTCAGAATGACCTGGTAATGGTAACAAGTGTTTATATGTTCTTGAAAAGTCACCAATAACAAGTGACACTAAAGCTTGGTATAACAATGGCTTACTCATATGCTTTAGAGCTACTAGCAACTGTAATATTAAATTTGTTTTCACTGAAGGGTGATATATATATATATATACACACATGCACACACATACACATATATACACACACATATATATATAATATACACACATATATAAATTTCTTCTCATTTCAACATTTGTTCTAATTTGTAAATTGAAGCTCTTTTTAGTTTAACTAAAAAATTGAGCAGAGCATTCTCTTGTCCAGGGTGCTAAACGCCCTGGTTATGCTGCATATTTGCTATACAAGACAGACAGATTCTAAGAATAAAGGAAAGGAAAGGAAAGGCGAGGAGAGGGGAGCAAATCGTGGCGGGAGAGCTGGGCAGAACAGAGATGTGTGGTCAGTGAGTGTCCACAAGGATTAACACCTTCTTTCATCTTCTGCAGAAACGTCATACTGGGCCCAGGAAGACAAGGAAACATGTGAAAGAGTTAGGAACTGAGCAGATATTATGTTGGACCAAGAAGTACTAAAAAAGACTTAAAAGAGTTAAGAATAGAGGGGGTATTTGAAGGAGAACTGTTTTACATAATTCAGTGGATAGGGATAAATCCCATTCTTACTCATTAACTTGATTTTTTAATACCTTAAGGTCTTCATATAATTTTAATAGGGGCATTTAGAATGTGATGGGCTAGCAGAAGATTGAAACTAATAAGTAAATTCAAAATTGTTAGCATAGATATACTGGTGGTCTTTGTTAGTCTCAAAAGTTTTCCTATTCTTTTCTGTGATAAATCTTTTAAAATAATTATTAGTGCTTCCAAATAATCTTAAAAGAACTAAAAAATTCTGAAACAAAATTATCTCTTCAGCCTTGAATATTTTTCTATGCCTAGTGTGTCATCATTTAATGGACTTGATATTAATAAATTATTGCAATAGAATTTAATAACAGTGGATTCCTATGTGACAAGAACAAATTTTCATTGAAAGTGAGAACATATATTATGTTCAGAGACAGGGGGCTTGAATTGAAGATCACCACTCTATTAAAGTAAAAAATAATGAAAATGATACTTGAAAAAAAAAAACATGTCAAGTGGAAGCATGCTATTAAGTATAAATTAATTAAAATTTTTTTCTATTAACTCTTCATGCTACTGGGGATTAATATGTCAGTGTTTACTCTTAAAATGTGTCAGAGCTTATTAGGTGACCTGTCTTGGAATTACAGGTAATTTGGCTTGCTTTGATGTGCACTCATGGATAGAAGCCTATTGATTTGTTATAAACAAATACCCCAAACTATGAACCCTAATTAAAATACACAGGTAATGACTACAGTATTAATCTATAGTATGGAAGATTGGTGGAGAAGAGACACCACTGGCCCCTGGAACTGAGTAAACAAATAGGAAGCAGTGCACATGGAACACAGGAGGTGTTTGTCCATAATGTTGGTGTCTGCTTTGAGAGGCAGAAACAGAGCCAGGTCGGGTAGGAAAGCAGAAGCTTCCAAGAAACTCCAGGAGGCACTGGGTGGCAGGACTGGAGTGTCTGTGGCTTTGTGGGTCTGCATCTCCATGGGGTCTTCACAGCTGTTTCCGTGTAAGCATCCCCACTCCTGATGCTGTTTCCTTGGTGCTATGGTCTAAATATTTGTGTCCCCCCATCTTAATTTATATGCTAAAATCCTAATGCCCAATATTATAGTATTAGGAGAGGGACCTCTGGGAGGTGCTTAGGCCATGAGGGTGGAACCCTCATGAATGAGATTAATGACTTTATAAAAGAGACCCCACAGAGATCCCTCGCCCCTTCCACCTTGTGAGGATGCAATGATAAGACTGTGATCTGGGAGAGGGTTCTCATCAGACCATGCTGCCATCCTTATCTCAGACTTGCAGACCCCAGGGAGAAATCAGGTTCTGTGTTTATAAGCTACCCAGTCTGTGGTGTTTTGTTATAGTAGCCCCAAAAGACTAAGACACCTGGGTTTACTGCTGTATACAGTGAGTGGCTAATGGTCACCCAGTATTACTCACCTACCTAGAAAAGCAAGCCTGGTGAAATAATTTATGGGCCTAGTGCAAAAGGAAAACATAGACCCCTTTTTCAAAATGATGAAGAATTTCAAGATGGTAACCACAGAGCATGAAGCCAAGCATGGGGTCTTTCTAAGTGTGGAGCTCTGTGCATCTACACAGGTCACATGCCTGTGAAGCTGGCCCTATGGGAGATGGAATAAGGATTTGTTCGATCATTTTTTTGATTCACTCATTTTGCTAGCATGTGTTTAGCACCTACTATGTTGTGGCTTGTGGTCAATGCTAGGGATACAATAGGGAACAAAACAGACAAGAACTTGTTTCTTAGGAAATTTGTGTTTTGTGTATGTGGTTGTAGATATTGGAAGGATTAGATGATGGGGTTGTGACCTTTCTCTAAACATTTCCAAATCATGTTTCAAAAGTCTAGAGACTACTATAGCAATACAGGGTAAAATACTTATGGCATTAATATGTATGTGAATAATACTTATAAGCTGCTATCAGATCCCCAAAAGGGGCAACGCTGAGCAATGATATGTAATTTCAACTCCTTAATAGTTAAGGGGTAGTTACATTTATACAGTCCTAAAATTATTTTGGCCCTTTGAAGGCAACCACAAGGCTGATGTGGCCCCCAGTGAAAAAGAGTTTGACACCCCTGTTCTATAGTAATCCTAGAAATCCGTCCTCCTGGGAGCCAAAGAAAATCCCAAATGATTTCTAATCTCTTGGGCCCATATACCTTTATTTATCTGATTGATATATGGTCACAGGTTTCTCTCTTTCATCAAGAATCCCTTCTACAACATGGGATGAGAATCATAACACAGTCATTTGGGTTTCACTTCTTAGGTCCCTAAGGGTGTTACCATAACTGAGGGGAACTCCCAATAAAGATGATGGCATAGGCGGACATGGCTCACCTCGTCACACAACTACATGAAAATTCCAACTAAAATATAGAACAATCATCACTCAGAACTGTCAGAAATCTAGCTGAATGGAAGTTTGACAACTATGGAATCAAAGAAACCACACCCATCCAGAATGGTGGGAGAGGTGCAGATGTGGAACAGGCTGGTCCCACACCATGTGGTGGGTAAAAACTTGGGAGGGGTATCTCGGGTGCAAGGAGTCCCAGTCCCACACCAGGGTTCCAGGGCTAGGAAAACAAGTTCCCACAACTTCTGGCTGCAAAACCAGCAGACAATGAGTCGGTGGAAGAAACTTCTGGAGCCCCAAACAGTTCCTCTAAAAGAACCCACACAGGGACTCCTATTCAGACTCGTTGTATCTGAATTCCAGCACTGGTGTAACAGCTTGAAAGGCACCAGTGGTATACAGGGAGGAACTGAAGTATCTGGCATCAAGGTGAGCAGAGGCCATGGTCCATTTTCTGAATCTTCCCCCCAACAGAGCCACAGAGCTGGCAAGCTGGTGCCATATATGATGCTCCATCAACCTGGCTAACACTGTTTGACCCACTTTGGAGATCTCCAGAGACTCTGCCTCACCCAATGTACAGGCTCACCCAAGCTGCTCTTCCATATGAATGGAAGTCTTGGTTCATGCTGTACAACTTCCTAAATCCTCTCAAACAAGCAACAGCCAGTCTCAGTGAGCCCTAGGCCTGGCACTAGCAGCAGCCAACTTAGATTCACAGCTTGGTTTCACCTGGAAATCTCCAAGCTCAGCACAAGTAGCAGCCATCTCAGATTGCTTATAGCTCAGGCAGGGTGCCCCAAGCAAAACACAGATGGGGGCTGGCCTTGGCCTGCACCTCCCAGAAAACTCCAGGGCAACTGCACCCAATAGAAAGCTACAGACCAAGTCAGAGAACCACCACCCTGCCCCAGCACAACTGACATTCCACAAAGGGTGGATGTTGGTGGTCAGTGGTCACAGCCAATCCTTGCAGCTGACTGGCCTGAGTAAATCCCTCCCATTGATCTGCCAATGGCAACCAAGGCTCAATTATAAGAGGAATGTATACTCAGCTCACATGAAGGGTGCACCTCAAATACCCAGCTTGAGTGATAGGGGAGGCTATCCCACTGGACTCTAAAGAACATCTACTGAATTAGGCCACACTACCAAGACATAGAGACAAAGCAGCTGTACCTGATACATAGAAACAAACACAGGGAGGCTGCCTCAAGAAAAGGACAAGGAAACATGGTCCAAATGAAAGAAGGGCTCAAAACTCTAGAAAAAGGGCTAAACTGAATGGAGATAAGCAATCTGTCAGATGCAGAGTTCAAAACACTGCTTCTAAGGATGCCCAAGGATCTTAGTGAGGATGTCAGCAGCATAAAAAAGGACCAATGAGAAATGAAGGACACACTAATTGAAATAAAGAACAATTTACAGGGAAACATCAGTAGAATGGATGAAGCCAAGAATCAAATCAACGATTTGGAACACAAGGAAGCAAAAAACAACCAATCAGAACAACAAAAAGAAAAAAGAATCCAGCCTCTGGATAGTATAAGCAGCCTCTGGGACAACTTCAAGAGGTACAATATTTGCATCATAGGGGTGCCAGAAGGAGAAGAGAAAGAGGAAGACATTTGAAACTTATTTTAAAAATAATGAAGGAAAACTTCCCTAATTTGGTGAAGGAAATAGACATGCAAGTCCAGGAACAGGAAGCACAGAGAGTCCCAAACAAGATGGATGCAAAGAGGCCCACTCCAAGACACATCATCATTAAAATGCCAAAAGTTAAAGATAAAGAAAGAATCTGAAAAAACAGCAAAAGAAAAGAAGTTACTGTGTTTTTCGGACCATAAGACACACTTAAGTTTTAGAGGAGGAAGATAGGAAAAAAATTTTTGAAGCAAAAAATGTGGTAAAATATTTAATAACATAAATAACATAATATTTCACCAATGTAAATGTAAACAGAACTCAACAGCAGCATTAACAACCATTATTCCTCCCAAATTTGGGGGGGAGGGGTGCATCTTATAGTCCAAAAAATATGGTAGTTAACTACAAGGGAGTTCTCATAAAACTGTCAGCTGATTTTCAAAGAAACTTTGCAGGCTAGAAGGAACTGGCAAGAAATATTCAAAGTCATGAAAAGCAGAGACCTACAGCCAAGATTGCTCTACCCAGCAAAGCTATCATTTAGAATCTGGGGGCAGATAAAGAGCTTCCCAGACAAGAAGAAACTAAAGGAGTTCCACACCACCAAACAGTGATATGAAATGTTAAAGGGACTTATTTAAGAAAAAGAAGTTCAAAATGGGGAGTGTTTTGATGGTTGCCAGATGGGAGGGGGATATGGGAGAATGGGTGAGAGGTGAGGGGACTAAGAAGTGCAAATAGGTAGTTACAGAATAACTATGGGGTGTAGAGTACAGTATAGGAAATGAAGTAGCCAAAGAACTTATACGCATGACCCATGGACATGAACAATGGTGGGGGGAATTGCCTGAGGGAGTGTAGGGTACTGGGTGGAGGGAGCAAAGGGGGAAAACATAATCAATAAAATTTTAAAAAAGAGTATTGACATAATTGACTAACCAACAAGGATTTTCTGAGTACCTGTCTGTGTCTGGCATTGCACCAGCTACTGTGGAGGCCACTGAGCTGGTATAAGGCCCTTTTGGGATCAGACACAGATGGCAAGGTCAGATCCCCAAAAGGGGCAACATTGAGTGATGTTGTAATTAAGATCAGTAATGTTCTTATTGCACCTTGACCCAGTGCCAAGCTCAGTCATAAATCCTGTCTCCTATATTCACCTATTTAATCTTCAATTTAGTTAAGTAGTTTGTAGTACTAAGGACCAGAGGGAAAAATAACTTTCTCAAGGTCGTACAAATAACAAGTATCTGAGTAAGTGTCATATGCTTAAGTGCTAAGTGGAACATCTTTTTGAACTAGCTTAGTTGGGAAAGTCTTCATGAAAGAGGTACCGCCGGCACTGAGGCATTGTCCCTTTCCATGCCCCCTTGTCTGACAATGGCCCCTGCCCCTCCCACGAATGTGTGGGATCGTGTCTGTAGTAGGAGACACCATGTGCCCTTTGTGACCTCAGTTGTTTGAAATAAACTTGTAACTGACCCAACCTGGAGCCATGAGATTCTTTCTTAGAAACGTAAAATCTGGGCTCAATTTATCGATAATTATCCTTTGTTCTGTGGAAAGTAATGCAAATACGGGCTAGGGCTTTCTCGTTTGCTTTTGTGAATTTGAAAGCAAATAGCCAGTCTGTGTTAAGGACAGAAAAGAAGGGGAGAGATAGAGCTTTGTTAGGCCAGAAAGAAAGAGAGAAGAAGATACAGATCAAGAGACAAACACAGACAGATACAGACACACACAGAGAGGCACAGAAAAGGACGGAGACACGCAGACTCACATGCACACTGAGCACAAAGAGATGCAGAAAGAAAGATGGAGAGAGAAAGAAAAAGGAGAGAGAGCTGAGGAGTAGGAGTGGCCTTTTCACTGACACAGGCACTATATCATCAACTGTCTGTGTGATGTCCAAGGTAAGATTCCAGTGTGGAACCAAGGAGTTATTTATTTCTATACCCTCTTAAACCCACAACCCATTGCTGCTACTTTACAATTTTTTTGATTCATTTTACATTAAGGATGTAGCAGCATATTCTTTTTCTTCTTTACGTATTTTTTTTTTCTGTTCCTAGATAAACCTGCACAGCTGCTATTTATTTGGGTTTCCTTTTATAGCTTGAAAAATATTTAGGCATGTTTACCACAAGTGGGAATCTGGAGGTAGTTTATGAATACCTACATATTGGCACCTTTCTTTTTTTGAACCTGGTTAATAATAAACACATTATTTTAATTTTTAAGTATCAGCTTATTAATATACTATAGCAGTTTATAATAAGTCATTTCCTTTCATCAGGCTCTTCCTGCTTCCAGTCCCAAGTCTTTCAAAACCAATGCTGTATTTTGAAAGTAACATTTAGTAAGATGTGATTAAGAAGTCAAATGCTGAATAACTCTGCAAACTCTTTAGTTTCTATGGAAATAACTAAGTAAAATTTAATTCCCTTATCAGGTACTAAAAGCTTAAAATGATTCATATTAAATCGACAAGTGCAGTAGTAGGTGCCTCTTATCAGAGAAGAGCATCGTCTCACTGGTTGGTTCATTGTTGGAATTGCTCTGCTGTGCTTTATAGATGCATTCCCTGCAATGCGGGGAAACGGCTCTCTAGTAGCTGGGATACACTCTTCATGGCCCAAAGTGTGGGAAGCATTTGCATGGCTCCTTACCTAGTTGCATGTGGCCAGTATAGCTTCCTTTAAGACTGAAAGATGGATCCACATAGGTCTCAGAACCGTGGTGTGTGGGTACAGACTGTACTTCTCCATCATCATGCGTCGTTTGTGGGGACTTCACGTTTACTCCTTGGTAGGTAAATGTTTTGCTTATTGTGAACTTGTTGGAAATGCTCTGCTCTGGTTTATGGGATGCTTTATACTGAATATATCATCAAAACTTTTCAGAGGGATCCAGTTAAAGGATTAAGTGTTTATGGAACAGCAAACAGGTCACCAGCTCTACAGGGAACCAAACAATATTGTTGCTGTTGAAAGCAAACCTTGGAAGTCAAGGTGTCACATCTTGAAACAGACCAAAATTACTGACTGCTGGTAATAACTCCAAAGCGAGGTGAACTGTCTCTAAGCAGATGATCAGAGGATAAATCCAAATAGCTTCAAGGAGATGTGGAGAATGAAGATGTTGTGTATGGCTTTGATCTGAAGGTTCAGAAGTCTCAGTAGAGTTCTTCGCATGTAACCCAAACAGAACCTTCCAGATTTATTTTTGTCTGTTACACTGTAGTCTGGATTTCAAGAGCTGATAATGCTCTTTTGATAACCTTGAACACACATTTACTTGGGATCTGTTGCACTTCTATCTAGTGTTATGTTTTTAGAATTTTAGAATCTGCCTTCCCCTCTTTTTAATAATTAGAAACGTATATTTTAGAATAAAAGCCAGTTTGCTAAGTCGTATCTCCCTTCTAAATTGATGTAAAATATTTGTTTAAAATGATTAAAATCTACCTGCTTCTTATGATTTTGTTTTATATCACAGTCTCTCTTTTCTATCCAGATGACATGACCACACTTGGAGAAAAACAAGTAAGAATAAAACCAGTGTTTATAAAGTCAGGTGTGATGAAGAAAGGGAGAGGTGCACCGATCACAGAAAGCACATTACACCACTTTTGCAGGTGTGTGTTAAGCTTAACAATGAACACTTTTTAAAAGTTGAAGGGCATGCGTGGCACCACCCACATCACTTCCTGTCTCCACACCTTTATACACACTCTCCCCTCTGTCTAAAATTCTCCTCCCCATTTGATTGCCCTGTTAACTTCTGTTCATTCTACAAAACCCATATCGATTGTTAATTTCTTTGTGAACCTTTTCCTGAACTCTCTAGAAAGTGGTGGTCACTGTCCTCAGGACTCCAACCAATTACTTCTGGTGTGATGCAAATTATCGAGGCCTCACAGTGATCACTTCCCTCCTGAAGTCAGGGAATATGTCCTCATCATCTTTGCTGCATTAGTGCCTGCCACTTTGTCACATGGTAGATACTCAATACATACTCTTAGATGAATACACAAGGGATATATTGCATAACTTATGGTTTGGTCATTTAATAAAAAACTTTGCAGGTGCTAGCAATCATGTGGGAAATATTTCTAATATACTGTATTAAGGGATAACTACAGGTTATAACATTCTTTGTAGTGTGATCCCAAATATTTACATTAAAATATTACAGTATTTATTTCTTGGTAGTAGTGTTGCAGATGATGTCTTTAGTTTCTGAATTTCTACACTGAGCATGCATTCTGTAATTGAGGAAAAAATTAATTATAAATAGAAATAATATTAATTATTTCATAGTCCCTACTGTCTGGTCAGAAAGTTCCTGCATGTTCTTACTTGGTGGTCATTTTTAATGACACATGGCATTTTACTTTTCTTGGCCAGCAAGTATTTTTATATGGTGACTGATGCTACTGGCCTAGAAGCCAGTTGTATAAATGAATATCCACTGTGAATTCCTTCTAGTTTACAAATGGCTCTGAGAAACATAAATTAGAATGCAACAGATGGATATTTTGCCTAAGAACGTAGTTGAAACGGGGAGATAAAACAAGTGAAGGCTGAGAAAACAGGGAGGCCAGGGTCGCAGCATTGCTCAGGCACTTCACCCCTCGGTGCTGCCTTACTTTCCGATTTCTGAATGGAAAAAGTTCTGAAATAAACAGCAGCTGTCTTCACCTTTCTATTCTGTGCTATTGTTTTCACTGTTGTTTTTATAAGAATTGCATTGTTGCCATTTCGGAGAAGGATTAATACACCCACATCTCATTATTGTGCAATTGTCTCCTGATGGTTTATTTGTTTGCACGTTGTAATTACGGGTAGCATTAATTGTTCATGAAACTACTATTTCTCCTCTTTATTTTTGCATATATTTCAAATACCCATTATCTGTTTTTCGTCTTCTGTATAGTGAAGATTCTCTTTGTTTGTGTATGTGTTTTTTTACTTCCAGCATGGCAATGCATTTGTCTTTTGCACTGTCCTGGACAGGAGTGGAACAATTTGTAAATAATTCACATTATTATTTTGGAGCAGAGCTGAGTATGGGTTTCAGTGTAAATCTCCTCAAAGCACTTCTTGCCATAGTAGCAACATTTTTTTTTCGAGATGCCATAATTCTGGGTTGCATTTGTTGCTTCCTTTGGCAACCAAGGGTCTCATCATTGCAAATTGATGGCAGTAAAATTGACCTTTATTATGGCCTTTTTATTGGCTCAACTCAGAAGGATTTGCAGCATTTTATTTTGTTACCACATTGATTGTTAATGGGAACTATAAAAGAATGGCTGAATTCTACATATCCTTTTTATTTTCTAATGGCCTTGGCATTATTGACCGATGAGACTTTTAGATTTTAGAATGTCTCTTGGACAGGAAGAGTTTCGCAAAACCAACTCTTCTTTTAGTGAAATGCACATTTTGCTGTGTATTGCCAAAATAATTAAATGCTTGTTATAAATTCGGGCACTTAAAATGACAAAATCACTGCCTGTAGAAAGTGGAAGAAACAAAAAATTCTGAAAAACCCACCCAGAAAACCGGACCAGGTAATTCAAACTGCTTCAGCTGTAAATAATGAGAATTTAATGAGGCTCCTCTTCCAAAACCTCTCCTTTCTAAGTGCATAATGCATTTATTTTCATCTTAATTGTCCTTTCCTTTGCAGCCTCAGGAGGGTGTTTGCAGAGGAGAAGGTTACGTGCGTCCTTCAGGCGGAAACCCCGCCCGGAGCTGGTCAGAGCTCCTTTCAGGACGGAAGGAGGGTATGTAGGCAGTATGTGCAGCGGTCTCGTTCTTAATCCATCTGGTCACCCTGTTTTTTCAAGGGAGCACTTAGTCAACTTCCATTTAAAGTAATTACTGGTAGGTATGTACTTACTGCCATTTTGATTGTTTTCATACTGGATTTATAAGTGGTTGGTCCACTATCTTTACTGTTGTTTACCTTTACCAGTGAGATTTATTTTTCTTTTCTTTTCTTTTTTTTTTTTTTCAGTTTTGGCCTTTTCTTTTCCATTTATAGAATTCTCTTTAACATTTCCTATAATGCCAGTTTAGTGGTGATGCACTCCTTTAGGTTTTGCTTGTCTGAGAAACTCTTGGTCTCTCCCCTACATATATTGCCTACATGAGACTCCAGATTGAAGACACAGGGAGACTGAACATACAGGGGTGAAAAAGATAGTTCATGAAAATGGAAATGGGAAGAATAAAAGAAGCTGGGGTAGTGATACTTATATCAGACAAAATAGGCTTTAAAACAAAGGCTATGAGACAAAGAAGGGCCCAGCTATTTGATTTCAGGGGGCTTATCCGAAGAAAGTGAAATGTTAATTCAAAAAGATATATGCACCTTTATGTTCATTGCAGCATTATTTACAGTAGCCAGGTTACTGAAGCAACGAAAGTGTCCATCAGTAGATGAATGAATAAAGAAGAAGTGGATATGTGCATGTGTGTGTAAACATACACATACACCCACTGAAATATTACTCAGCCATGAAAAAGAATGAAATCTTGCCATTTGTGACAACATGGATAGACCTAGAAGGTATTACGTTCAGTGAAATAAGTCAGAGGAAGACAGATACTATATCACTTCACTTATGTGTGGGACCTAAAAAAAAAGAAAGAAATGAACAAACAAAACTAACAGACTCATAGATACAGAAAAACTGATAACTGCCAGAGACTTGGGCAGTGGGGGAGTGGGCAAAAAGGTGAAGAGGAGTGAGAGGTACAAACTCGTAGTTATAACATAAATAAGTCACGGGGATGCAAAGTACAGCATAGGGAAGATCAACAGTATCGCAATAACGCTGGATATTGACAGATGGATGGTGGACTTGTGGGAACCACTCTGTAAGGTGTATACACATGAAAGCTCACCATGTTATATACCTGAAACCAATTTAATATTGTATGTCAGCTGTAGTTTAATTCTAAAGAGCTTTACATTCCAGAATAAAAATTAGACATGAGGCCAAAAAAGAAAAATGGAAGGCGGACACTCTGGGTTTGCAATCCTGGGCAACTAGGACTGAGTCTACATGTGTAGTTGTCAGAGAAAAGGAGAGTAACTGCTCCCGGAGGCACGAAGCGGGTAAGTGTGAGGGGAGTCTCTGGGAGGGCCCGAGCAGGTTTGTGTAGCCCAGTTCCCTACGGCTGCTTAGAGACCAGAGACAGCTAGAGAGGCCTGGGTGTGAGAGATCGGTGACTTCAGGGAGGAAAAAAGTGATGTCAGTCCACAGACCCTATCTCTGCTAACAGATCCATCAACGAGTATGCCGGTCAGCTTGCTGCTCTTCTAGCCAGTAGGATTATACTCACTATCCAAAATGTTTCCCAGTTTTCAAAGAGGCAGATTTTTAAAACTGCGTACTCTCTTTCCACACAACATTTCATTTTCTGAAACTTTTAACTTTTAAACATAACCTGAAATACCACTAGATAACTACTTGTTTATGCTTTCAAATTGGTTTTTAGGTATTTCATGCCATGCACATTACCTTTTAATTTAATTTTCAGTTTAAAAAAACACATTTGCATAGTTTAAAACAAAACTGTTCTAGACTCTTCTAAAAGTCAAGGTTAAGGAGGAAAAAATCTGCAGACGTATCAAAACTCTCAAACAAAAACAAAAATAAAAATGCAACTATAAAATACTAAAAATATCATAAAAATATAACAAAAGATATACTGAGAAGCATTTTTGTTCTCAGTACTCTTATCTCTGCCCCTTCTCATTTTCTAGCCCTGGGTACCCTAGAGATAGTCAAAAGCTTGTAATTGTTCATGTTCATGTACCATTGCTAATTTAACTAGCTCCATACTGAAAAACACTTGGGCTCTTTCCAAATGTTTGCGATTATAACCCACCTTGCCGTGACTAGGTTCATGTGAGTATTCTTTGTCATGTGTGCTCTTGTTTCTGTAGGACAAACTTCCAGGGTTAGAATTTGTGGGTCAAATGCTAAATACATTTATTATTTTGTTAAATATGCCCCCAAATTGCCCTCTGAGGGGCACTCCCACCAGCAGTGCCTGCAAATACACTTTTCCCTACAGCTTTACCAATGGAGCATCTTGTTAAGAGGTTGGTTTTGCACAATCGATAGGCAACATGAGTACTCTCTATTATTTAAATTTGTTTCCTCTTATTATGAATGAGTTTGGTCATTTTTCATTTGTGTAAGCTTCATTTATGTCGTCATTGTTTGGTTAATGACCTTTGCTCACATTTCTACTGGGTTGCTGGCCCTTTTCTAACTGATTTCTGGGATCTCTTTAAATATTGGGAATATTACCCCTTTTGTTGGGATAGGAATTGTTAGCATTTATCATTTGACCTTTATCTTTGCTTACAACAGTGCTATTTTCTGGTTTGTTTTGCCAGGCAGACATTTAAAAAATGATTTCTAGATTTTGAGACACATTTAACAATTTTTTGTGCTCCTCGTAATTAATTCTTAATTTTTTAGCTCGTCTTTTTTTTCTTTTTCCTTTCTATTTCTGGCATGAGGTCTGTTTATTTATTTCATATTCTCCTGTTAGCGGGAGGCTCATTTCCTAATCTCTTCACAATTTCAATGACTTCCTTAAGATTTTTCCTAATTGATATTCACAATTTTATTTTCTGTTTGGCAACACTTTCCTAGTGGGTTTACATCTATAGGAATGTTCCCTCACTCTTTTATATATTTTTATTTATATGGAGTGTATACTTTTCTTAGTATGCACTGTTTACCTGGATTACTAAGAGAAGGATTTGGTGGTGTGGGAGTGTTCAGGGACTTTGAAGGCTCACACCTCCAGGACTTCTCTGCTGTTGCTCCAGAGGAAAGGGAATGACTCTCCTTAATGCACTCATTGTGTGCACAAGGGCTCCCCCAGCCTCCCTCCCCACCTTTTTGAGGCTGTGCAAGATAGGACATCAGAGCACAGACTCTATTCCTGGGCTGGATACTGGCCCTGTTCCTTATTCCCTTATTAGTTGATGATCTTGGGCAAAAAAGTATGTCTCAGATTCCTCACCAGTAAAATAGGGTTAAAAAGAGAACCTATATCTTAGGATTGTTGCTATTAAATGAACTAATGTGTAAGTGCCTGGCACATAGTCAGTGTTTGTCTTGCTCTGCAATGGTGAGCAAGTGGGAATAAGCCCGGGGACTTGCGCCTGCCCTGAGTTGGCTCTCACTAATCACCTCACCCCTGCCTGGTTCAGGAGATTGCTGGGCTTCCTTCTTTACACTGTCACAGGATACAGCACTTGATCAGCAGAGGAAGCAAACAGTTTTAGAAAGTATTTTTGAAACTTCTGTCAGAGATTTTCCCCAGCGGGTCTCCGGGACATTTCCTGGACCTTCTCTCTCTGTTTTCCTCACTGAGAGTGTCCTGTGCAGCCTCAGTCTGCTTCCAGCAGCAGGGCGACCTTCGCAGGGCAACGTCCTTTTCCTGGAAGATGCCCTTTGCTGGACCTTTCTGAACTCTAGCCTCACTGGCCCTGCTCCTGGTACACACTTATGACTCCCCGAATAGGCTTGCTGGTCAGATCAAACTTGATCCATGCCAACTTACAAGCTGGAGTTTGTGGGTATTAACTCCAGCTTCACTGAAAATCTATGGTTTTCTTCATTGCCTTTGTTTCTTTGGATGATTTCCAAGGAGAACTGGGAGAGGCTTCAGCTGTTCTCTTCCTGGAGCTGGTGTTAGTTTTGTTCTGGTTCTTGCTTCTCCCCAAGGTATTTCTTATAAGGACCCGGATTGGAGTTTTGATTTTTGGCATTCCCCCCACAGCATCCAACTTAGTGTAAAAAAAATAGGCAGTTGAGTGAAAGAATGTCCATGAAAATTCCTGACCAGGGCCCGCCCCTCCTGCAGTTCCGATCTTCTGCAGCACAGAATCCCGAGGGCCCGCGGGGCTTCTGGGGGCCTGGACACTCTGCATGGCATTCTCTCTGTGCTCCATGTTGCGAAGGCCTCTCGCCGTGTGGCTTCACAGCATCCCACAACTGCTACAGAGCAGGAGTTCATGACCTGGAAGTGACAAGATGTTTTCTGTCTTGGTGGTTTATTCCAGTTCAGGGGAAGAATGACTCCCAGGGCATTGGCTAGTCTGGGAATTCACTGGGTTTCACAGTCGTATTTCCATTTTCATTTGCTTTCTTCCTCATCTAAGGTTTTTGACCATTTACATTGCTCTAGGTACTGGGCTTCAAAGATAAATGCTTTACATAACTAACCAATGTTCTCTTCATAGCCATTCTCTGAGGGCCAGCTAATGTTATAAACATTTTATATAGAAGGAAACTGGGCTACAGAAAATTTATACACCGTTCCCAAAGACGTATGGCTAACAAACAGCAAAACTGGGGCTTGAACTTAGGCAGTCTGTCTCTAGAGCTGTGGCCAACAAATGCTTTATTCTTCTTTGTCACTTTTTTGACACTTAGGGGAACCAAGGACTGTGTGAATAGCTCCAACGTTGCACTTGGAAATTAGACAAGTGGACAGGAAGGAAGCAGGACTCCAGGAGTATTAAGGAAGCTCTGTTTGGGTTAGGAGTAGCAGAGGTGAATGTTGCTTGGTGTGTGGTCAGGAAAGCTGGGTTGTTAGTGAATACAGTGTCAGTAATAATTATTAATAGGTTGTAAGGACTTACTACATACTTGGTACTTTTCTAAGCACTTTGTGTATTTACTAATTTGACCCTGTATGGGATGGGCAGTATTATTTTGGCCTTGTCCAGTGAGAAACACGAGGTCAGAGAGAGTAAGCACTTTGCCCACCAGTACATGGTAGTAAGTGGTAGAGCTCAGAATATTTCCCAGGCAACTGGGCTCCGGAGCACACTTTCTTACTCCCTGAGCTTTCGCCTTGCCCTGTGATGGCCAGCAAACTAAATGAACCCCGGAACCTGGTGGTTTGCATCTACCCATGGTGGGTTGTCACTGGTCAAGAGATTTGATTCATAGCCTTGACTGGAACAAAACCACTCTCCTTGTCTCGAAAGAGAATAATAAACACTTAAAAAAAGCACAACCTAGAAATGCGTGCATTTTTATAGAACATGAAATAGTAAGACCATAATTTCAACTAGAGTTGTTTAGGAACTGCTTTCATTAAAGAGCATCTTCACCTTTCAGAGAGAATTACATATAGAAGTGGTATGGAGGCAGCCACTTACGGCATGATACGTTATACAGATATTTTTATGATTTCCCAAATGTCCGTAACCTTTACCTCTGAAGCATATTCTCAGGCTTTTAACCCGTAATGACTTTCTGTTTCCACAATTGTTTCAAAAAACAATATGCTTCCAGTAGATGAGATCAAGAAATATTAGTTTATTTTCACTGTAGCCTTTTAATCTTTGTTGGTGATTTGTCCACATTAATGACACATGTGACTTGGATAATATCTGAGGGAAAAAAAACCCCAGAAGATGGTTAGTTACTTAAGCGATGTAGTTTTTTAAAAAAATTTTTTTTACACTGAAGAAAGAATTGTTACTCATCATAAGATGGCAAAGATTTGAGAAAAAGTATGAAGGCGGAACACATCTGTTTCTTTGTTTGCTTTAAGAATAGAAATCGCCTTTATTTTTCCTGTTAATTTCACAAGGTAAGGCACCGAAGGAGAGTGCGCAGAGAGGCTTCTTGAAGTGATTCACAAGCAGTGACACGTTTCTCCCCGTCTACTATTGTCCTGCTCGGTATTCAGGCTTTCACAGTTAGAAAGAGCCTTTTGTGTGACGAGTGCTCAGCTTGGCCTTTACAGATCTACACAAGAAACACGGACTCTGTCCTAGAGGGTTTACAGTCTTAAGCAGTTTATATTATACTTAACTGATTAAAATGTAAAAAAAAAATTAGAACATGTCCTGTGATTTTTGTTGGCAAAAAAATTACCATCTTGACATGAAATTAAACTGGCTGATTTAAATATGACAGGTATACATATATAGGCATATGTGTAAGTGTACGTGTTATTTATTACCGAGTTGCTTAGGGTGTTATATAGCTATTACATCAACTGTGGATAGAGGACGAATCAATTTTGGGGAAAAATATCATAACAATTGCATCACCATGATTAATTTTTTAAACTATAGTAATCTGATAGTTGGAAAATTATTGTCGTCTTTGAACTTTGACTGATATGTGGAGTGTGAATAGGGGTGTCTAATTTACAGTGGCTCAGATAAACTGAGGATGAAGTCGATTCTTGAATGTTTTATGTATTTTATTTTGTCTCGGAATTTTTTCTATGAATTACTCGTTTCTGTCTGCAGCCCTGTCGTGGTGTTTTAGGTAGACATTCGTGAGCTTTTCCAATGTGCTGTAAGTAGGTAGTGCAGTTAGGAATTGTTGGAAGATCCCATTTGGCTGCTGACTAGGGGAGCCGGGCTTATTCACGCCTCAGGCCTTCAACCGCCCTGCTTACACACGGACCCTGGCAGCTCCCTCCCTCCTCCACTGCTGCACCTGGACCATGGTCTCTGTGCCAGTCCGAAATGCCCATCCAAAGACAACAGCTACTGAAAAGATTTGGGGTAGAGTCTAATCAAAGAACCTACCCTAGGCTTATTCCGATAGCAGGCTGTTAGGCACTACAAGGACTACAAAGAAACATAGGTGTCGTCTTTTACTGCTAAAATATACCCAAACAAGAGAAGTTGTAGAAACGGCACTCTTAGCAGATGAGCAGAAACCAGAAATTCAAGATGAAGCTACAGAATGCTGGCTGTGTGGTGTAGGTCAGGTGTGTTGGGGTTGGCGGCTGCTCAGAGGAGGGCCACTGTGCTGTGACTAGGGGGCGGGAAGGCCAGGGGGAGCCTCTCGGAGGAAGAGGGATTTATGCTGGGTCCTGCAGGAAGAGTGGAATTTCAACGAGAATTATTTTCACTTAATTTAGGCAAAATATTAAGTTATGATTTATACTTACAGGCTGTTCCATCTAAATACAATTTCTAGTTCTTTAAAAGTTCATATTTTCTGTCCAGCCACGCCAGCCTCCAAACAACATTGAATCGGAAGAAAGTTTCAATCTTTCTGCTCTTGAATTATTGAACAGTCTGAATATTCCCCAGGCCTACTCTTTCTGAAAACACTTTCCTACCATATGCAACTGTCTGAGAAAATCTACTTGTATGCAGTAGATTGCTGTTATTCATTATTCATTACAACATTATTTAGTTGAACAACCTACCAAAGAAAACTTAGTTCTGTAGGGGGAAATGTACAAACTCAGGGAACTAAATTATTTTACCCTAAATGCTTTAAAAAGAGCAAGCTTTATGGTCCTCATTATTTGGTCCGTGCTGAGGAAAACAAGTTTTCTACGATGGAAAATAAGCCATAAAGGACAGAAGCTATGTGATCCAGTGTATTCAATAAAAGTTGGAGTTGTAGATTCTTCCTGCCACACACTAAATGAATAAAGAAAGATCACTAAAGTATTTATGGTCTTAAATAACAAGCGTTTATTCAGCAGCCATTCGGTAAACACCCAGGACTTTTAATTTCAAGAAGGCCACATCTGACCAGGTGGATTGTCGGAGCGCATTGATTCTGATGTTCCCCATTCACCCTGTTGAGGGGAACAGACTGCTTTGACAAGACTGTCCCTGCAAACCTGCTGTGGCTTGTTTTTCCTTATTCCAGGAGAAAATCACGGGCAGGTCCCCTAGTATCTTTGTTCACTGTCAGGTAATAAAACGTCCAGTTCAGTGTAATGCTAAGTCTCCAAGCTGTTATCCAGTATAAAAAGACTCCCTCCCTCAGCTCCCATCACTTATTTTCTCACCCCACCTGCTCTTCCACTTCCCATGGTCCCTCGAGTTGGGTGCCTTGGGAGGGCCTCTCTTCTGTTAAGATGACCCGGTCTGACCCTTGGGAAATTCACCATCCCTTGCCTCAGCAACTCAGGATGAGAGGCCCTGCCCAAAGCAGCTAGCTGTCTTTGTTCAACATGAGACCCTCCTGAATGTATGAAAATGAGTTCCCGTGTTCCTCAGAGACCACAGTTCTGCAAAGACTGAGTGGTTCTCTTCAAATATCCTTCGCTTGGCTTAAGAGCACCCCCTTTTTCTTGCCCTGTTGTGGGAGACAGGGCCTCATGAAACACTGGCAGGTCCTCCCACAGACATCCCTTCCACCAGCCTTTAGCCTCCCTCTCAAACTGTCTTCTGTTACACAGTCTGACTGCCGCTAATGAACTAATGTTACAGAGTTAGTTTAAAATCTCTTAGCATGTGTCCTATCGGTGAACTAGTACTTCAGTTTAGAATGGGGGGTATTTGAAATATGCTTTATTGTTCTTCATCTTTGAGAAAAGACAATTACAACAAAAAAGGCTTTGCATTTAGCATTATGTTACACATTTGCATTTTTCTCTTAGATTAATGGATACTATCTTGATAATTAACTCTTTATAATTCTTTGCTGATGACCATAAAGATGTTTTGTACCAGAGATCACTCTTTGTATTCTAGAAAATACATAAGTGCTGTCTAACTTAAATATGTTAGGCAGCTTTCTATTATAAAGAGATAAATATATTGGCAATTATCTATGAAAATACCTGTCGGTAATTTATTACACAGCAGATATTTTGGAAAAAAGAAACAGATTTAATGTGGCATTCATGTTGAATGTGATGTGGTACCAAGAGTAAGAAATGAAAGAACTTTTAAAAGAAACTGATGCCGTGGAAACACTTGAATATGAAATTTTCTTTTATGCTTTTATTTCATTTATATTTTATGTCCATATAAAATATAAATATATAGCATATATTTATATAATAATATAGACATATAATACATGATATTTATAGATGATGTATTAATATGTAATGTATATTTAAATATTAAATATATGATATATAAGGCAATATGTGTACCATAAATAAAATTCTCATATCTGTTACACTTACTTAAATGTTTTAGAAGTGGAATTTCTTTAACTATTTGAAAATCTGATGTATATGTATGTGTCTGAACACCTTTATTAAAAATATACAAGTGCTGTATTCTCCAAATAGTTTTCTAGTACAACCAAGGAACATTAGGGAAGATGAAAATTTATAAGTGGAATTTCACAAATATGAAACTGATGGTTGGAATTAAAAAGTGAATGTCCTGATTCAGTAATCATAGCCAAAGGGGCTTCTTGTTGAGGCAAGAAGTGTCTTGTTGAAGCATCTTTTCAGCTAAGAGAACCATCATTAAATTTACTAGGTATACAAATAGGGTGAATTTTGAATCAGACCTTTAAATTACTGTCCTCCAAAATATTTACTAATATTTTCTAATTAATAAAATACTGAATTATATATTTTCACTAAAATTATTAATAATTTTGAAAAATAGCTTTATATTTATTTTTTATGGCCGTATTTTTTTATTGTAGATTTTTCGTTACCATTCTCCCTCATCCCCTCTTCCACCTCCACTCATCCATCTCCCCAGCCTCACCACACTGGTGTGTGTGTCCACGGGTTCTTTCCTTCTCCTTCTTTTTGGCTCCATCCCTCCACTCCCCCCAACAAGAGCTGTAAACTACTATGTTTCTGATGATAATTTTTAAGTGTCTGCAGAAAGTTTTTTAAACTGATGATGAAATAACATTTAAAATTATGATTAGGTTAACTTGTATAGCATCACTTTTAAAGCTTTTTTTGCATTGTACATTGATATATTGTTAGTAGAGTCATAAAATAAATATACTAATAAATAAATGTATATGCAGGCAGTGGGGCATGTCCCCGGTTTTCACTAATGTGATAGCTGATAAGCAGAAAAGGTTTGGAGACCACTGATCCTCATTACCCAGAGTTACGGCTCTGACATGTCAGTGCGTTCTCTCCATGACGCTTTACTGCTGTTCTTCATGGCTCTCCTCTGCTTCCAGGGAGTATCACGGTCTGACTTTTGTTCCTCTTCTCCACTGTTGTCTCTGGCTGTGCCCTCTCTGTACTCCTTTCTCACGGACACACTGAACCATTTGCAGTTTTCTCGATGTGCAATACTCTCTCGTATTTCTACTACCTCCACATTTTTGCAAATGTTGCCAGCTCAGCCTGAAACTCACATTTTTATCGTATCACTTCTTTGTCCCTCACACCCCCAGTGTCTTTCTGCATCTGATTAACTTTGACACATTTATCAAGATGTGCCTCAACTTATTTTTTTCTGACTCCAACGTGGTACCTCTCACCCTGTATAAGGTAACACCTTTTGCTAATGTTTCTTTCTCATTAGACTGCAAGTTCCTTTTGGAAACAATATATGTGCTGTGTCTTTGCACCTCTGGAAACTTGGCTGCATATATTAAATTTAATAATAATAATAATAATAATAGTAAACATTTGCTGAATATTTACTGTGGGCCAGACAACTTTATGTAGATTGGTTTATATAAGCATCATAATAGCTCTATGAACTATATTACTATTAACCCCATTTTATAGTAGAAAAACTGAGGCCTGCAGGAAATAATTTAGCCAAAGAAACACTGATATTGAGTGGCATAAATGGGGTTTAAATTGAGCAATTTAACTCTAGAATATACCTTTCTTAAATCTATGTGGAGTGCACTATGTCCACATGTTAGCCCCTGGTACCCATGAATGTGACCTTATTTGGAAATAGAGTCTTTGCATATGTAATTAATGTGAGAATCTGAGACCAGCCTGCATTACAGTTACCATCTGGATTCTGGTGGGACATAAACCTAGTGACGGGAATGAAGACATCGGGAAATGGAAGGAAGAAAGCCACATGAAGATGGAGACAGAGATCGGAGTTACACCGCCGCAAGCCAAGGAACGCCAGCAGCTGCCAGAAGCTGGAAGAAGCAAGGGAAGATTCTCGCGGGGAGACTTCAGAGGGAGAGGGAGCGTGTCCCCGCTGACACTCTGACTTCAGGTGTCTGGCCTTCACAGCTGTGAGAGAATGAATTTCTGTTGTTTTAAGCTACCAAGTTTGTGGTAACTTGTTATGGTAATCCTAAGAAACTAACGGACCAATCTATTTTGATTTTTAAAGTTATTCAGTAACTATTTTTGAGTGAATGAATGAATGCATTTATCACATGTGTCCGTGTTCCAGGCCTGGTGGCCACTGGGATTAGGAAGAACATTAAAACCCACTTGCTTGACTAAGATCTTACTAATGTCTTCAAAGCCCGTCTCTTACATCAATGGCTTCTCTCCTGGCTGAGCTCTGCCTTATCTTTTGCCTCATCTAATATGAGAGCCTGATAATATTTCTCTTTTCTTTCTTCTCTTCAAATCACATCCAATATTTCTGCTAGAATTATTTTAATGAAAGTATTGAAACTGTTTTTCTAGAACTATTTAAACTGTAGTTTCTTTCTATTCTAAACTTTAAACTTTATTAAAAATAAAGTTTAAACTGCTAACAGATCATGCAAGGCCTCCTTCATCTAGATCTTCCCACAATCCTCCTTCCTACATCCCTTCAGGCATCCTTTACAGCAACATCAATCCAATTCCCGCCCCTCTCAACCCCCAGTCTAAGCCATCCTCGTCCTGGACCTGGATTGCCACAATCACCCACCTACTGGCCTCCTGCTGTGTGAAGACATTAATTCAGACCACGCTACTCCTCTATGTGGCTCCGATTTCTGATCTCAGTGTAAAGCCCTAGTCCTTCTAATGATCTATATGTTCCTATTCATATGCAATCCCTTTGTTTTTTCTGCTTCAATGCCCTAGCTCTCAGAGAGGTCATGACATATGCTAAAAACAGTACAACTTCGGGGCGTTTTTTGCTTGCTCTTACTTTGCCTATAATGATTTTCTGGAGAAAGCCCCCTGGTAACTTCCCTCGTGTCTTTCAGGCTTTTACTCAAACTTCACCCTGTCGGAGAGGTTTCCCTGGACTCCCTGCCTAAAATTTTAGCAGCCCATCCCCATGGCAGTCTGTGTTTCCCCTCTCTGCTCGTATTTTTCTCCTTAGCACTTACCACTGTCTAATACACTTTATATTTTACTTATTCATCTTATTTGTTGTCTGTCTCTCCCAGAGAAATGGCAGCTCTCTAAAGGCAGGGGTTTGCATCTGTTTTGTTCATGGTTAAATCCCCAAAGCCTAGAACAGGGTCTGGCACATGGCAGAGTATGATGCATGTTTGTTGAATGAATTTCTGCTTGATATTATGAATAGATCAAGTTTCATTATACCCAGAGAACACTTCTGTATGGCTCTGTGAATAAGAGAAGAAAAGGAAAGGACTGAGTCCTAGGGCTGGAAGTTCCCAGCAGGGTTGGTCTAGCTCTGCTTGGATGATGCACTTGTACATGCTGAGGAGGTTGAGTCTGATGGACAGGAATCTGTCACCCAAGTCTATGCCAAGAAGCAATTGGAGGGAGTCCTGCCAAATGACTGCAGGAAGTCCTGAGGATATGAGTCTCCTGGTGTCTGGGGAAGCATAGCAGTGGTATTTGGAGATGCAAGAGACTTACAGGCAGTCAGCATCAGGTGAATCTACCGGTAGGTGGCAGCATTCACTTCGTTAGTCTGGGTCTTGGGCAGATCCTCAGGCACGGGGTGGTGGAGAGAAAAGCAGAAGGCAGGACGCTAATCTAAAGGGTCCGTGTGAGTGGCTGGTCTGGACTGAATGACCAGCTGATTACAGACCAAGGGTTCTGAGTATCAGGAATGCATTAGAATTCTGTTCTACAATCTGGGATACCTTGAGGGGAAGTAGATTCATGGTAAAGTTCAGTTATCACCCCTAGAGGAACAAGGCCAGAACTAATAGGAAGGAAATTTGAATGATGAGTCCCAGTGTGAGAAGTTCAGTTCTTCCAGACACCTTTGCTGTAAATGTCAGGGGTTACGGGACTGAGCTGAAAAGTGGGTGGAGAGGAAGGACAGCAGGCAGGGGGCAGGTGGTCTCTGGAACTTGCCTTGTTCTGTTTCTTTGTCAGGCAGTGCTTTCTGAATCGTTCTGTTTCTAGCTAAATGAGCTAAATGAAGTGCCTGTGACCATGGAAGACCAGCTCCAACTCACAGCTATATTTTGTTTGCCAAGGAATAGTTTAAAAATCGACTGTGAAATTCTTTCCATGGGGCATTCATTGATGGTACATTTGCTGCAGGCTTTAGTCCTTTGCACTTCTCCTGTTTCTGTTATCTGGATAGCCCTGAGGCTTTTTTTTTTTTTTTTTTTTTTTTGGCTATCCTTAATTGTTTTTCTTACCCTCCAAGGTCCAGGCTTTTCTGACTTTGTTCTTTTCAAAATTAATTGCTCTCATTCCTTGTTGTTGCAACTTTGTTTAGCATCTTGTATTGTTCTCTGCAAGTAGGAGTACCTGTTTACATACTTGTCTTCCACTGAAGATAGAAGACTTGAGGCCAGGAACTAAGTCTGAGTCATCTCTGTGCTTCTTCAGTGTCTCCTACAGCAGCCTGAACTTAGAAATGCTCCATAAATATTTCAATTGGACTTTTTACTCGGTGTAATCTTTGGTCATCCTGGAAAACAAGAATTCTTCAGCGAGTCACCAGTTTATCCATTTTTGCATCACATTTGTTATTTATGTCATCATTAAAGTTAATCACAGAGAAGAAGATCAATTTGCAAGTGTTCAATCCAATCAGGCTGCCTCATGATTCCAATGACTGAATCGTGCTGGTTAAGGTCAAATGAGTAAACTAATTGGATCGGGCGACCACTTTGTGAGGGAGCAGTCCCCTTCTCACCAGCAGTCTTTGAATAGCTGATGCAATCAGGTACAGACAGATAACTGCAGCATCCTTCGACTTCAAAATAGGAGAAACTGTATTTTGGGATTTGCGTAGACATAGTTCTGAATTTATTAGCTATTTTCTATTTTTTTTTTTAAGGCAGCTTGGGGCATAGGGTAGGGGTGGAAAAGGAGGGTGTATTGACAGAAACACTACATGGTTTGCCCCGGCCTGGATAACTGCTAGCCTGGAGCTAGACTGAGTACAAGAGAGGGTTTTGACTCATAAAAAAAATCTGTCTGTATTGATAAAAAGTAAACCACACATCAGAAGGAACACCCCAGCGGCATCTTTGATCTGCTCTCTGCTCTTAGACGGGTGGGATTGACGTGCGTTGTGCTCCCGAGTCGCTGCCCTGTTCTCTGAATCCAGTCTTTTCACTGACATTGTTCTGGTGACAACTAAATGAGCCACTTTATTAACTGCAGGAGTTACACAGAGGGAGAGACTAACTCATTAGTTAACAGGGTGGGAAATAATGGTATGTGTCAGTTACCACCTTCCAGAACCTTCAAGTGTTATCGAACCATTAGTGACTCCCCCTCGCCTCCTGTGGGTCACGTTAAGTGACGAACCCCACCTCTATGGAAAGTGAAGTCACATTGTCACCTCACAAAGTTTCAGCACATAATATTTTATATGACAAACTCTCAATTATTCATCCAAAGAATGGAAACTTCAAACATTTTTGTTTGGGAAATGAATCATACCTTTCCTGATAAAAGTTTTTCTGCATAAATACGTTTGGCTTAGACGGGTAATGAAGTAAACTTGAATCCCCTGGGGCCACCCCCACTGATGGTGGTGGAAATCAATCTGAAACGTGCTGGGGGCCAAGGGGACCAGTCTGGGTGAGCACGCTGTGGCAGTCCCGCACTCAGGGACAGGCGGTAGCTTCTGTGTTTTCTATCCGAGTATATCATGATAAGCTGTCCTTTCCCCCCGCTGCTAGTGTGTTTTATTACTGTTGTGCTTTCTGAACAGTGTTCAGTGTGAGAGTCTTCTTGATTCAATGGGGGCAAACTCTAGTTGCTCACTTAATTGACATCTTGAAGCATAAATTTTACTTTCCTGGAAAAAGGAGAAAAGGGCAACATATTCCATTTCACTTACTTCCTTTGGATTTATTGGCTCTCTCCTGCCCTCAGGAATATGCATGAAATCTAGGCAACCGTAGTTATTACAAGGCTTTGGGGAGAAATCAGCAGTTGCAATGGCGATAATCATACAGTAAATAAAAGTACAATTTGCCTTTCGTGTAGATTTTGATTTGTTGTATGTGAGTAAAGGTTTGAAGTAAGAGCCAGGATGAAAATCAGTTTCAAAGGCGACAGCAGCTGCTAGGTCTTTTATTGTTCCGGGGATTAATCCCACGTCTTTTGTAGAAAACACAACAAAAATGTGCCTTTGGATTGGGGGGGCGGAATCCTCAGACTTAGAAGCTGTAATAGAGCTTAAAGATTTTCTAATCCGACTCATTCTACAAATGAGCTTAAAATGGCACTCAAATAGTTTCCCAAAGTACATAGTGAGATTGTCAGGACAGCACTGGATGTATTGGCTCCAAGTCCAGATCCTATTTTCCCCAGACCACCTGCCATATAGTTCAGATAACCTGCTATATTTCTCCTTAAGGAGAAATGCATAAGTCCCCAAAGTGGGTTGCCCATGAACAAGCAGCTATCAGAAGGCTGAAATGAACCGTGTGATGCCAGGTGGCGAGGGGCAAGCTTAGGGGGCCAGTCTTGCAGCACGCCCTTCCTTCACTTCTGCTGCAGCGTCCAACAGCATTTGCCATCTCTTTCCATGGGGCTGCAGGAGGGGGACGGGTCCTTATCGGATGCGGATACTAGGAGCCTCACCTTACCCCAAAGGGAGTAGAGATGCTGCTGGCCTTTCAAATCTCACGATCCTGCATTTACCTTTCCTGTAGCCATTATTTTCTGCTTTGCAGTCTTCTATGCAGACGACATTAACATTATTAAATAAATCACTTCCAAGAGTTTCAGAGATAGAATCTGGAAGGTTTGCAAACCTGCTCCTTCTGGATTGCTTATTCTGCCAACTTCCCTTAACTCTTTTGGCTGGTGTACCCATTTGACTTTTCTGCTGGGCAGGTACTAGTAATTTGAGGGGGGGTGGGTTCCCTAATTAGATTCCAGCAGCTCAATTCCCTGGTTCATTTATCCTGAACCACCTTCAAATTGAATTGGTTTTTTTTCTCACCGCCAACCCAAGCAGGAGTGGATCCTGGGGAATTACATAGAAATAACAACCTTCTCCCCTTCCCCAGCCTCTGACTCATTCGCCTGCCCTTTTGTGCCTCTCTTCCATTATGCCTTCACAACCACATGCTCGGCGCCTTCTGCTTAAGCTGTCTGAGTGCGTTTCCTCCATGAACCATCATGATGTACAACACGTACAGTCCCAGGGCCAGATGAATGGTTTTCCATTAGAAGTACACTGTGCCATCTGGGGCACCTGGGAAGATAATGCCACAAAGATGCCCCCATCTTTCAAGCGCTCGAAAGGGAAGGTTTGTACGGCTCCGTCTCACTCGCCTGGACTACTGCAGTATAACGTGCTATTCCTGAGCTCTGAAACCTGCATTTTCTCTCCCTTCCTCATTCTCTGCAGTATCTCAGTGCACTGTGTGGCTTGGGGCAGGAGGTCTTAGCATGAGATTCTGTATGCACCAAAAGGTAAAACGCAATGACAATGCAAACTGTCCACACAGATGAAAGCGTTCCCTCAACCAAAGCAATCAGGTGAAAATATCTGCCTTTGAAAAGGGCCTAACAAACAAGAGGACTGTTTTAAAAGAGCAGGACCCCTTCGGTGGGCCACAAAATTAGTGTTTTCTTATTTTAGCACACTATTTATTTCTTCTGTGATTGAAAATGATTGGTGGGGAGAAATCTTGGTTGCAGCGTAAAGCCTTCTTAACTGATTTCTTTTGTGTTTGTGCATGCGTGCCCCTCTATCTCTTTTACAAATTGTTAAGACAATGCAGTTGCTTTAAAAAAAAAATCCTGATTAGTATTCTGCAAAAGGTACAGTCCTCATTGCAGTGGAGATATATATGTGTGTATATATATAAAAATCTATCTTCACTTTTACCACCTGCCACCTGAGAATTTTAGAATGATGCAAATTTGAGATTTCAGGAGAGAGCCTTTTTGATTCTCATCTTTACGCCTGCCGCACCCCCCACCCGGACATTGGCACTGGCACTGCATCCACACTGAACTCAAGTCCATTTTTATTCTTTTGTCAAATGTTTTTATTCACAGGAAACTGAAGGCACATGTATACTAGGGATAGAAATAGAAACACAATAAAAACCAGTTTGATAGATGATCTAGCCTATTCCGCACACTTCCCTGTTGTTTTATTGATTTACAGAACACAAAGACCAATCCGAATTTACATTGCTTGTATTTCCCCTGATCTCAAAGGACTTGTTCCCCTTTGCTCAGATTAACCAAGCTGATTTTTTCTTTGTATCCAGCAGCCTCTGTGACAGTCGAATAGCCTGTCAACTAATCAATTTATGCTGCAAAAACTAATTTTTACTTTAAACAAACATCCTCACATTGTGTTGACACAATTAAATGATTTCTGCATTATACCATATATTTAATACACCCCCCGGGGAGCAGGTAGGAGCTACAGCTGAAATCACGTGCACGTGCTCCTGCATCAAATTAAATATTTTCCCTTAATCCTACCACCAGCAGCTGTTAGGTACCGTGGCTTATTGCATATGGCCTACATAATGAGACCGATCCAGGCGTTCCGGCTTCTCTGCTGAATGCAGAGCAGCTCTCTTCCCCCCAAGGACATTAAGAGTTACTGCTATTGAGAGAAGTTCTCATCCCAGTGAAGACTCTCAGCATACATGTTTGGAGATGAGGGAAGAAAGCGTTTAAAGCCGGAGCTTCTACCTTGATTAAAATAAAAGAGACTGCCGCTCGGCAAGGACTTGTAACTGGCAAACTCTCCAGAGTTACGGCAGGATGAAGAGGGAGGAAGGGTAGGTACAGCGAAAGAGGAAATCTTTGCTCTTTTGGAAACCTGTCAAAAAATTAGGTCAACATGATTTTGTATTTTAATGAAACAACTTAAGGGTAAGCCTGAGACTTGGAGGCCGCTAATACCTTTATGCTAGAGTGGCTTGTCATGCTTGACGTAATGTCTGGCTCTGTATGAGAAGTATCGAAGCTAATGTTCTCCTTGGCTAACCGGCCTTTAGCTGCTCCGGTCCTTTTAAATTCTCAGTGGCTGGTGCATCAATATGGATGTTTCTACCTCTCAGTATAAACACTGTGCAGCCTGCACATCATCATTTCAATTGTCAAAACAGATGAAAGGATTTCTGATACTACAATTAAACGAACCTGGAAAAAATCATTTTAAAATATGCTACATAAAATAACCTGAATGTTAAAACGCCACAACCTTCCAGCTGTTTCCTCTGGCTGCATCATTAGCATGCCCCCCCCCATCTCAGTTCTTATCTGATTTGATTACTTTTTGAATGAATTTGCTTTTCAACATGAAAGCTGAGGAAGCTAAATTGGAAGAATAATGGCTTGGCATTTTATGTCATTTGGTTGAAATTGCAGGTGTGGGAGTGAGGCCTGCTCCTCTAACTCCTGCTTGGCTATTTCCCCTTTAATTTACCAAATTTGAAATGGATTGCCGGTTCCAAATTACACTACACTTAAGGGACTTGCAAAGAATGCTTGTGATTTAGGATCCTATGTTATTGCCTTATGAAAAATTATGCAGACACACTCACAGCCCTACAAGAAAACTACTTCTTGTAAAATAAGAGTATTTGACAAACACCAGGAAGCTGAAGATGACAAAACACATTTCAAGCTCCTTTTTTTATTAATCAAGAGGGGGTACTGTGTTAATGGTGGCCTCAGTATTGATTGATAAAGAATCAGTGTGAGAGAGTATATACTAGAGCAGCGATTTTCAATCTTTTTCATCTCATGGCACACACAATGTACTTTCTAAAATTCTGTAGCACACCAAAAAATATTTTCTGCTTACCTATCAAAAAAAAATAGGTACAATTTTGATTCATTCATGACAGAGGATGCTGTTGTGTTGGTTGTTGTCATGATTTTAATGTGACAATCAAGGAAAAAAAGAGGTCTGTGCCACAGACTAGTCTGGTATTGCATGTTTTAAAAGTTCTCGCAGCACACCAGTGTGCCTGCTGTGACACATGGGTTGAAAATCGCTGTACTAGAGGATCAAGGTGGTCAGAAAGAGTAATGATCATGGTCAGGTTAACTGGAATAAAATTACCTCATTTATACCACATAGACTAAGAGATAGGTTCTAAGTAGCAGTATTGCCATTATGTACTTTGAAGTACGTGACGTAACTTGCAATACAATCAGCAATATTTCTGAGTAGAAGGGGCATCTCTAATGCAGAAGCAGTACTTGTTTTTGAATATCAGTAATACTTGCTTTCAAGAGATACGTACTTTAAATCCAAAGTTATGGAGGATTTCTGGTCAAGATGGAAGTGTAGGCAGACATGGTGTGTCTCTTCGCACAACCACATCAAAATTACAACAAAAATATAGAACAGCCATTACTCAGAACTGTCAGGAATCCAGCTGAATGGAAGTTTGACAGCTACAGAATTGAATAAACCATATCCATCCAGACTATTAGGAAAGGCACAGATTCACAAGTGGCTGGTCCCACAAACGTGTGGTTGATGAAAATTCAGGAGAGAGACCATGGAGTGAAGAGTCCCAACCCCACAAGAGGCCCCCCAGCCCAGGATTCCAGTGCTAGGGAGATAACTCCCCACAACTTCTGGATGCAAAAACCAAGGGGATTTGACTTGGTGGAAGAAACTTCTGGAGCCCCAAGCAGTTCCTCTTGAAGAACCCACACAAGGCCTCACCTGCTCAGACTCACTCCCTCTGAGCTCCAGCACCTGGGTAGCAGCTTGAAAGGATCCTACAGACCAGTGGTATACAGAGAGAAACGGAAGTGTCTAGCATCAAGGTGAGCAGAGGCCAGGGTACCTTTGCTAAGGTACCCTTCGCTCACAGAGCCAGTACCCTGCTGCCATATCTGAAACTTCATCAGCCTGACTAACACTGACTCACCTTGGAGATCCCCATACACTCTGTCCTACCTAACTTACAGGCCCACCCAAGCAGCTTTTCCATATGAATGGCTGGTCTTGACTCATGAGGCCCAACTGCCTCAATCCTCTCAAACCAGAAACATTTAGCTTCAGTGAGCCTCAGGCCCAGCAATAGCAGTAGCCAGCTAAGATTCACAGTTTGGCCTCACCTGGGAATCTCCAAGCCCAGCACAAGTAGCACCCAACTCAGATTGCTTTTTAGCTCAAGTACGGTGCCCCAAGCTAAACAGAGGTGGGCACTGACCTTGGTTTGCACCACCCAGAAAACCCCAGGGCCAGAACACCCAGAAGACAGCTACAGACCACATCAGAGCACCACCACTCTGCCCCTGCACAGCTGACCCTCCATGGAGGGCAGACATTGGTATTCGGTGTCACAGCCAGAACTTGCAGCTGACTAGCCCAGGTAAATCCCTCCTATTGATCTGCCAACAGCAACCAAGACTCAACTACAGGAGGAGGGTGCACTCAGTCCACGTGAAGGGCATACCTTGAGTAGCCATGTTGGGTGATAGGGGAGGCTATGCCTCTGGACCCTACAGGACACCTACTACAGTAGGCCACAATACCCAAACAGGGAGTCAAAGCAGCTCTACCGAACACATAGAAACAAGCACAGGGAGGCTACCAAAATGAGGAGACAAAAAAAACATGGCCCCAATGAAAGAACAGATCAAAGCTCCAGGAAAAGAGCTAAACTAAGTGAAGATAATCAATCCATCAGATGCGCAGTTCAAAACGCTGGTTATAAGGATGCTCAAGGGACTGGTGAGGACCTCAGCAGCATAAAAAAGATCCAGCCAGAAACAAAGGATACAATAACTGAAGTAAAGAACAATTCACAGGAGAACAACAGTAGAGTGGATGAAGCCGAGAATCAAATCAATGATTTGGAACACAAGGAAGCAAAAAACAACCAATCAGAACAAGAAGAAAAAAGAATCCAAAAAGTGTGGCTAGCATAAGCAGCCTCTGGAATAACTTCAAGAGGTCCAACATTGGCTTCATAGGGGTGCCAGAAGGAGTAGACAAAGAGCAAGATATTGGAAATCTATTTGAAAAGATAATGAAGGAAAACTTCCCTAATTTGGTGAAGGAAATAGACATGCAAATCCAGGAAAGACAGAGAGTCTCAAACAAGATGTGTGTGAAGAGGCCCACTCCAAGACGCATCATAATTAAAAGGTGAAGGGTTAAAGATAAGGAGAGAATCTTAAAAGCAGCAAGAGAAAAGGAGATAATTACGTACAAAGGAGTTCCCATAAGACTGTCAGCTGATTTCTCAAAAGACACTCTGCAAGCTCTAAGGAACCAGCAAGAAATATTCAAAGTGATGAAAAGAAGGGACCTGCAGACAAGATTGCTCTCCCTAACAACACTATCATTTAGAATTTCAGGACAGATAAAAAGCTTCCCAAACAAGAAAAAACTAAAGGATTTCATCATCACCAAATGATTATTATGCGAAATATTAACGGGACTTATTTAAGAAAAAGAAGATCAAAACTATGAACAACAAAACAGCAATAAATACATACCTGTCAACAATTGAATCTAAAAAACAATCTAAGCAAACAAGAAGAATGGAGACAGAATCACAGATATGAAGAATGTTTTGATGGTCACCAAATGGGGGGCAAAGGGGGAATGGATGACGAGGTGAAGAGATTAAGAAACACAAGTAGGTAGCTACAGAAGCCATGGCAGTGTAAATCACAGTACAGGAAATGGAGTAGCTAAGGAACTTATACACACACATGACCCATGGACGTGAACAACAGTGTGGGGGCTGCCTGGGGAGTGGAGGGAGGGATGTGCTGGGTGGAGGAGGGCAAAGGGGGAAAATCAGGACAACTGTAATAGCATAATTAATAAAATATAGTAAAAAATGTTAAAAAATAAAGGTATCAATTAAAAGTGTCAGATTTAATTTTAAAAATTAGGTGAAACTATATACTATTTACAAAAACCCAATTCAATTATGATGATATAATGAAACTCAAAGTATAGAGAAAGATACTGTGAATACACTAGTAAAAAAACTGCACTGGCTATATTAATATTAGAAAGTGTAGATTTCAAAATGGGGAAATTTTCCAAGGATAATAGAGGTACATTACATAATTTCAATTCACTAAAAAGACAAAACAGACCTAAATGCGTATCCAACTACCAACAGAGAGCTCAGAAAAATAAAGCAAAAATTGGTAGAACTAAAGGACACATAGACAAGTCCACAGTTATACTCAATGACCTAAAGACTACTCTCCCAGTTGCTGATACTACAAGTACGTCAATAATCAGCAAGGATATGGGAGACTGGACAAATGTTACCAAACAACTTAACCTACTAACATTTATGGAACACTCTATCCACAAACAGCAGATCATATACTCTTTTCATGTACACTTGGCATATCAGTAAGCTCTACCATATTCTGGACCCTGTTTGGAAGCTAAAACAAACACTTCTTATTTCCCTTCCTATTACTTGGTATGTTTCAGGCACATGATGTGTGTCAGGGATGAACATAGCAGCTTAAAGAGGCTGCTCAGAGTTGAGTGACTAATTTGAAACTAGAAAAATTCAACCCCAAATTTACCTCTGAAATATATAAAATATTTAACATATTCCAGTGTATCAATCTTACAAACTAATATTAAAATTAGATGGGCTAAAGCCAAAGCAAAAAAGCATAACTTAGTTTTTTTCTATTATATTTTATTGATTATGCTATTACAGTTGTCCTGATTTTTCCCTCTTTCCTTCCCTCCACCCAGCACCAATTCCCCCCAACAATTGTTCATGTCTATGGGTCATGCATATAAGTTCTTTGGCTACTCCATTTCTTATAATGTACTTTACATCCCCAGGGCTATTCTGTAACTACCTATTTGTATTTCTTAATCCCCTCACCTCTTCATCCCCCCTCCCCCAACTCCTCCCTCTTATCTGGCAACCATCAAAGCACTCCTCATTTTGAATTTCTTCTGTTTCTTAAATAAGTCCCTTTAACATTTCGTATAATTCATTGGTGGCGATGCACTATTTTAGTTTTTTCTTGTCTGGGAAACTCTTTATCTACCCTCCAATTCTAAATGATAGCTCTCTGTTGGGTAGAGTAATCTTGCCTACAGGTAAGATCTTTTCATCACTTTGAATATTTCTTGCTGGTTCCTTATAGCTTGCAGAGTGTCTTTTGAGAAATCAGCTGACAGTCTTATGGGAACTCCTTTGTACGTAATTATCTCCTTTTCTCTTGCTGCTTTTAAGATTCTCTCCTTATCTTTAACCCTTCACCTTTTAATTATGATGCGTCTTGGAGTGGTCCTCTTCACACACATCTTGTTTGAGACTCTCTGTCTTTCCTGGATTTGCATGTCTATTTCCTTCCCTATTTCACCAAATTAGGGAAGTTTTCCTTCATTATTTTTTCAAATAGATTTCCAATATCTTGCTCTTTGTCTTCTCCTTCTGGCACCCCATGAAGCCAATGTTGGACCTCTTGAAGTTATTCCAGAGGCTGCTTATGCTAGCCACACTTTTTGGATTCTTTTTTCTTCTTGTTCTGATTGGTTGTTTTTTGCTTCCTTGTGTTCCAAATCATTGATTTGATTCTCGGCTTCATCCACTCTACTGTTGTTCTCCTGTGAATTGTTCTTTACTTCAGTTATTGTATCCTTTGTTTCTGGCTGGATCTTTTTTATGCTGCCGAGGTCCTCACCAGTCCCTTGAGCATCCTTATAACCAGCGTTTTGAACTGCGCATCTGATGGATTGATTATCTTCACTTAGTTTAGCTCTTTTTCTGGAGCTTTGATCTGTTCTTTCATTGGGGCCATGTTTTTTTGTCTCCTCATTTTGGTAGCCTCCCTGTGCTTGTTTCTATGTGTTCGGTAGAGCTGCTTTGACTCCCTGTTTGGGTATTGTGGCCTACTGTAGTAGGTGTCCTGTAGGGTCCAGAGGCATAGCCTCCCCTATCACCCAACATGGCTACTCAAGGTATGCCCTTCACGTGGACTGAGTGCACCCTCCTCTTGTAGTTGAGTCTTGATTGCTGTTGGCAGATCAATAGGAGGGATTTACCTGGGCTAGTCAGCTGCAAGTTCTGGCTGTGACACCGAATACCAATGTCTGCCCTCCATGGAGGGTCAGCTGTGCAGGGGCAGAGTGGTGGTGCTCTGATGTGGTCTGTAGCTGTCTTCTGGGTGTTCTGGCCCTGGGGTTTTCTGGGTGGTGCAAACCAAGGTCAGTGCCCACCTCTGTTTAGCTTGGGGCACCGTACTTGAGCTAAAAAGCAATCTGAGTTGGGTGCTACTTGTGCTGGGCTTGGAGATTCCCAGGTGAGGCCAAACTGTGAATCTTAGCTGGCTACTGCTATTGCTGGGCCTGAGGCTCACTGAAGCTAAATGTTTCTGGTTTGAGAGGATTGAGGCAGTTGGGCCTCATGAGTCAAGACCAGCCATTCATATGGAAAAGCTGCTTGGGTGGGCCTGTAAGTTAGGTGGGACAGAGTGTATGGGGATCTCCAAGGTGAGTCAGTGTTAGTCAGGCTGATGAAGTTTCAGATATGGCAGCAGGGTACTGGCTCTGTGAGCGAAGGGTACCTTAGCAAAGGTACCCTGGCCTCTGCTCACCTTGATGCTAGACACTTCCGTTTCTCTCTGTATACCACTGGTCTGTAGGATCCTTTCAAGCTGCTACCCAGGTGCTGGAGCTCAGAGGGAGTGAGTCTGAGCAGGTGAGGCCTTGTGTGGGTTCTTCAAGAGGAACTGCTTGGGGCTCCAGAAGTTTCTTCCACCAAGTCAAACCCCCTTGGTTTTTGCATCCAGAAGTTGTGGGGAGTTATCTCCCTAGCACTGGAATCCTGGGCTGGGGGGCCTCTTGTGAGGTTGGGACTCTTCACTCCATGGTCTCTCTCCTGAATTTTCATCAACCACACATGTTTGTGGGACCAGCCACTTGTGAATCTGTGCCTTTCCTAATAGTCTGGATGGATATGGTTTATTCAATTCTGTAGCTGTCAAACTTCCATTCAGCTGGATTCCTGACAGTTCTGAGTAATGGCTGTTCTATATTTTCGTTGTGAGTTTGATGTGGTTGTGTGACGAGGTGAGCCATTTCTGTCTATGCTGCCATCCTACATGAATTCTGATGCTTTTAGAGCTTTAGCATTCAAAATAGTTATAGGTATGCCAGTATATAAATCAATTTTATTTTTATTTTTTTCTGTTTATTTCCTCTGAATATTTTTGGTTCATGTTTTTTCCTTTTGACCCCTTTTAGGTTAACTGAATATTTTTAGTGTTTCATTTAATTTATTTGTTAACCCTTTAACTACATCTTTTTGTGTTAAGTTTTAGTTGTTATTCTTGAGATTACAATATGCATGCCTAGCTTTTTTAGTCTACTTATTTATTTATATTTTACTACTTCAAGTAAAATATAGAAGAAACCTTACAATATATGTTCCTTTTATCTTTGTTATAGTTTTCATACATAGTACATCTGCATATATTAAACCTTTCTCCCCAAATAATGTCATAAGTTTTTTAAGAGTCACAGTTTCTATAAAAAGCATAATAGGAGAACAATTGTCTATGTAGTTATCTGAGTATTTATTATTTCTGTTCTTCCTTCATTCCTAAGGTTCCAGGTTTTCCTTCTGACACCAGTTCTCTTCAACCCGATAAACTTCCTCTAACATGTCTTCTATAACAGGTCTGATGGTGTCAGGGTTTTTTTGGTTTTCCTACATCTGAGTATGCATTTCATCTTCATTCCTGAAGGGTATTTTCACTTGATATAGAATTCTAGATAGATAGGGCTTTTTTAAAATATCCAGTTGTTGGTTTTTTTGTTGTTTTTTTTCATTTTTTGTTTCCAACATTAAAAGATGTTTTCACTGTTTCCTTGCCCCCATGGTTTCTGATGAGAAGGTTGCATCTATTTCTGTCACTTCCCTGTATGTAATATTGCTTTTTTCTGGCTACTTTCAGGGCTTTTTCTTTATATTTGGTTTTTGTGTGTTAGCATGGTTTTACTTTGCCTTTATCTTGTTTAGGATTCATTGAGATTCTTGAGTCTTTAGTTTGTCTCAGCAATTTACTTTCATATGATTCACTGGGAAACACTACCTTTATAGCTACTATAGACTTCCAATCAGAGAGGGAAATTT
This sequence comes from Glossophaga mutica, assembly GCA_039655065.1. NCBI lineage: Eukaryota > Metazoa > Chordata > Mammalia > Chiroptera > Phyllostomidae > Glossophaga > Glossophaga mutica. The sequence goes on from CM077303.1 coordinate 77,305,606, forward strand.
ATAGTGCATTCCTGAAATTCAGTTTTAAAAATTGACACAGCTGAAGATATAACAAAACTGAGAAAGTACAGTTTTCAATTTTTAAAACATATAGAGGGATCAGGTAGAAAAAGGTATACAAACAAACTAAAGAACTTGTCTTCAGTCTTATATGCATTTAAAACATGTTTTATTATGAAGATGTTGGTTCTTTTAACTCTCTCTGTACCTATCAGGAACCAGAATGAATTCACTATGGATAAATTATATTAAATACACCCAATTTCTTTTCTTTTTCTCGAATTTTTATGAGAATTTATTTGAACCAAACTGATACCGATGACAGGAGCAAGATCTCAAATGCTCCAGAGAATGACAGTTTTGAAGTTTCTTTTGTACATTTTGGATTAAGAAGGGAAGACCAGGAAGATTACATGAAGGTGGAAGAAAGCAAGGCAGGGATTGCATTATAGGCCAGTTAACAAAATTATGTGCTCTTTTGAGGGTGGTTACATTTCAAAGGGGTCTGAAAAAGAGGCATTTCAAAATTGTGTCAATGTAGATACACAAAAACAATGGACAGGGCTTGATTGAAGCAAAGATAAACTTTTTACTGAAGAAGTCCTATGCCTGGGGTGTGACTGCCCAGTCTGATCTGCGCCGTTAGGGATTTATGATCAGATCACCCTGTGAGGTTCCTTTCAGGTAGATTTATTACAGTGCCTTTTTTTCTCCTCGTGAGCTTGGCACACAAGGCCTTCTACCAGCTGACCCAGCTAAACCTCAATCTGGATAAACAGCACATGCGCACTTTCTGTTCAGGAATAAGGACTGAGCTAGGAATCTTTCCCCAAGCTGCCATGCTCCTGAACTTCTCTGTTTGTCACCTGGTCTCTACTCCCTGTACCCATGGTAACTTATCCTTCTGAAACTCCCCATCCCGGGCTTAGTGTCAAGATTATGATATCTGTGAGTCTCCTGATCACCTCTTATCCCAATGAGATGTCATTAGGAGGAGGTGAGTCACTTGACTTTGGATTTGAAGACAGCAGTGAGAGCAGTATTACTATTCCCTGGGCACAGTTTTAAGAGTCAAACCCACTTGAACTGGGACAAGTTAGTATATGGGTTTTTTTTTTTTTTTTTCAGTTTCTTTTTTAGATAGACACTCATCTATAAAATTAGAAAATTGTTTAAAAGTAACATATTTTTCAACAGCAGGACAATAGGTCTGATTTTCCATGCTATTCCTTTGAGCAAAAGGGAAAATTTTGGAGAGAATATTAACACCATTAAATGTATCATAATTGGTTGGGCAACTGCACCAAAGGAGTACTGGTTAGTCAATTGCCTTCCTCTCTGGAAGTTGTTTCTTATGCATCAGTCATGACTTTTGTTTTAAATCTGCGATTGGGTGAAACTATTAAAGCTGGAAGATATAACAAATATTTTAGATGACTGAATCAAGGTCTACAACGTTTACCTCTTAATTAGGGCCTATGCTATATCATGTAGTAGTGTTCTAGGAGCTGGAGATTAGAGCTAATCTGTGAGTCCTCAAATTACCCAACCTCTCAGCAGGATTCAACAGAGCTCAGTGGTAATCGATTTTTCTTGCTCAGTACTCTGTCTTCCCTCCTGGATACCACTCTTTCAAGATTCTCCTCCTACTCCATTGAGCTCTCTCTTTTTATGTCTCCATTGCTGTTTCTTCCCAATATTGGAGGGCCCAAGGACACTTTTCTTCATTCTTATTTGCTCAGAAACTTACCAAGTCTCATGACTTAAACACATCAATAGTTTTGAGCTTCCAGATTTATATTTCCAGTCTAAACTTCTCCTGAACTGCCAGCAGGTGAGTTCTCCTGCCTACCTGATGTCACCATCTCGTCGTCTAATCAGTATTTCAGCTTAGCACATCTAAAAAACAGAACCTGAAAGCCAACCCTTCACTTATCAAGTTTTCCTCCTGCAGTCTTCCTAATTTCTAAATGGCACCTCTAGTCTCCCAGTTGTCCTTCAAAAGACAATTCCTAAATAATAGACATTTCATCCCCTATTAACAAAGAAAAGTGAGACTCAGAGAAGTGAAAGGTCTTTGTCAAGATCACACAGCCAGTAATGAGTAGTGTCAGGATCCAACCTGAGCTGGTCTGATGCCCACTGTCTCTAAATGTTTCCAGCCTTTAATAAGGTTACACTGAAGTTTTGTGCTGTGTCAAAACTTTTTAAAAAATTTATGACTATAGTTCAGGAAGCATGGTTCTGTAGCAGCAGACTCTGTTAAAGGACTTTGTTTAATATCAATGTCCTTCAGTAGGAGGTAGCTGCCAACATGGGGGACTTAAATTCTGGGCTGTACTATTTGCACAGTAGTCTCTAGGTTGATGGAGTTACCAGTATAGTATACTCTTTACTTGTGAGAAAAAACTTATAATATTCTGTTTTATTCTGCAAGGGATTCTAAAAGGCCTGGAGAGAAGATGACTTGCAACACACTATTTTTAGGTCTGCATTGTACTTCTATCCAATAAACACGGAATGAAATCCTACTATGTGTCAATTGGGCACTCTCATATGCACCAGAGATATAAGGATTAAGAAGTATGGTTCTTGCCTTGCAGAATCAAAAAAATAGGTGCAGAAGTTACAAAGGGATAGAAAGATTTGTCCTTTGACACAATCTAATGGAATTATTCAAGGGTGAAATGAGCTAGTCTTTTGCTATCACTAAAGATATTCAAGCACATGCTGCAAGTCTACTTGGTGTAGGAAGAAGGCTATGGAATTAAATTAACCACCATATGAATGATTGGACTACAGAACCTTTAAGCACTTCCAACCCTGAGATGCTATGATTCTTTCATTTGTGCTATCTCTGTCCCTTAATGCCATAAATAATTGAGACATAACTGCAAAAAGTACTGAGTTTACATGGCAAATGTAAATCATTAACTTGCTTGGGTCAGACTTGTCCTTTCTATTTTTAAAGTTCACGTAATTAGTGCATCTTTCCTGTGTCCTATGGAAAATTACAGATAACATAAACTAAAACAGGTACACCTATCAAATTTGTGAGTGAAAGGGGTTCAGACTCATAAACATCTGCATGTGTTTATATTTTTGTTCCCCAGTTACATCTAACAGAATGAAATAAAAATTATATAGACAAAGGGTCAGCTTAAGGTGTTTGGGAAATATTTTTTTTTAAGTTTGTGACAATAAACTAAAAACCAGCATAATTTTATCATTTAATTCTGTGTCCCTGAAAGATCACATTGCTCAGATTAAACCACGGTGCTCTTTCTGACCAAGGCCATCTCTAGTGTTCTCATCATTTTAGCAGCAGGTGAGCCCCTTCCTTCCTATGAATTTTACAAGTCAAGACATTCTGTAAGTTGATTTGATCAGGCGGGAAAAAAGCATAACAGTGAACTGACAGAAGAGTTCTGGAAAGAGTGTGGCAGAATTTGATAAGTTCCCATGGTTTTGTAACAACAAAGGAAAATGCTAGGATTGAAGTTTTGAGAAAAATGATAAAGGAACAAAAGAAGGGCAAAGAAACTTATTAATTCAACATACATCTTGAACTCTTTTGAACATGATCCTTCTAATAAGCCACATATGCAGTTTCAGATCTTAGTGTGCATTATTTTACAAGGCATCACGCAATGGCTGCATAAGTTTTTAAATGGTCTCTAGGTTGAGGGAGGTGACCGAACTGCAATATAAATCACACCAAGCTATTTAGACAATGGTTCAAAATTGACCAATAGCCAAGTGCACGTATATATGCATTATCAAACAACTTCTATATGCTGCTATATACAGTTTCAGGTATCCCCAAGAACAATTCTTGGAAGTTGGTATTGCTATCTCAGTTTTACACATGGAAATATGTGATCTTAAATAGATGTGTGCCACGCCTAGTTCTTCTGATTCCAAGTCTGCTGCTCATTCCACAGAATCAATGATAGCAAATTAGGGCATAGATTGAGAGTCAATTCAACTTAGTACTGATATGATTATTTGGACATTTTACTGATCCTGATGCATAGGCAAACAGGACTGGCCATGTTCCTGCAAAGATACCATACAAACAAACAGACAGACAGACAAACCTGTCAGCAAGTCAAACTGCCTGCGTCTGAAGGATATTCAGAGGGGTCAGTGCTCAGTCTCATCTCTGATCTCAGCCTGCAGCCTAAGACTATTCCTGGACTTGGGGTGGGGAGATTGGCTATTCACTAGTTCAGAATTGGGAGGAACATGTCACAAACACACTGAAACATCCCTAGGAGAATTCAAAATTGGATTCAGATTCATGCTCAAGATGACAGAGAGGGATGGCTACACACTTTTCAGGGTCCAGTGCAAAATGAAAATACAGGGCCCCTTGTTCAAAAATTGGAAAAGAAGCACCATTAAAGAATTAAATACAAAGCTTTATTTCTTTCTTCTATGGTCAATCTCTTGACTTGTCACAGAATTTTTTATTCACTATATAATATTCTTCTAAGTTTAAAGAAATTAAAATGTTAAATTATTACCATGACCTTTTCCATTTATATTTATATTGTGCAAGTTTTAAAAGCAAATATAAGAACATTCAACTCATATGTAGAATTATTGAAATTATACGGTTCGTACCTGCATATGTATTATGTTCTTACCAGAACCGTAGAAATGCTTCAGAAAATTAACTCCACTATTTTTATTTTACTTCTTTCTTTGCTCACAATCTACACCTACTCTGTAGCTTGCTCTACTGATAAGTAAAGAAGGACTGAAAGGGAAAGGAACTATTTTATAAAGAAACTGCCAAATAAAGGAACTATTATCTTTCCCTTTCCATTTAAGTCATCATTTTTCACTGTAAATTGTTGGCTAAAATAGGGAATTAACACTAGTTAGAAGGGTATTATTGGTTTCCTTGGTTATTGGTGTTTCTTAAAACACTCTTGTTTTCTTTGTGTGTCCCAAGCAAGTTCTAGTTCTAACAGAAAGGATGGCTTCTTGGGGATGTTAGCAGCCCTGCTTTCTCAGTTATAGATATGACACGCTTACCTTGTACTTGATTTAAGCCCACCGAACTACATGCCCTGCAGGTCTACGGGGGCATTAGGAACGCTACATGCCAACGCGGGCAGCAAGGAATCGCGGCGGACGTGCACACTGTGTGGATCTACTATGCTCACTTACATGCTTCTTCGTCTCCTTGAACTTCAGTCAGACAAGTTCAAACATAAAATCATTAAGAATTTCAAGATGGCAACAACAGAGCTTTAACCTAGGACAGGGCCCTTCGAAGCGCTGGGTGCCATACAACTGCAAAGCTGGCACACTTAGGTAACTGGTCTTCCTGCAACAGAGAAGAAGCCAGGTCTTCTGGAGCCTCCCAGAATGGAGTGGGGCCAACAACTAAACTGCTTAAAATGCAAAAACCAACTACCTAAGGACGTAAATGTAAACAACGGCAGGCGGATTGAGGAGGAAAGTCAAACATGAAGAATAACTGGTAAGGTAGCAGTGGGTTGTCCATCCCCACCAACTCCTTCATGCCCCAGCTTGACCCCAAAGCAGACCACATTAGAGGTCTGCACTACTGTGGTGGCCACACACAGGCACCTAAAACCTAAAGGAAAACCTGTCTGTCTAGATTGGATGATGTAAGAGAAAGTCTTTGACTGCAGGAAGTATACACCAAAGTGTTCAGGGTGATGGGGTAGCGTGTTGGCAATGACTCCATGTACTGTATACTTACTGCTATTTTTATCTATATGCATGGAAAATCCGAGTTCACATGGTTGCAATCGATTACAATTCAACGCCACATGGTTTTGTATTCCTTTTTTATTTATAACTTCCTTCTTCATTAGTGAAAAACTTGGTTCCCTTGATGACCTCCTCTGTGTGTTGTGTGCTGCTCTACCTGTTCAGTTTGTGGCATCCTTTCGTGGTCCGGACCCTTCACCTGGATGCCCTCCTCACCCCATGCCTAGTATTGGTTATAACTCCTTATTAAATACTTTTTATCTAAATTAATTGAAAAAGGTACAGGGAATAGGAAGCATAATTGGTAGGCACAAAATAGACAGGGGATGGTTAAGAAAAGTATAGGAAATGGAGAAACCAAAGAACTTATATGTATGACCCATGGACATGAATTAAGAGGGGGGAATTCTGGAGGCTGGTGGGGGGTACAGGGCAGAAGGAAATAAAGGGGCGATAAAATATGGAACAACTGTAATAGCATAATCAATAAAATATACTTTAAAAATAAAATAAAATAATTGGATATTTTAACTCTTTTTGGGAGGAGTGTTCCTATATATTTATTTTAAAGTTATCTTGATGAGCTCAACTGGGAATTCCTGTTCTAATGAGCTATAACCTCTTAGCCCCAAACCTATTATTTCTAAGGTATGTATTCTTCTTTCAGTCAAAACCCCAGTCATCATTTGGAATTAGGGGATGAATGAAACTTCTGTTTCTCTAAGATTTCCATTTTCATGCCCAATACTTCCAAGTTCCTATGAATTCATCCTACATTTTCCCTGGAAGTGGTCATTTGTTTCCATGTAGGATTTGATGGTACCAAATACACAATGGAATATTTTAGAAAATTCTTCATTACATATCAAATGCATGCTCAGGCACTTAGCAAACCCTCCTGTTCCTCAAAACTTGGTTTTCTTTAACACTGCCACAAATTCTTTCCCTCTAGCGCTGTGAGCACTTTTACACTTGAGATTCTTTTTGTTCTGAGCATCTTCTCTCACTCATGAACAAGTGCTTGGGGACACACTCCTGTCTTCTCTGGGCCTGGCCTGGGTGCAGCAAAGGGGTGTTCTGATCAAATATGAGGACACTAGAACATATAGCCCAGAGGAGGTGAGTGGAGAGGCAGCATACTAGGGAGATGAATTAGAAAGCAAAGGAGACCATCAGACAGATTTGTCAGCTGGACGGGGATAGACAGGACTGGGAAAGCCAGATCACAGCTGAGAAGAGCAGAGGGTGGGAGGAATTGTCTGAGCCCCACAGAGAATTCCATCAGAATCCTCCAGGCTCTTCAGATGAAGACAGGAGGGCTGCTGTTAAAGCTGCTGACCCAGCGTGGGCACTCACCATGTAGTTCCTGGGGTGCTGGCTTTTTTCTCTTCTCTCCATGGTCCTGTTGCTCTGCTCTCCAGTCTCGTGTCTGATTTCCTTCCATTTCCTCATGGTGGTATCATGAAAAATGGGCACTTGAAGTAAACTTTCATATTTTCTTCTGCTTTAAGAGAGTTCCTGCGGCTTAATCCTGGTCAGCTCCTTTAGGGGTGCAGCTCTTGAAAGTGTGCCCCCTGGCTCCCTTGCTTCACCAACAGCCTTCATCCTGAGTCACTTGCACTGACCCATTTCACCCTCCCTCCCGTCTTCTGATATGGTTATTATTTCCCGTTTCTGACCTCGTTTCTCCCCTCAGGCCATAGTGCTATCTTTTCAGCAAGAAACAGTTTCTTTCCTTGACTATCATTCAGTTTTTCTCCAATGTCACCGGAGGAAAAAAAAATAGCCAGCCTGGTCAGCCCAACCTGAAACTGTCCATCAGCAAAGCTCCCATGGTCTCCATACCCAGGGAACGCTACTGAGTTCTGGAACCCAGCTGCCTCTCTCCTACTGAGACCTTTTTCATCCTCTTGCATTAGCAGGAGTGCAGAGAGGGACTCTTGAAACAGAGGGGTCAGCTGTGGCATTTACCACTCTCAAGGTGGCTGTTGGCCTCTGGCAAGGGGACAAACAGCACACCCTCTGCGGGGCACTAGAACTGATTCCTTCGGCTTCCATACCTTTGTTGTCGAGTGGAATTATTGTTCTTTATGGTTTTCCCTGCTGGCTCCCTTAATGGACTTCCAGAAAACTAGATGTATAAAACAATTCCCCTGTATCCCTGCTTCTGTAAAAAGTTAGCTTTATAATTTTTTTCATCTTCCTAATGTCTCTCATTCCTTTCTCTTATTATACAGAGGAAATTTAGGGGGATAAATTTTAGCAAATTGCCACAATTATCTTTAGCCTGCTGGTGCACTGCAGCAGGCCTACATTGTCTCCTGTTAGCAGACAATGCAAGGAACCTGAATAATCTTGAAAATGCACAGAAAATCCACATTCTCTGTTTTCCCTTTTAACTTTAGGATTTTTTTCAAGTCATTTCTCATTTTAATGGTTAACAAGAGATAAAAGGAAGTACTTAAATTTTGTCTTACTTACCTTCTCATTCATGATTGTAGGTAGCAAGAGAGATAAGAAGGATATGTGAATGTATTCAAGAAAATTTACTGTGCGTTGCCTACAGACCAGACACTAAGCTAAGAAATGGATTCACAGAGATGAAGGACCAGCGTCTGTTTCCCAGGAGTTCCTGGCCTAGTGGGGATGGGGGACTACATACAATAAAATATAACATAAATGTTGAGAGAAGAATATTTTAATTGCTGTGAAAACATATAGAGAACATTTAACATTGCTTGAGGGAGAAGGGAGTTCAGGGAAAGCTTCTGAGAGGTGGTGGTGGTGCCTGTGCTGAATCATTTAAGACTTAGTTGGGCTTGAGCAGGTGTTGGAGGATGTCAGACAGAGGGCACACCACTAACAAGGGTGGGAAGCGAGAGAGCTTGAGGGCTGTGCGAGGGGGCGGGTGGGGGGGGGGCGTTGCCGGAAGTCTGGCCTGTGCAGAGCACAGGGAACGCGGAGGGGCTGAGAAGCAGCGAGGGCGGGGAGGAGAGGCTGGAGCGGGGCCACGGGGCTCTCATGCTCTTCCTATGGAATCTCAGCCATAGTTGAAGGGCTGGAAAGCCATGGATAGAGTTTAAGCTGGAGAAGGGCATTGCCATTTTCATGCATTTAAAAAGAATTTTTCCTTCATGTGGTTAATGGTTTAGAATGGAGCAAGTCTAGAGGCAGGAAGATGATTATTAAATTCATACAGGGAAGAGTTGAAGAAAAGACCTGAAGGGGGTTAAGGGAGTGTGCTTGACAGCATTTGGTCCCCCTCTGCTTGTGCAGAGGTGACAGACAGGGAGGGATACAGACTAATTCCCAGATTTATCTTTTTCTGATTCAGTAACTGGATAGACTTCCTAATGATAAAGGAACTCTATTGTGAAAAAGTGGCTGACATATATGGAGCACTTTCTATGTGCTAAGTAGTTTAACTATATTGCCTTACTTTATCTTTAAAGTAACACTCGGAGTAAATACTATTAAGCACATTTTACAAAAAGAAAAACGGAGGCGTGGAAACTGCAAGCATCTTTCCCAGGATCGCACACCAGGTTGCCAAACTGGGATTTGAATATAGGTGTAGACACCTCCAGCATTTGGTGTTTAAGCATCACCCTATTTTGTCCACAGGAGATGTTCTGGGTTCAGGGAAAGGACAATGGATCCCTTTCTGGATGTGCCAGCCGTTGTGGTATGGGCTTGAAGGTCGAGAGAGCTGATCTAGAGGCAGATAGCTAGGGAGGGAGCCAGAGAGACAGCCAGGAGTCCACTGAATTATCTACCCGAAATGTGACCTGCTGTGCTTCTGAGTTAGTTTATCTTTTGTTCCTGCACAAAGAAGGAAGGCACAATCATCTTCAGCAGGTCAGGCCATGGTGTCACAGCCTGCCCGTTCCTTCGCCTGCACCCGTCTGATGGCCGTATGCCAGTGTGACAGGAGTGGGTTAAACGTGCTTACTTTCCCTTTTCCTTGTGATGATTCTTATCATGAGAACACATTAATCTTGTGCTATTTTCTGTTTTCATTACAATCTTTGTCACACAAGTGAAGCATCAGAATGTTAATGCTTCGTATCTTCTGTGAAGGATAGTAGAATTCTCCATTGCTTTGACCTTTCCAATGTTCTGTATTTCGATTGGGTCTGGAAGTTGATGATTAATGATAATTACAATAATTACACCAAGGGACTCGAAATATAAATTACCAAATGTTCAAAGGAAGCCACTTGAAACCTTTAATAGAAGCTTGAACAATCTCTGTCCAAATGTTCCCACTTCCATCAGACACCCCTCGGTGAGTGGGCTGGGAGAGATTCAGCCTAAGGTTGCAGCCAGAAGGATAAAAGAGCTGTGATTTGTGAGCCATGTTTTAGTTATATGAAGGGAGAAAAAAAAGAAATCAATTTTTAAATCAATAGAATGGTCCTTCGCCCAAATAGCTTTGCTTAACAAAGAGTGAGCATTCCATAAAACAAGACTTCTCTTTCGATTCAGATCATTAACTACGATTCCCATTAGGTGAGAGGTGCCACAGGGAAAGGGGATATTTACTTGTCTCCTCTGCTGTGGTTTCTTGGCTTTAATTTTAGGGAGGTGTAGCTTTCTGGTGTGGAGGGGTTAGAACTCAATGTGGCCTTCGTACCTTGGCCTGCAGGTGACACCCAAACCCGGTACCGATATTGGTGCAAACATCGCCTATGTGAGCTTTTGCAAGGGGCAAGATGCAGATTCTCTGAGGCATTTTTTTAAAACATGATAAGTAGTAAGAAGCACTGGAATGAGGGTTTTGTTTTGAGACCCCTGGTTATTTTCTTTCTGCTGCAGTAAATTCTACCTTATTTTGAGGTACCAGTATAGCATGTAAAGCATCCCAGTTTCTATCCACAGGGTTGGAAGGTTGGAGGAGGGAAAAATTTATGATGACAAGACATCTGAAGATATCTGTGGGTGGGTCACTACAGAGCATAGTTTTGGATGATGACAGACTGAAAAGAACCACTTTTTGCTGCAGTTTTGGTACACTTGGATACAGACATCCTTTCTACCTTTGACTCGGTCAGTTTATGTGATCTTGTACGTTAAGCCTAATTAGCTCCAGCCAGACTGTTAACATTTAGAAGTCCATGTATGGGGAATGTTGCAGGAGAGTAGAAGAATGTCTAGGGGAGCGTGAGGAGAAGTCCACATCATTCTCCAGACTTACATAGGACCCTGAGTTTTCATTGAGCCCGGGACTGACTGAACCTGTTACCTATGAGAGCCTTTGCAATAGGCAGAATGCAGATTTCCTGAGTTTTTGTTTCATTTTGTTTTGTTTTCAATAAACATGTTAAGAGGAAAGACATCTAGGACAGGCCTTCTGGCCTGTAGGCCGCAGCCCTCCCTCCTGCTTTTGCTCTGGGGTCTGCGGGGGCCTGAGACACCCTCTGTATTCTCAGAGGCATGCTGAGGTCTCAGCTTGGGGGATTCTCACTCAGGTCCAGGCAGGCTGACCCCTAATTCAACTGATGGTTGTGGTACTTTAAGATGTGATTCCTTTTCCCAGAAGATCCCATCAGATTCCAGAGGTTTCTAATAAATCAGTCTGGAGCACAGTAAACAGTTTCAACTAATACCTAACTTTTGAGGTATTTTATGTTGATGAAGAACATGGTTCCGAGTGTGTGGGGGCATGCGTGTGGGTGTGTGTGTGTGCTGCACTCATGCATAGTTCTACTTATCGTAGCACTTCCCCTTTGAGAGGTGCCACACTTCTTTTTGGCCTACATTACATCCCAGAGGATGTAGGTATATGGTAGGAGTTTTAGTGCTCGATGTTAACTGGGGCACAATCATTTGAGTTAAGTTTTGTCATCGTTGTTACTACCTCTGCTCTGTACTTGGCTTTGGTAGGAGAAATGGAGCCTTAGGAGGATGAACTTGAACTCAGCCTGGATGCCTGATCAGTTAATGAATCAATCTAGAAACATTTGGTAAGTTCCTCTCCTCAAGTGGAGCTATGTTTTTGGATCTTTTTATTCTTTTTTTTTTTTTTTTTCCTGCAGATATATATTCAGAGTGAGTAAACATGAACTCAAGAAAATTCAGACTCTGACAGTTGCTCTTGTAACCTGGGCAGTTACTACTATATTAAATTGCATTCTGATTATTTGGAAAGTACAATGCTTTTGATCAGCTATTGAGGTCATGTTTGTGGGGTCAAGTATCTCATTACACTTATATTTTCTTCCAAATGGATTTGTACCTTTATTTTATTCTGCTGGTTGTTTTTCTGGCTAGTATTACAGTCTATATTGCAGCCTTAAAAATAACTCTTATTCCCACTCCCAGAAGTTAAAAGCAACATTGCTAAAACAATAAGTGGATCTAATGAAAAAGTTAATATACTAGTTTCCCCTTTTGTGTGAATGTGTGTGCATGTGTGTGTTTAGAGAGAGTTAATTAATACATTTGTGTCTGAACTCAGAGTAATTGAAGGCATTTTACTCTTGTCTTAGGAGAGTGAAGAGAAGAAGGTTTTAGAGGCATAGGAAAAAAAGATGTGAGTACCAGATGGGTATATGGCAATATTGGGCAATGTACAGAGAACCAACACAAATGCTTACAGGCCAGTTGTTGCTCAGTGGCTGCCTCACGAGTTCGGAAAACTACCCAACATCTAAGGTCTTGTACCTGCCTCACTCAGATTTGACTTTTATAAATAGTCACATTTGTTCCAATCCTTGTCTCTCTTCCTATTAGTAATATTGGTCAATTTATATATGTCTAGAGGGAAGTACATTAATTTAGATTCCCTGGACATCTGCTGGTCTTTAGATGGACTTGAACTGAAATTACAATCATTGAGTCATTCACCCCACAAATATTTATTGAGCATCCTGGGGCTTATGCAGGATGTCAGTCCGCTCTCCTGGCAATTAAAGGCACTCTGAGAGGAAACACCCACAAGAATTGTAAAAAGAAATTAAAAGCCAGTTGAAGCAGGCCCTGGAGAATTCACTGATCTCTTCCTTTGCAACAATTACTGTTCCCATGACTTTTGGTCTGGAGTGGTGTCTAGATTCCCAACTTGTGTTGGAGGCTGGCTTTTCTGGGTTTGTCTTTTCTTGCCTGCCTACCTGTTTCTGGATTCACTCCTCCTTCTTTAGCTGCTACGTCTTTCTGTTTAGAACCATTTGATCTCCCATACTCCAGCCATACTAAGTGGAAACCCTACCTTCTGTCTCTTCATCTTGATACATGGAAGTTGACCAGGGATTGGGGGACGGGGCACGGGGCACGGGGCACGGGGCATGGGGTGGGGTTTCAGACAAAGTCTCCTCTCTCAAGTAGCTATAAACTAGGTGCTTTTCCCTCATTCAACGGAACAGGCTCCTATTCTAAATGAGGGAGAAACAGCATGGCCCAGGTGTCCTTGGCTTGTACTGAGATCACGTCAATTTGGGTAAGACTGAAAGATTCAGTGGCTCCTTCTGCCCTGCCCATCTCCACGACTTGAAGTCAGTGCTGATAGTACTTGGACGTGACCACGGTTTGTTGCTGGGCCTAAACTAAGCTAAAAGGAGAAAGAAGATGAACTTGTTTCTGATGCTGGCTCTCTGCAACCCTGCTTTTATTCTTTCCTGCCCATATCCTGTAGGGTGTGATAATCACCTGCTCATCGACCTGACATCTTCTGGTGCCCAGAGGAAGCTATTGCAATCCATTAAGGTAATGAGGATTATATTTGTGTTCCACTGCAGCATCCGCAAAATGATAGCATACCACCATGAAATAGTTAATTCAGCTGTTGAAGTGGTTCCTCTTAAAACTGAGATGAATGGACTCATTGTGTTTCTTGGTCTTTTCTTTCATATGTACTGTTGTATCAATAACCCTGAGGTTCTTTTTAAATGATCACCATACGTCAGTGCCAGTGTCCCATTTGTACGCAGGACGACCACACCTTTACCAAGTGTCAAAGCCTTTAAAATGTACAGAAGTTCCAGCCTGTGTGCATTTTGTGTAATAATTGTAGTTTGTGGACCCATAATGAGTATGAAATAATCGACATCGATAGTGAATCCTCACAACCCGAATTTCTAAATTCAGCGAACACCTTCAGTAACCTGGTTCTTGCTGTCCTCCGTAGTTTGTAAATGGGATGTTGATTGACACTGGAGATCTATGTATTTTTCTCATTTAAAGGGCTCCTGATAGCTTACTTCTTCCTTGGCATTCTTTAGTAACAACATTCACTTTGTGATTCCTCTGAAGGCTGAAGACTCAAAACACTGAGCGAACTGCAAAGTCGAAGCCAAAGCCCCTCATACTCACGATCATTAATCACCGGCCGGGGGTGTGTGTCAAAACTGATGCTGCTCTGATTTTGTGCCTGTGCCCTTTGGGCAGAAACCTCGTCTTCTTCGTGTCTTCTGGTGCACCCAGTACACTGCCTGAGCTCCATAAATAATTAATCTCACCAGTAATAATGGGAAGCAGAGGCTTCCAAAGCCTTCCTTTCCCCTGTTCTGTGAAACTGGTGTTATGGTATTTTGACTATCAAAACAATGATTAAGCAGCTTTGGCACACTTTATGTTTGGGCTAAATGCGATTTTGCTAATGCAGCATCGCACTCCTCCCTCCCCCAACACTGGTATTTTAATGGTTTCTAATTAATATTGTAATATTTCTTGAATAATTCATGTTTTTAAACAAGAAAGGCTGGCATACATTTATGTCAATCTGTTTGTGTATTGCAGTGCTGTGCCTGACAAACAAACACAGTCTGCTTCCCTTGGAGACGGGGGAAGGGGCAACCGACTCGAGGAAGTATGGGGCTGGGTTCTCATTCCTCCCCCGAAGTGAGACTTCCACCCACCCAGGTTGCCTTCTGAGGTTCCCACGCAGACACCTTTGTCTTTGCTGTCACCTGCTTATCATTTTATCTTTTCTCTAGACATGTGCCTGAGGCTCTCAAGCCACCCTTCATTCCCCCAACCTTCCTCTCTCTCCTCCCCAGCTGTTCCCTGGACTCCATGTCACCCTCACCCATGGCCCCATCACAAACTTGTCCTATTGCCTCTCTGGACATTGCCGCTCGGGGATAGGCACAAACTGTAATCTGATAAGACTAGGCAGGGCTAAGTGGATAACTAGTGGGGGTGGGCTTATGCATTTAGGCAACACGTGTTTAATGAGTCTCGGCTGCCTGCTTGAAATGATAACAAAGCCTGAGGGCACTAGATGGATTAGTTGGTGGGTAATCCTGGCTGAGGAAACAATTGCTTCTTTACAGGGCCTCCCCATGAACCCAGTAGGACTCTCTGGAAGCCTTAGGGAGATTGCTTTAAGGAAGACCTTTGAGCCACCTTCTGAGTAGCTGATGACTCTACTTTCACATAGCTCAGGCCACAGTTGTCATGTGGTGAAAAGCCATGAGTGGGTTTTTGAACTTGAATTTTGTTTTCCAGCAAAAACCAATCTAGGGACTGGAGGAAAGATTATAGAATAAAAGCTCAGCCCCATCCTGACCCTGCCTTCCTCCTCCAAAGTCCACATGGTGGTGATCTCCTTCACTTCATTAGGGACCCAGTTCACATTCAATGAAACATAAAATTACTCAGACATCCAGAAGCAGGAACCTGTTTTCATACAGCCCTTTCTCCCTCTCTCAGATCTGGGAGGGCTGCTCCTTTAGAGAGCTCTTTCCATGGGACGTAAGCTGTCAAGTGGCTCTCATTTCTCTTCTTCTTCCTTGGGGCTGGAGAAGAGACTTTCATACCTAAAATTTCTGCCTGCAGTTCAAAATGCTGTGCTGACCCTGCTGCTGGGGTCATTAATGTGTGTCACTGTTAATTAGCAGCCCGCGGAGCACCCAAGCCAGAGACATGGTTCACCGAGATGGATGCGGTTGTTTTGACGGCATCGCTACTGCTAGGCGCACTATCATTTGTACTAATGATTGCCAAGTAGGTAGCAACAGGGTAGGAGGAAAATGACTTAATTTGATTTTTACCCCCACTATCTCCAAGAGTAATTTCAGCGGTGAAAATGCTGTGCGAGGCATCAGCTTTTGAATTCCTTGTGGGCTTTGGAAAGATAGATTGTTATTAACAGACCATATCGAGATAGGGAGCGCTGGTGATTATGTATATGGTATAATCTTCCCTGAGTGGAGATAACGTACCTGCCCTCTGATGGGCTGCCAAAGGACACACTCATCCTGCAGACAGAGGAGTCACCCATTGCTATTTTTTGCCCTAATAACAGGGAAAAAGGAAAAGTAGAATTGAAAGTAAACACAAAGTAGTAGGAGGAGTTGCTGCTTGTAGGCAGACAGAGAAGTTTGGCTCTTCTCTACCCATAGGGCATGGGAAAGTGGAATGGACTTCAGAGATGATTAAATCTTCCTGAGGGAATTGGAGCCTCTTAATAACTTTGAAAATTTTCCAAATGCACACTTTCCTCCTAGTCTTCCCCAATGTCCCCCAGAAATTCATGTCTCTAAGTTCAGTTACACTTTACCACTAATGGGCAATTTCTGTACGTGTCCCTATCAGTACATTTCCTGTCCCCAGCTATTGCATTCAGGGACACTTCCAAACTTTTTTCTGTCCTCAATTAGTCCTGTCTCTCATCTCTCACCTGCATCATTTAGCTGTTGGGAAGAACCCACTCAGATTTACGCCCCTATTTAGAAACATCTCAGTCTGCACCCATCTTCCACCTGTTCAAGACTATTGCTGCCTCCAGGGTTTGGGAATACTCTCTCGGCCCCTTTGGGTGCTCCCATTTCTTCCCCTCCTGAATCTTCAAACTTGCCTGCTTCATTGGTATCTTGGTATCTTTCCAGTTGCTCTCACTATACAAGACAAATCTTAGTTTTACCTTCTACTTTCCTTGAGCTAAAAATCTACATTTCCCCTTTTCTTCATAGGAAAGTTTCTTGAAATGGCAATCTATGGCGAACATTTCCACTTTACTTTTTGTCCATTCCTTAAACCATTAGAGTGAGGCTTCAGCCCCTGTCTCTGTCACTCCACCCACCTGCCCAGCAGTAGCTACAGCTCACTTCCTCGTAGCTGAGTGCCTGGCTTCTCTGTGGGTTTGGGCCCAGGTGGCCACTGTCAGTCCTGGGAGGTTCTGTTCCTCTGTGGATTGGTTTTCACACACTTCTCTCTCGAGGATCATTCTCCTCCATCTCTGGTGTCCCCTTCTCAGCCTTGACTGTGGCATGTTCATTTTATCTGTCACTGAGACGTTGGATTCCTTGAGGGCTCTCTCCTCTGCTCTCTCTTTAATACATGTGGGCTTTTGGAGAAATCTTATTCAAGACTGGTTATCACGTACAAGCTAGTATTGTCCGCTGACCTTTAAAAATTCTTTGGCTCTCTTCTTAGCACTTCAACTAAAAGCAGGAGATGTTTTCATGAGGATCCTAAACCTTCTCCTACTCATTATACTCAAAAGCAAAACAAGCATCCTTTTCTCTGAAGCTCAAATCTGATCTCCCTTCTATATTCCCTGCCCGGAGATTGACAGCCATCTACCCCACTGCTCAGCCTCGAAACCTGGCTCCATCTCATCTCTTACCCTCCTTCATCACACTGAGTGTGTAACTAAGCCCTCTGCACTCTGTACTTCATCAATTTCATTTTCACAGCCCTAATTTGCATCCTCCTAATTATAAAATAAACTTTTTAACTTTCATATCATTTTTCCCATTTAGAATTCTTGAATTCTCCTCAGTTTCTCACCAGATAAAATAGCCGTTGGGTCCTCTCTACGTGTCTGACCTCATTGCCCACCTTTCCTCCCCCCACACTGTGTGTTTCACTGAGCGACCTGCAGTTTCTGCCTTACCTTTGCCTTTCTCCACGCTGGATCCTCCACCCAAATGTCCTTTTCCTGTTCAGCTCTTGTTCTTTCATGTCCTGGCTAAAAATCTGCCTCACCTATCAAGCTCTCTATGACTCCAAGGGAAGATTGAAAGCTCTTTCTGTATTTCTGCTCCTCAGACTCTAGAGTTATTGTTTTGTTTTGTTTTATGCATCTTTCCTCCTACTGGACTCAAAGCATCTTGAAGGAATGGATCTTTCTTTTTATATTTGTTACACCTTCTCCCAGTGTATATGCTCAATAAATGTATATTGAACTTATGTAACTATTCTACCCCTCACTCGAGGTCATTCTGTGTTCTCATCAGCACTACAGTTACATTTTATTAAAATAAGAGAAAATCACCTACAATTTCTAGCTGCAGAAAACTGGGTTGTAGATGTGTCCTTGTATTACCTGGGATGAAATATTTGACCTTTCTGGTCCTCGGATGGGGGACAGCATGAGATCAAGCTTTTTAAATTGTTTCCTGAGGAGACCAGGGTTTTCTTGAAGGTGAGAAGGACAAGGAGGATGAGGGACTCTGGGCCCTCCTTAGTTCTTTGTTTCAAAGGGCATCTCCACTTTCATCAATTTTGTGTATTGTGATCCCATGTAGAATTTTCTTTAAACCAAAGATTGCACTGCTAAAATATAATTTGGAAACCACTTCACAGGGTTATCTCTAATTCTCTTCTAGCTGAAAAAATGTCTGTAGAATTATGTGAGCTGCATAGCAATATTGGCCTGACAAGGCACATCGCCCAGAAGCACAGTGAAATGCATTACATAATCTTCATATAAACATTCAATTTTACAGTTTCTACATAAAAGGGAGAGGAAAAAGAGTAGGGGCATAAAGATGGAGAGGAAAGCAAAGAGGAGGAAGAGGGAAGTGAGGAGGTCAGTGGAAGGGATGACGAAGAGAATGAAAAGGTGAATTGAGTACAGGCAGAGGCACCCACTGCTCTTTCACTCCATGAGCACGTGCCGTGGTGAGCACGCACGTCGGAGAGCCAGTGAGCTGGACAAAGAGAACCTACCGTTCCCAAAGGCCTTCCAGAGTGTGAGCATCTCACAGTGCTGAGTGTAAGTCTAGTAATCGAAGATATACATTTTTTTTTCATGCAACACAGACCAAAAATGCAAGCCAACAACTTCATTTAGTGTTTAATTAGAGAAGTGATGGTTCTGTTCCAGAGCTGGAGGACAAACTGTACTGGACTTTGAAAAACCCTGCTGGTCTCTAAAATGATGCTGTATGAACTGTATTTTATGCGCAGTTTAAGGAGCATTCCATTTTCTGCGTAGAATTGAACATAACATACGACTCCATTCATATATATCTCCATTATATGAAAATCTGGAATTGTGCGGTTTTTCTGTCTTATCATGAATCTTCATGAAATTTTTTTTATGCAGATGTGGCTTTACCTGTAAACTCTAACAAGGTTTATTTACTTGGTGCAATAGTAATTAAGATGCAAGGTAGCATGTGCTGGAATCTGTGGAGGAGGTGCAGAAACACCGGGGCCGGGAAAAAGCTGCAGACAGCGAATAAAATGTCAGCTCTGATTTACATCACCACATTAAAATGCAAGAAGAAATGTTGACGCTAAAGAAAATCAAATACATTAAATACACACATTAAAGCAAAGCTCTTTGCATTTTTAGAACCATAGACAAAATAAACCTGAAATATACATTCTGTTTAAAATATATGTCCTTGACAGAAAAGATAGAAATTCTTCCTAATTATGGAATTGAGGAAAAGACAAATCCAGATACCAAAGAACAGAAAAGGTAATAATAACTAAATGATGATTTTATAATACAAAAATATTTTTACTTAGGAAGTACTTTTTGAAATTCCATTGAAAATACTGTGTAAAGCTGAACTGCCCTCAGACTGAAGAATAATAGGGAAGATGGCTGGAACTTCAAATTGGGAAATAGCCTATTTTTTTTTTATCAACCCAGTTTTGTCGTCAAACTTTATTGGAAAGCTTTCTAAGGTTTCTAGCATTCTTTAAGAGACTTATAGGTTGTTGTCAGTTTCATTTAAGGCACTTACCGATTCATACTGCTCTTGGAAAATGCAGAATGGGTAAGCATTAGCAGATTTGAAATTTATTATTTTACTTTGTAAACAAAATGTTGCCAGCTGAGAAAGAGATGGGGTATAAACCTTTTTTAGAGCAGTTTATCATTCTAAAGTCTTCAGAATGTTAACATGCTCCAAGCTAGAAGTTTATTTTATTATTTTTTAAATTTCATTTCTTTATTGTTGTTCTGTTACAGTTGTCCCAATTTTCTCCCATTGCTCTGCCCTGCCCCCTCAATGCCCCACCACAGTCAATCCCCACCCTGTTGTCCACATCCATGGGTCATTTATATTTGTCCCTTTTTCTACCATCCCTCTTGTCCCTGTCAGTTTGTTCTTTATTTCCATGATTCTGGTTCTATTTTGCTCATTTGTTTGTTTTGTTCATTAGGTTCCTGTTACAGGTGGGATCATATGGTATCTGTCTTTCACCACCTGGCTTACTTCACTTAGCAAAATACTGTCCAGTTCCATCCATGGTGTCATGGAGGATAGGAGCTCCTTCTTTCTCTCTGCTGTGTAGTTTTCTATTGTGTAAATGTACCATAGTTTTTTGATCCATTCATTTACTAATGGGCACTTGGGCTGCTTCCAGCACCTGGCTATTGTAAATTGTGCTGCTATGAACATTGGGGTGGATAGGTTCTTTCAGATTGGTGTTGTAGGATTTTTAGGGTATAATCTCAGCAGTGGAATAACCAGGTCAAAAGGCAGTTCCATTTGTAGTTTTTTGAGGAAATTACATACTGTTTTCCACAGTGGCTGCACCAATCTGCATTCCCACCAACAGTGAACTATGGTTCCCTTTTCTCCACAACCTCACCAGCACTTGTTTGTTGATTTGTTTGTGATGGCCATTCTGACAGGTGTGAAGTGGTCTCTCACTATGGTTTTAATTTGCATCTCTTTGCTGGCTAGTGATATTGAGCATCTTTTCATATGTCTCTGGGCCCTCTGTATGTCCTCCTTGGAGAAGTATCTGATCAGGTCCTTCGCCCATTTTTTAATTGGATTGCTTGTTTTCATGGTGTTGAGTCATGAGTTCTTATATATTTTGAAGATCAAATCCTTGTCTGAGGTATCATTGGCAAATATATTTTCCCATATGGCTGGTTCCTTTTTCATTCTGAAGATGTTTTCTTTAGCTGTGTGTGCAGAAGTTTTTGAATTTGATGCAGACCCATTTGTTTATTCTTTTCTTTATTTCCCTTGGAAAATTTGGAATTTTACTGCCTATGTTTTTCTTTAGGATTTTTATGGTGTCGCAGCTTATGTTTAAGTCTTTTATCCATTTTGAGTTTATTTTTGTGTAAGGCGTAAGTCAGTGGTCTAGTTTCATTTCTTTGCCTGTACCATTCCAGATCTCTCAACGTGATTTGTTGAAGAGGCTATTTTTACTCCATTTTATGCTTCTGGCCCCTTTGTCAAATATTAATTGACCACAGACACTTGGGTTTATTTCTGGGCTCTCTGCTCTGTTCCAATGATCTACGTGTCTGTTCTTATGCCAGTACAAGACTGTTTTGATTACAATGGTATTGTAGTATAATTTGATATCAGGTATTGTGATTCCTCTTATTTTGTTCTTCTTTCTCAAGATGGCTGGGGCTATTTGGAGTCATTTTTGCTTCCATATAAATTTTTGAAATATTTTTTCTAGATCTGTGAAATATGCCATTGGTATTTTAATGGGGATTGCACTGAATCTATGGATTGCTTTGGGGAGTAGGGGCATTTTAATGATGTTGATTCTTCCAATCCATGGACACGGTATATGCTTCCATTTGTTTGTATCTTCCTTAATTTCTGTCTTCAGAGTTCTATAGTTTTCCTAGTACAGATCTTTTACCTCCTTGGTTAGGTTTATTCCTAGGTACTTTATTTTTCTGATTGCTATAGTAAATGGGATTTTTTTCCTAGTCTCTTTTTCTACTATTTCATTGTTGGTATACAAAAATGCCTTCAATTTCTGAATATTGACTTTGTATCCACTATTTTGCCTAATTCACTTATTAGTTAAATCAAGGGAAGGCCTTTCAGAAGGAGCAAACCAATGTATTTTTTGTAAGGCATAAATCCAGTTTCTTTTGCAATTATTATCATACATTGGAAAATGATTTACTCTAAAGTCACATTCGCAGAACCTTGCTTTGCTCTGAGAAAGCCAATGTGACCTAACAGTCTGACTTGAGGAGCACAGAAGAATTTCTATATGTGAGGTGAAGTCCACATTGTAGTTGGCACTCCCATGTCCATTTCACCCTGGAATGATTTCGGATAATGAAGAAGGTGAGGCCATTTCTCACAAGCAGATTAGATTAGACCTTGTCCCAATGTGTGTATGCTTCTTTCTGGGAGCAGCGGCTCAGGATTATCCCTGCATTTGTAACATCGTCTGTCTTCCTTTTCCTCAGGCATCACACCTTTGTTTCCTTCCATACCCTAGTAATTGCCAGGGCTGTGGGAGCCTTTCCAAATTATGTTCCAACTTATGTTACTTCTCCTTCCCACTTCCCTGATTTCTCAGCACACGGGTTCCTTTTAAAAAGAACCTCTGAACGTTTTATCGCTAAAGGGTATATGTGGATTATTTTGCCCCTTATTTTATATGCTTATCATTACATTTGTGCTGGAAATTTCATGATGTGACAAAATTTTCCAGGAAAGATATCTTCACTTTCCTTTAGCAAGGCAGAATGTATAATGGATGGAACATGAGATTCAGGTTCCAACCACCCTGGCTCATCTTCTTAGTCATCCCTCAGACTGCAGATTTCTGCCTCCTCAGAGATTACTCCTCAGTGTATAACAGGTCACCTTTCTTCTCCCTCAAAGTCCTTGGTCTTTTCCTTCAAAGCATTTACCACGGTGTGCCTTTATACTTACTTGCATGATGATCTGAGCAATGTCTGTCTCTCTTACCAGACTCTACATCATGAAAACAAAGACCATGATTGTTTGCCATTTTAGTCCATTCTGCATCACAGACTATGGCACATAGTAAGTATAAAATAAAATTAAAATTAAAAAGGAAAATAAAATACATAAAGGTTTTTATTACCATTCATTCTTTCTTATAGTGCATAGGGCAGTATGAAGTAAAGACTATTTGGTAAAATGTTTTTGAACAAATGTCAGTGGCATTTAGAATTGTTAGGGTTAAAGATTTCCACAGAGAAACAAATTCACAGGTTTCTATTTCAAATTTATGGACAGTTCACAATGCATGGAGTCCTTGGGGGGGGGTGTAGGCTGTGAAAGGCAGGGTGCAGTGGTAGGAGAGAGTTATGGGGGCAGGAGGGGGCGGGATGGAGTGTGACATGGTGTGTGTCACTCTTGCTGGGGAGAGATGGCCGTCTCAGATCACAGCTGCAATGCCAGATTGAACTGTGGACATTCCGCTTTGAAAGGGATGTTGACAAACTGGAGAATGATATGGGGACAAGGAAATCTGGTAATGTCATTGAGGAATGTTTGGAAGAATCTGTATTAAAATAATTTTGGTTGGGGAACAAGTATAATTGTCTCTATTAAAAGAGTTCCGTTGTAAAAGGAGAATTAGTATTTTCCATGGTGCCCAAAGCAGGATAGGGAACAATTCATGTCAGCTAAACCTAGCTGCTGGCACTGTCTGATGATGGAAGAGAAGGCTTGTAGCACGGTGAACTTGTTTCCCTGGAGTTCACCCAGAGTCTGCCACTGCCCTGAGGGGAGACTGGGTTCTGGGGCCCCGTGGCACCCAGCAGAGTTCTGCCCTTTAGCATTAGACACCTTAGAGGGCACCACTGAACCTGCCAATATTCAGTCCACACTCATTTGTCGGATGGAAGAGGAACCACCTATGTCATGGTCTGTGGATACAATAGTATTCATTTATAAAATATGAAAGTATATTATGACCTTTAAATCTGTACTAGGCCACATAAATATCAGACATTATTAAATGAAGATATGTCCGTAATTTTTTCTTGATTTCTAAACTTGGCTGTTATGCACGCACAAGCCAGGCCTGTCATTTTTCCCTTTCCATGTCTTTGATTCAGTCCTTTCCATCATCCATTGCCTAACTCACCATACTTACAACATTTTGGAAAAATGCTTTTTAAAAAATATTGTATCCTATACTCTGAATACACAAAATATCAGTTTGTGCCCCAAATTGCATTATATGTTTTCCAAATTTTGTTTTGTAGTCCTTCTGGGCATAGAGGAAGACTTGTGGTTAGGTTGTGGCTATTTGATTAAGTTTTTGTCAAAGGGCCACAGATGGAAATAGTCAGTGCTGTTTCTGGGTCTGTTTGTAAAGCTTGCTTAGTTGTCCATGCTTTATGACCGTCTCCCAGAATCTTGGAGGCCAGGTATTTAAGATGTCAGTCAAACAACATAGAAATAGACTGGATGCCTGAGTCACCGTGTGGAAGGTGCTCACCCCAGAGGGCCACGTGCACACGTCACACTGACTTGAACAAAAAATAAATGTTTATTGTATTGTACCTCTGAGATTTCAGTTTTATTATTTTTTATTTTTTTAAGTTTTATTATTATTTTTAACCCCAGCAGAAATTAGCACCAAACAAGTGGTGGCTAAAACAAACACCTCGAACACGAGGCACTGGTTTAGTGTTGAGGGGTGGCTGGCCCTGTCATGAGAGTTTATCCGTCTGCTTCTAACCTGTTCCATGCCTAAGCCTCAATCCTGGGTAAAGTTATTATTTTTAGCTCATCAGCTGTTATTGAGGTTAAAGGAAAACTAAACAAACAAACAAACCAGTAATAGCATTTATTGAACACTTAACTATGTGCCAGGTGCTGGTCTACAGTAAATGCATTACTATATTAAGCCTCACTACAACTTTGCAATGCAGATGCTTAGTTTTCCCTTTTACAGATAAAGAAATTGAGAATTAGAGAAACCCAGCTTCTATGTTATCAAATCCCCAATGGGGTGCCTGAGAAGTTAAGTTTTCCTCATTCTAAGTTGTCTGGGGATAAGTAAGGAGAATATCCTAAAGAAAAAATCCTTACTAACCTAATTTACTAACCTAGATTACAATTTAACCTAGTGAGTTGAAAAGGAGCAGGACTAGCTGGGGATAGTTAATATCTTAGTAAAGCCATAGATAGGTACATTACTTGGGCATGTTTCAAACTGTAGAAAAATTTTCTCTCTCTCTCTCTTTCTCTCTCTCTCTCTCTCACACACACACACACACACACACACACACACACACACAAACACACACTACATATTGAGACATAATAAATCTCAGAAGTCTCAGAATGGGACTCAGAATAAAACATGTAGGATCTGGGGTACATGGCTTTAGCTACAGTTCTGGTCTATGCCATCCAATACAGTATCCACTGATACATGTCTACTGAGCATCTGAAGTGTGTCTGCTTCACACTCCGATGTTCTGTAAAATAGAACACAAAACTATTTTCTGTAAAATAGAATTTTACTCACCAGATTTTGAAGTTTTATTACAAAATATAAACTATCTTGTTAATATTTTTTTCCTCACCTGAGGACAGTTTTTCATTGCTTTTAGAAGAAGAGGAAGGGAAGGAGGGAGGAAGAGAGAGAGTGAAACATTGATTGGTTGCCTTCTGTACACACCCCCAACTGGGGATCAAACCAGGTGTGTGCCCTACCTGGGAATTAAACTGGCAACGTTTTGGTGTGTGGGACAGCATTCCAACCGAGTCACACTGGACAGAGCTCGTTAATATTTTTATGTTAATGAAAAATTGAGCGACATTTTAGATATGTTGGGTTAAATAAAATATATTATTAATTGTACCTGTTCTATCCCTTTAATGGAGCTGGTAGAAAATTTAAAGCTACAACTGCGGCTCGCATTGTGTTCCTGTTGAGCAGTGCTGGGCTCCAGTGTCGGAAACGGGGAACTCAAGGCAATCTGTAGAGGGCGCTTCTGTTCCAGAAACAGTTCAGATTTCAGTGGAGGCGTTGCTTCGAGTCAGTTGGGAAGAGATTTGTCTGAAATCTTTATTTGGTCTCTTGGTTTATTCTTCTTGAGTACCTATTCTGACCTGTAGCTGTACAGCCTGTGTCAGATCTTATAAACAATGCACCGGCTTACATCAGCCCCCGAAGTAGCTATGATGGCCAGGTCAGTACTTTTTTTTTAATTTTTAAAAAAATTTATTTATTTTTAGAGAGAGGAAAAGAGAGGGAGAAAGGGAAGGAGAGGAAATTCAATGTGTTTCTCATGCACCCCCTACTGGGGACCTGGCCCACAAGCCAGGCACGTGCCCTGACTGGCAGTCGAACCTGTGACCCTCAGTGGATTGAGGCCAGCATTCAATCGACTGAGCCACACCAGCCAGGGCCAGACCAGTGCTTCTTAAAACTGTGGTCTGGGGTTCACATATGAAGAAGCAAGAACCTGGAACACAGACCCACTTGACATCAAAATTTGGGAACAAAGAAGAGAAGTGAGATAATTGTCATACACCATCAGAGTGAACCCTCTGTCCTCAACTTGCTCTTCTTTCTCCTCTCAGATTGAGCTGTATCTATAGAAGGTGAAATGAACAGGCCACAGCACAACTAATCTGCTCAATTCTACTGTTGCAAAGATTGATGGAGACCATTGTGTGATCAATTTGGTCATGACACTGGGTATCAGTCATGAGCATGACTGAAATGGATGGAATCACTTTATTTCAATCTGGTTTGCTTTCGTTGTGTAAACTTAGTTGATCCTGAGGGCTTAGGGTCAGGGAAATCAGCACTACAGCTAAATCCACTAACTTTCCTGAGAGAATTTATTAGTGAAAAATCAGCATGTTCACGCATATTAGTTATTATATGGGTCAATCAATCCATTTGCCTGTTCTTTACTCATGTTCTTTTCTCAGAGGATATGCTCACTTTCTATTGTAGTTAGAAAGTGTTACAATTTAATATTTATAATAATGACATTTATTATACGATAATAAGATCAATTCTCTATTTCATGAAATCAGCTCAAAAATAATTTATAAAGGAGAATTAAGAAAAATGTTTGGAGTAGTTTAACACTATTTGGTATTAGTTTTTATTATTTTAAATGGCTATGTGGAAAAAAGTGTTTTGTAATTTTTAAAACATTTACAAATAATTTTATTAGTTAAGTCTCAATTTATACTTCTTTGCAATGTGGATATCGTCAGTCCTGTCACAGTTAAGAAATAAATTTTGCATGGCACTTCGGGGTTTTTGAGGTCCTCTGAATGGGATCTTTAAATTCCTGTGACCTTGAGTCTCATTCTCCGTCACTCCTAACGTCAAAGTACTTTACTGTTCTTTTTCTTGTTATTCCTGCAGTGGCCTCCTTATTTGAATTCAGATCTGGTTCAAAACATTGGCTGCTACTTTGACCTACACTGACATTTCAAAGGCTGAAGAATAATTAGTGAAATAAAAACCTCATAATTACTTTCTAACACACACCCTCACAAAGCCTTTTGTTGAACTGGCAGAATGGATTGGGATTTTGTTGTGTTGTGTTTTGTTCTAAATGATTGAGCAAGGAACTAAAGTGAAGTGACAGACATTTCTTGAATGCACAAAATAATCTGAAGGCTAAGATAATATTTTACCTAACTCTACTGAAATCTTACTTAAGAATCAACTTCATTTAATATCCCATTTTAAACTTCAAATTCTAACAAAAAGAACACTTTCTTTAGAAATCACTTTAAAATAGCACATGATACCATATGAATAATAACAGTTTTGTAATTTTTTTTGTTGATTTTTGGCTAGGCTGGAGACTAAACATAGAACTGTTTTGATTCAGATATTAAGATAGCTTCAACCACTAATTCAACTATCCTAGGAAAATTTTTTAAATTAAATTTATTGGAGTGACATTGGTTAATAAGGTTATGCAGATTTCAAGTGTACATTTCTATGATACATGATCCGTATATTGCATTGTGTACCCACCACAGCAAAAGAAACCACCAATGAAACAAAAAGGCAACCAACCGAATGGAAGAAGATATTTGTAAGCAACAGTTCTGACAAGGAGTAAATATCCAAAACTTATACAACTCAGCACCAAACAAACAAACAATCTAATTAAAAAGTGGACAGAGACCTGAACAGACACTTCTCTCAAGAAGACATACAGATGGCCAACAGATATATGAAAAGATGATCAACTTCACTAGCTCTTAGGGAAATGCAAACCAAAACCATAAGGAGATGCTACTTTACATCCATTTGGAATGACTATTATCAACAAGACAATAGCAAGTGTTGGAAATTTTTTCTTACAGTATGGACATGATGCATAAGTTTGTATTGCACCCACGCTTTTCTCCTAATCTGATTTGGTGGTTTGGCTTAGACTTGTGCATGTAGATCTCCCCACGTTTACTGTAACCAAGGAGATCTTGCTTGTACCTAGCTTTCCCAAAAAAAGAAGAGAGAATCAGATAGATACTGCCTATTGAGGGTTGGGTCCACTATGAAAGATTTATCACTGGGTCTTTGTAGTCCACATGTTGTTTCTATAGAAAAAAAATAATTTTGTTGAGTGGAAAATTTTCTTACAGTAGAATCTTCTGCAGTACTACTCATTTCTAAGTTAGGCAGTTTGTCCTGTGGTTCTTTGCAGTACAGGTTTTATTTTGTTTATTTTGTTTCAGATCATTTTTAATTTTTGTTTGTACTATTTACAGGGAGTATTTATAATAGCTAACATAACCAATATGTTAAACAAACATGTTTTTTTTAAAAAATAAAACACAATCTAAAATGGCATTTCTCAAACTTTTTGATGGGAGGGGTCTTTACAGTGTTACAATGACTGAGGACCCTGATATTCTTTTGCATGTATATAATATCTACTGATTTTAGAAATTAAAATTGAAGAATTTAAAACAAAAACATGTTACATGTTAACAAAATAATATATTTCTTTAATTTTTTTTTAAATTAGTGAAAAGACTGTCATTGTTTTACATGTTTGCAAATTTCTTTAATAACTAACTTGATAGAAGAAGCTATTATATATCATAGGTCATGTAGCCTTTGAAATTTCTATTGTACAAGATAAGACTGAAAAAGATAAAACACATATTAGTTCTATTATGAAAATGGTTTTGACCTTCTGGAATCTCAGAAACTGTCTTGAGGACCCCCAAAGTGTTCTCCTACCACACTCGAGGTAGTGAAGAACTTATTTGTGGGTGTGAATTTTATACAGTAGAAAGCCAATAGCTTCATAGGAAGCCTACAGGTTTTTAAGGGAATTATATTACGGTAAACACTGTCATCTTGAATTAAAATGGACAGAGAATACAAAGTGAAAAGCAGCTTTGGAGCTCTGAACTACTGTAGGCAGGAAGAAGGCTGAGGAAACTATTCATCTGCAAACACGGGCCATTTATCCTGGAGACAGAAAGGTGACTCAGAGTTTTGGAATGAAGAGCTCAGAGGGCTGAGCCAAGAGCAGTTTCTTGATTAGGTCTAGGCCCCATTCTCTGCAGCCTGGTGGATATTAGAATTTTTGACCAGTGATTCCTGTGTATCCTGTGTACCATTCTCTCTCTCTCTCGGAATGGACCCACAACAGTTATTTTATGTCTCTCTCACCATTTTACGGTACATGTGTGTGTGTGTGTGTGTGTGTGTGTGTGTGTGTTTGCATGTGTGTATGTGTATGTACACAGATATCATGTCTCTTTAGTTCATGGGTCTTGAGGTTGAGAAAGACTACCAAGGAGTAGAGGAAACACAGCCAAGCACCATCATTTGTATCTGGACCTTACAAGACCTCTTATAATAAGAATCTAGATAGCTTTTCCATAATGGAATATGCCTTTTGTGGGTCTTTGGATTGGCTGAGTATATTTAAAATGTGGGAGTAACATGAATCATCAAAGATTGTGGGGAAGATTTAGTATTCAGCCTCCAAATTTGCTTTTATTAGTTCTTGTCTCTTGGTCTTTATGCCCTTACATGTGCAGTCTCTTCTGATATGCAATTAGGATTGGTCTTTGTGACTAGTAGAATATGATGGAAGACACAATATTTCTTCTGAGGCTAGGCTATGAAAGAAATTGAAACTTCAGCTTCATTATTTTGAATTTCTTACTCTGGGTGAAACTGGCCACCCAGTGGACCAGCCTATGTGAAAAGAAGCTGGGTAATAGCCAGCTGCAACCTGCCAGGCCTGAGAGCAGAGCAGTCTGGGAAGGAGATCATCTAGCTAAAGCCTTCAGTTGACTGCACCTGAAGCCAGCATCTGACTGAAGCTCGCCAGAAACCCCCAACTGAGCTGCTTCAGATTTCTGAAAGATAATAACTAATTATTATTTTAAAATATGAAGTTTTGGTGTGATTTTAAAACATAGTGACAGGTAGTGTACACAGAGGTCAGACCGGAAGCCTTTTGGAAGCCAACAGGGAATGCGGAGCAGGAATGCTGGCGACAATGGCTGTGGTTCAGGCAGAGTAGCGTAGAGCTCTGAAAGGAGCACCTTGTTTTTTTCCTCCCCAAATCAAGGTGTGGTTCTAGTTCTACAAATACCCAGGGGTCTGAATGTTTCAAAGCCTTGGAACTTTCTGGGACTTAATTCATTAATACTGAAAATAGAAGACATTAATTATATGACTTCAGAGGATCCTTCATAATTGGAAAAAACTAGATTTCGTAAGTCTACTTCAACACACCAAAGAAAGCTTAGAACATTTCTGGCTTTTCTTTTTTCCCTTTGGAAAATTTGGTATCATTTCTACTAACTTGAATGAACTACCATATCTTAAGTCAATTCTTCACTTCTCATCAGTTGTGATGTGACCTTCCACCTAAAATCCAATAGAAATGTAGGGTGTTTTCTTTTTTCCCCCACTGGTTAAGAATTAATCACCAAATTTATTTTAATTTAAAACATACAACTTGACCTTAAAGTTTCACATCAGAAATATCCTTGGATTTTGGCTATTGTTGTTTGAAACAGGTTGCAAACCAACTAAATGTTGTAGAGTGACAAATAAAGGTATAAGATAAATGGAATAAGAATTTTTGGTTGAAAAAATGTGTGCTTAATTTCATCAGCATCATCATATTAATATTGATGAGCTGATCTGGCAGATTGATTTCAAGTTATTCATAGTGTTTAATATGTGTATTGTGTTTTTTCTCAATGATGGTTAAATTCTGAAGGTGATTTTGGCATTAAAAAAATTTCTGCCTTTATTTAGCAAGGAGAGGTAATGAAGAGGAACAACTGTCCTTTCATATTAGGATCTCTTTAATTCAGCAATAAATATTCACCAAAGTGCATGCTATCTTGATATAAGGTCACTTTGACCATCTATTCCATTAAAAATATGTTTATTTTACTTACAGGTGTCATCCATTAGGACAGGCAATTGACGTTTTAGCTAGTGGCCTTTGTCAAGGAAATAAAACTTAGTTTTAATGGAATGGAAGTTTCTAAATGACCCAATCTCAAGAAGCATACACTTTGGTGAATATTTATGTATTATAAACTAGCCAGCTTAAAGTGCAATTTGCGCTGCAGAAGGTGATCTGGTTATTTATGAATAGCATTATATCAGCTGTATTCATCTAATTAGAAAAAAATCTTTGAGGTACTTAGAAAATCATGCTGACATTTAACAATTTTTAAATTTTTCTCTTTTATTTAGTTTTTTTTCCTTCTTAAATGCTCTTTTTATGCCTGGGGCTGAGGGAAAGACACAAGATATTTGTCTTTTGCCTCTAATTTCTTCCCAATTTTTTCCATCTTTTCTTCCCTTATTAAATTTAAATTATTTTTTTATTTCAAGAAAAATTTAAGGGGTTATAGTATGTACACATTTTCCTTACAGCTCTTCCTCTCTTGCTTCCTTTTCTCCTCCTTCCCCCAGTGCCTCCTTCCCATTTACCTCTCCATGTCAGGCAAACATTTTCCCCAGTTGCTCCAGGGAGCACGCAGTGACCACACCATTTCAAGAGTTGGCTGGCTCTCAGTCCAAAGAAATATAGAAGCAATATCTCAGCAAAAAAATAAAGAAAGAAAAAAGTCAATGATTATTCCACAATTTCAGATCATTGAGTAACAGTTTAATCTTAATATTTCACATCCCATTCAATTTCGATGACATGGTAGCAATACAATGGTTAGAGTTAGATTTTCCCATGCAACTTAAAATATAATTAGTGGCCAACTTTAGTAACTTTTTTCTTGCTTGATAGCAACTGGGGAGCAGTCTTATCACATGTTTGGCCTGGCTAATTAATTAATGGCCAAATGCTACTTCTAATTCTGTGAAAACCCTAAAATGGACATTCTCTAGTCATACTGTGGTAACATAAGGCTACGGTAAACAAAAAATTTCAAAATCTCTATGGCATAATACAATTAGAACCCATTTCGTTATTAACACAATACATATTCTCTTTCTTACTGTGGGTTAGCTGGGGGCTTTGGGTATTGTAGTTACTCAGGGACTCAGGCTAATGGAAGCTGTTTCTCAACATATGCTTCCATTATTTCTGTGGTGAGTGCACTGGCTTTTACGTGTTTCATCTATGGGTGACGCATGATTACCTTCGTTTATATTTTATTGACCAAAGAGTCACATGCCCTCACCTAAGTTCAAATGTGTTGGCAAGTAAAGTCCTAACATAAGCCTCAAAGAGTTGAGAATGTGAGCATTTATGCATGGCCTCATTCACTACACAGGACTCTAACACACTTATGGAGTCTCTGGAATGGGTATCATGGGTTCAATGTCACCACACAATTAAAAGGCCAGTGCTTTTTCTTGGCTAGCCCTTGGGTTAGGGATGCTGGATTAAGTGCCATTACATAGCAGTGGCTGGAAGAGAACACCTAGGAATGGTTCAAAGTGAGGCACGGACAGTCTATATAAAGTCACCACAAGCTAGGACCCAACTTTGTTTGCACAAATAATATGCCTTTTAGGCTGTAATCTTTACATTTGGGATCAAATTAATGTAGTTCCTCCTGTTTAAGTGCCAGGACCTTGGATTATTCCTTTTGTTTTTGGTGTTCCCTTGAGAAGGAGAACAAATTCATATGATCTTAGAAGAGTAAATAGATAAGATGGAAACCCAATATCTTAGCAACTTTATAATCAGCAGATACAAAGGTAATCACTTTCCTATTAAAATAATTTCCAATACTTTATATTTTAAATTATCATAAAAAGTGGATTTCTTTTCTGTTATTTACTTGATTGAATAGTGTTGTTATCTACTGAGCATACTTATTTGTATATGTTTATATTGTAGCTGTCTAATCATGAGTTATAAAGTTTTATATCTTAGGTTTTTAAAATGGCAAATTATATCGTTTAAAAATAGTAATTTTTAAAACTTATTTTTGGATATTTATACTTCAGATTTTTGTTTCATCTTTATTCCATTGGTCAGAATTTCCAAAATTTTGTTAAACAAAGATCAGCTACTGCACATCTTTATTTTGCTCTTGATTTTAATAAAAATGCCACTAGCATTTCCCCAAAGTGAGTGTTGCAGCTTTTTCCTACTTTTCTTCAGTTTTGAATTCTTTAAAATATCAGTGAAGGGGCGGTGGGAAGGGATGGGAGTAGAAGACAGAAAACTGTACAAGAACAATTAAAATAAATAAAGGAAAAAATAAATCAGAAAAAAATATCAGTGATGTGTGCTACATTCTGTCAAATGTTTTATAAGGTATTTGCTTTGTCTTATTTTGACAATGGATTTGATGTACACTATTATTTTATTCCTTATTAAATCTTTTTGTTTTTGCTTTTTAAATTTCTTATAAAATATTTTTGTTTCTAGTTTTATATAGGATTATACTATTGACTATTTGAGTCAGAATTGCATTTTCTCATGTTTTATTTAGAATATTTACTATTATGTTTTTTTTGTGTGTGTGTGTGCTATTGGCATAATATTGTAGTATTGGAGTACTATCCCTGATAATTCGTGAGAAGCAATGCATTATATAAGGTCAGTGTATTGCAGTTTCTATCAGATAGAAAAATATAAAATAAAACAATGATAAACAAGCTTGGAAGTAGTTCTCTACAACCAGTTAGTGTCTTTCCTAATTGGATATAAAATAATTATAACATTAAGAGAAAACACAAATGCACCTTTAGAGTTAATCTAAAGTAATGTCTGGATCTTGGAGTATGGAGATGCCATCTGAAAGTAAGTATATCTCCTGGTAGAAAAACTTTTCTCAGTTTAACTTTGGAATATGTTTGTAAAGAAAGTAGGCCACATTTTTACTTTGCTTCTGATTCTAGTAGAATTAGTATATCTAATTAAAAATCTGACCTTGGTGATATTCATGGCCTGGATTTAATCAGTCAGTTATCAAGTATTCAGTACAGTCTCTGGGTCAGCAGGATGCTAGGTGCTGGGTAGGAACTACAAGACCAGTGAAAGAAAGTTGTTCCTCACTCCAGATCACGAAATTACCAAATTATAGGAGCAGAGACTTCTGAGAAAGAGCAGGGGCTGGTGTCAATGTTTTTAAAAGAGCTCTAGAGTAATTAAGAAGACTGGTTCCAAAGGAGACCATCATACTGGGAATTCTTAAAAAGACTGATCATTTAGATACAGATTTTAAGCTGGTTCTGTTTCAAATGAAGATCAGATAGAAGAGCCATAGGGTTCTCTGAATTAAAAGGGCAGTGGTTCTTTAGCTTCATTGTACATTAGAATGAGCTGAGGGGCTTGTGAATCTCCTGATGCCCAGACCTCATCACGGATGAACTAATGCAGAAACTCTTTCTGTGGGGCCCATCATCAGTAGTTGTCAGAGCTCCTCAGTTGATTACAACGTGCAGGCAAGTTTGAGACCCACTCCGCTAGGGCTCTTCAATAGCTTTACTGAAACATTTTGTGGGTAGAGAGGGTTGCTTTTACAGTTTCCTTGTCTTGTTCTCATCTAAGATGTTGTGAATCAGAATCTATAGATCTGTTTCTGAACTCAAAAAAAATCAGTTTGAATAATTAAAAGAGCATATTTGCTGTCTAGGGACCACACTGTAAATATACTTGTAATTTACTGAGGTTCTCATGAGTGCTAATTTTTCTGATAAATGCTGGGGAATAATGACAAATTCTCTTTTTTAGGGTTGTATTAAATATTTTGTGTACTCAATATACAAATGGATGGTCTTACGCAACAATTACGTTTGTTTTCTGTGATAGCGACAAGGATTACTAGCATCACTTGCATGGGTGATAAGAAATCAAGACTGTAGGAAGTGAAACAACCGTCTAAAAATTGCTCAACTTTGGGGAAATGCACTAAGGTTTTCTCTCCTCTAGATCACTACCACAACATTTTTAATGCATGCATAAGTGTGTAGCTTCTGGATTTCTATCATATTATAAGTTGATATCCACCAGATATGCTAAGGTCTCTCAAGGTTCCTGGTATACAGGCAAATGATATCTCTTGAGGATTATATGGAAATTATGTTTTCATTTTACTTTATGTTTAACATTTACCTTTACTTTTGTTAACTGAGAATCAATTGACACACAGTAATAGTTACAAAAAAACAGTAAAGTCAATGTGACATATGAGGGTCAAATAAAAGATATAAATAATATTTATTATTTCTTTAGAAGGTACTGTATGCAAGTGATTGTTATATGAATTTTCTATGTACTAAGTGTGGGAGACCCTTCTGTGTGGTGTGGGCCCAGCTCCCACTTGGAGATGCACAGGACCCACACCCACAGATAGGTTCTCTCATGGGAGATCAGGTTTGCAATGTGCCTAAGCCGCTTTGAGTCTTGCTTTTGCTAAAACTCCCTCACCCTGAATCGAGACAGCAAGTGCTTACTGTAACTTCCTAAAATCCATGCTAAAACTCCCCAGTATGGAGTGTAACTGGCTCAACCACTTTTTCCTTTTTCATTTTCAAATATCCTTCTTCTGTGATGTGATCAGTGGCATTGGCTCCTTTGTCGTCTGTAAAAGGTAACCACCTAAAGCGAACCTGTGCATAGTAAATGAGGATCATCATGGAATGTGCCCAGAAAACCAAGAAAGGCCTGTCATGGTGGAGGCCGCGGCTTTTTGCCCCCCTTGAGAGAAAAGCCATGCTATCTTTTTTCCTCCACTGGACTCAGTAGTCCATGTGAATGTCTTATTTCCTCCATAATGACGCGGACACTGCAGGCTGGTGTCTGCATCACTAAGCTCATTTATGCCCAACACCAATGATATGAGAAAGCATTAGCACCCCATTTTTCAGCTGAGGAAATGGATGCTCAGAGAAGTTAGTGTGTCCTTCTCCAAGATTATCAGATACTGGTGGAAAGGAGATTCTAATCCAGGCCTGTTTGATGCCATAGCTTGTGCTCCAACCACTGAGCAAATAGTTTCAATGTGTTGCTAGTGGTTAGACAGATAGACAGACAAACTCTTTGGGAGAAAGTACCCATATTTTGCCATGTATAATGAGTACCCATGTTTTTGGCTGAAATTTTCAGGAAAAAACTTTTTTAATTTTTTAATTCAATTTAAAAAGTTCAACAAAACTGATTATCATATTCCAGGGTATTGCATTGCATATAGATATCACTATTGCTTTCTAGAATTATACTTTTAACACATAAGCAAAAATACAAAATTTAAAAACATTTACATAGATATGGGATTAGTGCTACCCATGTATAGTGCACATCCTTATAGTTCCCTAAAAATTTTGGGCAAAAAATCGCACATTATACATGGCAAAATACGATGCATATCCTTATGTAGAGGCTAAGGAGAAAGAAAGCAGCCATTTTCACTGGGTGGTTACAGTTTCTTGATCAGGGCCCATGTCTTCTTAGGCCTTAAGTGTTGTCACTGAATAAGGCAGTGATCCCCAAATTCAGTGTGTATCAGAATCACCCGGGTAGCTAATGAAGAACAGAAAAGCCCTAGCTTGTTGAAATAGAATGAGGCCAGGGTCTATGTATTTTTACCAAGTTCTTCAGGTGACTCTGCTATCCACCAAAGTGTAGGAATCCCTGTAGTGAGGTTAGTAGTTAGGAACCACTTACACAGGTGCCATTAGTTCTGGAAAGTAGTGCAGGGCTGCAAGTACAGTAGTGATACATATAGAACTGTACAGAGGTGTGAATATAGGTATGTGTGTATGCATATAAACTATCACAATACAACCTTTCTTAAATTGTGCTCTAGGGGACATAGGTTCTGGAAGCAGTTAATAATGGTCTGTGGCTAAAATATGTGGCTGTTCCATTTGAGAAATGCTGCAGGCCAGAACTCCTTCATGAATATGCATAGTTTTCAAAGGCATGTAAAAAGTTTCAGTAGTTCTGAAATAAGAATGCAATTTTTAAATTTAATTTGCTAATTTTTATTAATTAGTTAACTTTTATCAACCCATATGTACTTACAAATTTATAATTAACCCAAAGATATTCAAACTTATTTTTATTGACTAGTAACATGCCCAGGGTACCAAGTTTGAGAAGCATCAGTATAACATAGTATTAATAATTTAAAGATATATGAAACATTATTTAAGAAAAATTCTTTTTTGAAAGATATGTGGTCGTTTTTGTGGTTATTCTTTGTATAAAAAACAAAAGTGTAGTGAAGTACTGAAATATTAACAAGTAGGAAGTTTATCACGAAGGAACATTAAAATAATAAAAAGGAATATTTTAATGCAATGCGTGTTTGTGATGCGGTGACAGAATGCGTAAGATACACAGATAGTGAAGTATGTGCGTTCCAGGATTTTAATGAGATTCATGAAAAGTTCTATGTAATAAGACATATATGTTAAAAAGCTGTAATGAGGTGAATATGTGAGATGGTTTAATTAGCTGTCTCAGGAAGTGTCCTGTAAGATGGGCATCCTTCAGGGCTGAAATGAGATGGGTGAAAGGAAAAGTGTAATGAGCTGGTCACATAAAGGAGAGAAATATAATTAGATGCATAAAAGAAGGAAGGGAGAGTATATAAATTTTCAAAATATGTAAGATATAATGAAAACTAGGCTTTAATGTAATAAGATGCAGAAATGAAATGACAATGAGACACAAAAATGGAATCATGTAATGAGATATGTAAGGGCTGTGTAATGAGATGTGCATGTTTAAGGGGTGTAATGAGATGCAAGATGGGAAAGGTGTAATGAGATGAGCACGTTAAATAATCTAATGAGAGGCATGAAGGAAATGATGTCATGTCACATGAAAATTGAAGAAAGTAATGAGATGTGCATTTTTAAGGACAGCAGTAAAATGAATAATAGAAACTAAGGAGAATGAAGAGATGATGAAATAAAATCTTATTATTATAATGTGAAAAAAAACCCCAAAAAGTAATGAGAGGCCTAAACACCATTCTCTTCTATATATTTATTTTGACCTGACAGACATTTTTGCTGTCCAGCCACATACTAAACACTTTCTGTGAAAATATAAAAATATATATTATTCATGTCCCCAGTGGCCCATAAAGTCATACAGGTATATAAATATAAAGTAATATATCAAAAGTATTAATCAAATATTACAAAAGTTCAGAGAAGGGAGATCATTCTGGCCCAAGATATTTTATACATCACCTCAATCAAATGTTTCCTTGTGGTCTCTTCAAATTTTATAATTCTAATAATTTATTTTTCCATTTCTGTGATCCTTGGATTTTCTGCCTATATTACCTATTTTACATAAGTAGATTTTAACTTTTTAAAAAAGTCTGGTTCAACTATTACATCCTCAAAGGAGCCTATTCTAATTTCTCTCCAGCTTAAAAAAAACCCAAAATGAAATTTTACAACACTCTATACTTTTCTTATGAACTGCATCATAATATACCATATTCTGGTGAGTAGTGGATATTAATGATCTTCCTTACTGCCTATGTGTTCTGCATGGTCAAGGGTAGATATGACCCAATTTTATTTCATCCACTGAGACTAAAACTTCCACAAGGTAGGTACTTATTAATTCTTGAGTAGATGAATGATTAGGTAAGCTATATATCCTGATAGAGTCTCTTCATAAGAATGCAAATAACATAAATAATAAATAAGCAGATTCCTAAGACTGAATGAGTTGCATTAGATATAAGTTACGATCCACTCACTTGAAGAGAAGGCTTCCTCACACAATCAGAATTCTTCAGTGTAAAAGAAATACTTTCAGTTATGAGTTTGCTGAGGAGATTTGGTTTTCCCACCAAGATACTGACCCCTGTAGGAGCAGGCCCAGCCTTATTTTTCACCGGATATTTGTTTGCTTCATTTGTAAGCACTTCAGTATTTTCAGGAATTCAAGAGCTATTTTAATCAGCCCTGGAAGGAAATAATAGAGCGATTCATTACTGAGCTCATCAACCTGAGGAACTATTGTTTCATATGTCATTCTTGAGTATTCTTCATTACAAGATGGCCTTCACGTGATAACAAGCCCAGATGGAACTACATAGATCAAGCTTTTTATTTTATTTTAATGCGTCCTATATCAAATTCACCTGGGAGGTAGGCCATGGCAAGAAAATCTTCAATTATTTACAAACTGGATGCAGCTGTGAGGTGCACATTGCGGTAAACCCTAATCATACATATAGGACTTTCCCCTACAGGTCGCGCATATGATGAAATAACACTCATCACTGATCGAAGCCCTGGAGACAGCCACAGATACAATACGTGTAACACTCACTTGTCAGGTGGATGAGAAAATCCACCTTTGCTCCTATAGTACATTGACCTTCCGTTTTCTCTCACTGATTCTCTCAGCAAAAACATGCCTGCCGGCATCTTGGTATTTGTGACTTTGGAGTTCCTCTAATACCTAGGATATTGATTATATTCCAGATTGTTTTTCAGGTTTTTCTCTACACTCATTCTCCTGACCTTTCTGCTAATACTGATGACACTTATCAGATGCTTCTTGAACCAACTTTTTCCATACAGGCCATTTCTCTTTTGCTCTGGACAGGTTCGTGTTCTATTCTCACCAAGGGGTGGCTGATTTCCCCCCATCACATTGAATAGCAGCTGCAGCATTACAAGTTCTGTGAATTATACTTTTCATGATTGTTTTGCTTTCCCTGTCTAATCTTGACCCATCATCTTATTTCTGACATCCATAGAAATGGTACACTCTGACTACTTGTCTCTGCACTTCCTGTAAATAGAACATGCAGTGAAAACTCTGAAATTGTTGGGTCAAGGGTTATGTCCACTATCACTATGGATGATATCCATCCCCTCACTTGTGAACAACCATTGTGCTTGAGCCACCCTTGCTCACTTGCTCTGCAAACTCTAAATCCAATGGTTTGTGGGTTTGTGAGGGCAATTTTATTCTAGCAGCAGACAGGGCATGTTTGATTCTCTGACTCCTGCCACACCTGAATCTTCAGGTGCTCATCACCATCTCATTCTCCAAATAGAGAGTTATGGGGTACTAGTCCATCCTTTCCATCCTTTAAAGCGAGTAACAGGTTGACCTTCCTGATTATCTAATTTTGAACTTTGGCTTCTATATTAAACCACATTTTTGATATGATATCCTTACTTTTACTCCAGCTTTAATTGCTGTTTTTTATCACATACTTCTTGCAAAAGCTCATTTCTTAATAATTTGCTTAGTATTTCAGTTCCTCTAGGAATGGAACTTTGATATCGTACCCTTAGAATTAGCTGAAAACATTTCTCAATGCTAAATGCCATATATTTTAAAACCCCAGTGTTGTGTGCTCCTGTGCCAACCCTCTCATAATCCTAACTTGTTCTTTCTGGATAGTTCAAAAAGATTTAAAAATTATTACAAAATCGTAGTTGAAGGAAGGCATTGTTAAAACTTGAATTAATGGTCTGAGAAATTAAGTGATAACTTAGAAGAAAATATCAAAGAAATATAAATCTTGTGGGGGAAATAAGATACCGAGAAAAGAGACACAGACAAATTAATATAGCAATAGTAGGAGTACCAGAAGGAAAAAATGAGAAACAGATGGAGGAAAGTAAATAATTAAACACTTATTAAAAGAAAGTTTTTCTGTTTGTAAATAGAGAATATATCACCTGTGTAACAGACAATCTGATAAAAAGTACTCAAGAAAGTATTCTAACTAAAAACACATGACTTACCTTAGAGTTCTGAAGGTTGAAAAAGGTATAGGATAAAATATAGGAAAAGATGAACAAAGAAATAGGATACATTCTCTCTCTGTGTACCTCTGTCTCTATCTCTCTCCAAATGAATAATAGTAAGTGATAGGATATATTTGTCATACTGAAAAGGAATAGTCTTGAACTAAATATACAAAACTATCTTAGCATGACCTAGAACATTGGAGGAAGTGGATAGGAAAGTAAAAGTGTTCTAAAGGTCTCATTTTATAGATGTGAGGGTGGAAAACTGGGGGACAATAGTGCATCTTGGTAAGAAGAAATATAATAGTTGAATAGTTTGTATATTATTAATAATAGAAAAAATATGTGTTGAATATGAAAATGTGGAAATAAGGTAAGCGGAAAATACAGAGCTCACACATTGTAAAGGGGAAAGAGGAGTAAACTATAATTTGAAAAAGTAGTCAAAAAAGAAAGAAAAAATAAGACAGAAGATCAAAATAAAGTCTACCAGTGGATGTACAAAATGCGAGGGACCTGATGGAACTCGTAGGTACAGGGACTCAGTGTGAATGTTAAACAGTCAAATCTAAGAATAAAAAGACTAAATAGGATGCAGAGGAGATTTTGTGATTCCTAGAGCCATAATTTATAATGAGGTCATCTCATTAACGTAAATTCAGGTGTCATTGAAATGGACTTGTTAATAATGAAAGATACCTTTATCACTCTCATCATTTAGGAAATTCCAAGTATTTTAGGAACTCTGTGCCAGGAAGGGGGGTGAAGATCAAATATGTGTTTCTCATGATAAGTTACAATATCACAAAAGGTAACTAGGTCTTCTGTGAATCACCTATCTGCAGGAAGCTGAAACTGTCATGACCGTTTTGTCATTCCTGCAATGTCTTGACTTCCTAAAAACGCGCAGTGATTTTCTTTGAGCTTTGATCTGTCAGGTCTTCTAATTGTTTTGAAGGTACCCTTCTGTTCATATTAGATTTCTTGCTACTTGGAATCCCTAGAAAATACCAAGAGGAACAACTTTTTTTTTTCTAATTGATTCAGTGAGAGGTACTTTAGTAATTTGTCTTTTCTAAAATTGATATTTTATAATTTACACAAATGTACATGTAACTGTAAATAATTATTCGACAATATATACTTTGTGCCAAGCATGCCATTTATGAAAATTGAACATATTCTAAGCCTGGAAGTATGTCTCAAATATGTCCAACGCAATATCATATATCAGCCCTCAGGCTGCAATACAAATAGATTAGAAATTTATAATATAATTGGTGTTTCAGGAGCACCAGTTCAAAAGAACCTATGCACCCCAATGTTCATAGCAGCACAATTTACAATAGCCAAGTGCTGGAAGCAACCTAAATGTCCATCAGTAAATGAATGGATCAAAAACTGTGGTACATTGACAGGATGAAATACTATGCTGCAGAAAGAAGGAGCTCCTATCCTTTGCTATAGCTTGGATGGATCTGGAGTGCATTATGCTAAGTGAAATAAGTTAGGTGGTGAAAGACAAATACCATATGATCTCACCCATAAGTGGAACCTAATCAACAAAACAAACAAGCAAGCAAAATATAACCACAGACATTGAGATTAAGAAAAAACTCATAGTAACCAGAGGAGAGGTGGGAGAGGATAATGTGGGGAAAAGGGAGAAGGGTTGTTAAGGAACACGTATAAACGGCCCATGGACAAAGCCAAAGTGGGGTAGCATCAATGATGGGAGGTGGGGATGGCTCAGGTGGCGGGGAGTGGTGAACAGAAAATGGAGACAATGGTACTTGAGCGAAAAAAAAAAAATTGGAACAAAAGAAATTTGTAATATAAATATTTGAAAATGATTATAATTATTTAAAATCTTTTTCCAAATAAATAATGGGTCCAAGAAAAATCATAATGAAAATTAGAAAGTAATGAGTGATTATAAATAAACTGTACATTAAACTATGTAGGATGAAAGCTGTGTCGCAGATCCTTAAGAGGACCTTCTGGCTCGGTTTCCTAGGAGGACTCACAGGACTCAGCGTATAACTGTACTAAATGGCTATCATTTATCCCAGAAAAATGGTACCAAGCACAAGAAGCAAACTGAAAAAGTTCAGGGGCAAAGTTTGGCGAAAACCAAAAGCAAGTTTCCAAGAGTCCTTTCTCAGTGGAATAACACAGAACGTGCTTAATTCAGCTAGCAAGGACTTTTAACAACAAGTATGAAATGTTGCCAATCAGGGAATCTTAGAGACCCAATCAATGATCAGGGTTTTTACTGGGGCCTGGTCACATGCGTACTCCTTGCTAAGCAAATACCCAAATTCCAGTCCCCCGTAGTGAAAGCAGGTGTTCAGAATAAACCGTGTGGTTTAAACAAACAGTTTAGGCACAGTGGCTTACTCTTATCAATTAATGGCAGGAACCCTTTTTAAGTCCGGGATACTACCAAGATCCAGCTTTATAAGTAGGCTGTTCAGAGGACAGAAGTGAGGCCTGCCATGATATCTTGTCTGCAGTTACCTAAAGGAAAAGGACATGACCTTAATTGCTTGCATGAAAAGAAAAGTCATACAAAAGAAGAAATTAGAATAATGGTAGAATTTCCCTTAAAAATATGTGAAATGAAACAATGAAAAAAATAAAGATTAATAAAATAGACAGCAAAACTATAATAGACTCAACTAAGCCAAACTTTGATTCCGTGAAAAAAGATAAAGATTAACTGCAAAGACTAAAAAAGGGGGAAGAAATTTAGGAATGAAAATGGAAATATTACTACAGACAGTATATTTAAATAGTAATGAGACTATATAAATAATTTTATATGAGTAAATTGTTGTGATCAAATACAGATTCTTGACATTCCTATCAGTAGATCCATGTTTGTTGTCCTTTGTTCTGGAAGGGCTCTGTGCTACTTTGACCAACAGAATGTGGAGAATGATGGTGTGCTTCTTTTCTGGACTCAGGCTTTAGGAGATTGGCAGCCTCCATTTCCTGTTCCATGGAACGCTTGTGCCTGGAGCCAATCCACCCTGCTTTATTGAATCCAAGCAGTTCTGTGGAAATACCTCCATGGACTCCAACAGCCCAGCTCAGTCTCAGCAGAGAGCTTACCAACCCTGTGAGTGAGCCATCTGGGAAGTGGACCATTCAGCTTCAGTTAGCTTTCCCAGCTAATGCCGTGTGGAATAGGAACAAACCACACAACTAAACCTTACCCTAATTGTAGATTAGTGAACACAATAAATTATTGTGTTATTTTAATCCACTGGATTTTAGGATGGTTTGTTACATAGCAGTTATGGAAGAGAACAGAAACTGACAATCCCATAGAAAAATATAACTTCCTGAAATTTACTCAAGATAAAGTAATAAGCCAGAACAGTCCCCATGCTATTAGAGAAATCAAATAGTAAGTTAAAATTTTACCATAAAAATACAAATGAAATCCAAATATTTATACAGGTGCCTCTACCAAATAGTGGACAAATTTTATGCAAACACTCTGAGAGAACAGGAAAAAAGGAGATATTTTGCTACTTATTTTATTAGACCAATACAACTTTGATACTAAACCAAACCTAGTA
Source organism: Glossophaga mutica (assembly GCA_039655065.1). NCBI lineage: Eukaryota > Metazoa > Chordata > Mammalia > Chiroptera > Phyllostomidae > Glossophaga > Glossophaga mutica. The sequence continues at coordinate 77,350,056 of CM077303.1, forward strand.
AGAAAATAACAAAAATCTAGGCCAATGTAACTCATGATCATAGCTATAATAAAAGTTCAAAGAAAATATTCGAAAACTAACTATAACTGAACAAAATTTGCCATCCCAAAATGGGTCTCTTTGGTATGAGGACTAATTTAGGCTTATTATTTTTAAGAAACAAAAGACTCAGACTCTGAAAGTTTTTCTTGTTATTTCCACCTTATCTGCCCCAAAGAATTTAGATGAAAAGCCTGTTTTTGAAATAGAGCTATCACCAGAGATATCTATAAAGAATACGGGCTAGTGGTGGTGGAGACTCCACAGGGCCTAGAGGTCAAGTCAACTTTGTGTCCCCTGGCCTGGCCTGGCACACATTTATCAGCCATGTGGTTTCAATCCCCATGTGAATTGCCTTCTTCTCCTTTCAAGTCTCAAACCACTACCCACTTCTCCCCAGCTCAGGATGGAATACAAGCCTCAACTACCCAACAGGTCCTTGGGCTCCCCCATATTCTTGTGTAACCCCCATACATATGAAATTAAATTGGGTTTTCTCTGGTTAATCTGACACATGTCAGTTCAATTCTTAGACCAGGGAGAAGAACCAAAAATTTCTTCTTCTCTGACACTGCTAACAGAGTATATTAAAGTGCTAGCACAGTGACTGAGCTTCGCTTTTTGTAGAAATGGAAGAATGTTTTAGAAAAGAAAATCTAGAAATGTCATTCACCACATTTACATTTAAGTGGAAATGAAGACTTTGATCTTAAGAAAAACAAAACAAAAACTCTAAAAATTATTCAGCATTCACTAAAAAAGCAAAAACCCTAGAAAACCAGGTAAGATTTCTTTAGCTTGAGACAGAGCATTTAAAAAATATCTAACCAATTTTATAATTTCAGTTTTAATAGTTTAAAACTTTATTACATTTATATAATGTGTATTTGAAATAAAACTTTAGAATTTTCCAAATCATTACCATTTATGAATGCCATTTATGAATATTTTTTCCAACTAATTTGAAGTTCTATCTTATCATTTGGGAAATCTTTTTATGATTTGCATATTTTTCTGGCATTTTCGAAATTTTAAACTTATTGTTTAACTGTTTTATGTGTTAGGATATATACTTTCAAAATTATTTTTCTTTAATTTTTAAAGAAATTTTCTTATGAACATTAGAATTAGATTGCTCAGTTTAACAAAATGAAACAACCTTTATTGTTATGGAGGTCACAATAAATTTATAGATTTAATTGGAAAAAGTTGATGTTTTTATGATGTTGAGTCTTCCTATAAAAATACAGCATGCTTTTTCATTTATTTATTTTTTATATTCCTCAGAAGCAATGTAAAATTTCCTTTGTATAGATCATGCCCACTTTGGGGGCCAAATTCTCTGATATTATTTGGTCTAGATTTCCAGTTTTCTCTATTTAATCTACTTACTGGTAGAGAAAAATGTTTATCTATTCTCTATAAACAAATATATACTAAACAGAATAAACAGAAGATCTGCACAGATCAAATACTCTGCTCTCATTAAAACTATATAAATTCATCAAATTTTAAATATTTTTCTATTTTTCTTTTTTGTCTATCATTATGGATGAATGACTTTTTTCTAAACACAGCCTGTTCCAGTCAACCAGAATTTTATTTTCCTTTTGATTTTCATATTCTAATTGGCCAGTGCTTTCAGAACTACCTCAGGCACTTTAAAAGCATCAAAGACAAACATTGTATGAGCTCTCTTATATGTATAATCTGAAAAAAAAAACAACACACAAAAAACCCAAGCTCATAGGGACAGAACAGATTGGTGGTTACAATAGGCAGGGTGTGAGGCTTGGGAAAAATGGGTGAATTTTGCTTAGTTTAAATAAATTAAAGATTAAAAAATTTTTTTTTAAACTGAAGAAGTGTTTTTGTTACCTAGGAACATTTTCCAGGCCCACCCTGAGGTTTTTCTGCCCCAAGAAACAAGTTTGCTTCTAATGAAAAGTATATAAATGATTAAAATTCAAGTGCTGGAGGAACAAAGCGGTGTGATCCACAAGGGTGTTTGGCAGGTAATACGGCTTCCCCTGGTAGACCACTTAGTGGTAGACAACAAAATATCTTTTTTTGTAAGTTTGTGTTTTGGTTATTTTTTAAAATATCTATAATGGTACTTACAGTTTAGCTCCAGCATTGTGGCATTGCTTAGTCCTTGTGCACTCAATTCTAATATAATAGTGTATTTATATTATTCATAACGTTCTGTTTGTGGCTTTATCTCCTCATCCAAGTTGAAATTATGCTGCTTTCCATAAAGGTGTCCATCAAGACTTTGCATTACATTGACCACAATAAGACAATAAAATTAGTTTCAATAATTACTGTGAAGAAGAGAGATATAATCATCTTTTATTCTATTGATATGATTGGACACCTTAAAAAATTCAATACTCTAGTAAGGAGAACTAGTAGGTGTAACATGGGAATTCGATAAGGTTAAATATTATTAACCTTACCAGGAATTATTAGCTTTATCTTTATTGGCAATAACAAGCCAGAAATAGAATTGGGTAAATAATCCATTTTTAATAGAGACAAACAATATGATAAAGGACTCACTTCAAGGAAACTGTAAAATTATATTACAGAACATAAAAATGATCTAAATAAGATGGAAAGACATGTAATTATAACAGCAACTTAATTTTGTTTTTAATTCTTTGAATTACATATGATATTAAACTTCCATATATCTCTATATCTATCTATCTATATCTATATATCTATATATCTATATATCTATATATATATATCTGAGTAGGGTTAAAGATACATGAAAACAAATAAGTAAGGGTTCCCCTTGTTGTATAGTAAGTCATACTATAGTCAAACCACATCCCTCATATTTTCTTGCCATGATCATGCACAACAAGCAGTTAAACTTCTGTTTACAGCAGCAAGCATTTCTTCTTATGTGTGTGCAGGTTGATTGGGAGAGCTCTTAGTGCTTGTATTGACTAGGCTTGAATTCATGTTTCTGGACGGTTTCAGGTCTGTCTTCACATGCTTCTTGGATCATATGGGACATGCTCTTCTTCTAATGATCAACAGGAGAGCAAAGTCTTGGCTTGAAACTAGCACACTGTCACTTCTGCCCTCCTTCTGTTTGTCAGAATGACTCACATGGCCACATGCCTCAATGGGATGTGGGAAATAGGCTCTCTCCACTCCTGTGCTCTGCAAGGCCATATGGCAAGAGAGAGTGAAGAACTGAATACAATCGTCTAACTGCCTCCAGTCACAATTACAAAAACAGGATAGTATTAGCCTAGCCTTCCAGTAATCATGCAAATTTAATATATTACAAAGCAACCGATTTGGTAGGAAGAAAATGGTTCAATTTATAAATGGTACTGGCCCAAATGGCTAAACACCTGAAAAGAAACACATGTGAATCCCTATTCACTCTATAGTCAAGGAAACTGCAGCAACATTGTAATTACATAAAACATTAAAAAATGAAGGTTATAATATTTCAAGACATCTAGGGGATTTGAGATAGAACTTTTTAAATAAAAAGGTAATTCTGAAACTTTAAAAGAAAATATAGCCATATTTAACTATGTAAAATTTAAGTATTTCTGTGTGTGGCAGAACAAATCCAGTAGATAAACATAATTTTGAGAAGATATTTACAAAATATATGGCAGTATACATACATAGTTTACGATGACCGTCTGTAGCATAGAAAAAGTTCTGAAAATTGATGACAGAAATAAAATACCCAGGAGGAAAACAAGCAAAAGTTATTAACAGACATTTCAGAGAAGAGCAAATTCACATCACAAAAACATATATGAAAATAAATCAAATCCCCTCTATACCCAGTTTTCAGGAAAATCAAAGCAGAGTTATATTGAGAACTTATTTTACACCCCTCATATTGACAAAAATTACAAAAAGAACGATAACTCCTATTGCTGGAGAGGAGCATAGAAAAAAACATTTTCAGATATTAATGGTGGAAATATGCATTGTTGCAGGCTCCTGTGGAAATCAATTGTGCTAGTTATTAAAATTAAAAACAGATATTTCAACCAAAAATACTATACGATGGGGCTCTATCCTACAGAAATAAAACTATGAATGTATAAGTATGTATGTAAGTTGATATTTTTGTGGGGGGCATTATTATTGAAATAGAACTTCGAAATCAGATAAAATCTATACGTACAGACTTGCACAAATGATGGCGTATTTTTACAATGTTATTTTCACGGCACAATTTTACAGCGTTATTTTTATGCAGCTATTAGTAAGGAAGAGTTATATGTATTGTAAAGTAAGGAGAAGGAGGTGTGGAAGGGGAGGAATGTGGAAGGGAAGCAAGCAAGCAAACACTGGGGATGAATGGGGATTGTGATTGGGAGTCAATGGTTTCATAGTATTTAGGAGATGTAACAGATCTGGGGTGGGTTTTTATTGTAACATGAAAATAATCACCATAGTGACAGGGACATTCATTCTAAAATCACACATCTGGCTTAAAGAGAACTCTTGGAGCTCTGTAGGGTTGTCACTTGTCCAGCTGCAGGTTCGATCTCTATTTCTAGGTGGGGAGTGTGCGTTTGTGTTGGGGACTGGGGGCTGGTGCAGATACTGGGAAGCTGGAGAGAGTGTGTAGTAATGGCTCAACAGCTCAACCAACTCCTATGTCGGAGATTCACATTCTTTTTTTTAATTGTATTTTTTTCCCATTACCATTGGATTTCACATTCTTATTCTCCTTAAAAGTAACCACAGGAAAATCTTAGGAGTTTTAAAGATGAGCTCAACTACTTCATTTTACTGAGGAAGCAACTGGAGTCCACATGTTAAGAAATGTATTTATAGTCCCCTTCTTAGTGGCAGGTTTGGGAGTAAAGTTCTTATCTCTCTATGTCTTGCATCTATGTTTACATTTCTCTGACCAATTTGTCAGCATTCTTTACTTTTCCTTTATTTAATTTCATTTCCTTCTCAGTATTAATAACCTTCTCTTTTGAAGTAGCTATAATGACTACAATTTATTGAGTGGCAATTATATGCCCAATTTTTCACATACATTGTCATGAGTCCTTGCAACAACACTAAATTGGGTATTACTATAAGCATTTTTTTCATTGATGAAACAGCCATGAAAAGATAAATAATTTTCCCAAAATCTCACAGCTACAAAATGGTACAGAAGGGATTTGAACTGATTACAGAGCCTGAGTTGTCTCTTTTTATCCTGCATGCTTTTGCTCCACCCCCACCAATCTAGTTTCCTCTTTGGGGTGATACTTCCTCTGTCTTTTTTCTAAAACAGTAGTTCTCAGTCTATGTGACTGAGAGGAATATTTTCTAACATCAAATGTTTTCGCAGATCAATAACTGATGGTAGGTATGTGATTACATTAGTATTTGCAATTACTGAGAAAATACATAATAAAAATAGACTTTTATGAATTCAATTAAACAATATATTTTAAATTAATTTATATTTGATTAATCTTATAATAACTGCAGCTATTTTCAAAGAGTAGTGATATATGTAAGCATATCATCTTATCATCTGAAAATGCCTAGAATGCATATGGATCTGAACATTCCTAAAGATGGTTCAGGGACACCCTGGGGATTCTCAATTCTAAGGTGGGAAGTCCTTGTTCTGTGTGATGTCAGCATCTGTTTTTTGTTTTTGTGTTTTGCTCTCTTATCAGCCTCCACTTTGCACAAGCTGGCTCTTATCTTCTCCATTCTGATCTTTGACTTATTAATTAGCTCAGTCCCCAACTTCCTTTTGCTTTCATTGCATGATCAGTGGCCTGATAAGACCGTAAATGGTCTGCTCAAGATGATAAAACAAGGTGATGTTGCACCCAACCTCCTGCTCCTGAGAGCTTCTTGGTTCTAGAACAACCAGTGAGCACAGTCCCTTCTTTCTTCTCCATGTCCCAGTTTTGGGACAACGCAGAGTTTTTCCACCTACCCAATCTCTTGGCAATTTATTTCAGAAAAGTGTCATTTTCCATGTTATACTAGCCCCTGACTTATTTGCCTGGCCCATGCTATCCCTCTACCGTATCCAGTTCAATTCTAATGTAATTGGCCCTTTTGATTATACAGTATAATTTAGATCTATATCAGTGTCTGTTCTTGGTGTAATCTGGGCTTTGGACAGAGGCACAAAGTGGTGAGTTCTGATCTAGTGTTTGTTAAGCTTTGGTACGGAACCATACTTCTTGTTTGTCTGATCTGTAATTCTAACTCAAGTGATAACTTCTAGGATCTTGTTCAGTTGACTTTTTATACTTTTTAGACTTCCTCTGAGTCACAGACCATTTCCCTTACGGACCTATCTATATAAGAAGGCCTCATGTCAGAACTCCTGAACCCAGGTCCCACCACCTCTGTTGTCACATGGCTGTGTGGTCCAACTTACAGTGTTGGAATTCTGCTTTGTCCCATCATGATTATATTCCAGAAGTCACCCTATTGTGCCTCTTTTCAAACTACCTGATGCGCGCACGCGTGCGCGCGCGCACACACACACACACTTTACTAGTCTTACTTTTTCTTTGCTACTTTCTTCCAGATGCTAGGTTATAGGTTTCTAACATATATTTACTTATCAGGAAAGTTGTGCTGTTTCATCTTATACCTTCATTCTACTTGCTCAAACTATGGACAAAGTTGGCCATGATCTTGGAAAATCATGCCTAGTATCAAAATATGAGGGGGGAACTCAGTAAAGCAGCAGTAGTCAACAATGAGTGAGGGTAGGGTTTTTTCCCACCCACCATCTATGTAGGTCAGAGTGGGACAAAAAGAAATAAAGGTATGTATGTAAAGCAATAAAAGTCCAGGTTGTCAAATCCAGGAAGGTCAGATAAAATGAATAAAATTGAGATATAAAGTCAGAAACTAAAAGGAAGCCAAGATAATATACTAATGGGGTTAATAACTAAATGAGCTGATGTGGGAATAGGACTCTTTTAGAGCCTCTGTAGTGCAATAATGTAGCGGTCCCAGTGATTGCGAATGGATATCTATGCATAGCAGTTAAAAAGTGTACTAGAAAATGCCAAGCTTGCCTGCCTAGGTGCTATACTTTGGGTCTACCTACCAATACCTATTTACTATTTTGGTGGGTAAATCCAATGCCAAGCACCATATGCTGCTTTGCTGTGAGTAAGTGGCTATGCTCTGCCTGTGAATGCTGAGATACATCTTCAAATATTTTGACCACAACCCATAGTAAGCAATATATTTTCTACCCTCCATTATATCTCTCTGTGTGTATATTTATATTTCTATGTAATAAAAACAAGTTTCCCCCCAAATAACATTTCTATAATAATTTGATATATTTAATACTTTTTTCTTTTTAGAAATTTTGATTGTGGTTTAAAAAATGATTTTACAATCCACTAGTGGGAAATAATGTGTAGTCTAAAAATCACCATGATAGACATGATCCATGAAAGAAATAATTTATAAGCTAGACTTCATTAAAATTAAAAACTTCTGTTCTACAAAAGACAATATCAAGAGAATTGGAGGAAAAGCTACAGACTGGGAGAAAATATTTACAAAAGGCACATTTGATAAAGAAGTGTTATCTAAAACATACAAAAAAAAAAAAACCCTTATACAATTCAACAATAAGTAAATAAACAACCCAATGAAAAAATAGGCCAAAGACCTTAGAAGATACCTCATCGAAGATATGCAGATGGGAAAAAAGCATATGAAAACATGCTCAACATCATATATCATCAGAAAAAATGCAAATTAAAATGGGATACCACTATATGGGATCTGTCCAGAAGGTATCTATAGGGAACCATTTCACATGGTGTGGGAATGTAGCCCAGCCCCCACTTGGAAAGGCCAGTGGAGCGTGAGGTCCTGGCACACAGGAGCCATGCCCAACGTTGAGTTCTCCCATGGGGAATCAGGCCTGCATTGTACTTAGGATGCTATGAGACTTGCTTTTGCTAAAAGTCCCTCACCCTGAATTGAGGCAGCAAGTGCTTACTGTAACTTCCTAAAGTCTGAGCTAAACCTCCCAAGTATGGAGTGTAACCAGTTCAACCACTTTTCCCCTCCATCTGTAACATCCTTCTCTTTGAAGTAATTAGCAACATTCTTTCCTTTGTTATCTGTAAAAGGTAATCACCTACAGTGAACCTGTGAGTAGTAAATGAGGATCATCCTCAATGTAATGTACCCAGAAAAGCAATAAAAGCTTGTCCAGGCAGGGACCAGGGCCCTGTCTCTCACTTAGAGAGCAGCTATGCAGTCTCTTTTTCTCTAAAGGACTTCTTTAGTCCATGTGAATTTGTTCATTGCAGCCATAATACACGGATCCTGCTGGCCAGGATCTGTATCAGGTATCTAGTTATGTAATATGAACAATAGACACATTGATTGAAGAAGACACAAGAAACATTGCACATAGGACAATGGTGCTTCAGTCCCCTTCGAAGTAGGCACTTCAGGACCTCACACAGTTCTCCCAATTGCCATCAGCTGCCCTGTCATATTTTCCTGAATCTCATCAAGAGTCTGAAATCTCTTCCCTTTCAAAGGTGGTTTTAAGTTTGGGAAAAGCCAGAAGTCACAGGGCACTAAATCTAGGCTATAGTGGGGCTGAGTCACCTGAGTGATTTGATGTTTCACCAAAAACCTCTGCATGGTACGTGATGCATGAGCAGTCATGTTGTTGTGATGAAGCTGCCAATCACCAGTTGCCCATGGCTGTGGCCTTCTGAATAATATAGTTTCCATGGAGGATTTTCAAGCTTCATGCAAAATTTCATGCAGGTTCATTGCTCTTATCACTCTGTCATTTTCAATGTGACAGCCACACAGTACACATGGTCATTCAACTGTGTCTACCACCCTCACTGACTAGTACGGTGAAGTCATCATTGTTCGTGCATGTGCACTCCAGCCCACTCTCCTTGGCTGCCAGGTTACGTTGTTGTCATGCCAACTGTCCTCATTACATTAACAATGGCTGGACATTTTCCCAGACAGACCTTGTACATCTACTAAAATGTCCAAAACCTAGAAACTGTGGAGGCTGTGGTTATAAGGGAAATTCCTGTACTTTCCTCTCCATTTTATTGTAGACCTAAAATTGTTCTAAGAATAGTCTTTAAAAAACTTACATTGCCTAGGTTCTGCTATTAGTAGTTTAAAAAATATAATGCTCAGCTACCACATGGGCATTAAAACAAAAACACCTGGGTGATCCTAAATTACAGTGTTACAACCACTGCATATGTAGGATTAAAATCATAGTAAAAATGTGTTTATTTTGAAATACAACTAAATCAAATTTTTAAAAATTGCCTTATAATTTTAGTAACTAAATGAAATATATTTGCATGGATGAAAACGGCTTTTCTTCCCTTACCATTTTCTTACGAATACCACTTCCAGAATGTCTTTCTTTTATGTGTTGATTTCTTTTATTAGGATTTCTGTTATGGCTCCAATCGGAAATGTGTATTTTCTTCAGTGACTTATGCTTTCAAATTTTAAGATGGATGCTTTATTTATTCAGCTTGCAATGACTTTAAATATTCTGAATAATATATGATCATTTCTAAGCTGCTATTACAACTATTTAGAATTATAATTTTAACTTGTAAATCATCAACTTCAAAACAACTTACTGTTGCTACTTTAGGTATTTTAGGGAAATTATGCAAGCCTGCCACAATTATTCTCGAGTGTCTTCCGTCCTTTAAATCCCATTAACGATCTCTTTGTAAGTGAAGAAATGACATGAGCATTAATGAAGAACAATCTAACATATGGTTGAATATTTGCTTAAGGAGTGTTAATTGATGGAGTTATCAATTTAAGCAAAGTTTTCTATTTTACTAGACAGGTTTGTAGTTAATCCTAGTCAGTGTAACTTAGTCCTAGTTAATTTATTGATTGAAGATATAGATGATATGCTAATCAAAGTATTAGTTGAGACAGAACTGGCAATAATTTCTAATGGTTTGACTAACATATTATTTCATAGTCTGAAAAGTGGACTTAAAGCTTAACAGTGATAAATATAAAGTCCTATGTTCAGGTTTAGTCAATTAAAAGCCTAAGTACAGAATTTTACTTCCACTGGTAATTATGATATAACGCGTAGTAGCAAGCTATAATTCCTCTTAAAACCACTAAGAAAAGAAAAATGAGAGTATTTATAAAATTTATATTTTCACAGACATAGGAGAGCTTTAGAAGAAAAACACACATGAACTGAAATTCTAGAGATGGAGAAGAGTTCCTTGGTGAATTTTGTTCATTCTTCCATAGGGGAATTTGCCATGCCTGAATAGGCTGGGGAGAAGGATTCAACTGAAGAAGAAAAACTGGCAGAATTTCTGAGGCCCACATGAGCTCGTGTGGAAGATTGGAATCTAGAGGGATCCCAAATGCCTGGCATGTTTTCTCCACAGGGTATTTGAGTACGAAGTGATATGTGGACCGCCAGGGGCTAGACTAAAGAGAAAAAGAGTAAAATCCCCCAAAGCCTCATGGTGCTTTGAAGGAGAGTCCTAGCAAAGGGGGCAGCCTGCCAGATGCAAGTGGCAAATCTCCTAAAGACACTTGAAATTAGAGGTGGAATAACTAAGTTCAATTCCTGATATGATTTTTGCATCAGCTTCTCAACTCGGCTGCTGAACACAGAAAAGGATAAATCCTTTCTTGGAAAAAAATATATCAATGTTAGACTTTATTTATTTTATGTGTAATATATAATACATAATAAAAATTTTAAAAGACACATCAAAAGATAAGAAAATGTGCCCAATAATTAAAGGAAAAAACCATGAATAGAAGTAGATATATGTATATTCAGACTGAGTTGACAGATAACTATAAAATAGTTACTGTAAATAGATTAAAGGAATAAGAGAAAAGGCTGACAAAGAAGATAAAAATATAGAGAATTTATTAAAAATTAGAAACTATATAAAGAATAGATATTCTGGAACTAAAATATTCAAGATTCTAAATGAATTTCAGTATCAGCTTGAATAAAGCAAAAAACATTATTAAGGCCAATTGATTAAAATATTCAAACTGAAACATAAAAAACATCTAAAAAGAAAGAACAACAACAAATAAAACATAGGGGTATAATGGGTACAAATGGGTAAATAGTTTTACAAATATATGTAAAACTGGAGTAGCAGAAAGAGATGAGAGAGAAAATGGGACAGAAACAATATTTGAAATGATACTAAGAATTTTAAGAAACAGATACACTCACTACCTCTGCCCACAGACTGAAGATTCACAGTGAACAGAACAACAAATGAAATAAATACTAAGAAAACTGCTCATCACAGGTGGTGGCAAATGGATGTGCAGTTCATGTTTTATTGGCCAGAAGTGATTAGATAACTGTACATAACTGCTAGGCTTAGAAAAGAAAAGCAAGGAAAACAGTGAGCTGGAAACAGCAGTAAACCTCACCAGGTCTTCACATGTACTTCTACACTATACTCATAAGCTCGCTAAATTTCTCTGACCTGCATAGTTTGCGTAATTCATCTTTTCTGGAGTCTTTTGAGGCCACTTGAATTTGATTTGTGTATTTGAGAATTAAAGAAACACGAATGTGGTAAATTTCGCAAGTGGAAATTGCTGGTGCCTTTACTTCCCCAGCACTTGTTTTCTGCCATAGTGCTGCAAGCACCTGGTCAGTCACTTCCAGAGTCTCTGGACTCATTTTTGTAATTGCTATATTATGGTTTAGTTTTTAAGGATAAAGAAGTGGTTAATACAAAGAAAGATTTCTAACTTTGTGGACATTATTTTGGGAGGGGACTAACAATAAACAAAATATAAGTAAAATATTTGGGAAGGACAATTGGGGGGTTTCAGTTTACATACAGTAGGCACCAGGCATCACTGAGAAGGTGACATCTGAACAAAGAAGGGAGTAAACAGGGCAGGTTCCTGAAATAGTATTTGAAAAGCTAATGGCTAAAAATGCATTTGAGGAGGCAGGAACAGCAAGTACAAAATCCCTGAAGCAGGTATATGTGTGCCAGGGGTGCTCAAGGAACAATAAATCAGCAAATATGGCAGAAGAGGAATGAAGAGTGTGTGCTGAGGGCCAGGGGTATTGAAGGGAGGTCAAAGAGGCAACACCAGCCAGGGGCTGGGCGAAGGCTGATGTGATATCTAGATCATTGGCATTTTCTCTGGGTTAGCTGGGAACCCCCTAGAAGGTTTTAAACAGAGAGATGATGTAATCTGACTTAAATGTTGACAAGATCATCCTGATTTATGTGGGGGAAAAAGACCATAACAGAAGCAGATTCAACAGTTAGGAAGCAATTTAAATAATAGATGAATGATGGGGTTGTTTGGAACAAGTATGAGTAGTAGAGGAAGTAAGACATTGCTGGATTCCCTTGATATTTGGTGGTTGTGCTGATGAATATGCCTTCGAATGCATGTGGGGCATGAGAGAAAGAAGGAATCCAAACACTCCAAGGTTTTTGGTCTGAATAATTAGAATGATGGGAATACCATGGAAGGGAATTGAAAACTCAGTCTTGTTAACTTTGACACGCCTATTAGACACCCAAGTGGAGTTGGCTGAGAGTCAGTTGGATATAGGAATTGGAATTCATGGGAAGGAGCTTTACAAGAAATGCCAGAAGGAGTTCTTCAAGCTGAAATAGAAGGATTCTAGTTAGTAACATAAAAACATATGAAAATATACAACACACTGGTAAATGTAAATATATATATATGTAAATGTAATGTGGTGTGTCTTAACTACTTAACTCCAGTATAAGTTTAAAGGCCAAAGTATTAAAAATACCTATAGCTTGAATAATTTGTTAATGTATATACAATATAAAAAGGTAAATTGTGACATCAAAACATAAAATGAGGGATGTAAAAGATTGGAGATTGTATATGAAATCGAAGCTATTGTTATCAGTGTGAAATAGACTGTTATGTCTGTAAGATGTTTTATAAGTCTCATCATATCCAACAAAGCAAAACTCTCCAGTAGATACACAAAAGATAAAGAGAAGAAAATCAAAGTATACATGCAATCATCAATTTACAAAGGAAGACAGCAAGAGAGGAAGAAAGAAACAAGGGGGAAATGCAACAAAGCCAGAAAACAATAAGATAGCATTAGTAAGTCCTTCCCTATCAATAATTATTTTAAATGTAAGTAGATTAACTTCTCCAATCAAAAGGCGTACAGTAGCTGAATGGATCAAAAGAAAATCCAACTATACTCTGCTTTCAACACTCTCAATTCAGCTTTAAGGACAACAATTAAGGCTCAAAGTAAAAAGATGAAAAAAGATATTTCATGCAAATGCAAACCAAAAGAGAAAAGAGTGGATACACTTACAGCAGAAATAATAGATATTAAGTTGAAAACTGTAACAAGACACAAAGAAAGGGTTGCATAAAGGGGTTAATTCATCAAGATGATGTAACAATCATAAGAATAAATACACCCAACATCGGAGTACCTGCTATACTATTGAGCAAATACTAATAGCTCTGGAGGGAAAAATAGATGACAATGCAATAATAATAGTAGAACTTTAATGTCCCACTTTCAACACTGGATAAATCACCCAGACAGAATATCAATAAGGAAACAATTGGACTTGAAATATACTTTAGATTCATTTGATCCATTTGGATCTAGCAGACATATACAGAACATGCCATCTACCATCAGTCCAATACACATTCTTAAGCACACATTCTCCAAGATAGAACATATGATAGGTCACAAAGCAAGTCATAGCAAATTTAAGATTAAAATCACACCAAGTGCCTTTTCTGACCACAGGTGATATGAAACTAGTAATAGGAGGAAAATTGGAAAATTCAGAAATATGTGGAAATTAAACATCTCATTCCCGAACAACCTTCTTTACATTGATCTCAGCAATGATTTTTTTATATGACACCAAAGCACAAGCAACAAAAACAAAATTAAACAAGTGTGATGACGTTAAACTAAAAAGTCAACAAAAGAATCAACAAAATGAAACGCTACCTCCTGAGTGGGAGAAAATATTTGCAAATCATATATCTAATAAGGACTTGATATACAAAATATATAAAGAATTCATGCATCTTAATATCAAAAATAATTTAATTAAAAATGGACAAATGGACAAATATACCTGAGTGGACATTTTCCCAAAGACAACACTCAAATAGCCAACATGAAAAGCTGCTCAATATCACTTATCAAGGAAATGCAAATAAAACCACAATGAGGTATCACTTCACACGTATTAGAATGGTTATTGTCAAAAAGACAAGAAAAAACAAGTGTTGGTGAGGATGTAGAGAAAAGGCAACCCTTGGACATTATTGGTATGAATGTAAATTGTTGCAGCCACTGTGGAAAACAGTATGGTGTTCTTCAAAAAATTGAAAGTAAAACTACTATGTGATCCACCAATACCACATCTGGATATACATGGTCAGTCTGGAAAAAGTCCAAGCATTTGTTAATACAACGAGAACAGTTTGTATGACATCGATGTAACTTGGCAGCCAAGGAGATTGGACTGGAATGAACATGAGTGAGCAATGATGACTTCACTGTGCTAGTCGGTGGGGCCTATAGATGCCATTGAATAAGTATGTGTACTGTGTCATTGCGTTCAAAATGATTGAGCTAGTAGAGCAAGGAATCTCCATCAAATTTTGCATGAAGCTTGAACATTCCTCTGTGCAAACTATTTGAATGATTGAGAAGGCTGCAGCTAGGGACAACTAGTGATTGGCAGCTTCATCCCAACAATGTGCCCACTCAGGCATCATGTTCCATGCAGAGGTTTTTGGCAAAACATCAAATCACTCAGGTGACTCAGCACCCCTACAGCCCAGATTTGGCACTCTGTGACTTCTGGCTTTTACCAAACCTGAAACCACCTTTGAAAGGGAAGAGATTTCAGACTGTCAGTGAGATTCAGGAAAATATGACAGGGCAGCCGATGGTGATTGGGAGAACCATGTGAGGTCCCAAGGTGCCTATTTTGAAGGGGACTGAGGTGTCATTGTTCTATGTACAATGGTTCTTGTATCTTGTATTTTCTTCAGTCATCGTGTCTATTTTTTATATTACGTAACTGGGTATCTCTGGAAAGACCTCATATATTTAAAGAAAATGAAGTCAAGATCTTGAAGAGATGTCTGTACTTCCATGGTCATTTGAGCATTATTCATAATAGCTAAGACATAACAGCCAAGGGAAAACTTAAGTGTCCATCAACAGATGAATGGGTAAAGAAAATGTTGTACACACACACAAACACACATGGGAAAGCTAATCGGTCATTAAAAAATTTTTCCATTTGCAACAATATAGATGGATGTTGAGGGTATTAGCTAAGTGAAGTCAGAGAAAAAACACTTTTGTTGTTCTTGTTGTTAAAACCATTCAAATATACAATACAGTGTTATCAACTATAGTCACTATGTTTTACATTAGATCCTCAGACTTTATCCATCTTGTATGTGAAAGTTTGTAGCTTTTAGCATTCTCTCCCTATTTCCCCTACCCCCCAGCCACTGGCAGACATTTTTTATTGTTTCTATAAGCTTGACTAATGTTTTTGTTGTTGTTGTTCTGTTTATTTATTTATTTTTACTTATTTATTTTTGGATTTCACATATAAGTGAGACCATATAGTATTTTATTCATAGAAACAGAGAATGATTGCCAGGAGCTGAGGGGTAGGGAAAATGAGGAGATGTTGGTTAAAAGGTACAAACTTTCAGTTAAAAGACTAATGCATTCTGGATAGTTAATGTAAAAGAGAGGAACCAGAGAGGAGAATGAATAAGGACTGCATTGGAAAGAAGGTGTTTCAAAGAGGAGGGATTAATCGACTCTGGTGTCTGTTGCTGATGCTGCAGGTAAAATAAGGACTGAGAGTTGGGCAGCAGCTTTCACTCACTGGAAGTCACTGGAGATGGTGAGAAGCAGGACCGCTGTGAATATGCTGCTTATCCCTTACAACAAGCTGCTTGCTTGAGTAGTGAGTAGTAGTGAAGTACTCCCTGCATCCTGCTACATCCATGTGGAGGGTACAGCTATTTGTAATTCACCCATGCAGGGGGGCACCGTTTTCTAATTTGCACAATGGCATGGTGTTTGTTAGCTGAGACTGCTGACAAAAGCAGTTTCAAGGCCAATGCTTATTGAGAGTGGGTTCAAGAGCGGATGGGAAGGGACGGATGGGAGACAGTGAATAGAGACAACTCTTATCCCAGAATAGTCGATAAAAAGTAGGAGAAAAGTGAGTTGTTAACTGGTGCTGGATGTGGAATCAAAGGAATTTTATTACTATTATTTTTAAATGAGACATTAACCAGTATGTTTGCATTCTGATGGGGAAGATTCAGTACAGAGGGTGCTGTGTGCTTGTTTTATACTGGACAGTGTATGTTTTCTCATTTACTCCTTCCCATTGGGAAGGTAAGAAAATGGGGACAGAAGAGAAAACCCCACCATATCCAAGACTACATATTAGTTTATTGCTGTTTCTCATGCCTCGAAAGTGCCCAGCATACAGTAGGCAGTCTATTAGTATGTGCTGAATATTAACCAGGACTTGAACTTACATCCTCTCACCCCCAATCTTGAACTGTTAGCAGTTAGGCCTTGGTACATTTTTCATGCAGGTGTGAGTACATCGCAGCAATTTATTTGGACTGCTTTTGGGAGAGACAAAGGATAGGACACATTCATCCATAAGACTAATCTTCCTGCAGACCAGGAGTGTGCTTTACCACTTTTGTATGGGACTTAGGTCAATGTTTGGGATAATGTAAGTATTCAATAATCAAGGATTTGTACATTCAAAAGTCACTTGATTATGTGAGTTGGATTAACATTTATTATCCTGCCAAATAATTCATTCAATAAATTTAAATTTAAAATTCGTTTTAAATGCTGCTTTACTGATTATAACATAATATATGCTCATTATATAAAATGTAGAAAATTCAGAAATGTAGAAATAAGGAATCCAGTTCCCTTCTAATCTCAGTATCAAGGGACAGTTGCTTTAGATAAATTTGGTGCATTTTTTTCGCCCAATAATTGCAAGTTCAGGGCTCTGAAAGTCATTGCAATAATAGTAACAACAACTACATTTCTTTGTGCACATACAAGGTATTTTACCTCACTTAAACTTCCCAATCAACGCACGAAGAAGGAATTAGTTCGGCAACATTTTATAAATGAGAAAAACGGAGGCTCCGAGAAACTGCAGCCACTTTCTCAAGGCTGCAAGTGTAGCCATATTAATGCCCTTTAATTCACCCCTTTGATTTCAAGTGCTATTAAATCTAATTTTCTCCCAGGCTGATAACGGTCTGCTCTGCTTTTAAGTGTCTGTCATGCACCCTTTAACAATTAAACATTCTTCTTGAAAGCTTCATTGATTGAGGCCCCTTGAAGATTCCTGGACTTCCTTTGCCTCTGCTCCCTAATCTAAGCAGCCTGCTTTGTAAACATATAGTTGCTTCATGGGCCTATTGTTCTCTTGAACAATTCTTAAGCTCAAGGAAAAAAAAATCAGATTCTCTCTCTCTCTCTCATTTTACTTTTACAGAACCTGATACAAATGACAAATTCTTGACACAATGGAGGTGCTGAATAAAAATAATTGGCTAATTGGTAAGTCCTTCCACATCTGTAGCCTAATCTTTATGCTAAATGTTGGGTCTACTTAATCTCTTTCTGGCTTTGGGGGTCAGGGTAGGGTGAAGTGAGAGAGAATAGTTGAGGAACTTCCTTTCTGTTTAATAACCTCCTTTAAGATTTAAAGAGAAAAAGAAAGAGCATTTTGAAGGCAGAAGGCAGAGGCAGAAGACTGTTGTCAGGCGTGGCTTGGGCATTTTCTGCATTGTGTGGGCAATCACAATGGTCAATTCTTAACAGCATCAGTGGTTCTCTCACTGGAGCATTGTTATGCTTATTTGTTGTCAGTGATCCCTGCTGTGTTAAAAGGGGAAATCACTATCCCAGTTTCATTTTAATATTATTTTTGCTGGGGAAGAGAGAATAATTTTTTTTGAGATACTCAGCTTTTTAGCAGCCTGCCAAAGTTACTGTTACTATCGTTTGCTACACTGGCTTTACAAAACAAAACAAAAATCCCTCTATTCAGTACGTCTGTTCAAACCTATTTTATTTTTAACATTCAGTCATGCCTCTGCCGATCTCTTGTACAGCTGCTGTGTTGGCATTAGCTTTGCTATTTATGTTTTCTGCATTTCTATTATGACTCTCACGTGTTCTTTATTTCAGTGCAAAAATATATTTGACCTGCCCTGAAAAAATCCTGCTTATTTAAATCCAAATCCTTCTGTAGTTGTTTCTGCTTGTGTCTTCCAAATCTTGGTGACTAAATCCAGATCAGAGAAGAGAGAAGGTTTCACCTCATTTTGATTGCATTGAAGTGAAGTGCTCATCATTCTTTCCCAGGTCACTTGGGGGAATTATCTAACCACTGGTCACCTTTGCGAACCAGTAAAATCTATTCACATTTTAGGTAGAAATATTGGAGCACATTTCTGCCCATTTTGGATATAATTTTATTTATTTTATTTTATTTTATTTTATTTTATTTTATTTTATTTTATTTTATTTATTTATTTTTGGATATGCTTTTAGATTGGCCAGCGCCAAGCATTTTCATGTTGGGGAATCCACTGAGTCCCCTTCTCGGTTCAGGATAAGGGCCAGATTTCAAAGTTTGGTTCTACTACTTATTAGCTTGGATTTTCTCTTGTACAGAGAACAGAAGAGAGTACACATTATGTTTCCATCCGCTTGGATTCCATATGAGTACTTCCTTCTTTTCCTACAGGCTCCAACTTTGAAACTTCTGCCTTGGCCCATTCCCTACCCACTGCACATCTGTCTCCTCAAAGCTAATTATGAGATGGTATGTTAAGTAATTTCCTTTTCCTGTTGTTGCTTGTCATCCCTAAAAAACTATATATTTGTAATTCCATATGCTTTTATGTGAGACTTATTAGGTCACATAATAATTGACAATAATTCTCAACCAGGGAGATTTTTCCCCAAGATGATGTTGACAGTGTGTGGAAGCATTTTTTTTTTTTTTTGGCATGTGCTATTTTTAATTTTTTTAATTTTTATTGTATTTTTTCCATTATTATTTATCCCCCTTATACCCTATTTCACCTCCATCTACCTCCTCTGCCCCTCCCCCAACCACCACACTGTTGTCCATGTCCAGGAGTTCTTCCCCCTTTTTTCCCTCTTTACTTGATCCCACCACCTCCCCCATCCCTCTGCCCACAGAGCTGGCAGCCTGCCATCTGTCTATGAGTCTGTCTCTAGTTTGCTTCTTAGTTCAGTTTGTTCATTAGATTCCACATATGAGTGAAATCATGGTATTTTTCTTTCTCTGACTGGCTTATTTCACTGAACATGATATTCTCCAGGTCCATCCATGCTATCGCAAAGAATAAAATTTTCTTTTTAACATCTGAGTAGTATTCCATCGTGTAAATGTACAATAGCTGTTTTATCCACCAATTTACTTATGGACACTTGGGCTGCTTCAAAAATCTTGGTGATTGTAAATGAAGCTGCAATGAACATAGAGCTGCATATATTCTTTTGAATGGAAGCATTTAAAATTTTTTTATTGTTGTTCAATTACAGTTTCCACATTTCCCCCATATCTATTTTCTTTTTTTAAATATATTTTATTGATTATGCTATTACAGTTGTCCCATTTCTCCCCCATCATTCCCCTCCACCCTGTACACCCTCTCCTACCCACATTCCCCCCTTTAGTTCATGTCCTTGTGTCATAAGTTCTTTAGCTTCTACATTTCCCACACTATTCTTGCCCTCCCCCTATTTTCTACCCACCGTCTATGCTACTTATTCTCTGTACCTTTCCCCCTCTCTCCTCCTCCCACTCCCCTGTTGCTAACCCTCCACGTGATCTCCATTTCTGTGGTTCTGTTCCTGTTCTAGCTGTTTGCTTAGTTTGCTTTTGTTTTAGGTGTGGTTGTTAATAGCTGTGAGTTTGCTGTCTTTTCACTGTCATATTTTTATCTTCTTTTTCTTAGATAAGTCCCTTTAACATTTCACATAATAAGGGCTTGGTGATGATGAACTCCTTGAACTTGACCTTATCTGAGAAGCACTTTATCTTCCCTTCCATTCTAAATGACAGCTTTGCTGGATAGAGCAACTTTGGATGTAGGTCCCTGCCTTTGAAGACTTCAAATATTTCTTTCCAGCACCTTCTTGCCTGTAAGCATTTTTGATTGTCATGACTGAGGTGGGGGGAGTACTACTTAGTGTCAGAGGCCAGGGACACCACTGAACATCTGAGAATAGAGGAGAGCCCCATCCCACAGCAGAATTCTCTGGTCAGAGATGTCAACAGGGCTAAGATTGAGATAACCTATGCTGGGACTTGAGTATAAAAATTGTATAAAGTGTAAGATACTTATTCAAATAAAGTAACAACATTTTATAAGTGCAACACCATAAGACAATACTGGTTAGAGTACAGAGGACATGAGTTAGTCTAGGTTTGGAGTGAGGGGAGAAGTCAGAAAATTTTTATTGAAGAGATAATGCTTTGTCTGAGACTTGAAAAATGGTGGGCATTTTTCTTGTTATGTAGGAATGGGGTGAAGAATGTGTGTAGGAATGGGTGAAGTAGGCTGAAGAAGTGAATAAAGCAAAAGTTGGAGGGCAAACCAGCCTATCAAGTTTGGAGAACGATACAGGACAAAAGTATAGTGTGAGCATCTATCTGAAATTGTTTGTGGTGAGCCTCACACGCAATTCCACATCACCAGTACTTTTTAAAATTTTATATTTTTAATTACAGTTTACATGTGATAGTATTTTGTATTTGTTTCAGGAGTACAGCATAGTGATTAGACAATCACATGCTTAACAAAGTATCCCCCCCTGATATTTCCAGTACCTGCCTGGCACCATGATTAGTTATTATAATATTATTGACTATATATTTTTTCTAGAAAGAATACTTAGCAGCAATGTGGGGAGAGGTATCTGAATTGGATATTTGTAGGCTGGAGCCAGGAAGCCAGTTAGAAAACTGTTAGCAAGAAATCATGGGGCTGGAGGCAAACTGCCTTGGACTGTCAGCTAATAGAAGTCCACACCGAGCACCCAAGGGCATGGCCGTTTTCTTCTTTGTTGGGGGAGGTTGATTATCTTTATTTATCCCTTCCCACAACCAGTAAAAAAAAAAATACAATCAATGCAGGTACAAGGATCCCATTTTTAGTGCGCAAAGAGGGTCACAGCCCCACCGGGTTTAGCTTATGTGTCTACACAGTGAGGCCTGTTTAACAGAGGCATGTTGAAATGCTGGTATTACAAAAATACAAAGATGGTCATTCTTTCCTGTACAGTTCCAAATGAGAGCCCTAAACAAATCATGCTATTTACTACATAACTTACGAAAAAGTGCAGTACAGATGCACAACTATAGAGATGGTGTACGGATGGCTGTAAGGGCATTGGTATCTACATGGGGGAAGGTCAGAGGAGAGCTCCGTTTGGTATCTTGACCTGATGTGATGAGGAGTCCTGGAGCACGGTGGGCCCGCAAGAGCATGGTGATTTTCTTTATAAACCTTCCCTCCCCAGCCTGTGTGGGTGACATGCCAGGTTGCTGCAGCTGAAATTAATTAGATCATTTTCTTTCAGGTCAAAGAAACATTGACTAGAAGGAGGCTGTAAAGCATGTAGTGAAGGATGCTATAAATCCAAAAGTTTATTGCTCTTTGCCCATCATATTCGAATGGGCTTCCCAGTTTCTAGCAAAGGGGTTAAGTTGATGATAGTGCCCTTCAGCAAGGAAAGGAAGGCAGGCAAAGGGCAAGTTTAGGGAAAGACAACCTGTTCACTGAGATTCCTGTGGGACATTTAGGAAGAAATAATTGTTATTATTCAAGAAGAGACTGTCAATGATACTCAATTGGAAATCATTTTAGAGGTAACGAACAAATGTAATATGAAGTAAGGAGAATGTACGGAGAAATAAAAGGAAATAATTTAGTGTGTAATACTGAGAAACATTGCTCTTTAGGGCCCAGCAGAATCAGAATTACCAATGAGGGACATGGGAGGGTCGGTAAACTGTAAGAGAAGATTGGTGTCAAGGAATTCAACAAGAGATGAGTCTTTTAACCACTGTTTACTCTTGTGAAGTGGGTTTTGGGTAAGGTAGATTATTACATTTCTTATACACCTCTATTTGACTTGTTACAATTAGTAATTTTAAAAATTGACTCTAATTTATTACAGTATGATTTATATATGATCAAATGTACTCTTTTTGCGTGAATAATTTAATGCTTTTCAGTGAATATTTTTACCTATGGAATTTAATTCTAACCAAAATATAAAATATTCTATTAACCTAAAAATTTCCTTGTAAACCATTGCAATAAAGACTGCAACATCAACTTCTTACCAATTTTCCAGCCTGTTAGTCTGCCCTACAGGTTACAGACCTGCCGGCTCCACAAACATGTGAGCAAATTCTTTAAATCTTTTTATATATAATATAAATATAAATATGACTTTGTCTTTTCAGCTGTTATTAGTTACATACACATTTAGGATTGTTATGAATGATGAATCAACACTTCCATCATTAAAAAATGTCTTCATCTTTTATAATGTTCCTTGTTCTGAATTCTAATTAGTGTATTATTAATGTAGCCACTCTTACCTTTTTATGAGGTTTGTATAAGATATCTTTTATATATTTCTTTATTTTTAAGTCATATTTGTTCTCTTTATGTTTCACATGCAATTTTTTAAGATCATAAAAAACTGGGTCTTTTTAAATATTGAATTTGACAATCTGTGCCTTTTAATTAGGCTATTTAAATCATTTATACTTAATATGATTATTGATATGGGTAGGTTTAAAATCTATAATTTTGTTTTCTGTTTTCTATTTATTACATCTGTTCTTATTTTCTAATCTTGTCTTCTTTTGGAGTAATCCAGTATTTCAAAATTTTACCTTATTTTTGGGGGGTTATAAGCTATAATACTTTTTGTTTTGTTATTTTAATGATTGTTGTAGGGTCTACAGTATACACCTTTATCTTATCACAGCTTTGCTACAAGGGATGTTATGCAACTTCATATACAGGATAAGAGTCCCTATAATAGTGCATTTCCATTTCTCCTCCCTACACCTCCACACTATGGTTGCATTTTACTTTTAGACATGCTATACATACCATAGTACATTAGCATTTTGTATAAGGAGTCAATTATATTTCAAATACATTTAAATGGAAGAAAATCTCATATTTTTCCTGCACTACCATTTCTAGTCACTTCATTAATTTGTGTAGGTGCTGGTAATAATTTTTTTTCAGCTTTTGTATTTCTGAAAAACTACTTATTTTACTTAATTTTTTAAAGACTTTTTTTCTGGGGACAAAATTTTAAGTTGAAAGTTATTTTCTTAAAAAAAAGTTAGTACTTTAAAATGTTGCTGCACTTTCTTCTTACTAGTATTGTTTCCAATAAGAAATCTGTTATTCACATCTATGTTTCTCTCTATGAAATGCATTATTTTCTCCCTGCTGGAATCGATAAGGGTTTTCATTAAGTGCAGGTCTTAAGAAATTTGATTATCACGTGACTTGGTGTAGTTTTCTATGTTTCTGCTGCTTGAGTCACTGGGCTTCTAGAATATGTGGGTTTATGTTTTCTTTTAAATTTGGAAAAATTTAGCCATTATTCCTTTTAATATATTTTTCTCTCTCCTTTATGGGAATTCTAATCACCCATGTATTAGGCTACTTGAAGTTCTCCAACAGCTTATAGTTCATTTTAAATTTTTATCTGTGTTTTGTTTTGAATGTTTTGCTGCTGTATGTTCAATGTCATCAGTTGTTCAGTGTTCGCTTCTGCAATGTCTAATGTTGCATCGATTCCATACATTGTAATTTTTATCTCAGATATTATAGTTTTCATTTATAGAAATTTTGTTTCAATCTTTTTGATAGCTTTCATATCTCTACTTAACTTTTTTAACATATAACATGTATTAAATAATGGTTTTAATGTCCTCTGCTAATTCTAACGTTTGCATGACTTTTGTGTCTGTTACTTTTCATTGAGAATTCTCTTTGTTATGGATTGTATTTTTGTGCTTCTTTGCGTGTCTCCTATTTTGTTTGGAGGGCATCGTTGTGAACGTCACATTATTGGCTGTTGAATCATGAAAGTTTTTAGTCTGGTTGGTAGGAACAGATATCACGTGGTCAGCCCCCTCTGAGTACCTTGCACTGTTTCCTCTAATACTTTTGAGTGATTCTTCCCTGGCCTCGAGAAGTTAACTCATACACATATACAGATGAAAACTCTGCTGAATAGCCAAGCATGGTAAGAGCTAAATTTAAAGGTTTTTTTCTCAGAGAATTTAGAAGATTTTTAAAATAGTTTCTGATACGCAGTGATTATAGATGTCCTAGATGGTCAGGATAAAGGACGCAAAACCACTCATTCTACCACACATCACTTGCATTCACTAATTTATTTTGGGATAGAAGACCTCATGGGATAAAATAAGAGACCTGGACCTGACCACCAATGAGGTTCAAGGATATACTCACATATCAAACGGACTGCTATAACTCTAATGGAGGTCTTTTTAGGAAAGGAAATAGGACCCCTGAGAGAGATGCTGTGATAAAAGAATAAGACTGAAAGAGTGAGCTGGACAAAGTAGGCCAAAGGGAGATAGGTAGTATTGATTCTAGCACAGCTAAGTGACTGATACCAGAACTCATCCCAACCCAGCCGCATATGGGATGAGTTGTGGAAAGGAATGGGAGGGAGATGTGGGAGAATGTAGGTATGTGCATGTATAAATTGAAAGAAATAGATGGAGCTCAGACAATTTTGCTAAGGATGCATTCTAAGGGAACATAAAAGAGGACAACCATAAGATTTCTCACCATATCTTTGCCCAGGTGAATGAGCAGAAAGCTACATTACAGTGGAACAATAAGGCAACTTGTTTAAGTAGCACTTTTTCTTTTTGAATGAACCCAAGTGACTGAGCTGCCCAGCAAGGCTAGTAGCAGTGCTGGTGATATCAAGAGCTCACCAGCTCCACCCACTAGGGTGGTGGCAGTGCAGGGAATAGTGCTGGAGGCAGCAGTGGTGTCAGCAGCCACGGTGCTAAGATTTAAAGCAAGTGGGCACCTAAAAGCAGCAGAAAGACCAGATAGCTAGGTATGAGTGACGTATGTGAGACAGTGAGTGAAAGCTATTGAATGCTGTTGTAAAGCTTTGCAGTTTCTGTGGCTAAATTAAAGGGCTCACTCCCACTTCTACCCACATCAGTTAAAAGAGTAACACAGAAGAAGGTTTCTCCTCACTTTAAAAGCAATGAGATTTTTGTATGTGTATTCATAAGGGAGATTGGCCAGTCATGTTCTTTTTGTTAATTGCTTTTCTTTTACGTAATGAAATACATGTCCTGATATCCCAAAGAGTAGCACCAAGTAAGTAGGCCATGAAGACCAGGACATCCTTGCATTCTAGTGTGATGACTCCGCCCTCCAACGCAGAGATTCCCCTGGCGCTGTGGAGTGCCATGTCTCTAGCTCCAGGTCTAGAATCAGCCCTTACTTTTATTTTTTCCTTTTTTTAAATTTTATTGGGGTGACACTGGAGAATCCAATAACATATTAAAAATAATTCATTATAAACAAATGCAAGGGTATTTCATTATTAAGGAATCAAATAGTACAATTCATCATATTAATATATAAAAAGAAAATGTATGTTAGTTTCATAGATACTGAAAAAGTATTTAGCAAAAATCTAATACTCATTTGTGATTTAAAAACATGTATCATTCAATGAAGCAGACATTAATGGGGAAAAAAAGAAATGAGAAGGATTTCTGATCTCCCAGTTATGACAGTGGCAGCAATAGCATTAGGAGTAGAATTCTAGCCTTGGGTGGCTCCTTAGTAGGGCAGTAGTACCTGGGCTGCCTGACATTGCTGGACAGCAATTCATGCAGTGACTGTCAAGACTGGTTCATAGACATACGCCAGCACTGTTGGAGACTCTCAGAAATATCCCTGTCATGGAATTCTGTAAAAGACCCCCACCTCCTTCAACAGGTGGTGGTTTGGGGCTTTGGTATTTGAATGTGAACAATAATGTCAATACATCTACATTCACTGTGTAATGTAGATGTATGGGAAAGCTCAATACTTGAGCTACAAAATTTAATACATAATTAAACAATTTAATAAATTAGATAAATCTTGATTGAGGCCTGTTTTGTGCAAAGCATTTCAGATAAGTCCTTTATGGGGCCTGTCTGAAAAAAAATGCTTATAATATCACAGAAGGAGCTAGATGTGTGCAAAATGTCCCTAGTATAATGCTGAGTACAAAAGGAAATCTATGTATGTTTTCTGCATAATATGAGCAGGCATTTAGTTAAAGACTCAGAAGCTTGTTTCAAGAAGGCATGCAATGTGAGAAGTGCAAAGTTCCAAGGAGGAAGCAATTTAATCTATCTGATTTACTAGTACTTTTGAAGGTGGCATCGGAGCCCTCACTTGAATGGTAAATAGTATCTTAAATACCACAGATGAGGAAATAAAGCATTTCAGAGACAGAGAACCATGAAGGCATGAAGAGCGTAGGCATTTTGGAGGCTGAATGGATTACTGGTATATGAAGGTATTTATTGAAGGCAGGGCTGGAAAGGTAGGTTGAGGGAATGGTGAGGATTTCATTGACAATTAAAGGCAATAAAGAGCCAGTGAGTGTTTTTGAGCAGAGGAACATAGGCTTATTGGTCTCTGCATTATTTCTCTAGTTCCACAAAACTGAACCTACTTAACTTCTTTCCTCAAAACACAAGGCTGCCCACATCCTCATACCAGGCTAGATAAAAAGTAGAGAAAACTTCAATAGACTCTGCATCTCTACTGAAAATCCAATGGAGATTAGCCTCGGCCACCCTTCATGACCACTGGAGTTACCCTAGCATTCCCACTGTATTTCTGATGCGTGAGTTTGGGAACCTGATTGTTCCTCTTGGAAACGCTTGTGCTATTTGGGCCTGAATCCCGACTGAGCTTGCTGTGACCTCGGAGCACTATGGACATTGGGATATTTTGAATTTCTCTGGTGTCCAGTCTTGCTTTTGGTGACCAGCCTCACAACAGTTCCTGTTTTTCTTCCTCTTTTTTGTCTTACTTATCAAACAATCATTCATCTTTGGGTCAGACTCATAAAATGTAATAATGACAAAAAATTAATTTGGAAGCAGCAGAGGAGATGGTTTGATATAAACAATTGGGAAGGCAATACTGAAATGCAAGCAGAAGGCCACAAGGCCCTGAACTCCAGCAGCATCCAGGGGAGGACAAAATGGAAACAGCTAATGATGAGAATGACACATAGAAAGTGCTGACTATAGACAAACTATTTTTTTTAAGGGAGAGAGATTTGTGGAGGCAGAGTGATTCGGGACTTGGTAACGGGGTGCAGGGGAGAACGGGGGTGATCACAAGTGACTGGAAGTTCCACGCTTGGGTCGCTAGGAAAGGAATGATGTGAGCAGTCAGAACACAGCTTGGCTCAATCAGACACAGCTAGCTCAGAGAAAATGAATGTACGATCCATGTGATGACACTTGGATTGCTTAAATATAGTGAGAAACCAGAGAGTTTAGAATGGGGCATGTTGAGCTTAATGATAAAATTGTTTTGTTTTGTTTTTTGAAGGCTGAAGGAAGATGTTTGAGGAAGGTAGGTAGCATAGGTGTTGTGTTGGGAATCTCGGATCTTGGTGTAATAATGAAGTCACTGTGGTAGGAGAGGAGGTCTGAAGGAAAAATATTTTTTTAAAAAAGCACACAGGCTTTTCATCATGTATGTGATGGAAAAACCTAGAACATTGGGTTGGGGTCAGTGGCCATGGAAAGGATGCCTAGGGGAGGGCGGAGGAAGGGAGCATTCTGAATACACGCTTACTCTACGTAAAATCAGTTCATTTACTAAGCAAATGCAATTCTTTATATGTCTCCTCCTTCCTCCACCAGAATAACATATCTTAAATCCTTTTATACAGAAATTCTGTAGCCACCATTGGCTAGTTTCTCAAGCCCCTGAATATTATATGATCACGTTGGACAACACAAAATTGCCATTCTAATAGACCAAAAGAATTGAACATTTGAAATTTTATATGGTTCAACCTAATATGACAGTGGGTTTCAAACAGGTATACGCACAGGACACTCTCCAGATGAATAAATAGCTTTGGTTCCCCAACCCAGCCAGTTCTACCCTGACAAATGGGAGGGGCTACCTGCAAATTCTAAGAATTTATCTTCCTGGAGAGAGGGAAGCACTGTCTCAGCTTAAGTGGCTTCTTGTCTCGTTCCAATAATTTTTGCCTTCCTCTATGTCATGACCCTAGGCTTCTTGTCTTGAGCCCTCAGGTGTCTGTGTGCCAGTGGTGTGTGTGAGAATGGTGGGTGTCAACACAGGATAAGCCTAATGCAGACCTGGCATGTTCATGGACATGGACAAGCACCACTCCAGCTGAGCCATCTCTGGGCAGGTAGTTTAGAGGTAAAGGGAAATCCTCTCCAGAAAGCATAGAAAGGACACCCATTTGACACCTAGTGCATGTGATGGTTGGGTGATCCGCTGGGTTGATCTAGATGCCAGCCAGCCTCTGGATGCTCAAAGACTGTCTGTCAGGAAGATGCAGTGCTCCCTGCAGGCCATGCTTGTAAAACAGACATTAACCTAAGCTGCGTATTTTCCTAGATATACCACAACTCACTCCTTCTCTCTTGTCTTTTTTTGAGCCAGGGAGAAACTCCTTTTAGGTGGACAGGGATGCTCTGTTCCTCTCTGCTTTTGTCTAGCATGTGTAGTAAGTACCAGGATCCTTTCTCTTTTGCCTTTTCCATAGCACCTCACCATTCTTCAGGTTCTTTGGAGACAGATCCTGTTGAATCTTTACAATGAAAGTTAATCAGCCAAAAAATAGATTTCCTTCTCCCTGAAGGCAAGTATCACTTAATTTTAAAGTTAAACTTCTGAAGCAAAGGGAGAAAAGGAAAGTTTAATTTCCATATCAAACAACCTTGAACGTGTAGAACCTGCCACAATAGGTTATTCCACCACAACGGTCAATAGTGGTTAAGTTGTCTTCAGACTCTGAGGAGGAGGGTGGGTTTCGAGACGGTTCTCTTGCACATACAAGAGCCATGGAGCTATAGTGAAAAGTTTTCTGGAAAGGTTTACTAAATGGAGTAAGGAACACAGGAAGACAAAATCTTCCTTGAGATAAACTGTGTTTATCATGTGAAGTTTGGAAAGGTTCTGATCTGCCTATTGAAGGGCTTTGTCATTCTTCTTGCTTCTTTTGTCTGATTGGCCACTAGATGATATCTTCTGGAATAAATGGAAATTTTCAAAATTGCAGTACTTAAAAAAATTGCTGGGTATTTTTACAGCAAAACTACCAAAACATGAGGCTATTGTGTAAGCACTAATTCTCTGGGGAAATGTACAGGCCTGGGGATTTAGGCTTTAAGGGCTGAGAGGCAAATTGTTTCTATCTATTGCTCTAAATTTAAACACGCCCGCCGTGGCGTGTTTCCTTAGAGGAGAGAAAGTGTGGCATTTTATTTGTAGCCAGTTATTTGAAAGAAAAGGCAGGGTTTCTATGGAGAGAGATAATGTCTGCTCTGTGCATTATGAAGAATAATAATTTATGCAGTTTAGCTACTGTGCTTGGTGCCTAGGGGCAAAGGAGAGTAGGTAGCAAAGTTTTGTTGGAAAGAAAGGTGGTCCCCATCTCTTGCCACCACCCTCTGGCTCACTAGTTCCTCTAAAACACACACATATGTGTCACCTGGACATTTGTGTGTTCTCTGAGCTGGGTTTTAGTGCCATTTGTGGAAAGTCGGATATGCAATGTTCATTATTATTAGCAAAAGCAGTTGATTGTAATCCACCCAGAGCAATCCTGAGGGTAATCGGCTGACTTCAGAGAAGCTGGTTGCCGAGCGCGGTGCTGGTATGGCGCTGTGTTTCTCCCTTCACCTTGTCGTGACTGTTAGTCAGTGTGGTTGCACCCTGAGGCGTTCCAGATATTTTCTCTGTGACTGAAAGTTGCAGTCCTTTTTCTCAGTAATGCTTTTGGTTTCCTTTTGGCCCTTAAATATTTCATCTTTTAGGAGGCAAGGAGGGAAAGAGGGTGTTGGAAACACCGAGGCTTTAGCCAGGGAAGGTAGAATTGAGGAAGGGATTTTACCACATCTGGGACTAGAAATCCTCCACCAAGCCTAATGTGGTTACTGAAACACTGGTCAAGTTGCATAGATGAAACAGGCCATATATCCAGTAAACTATATTAAGGTTGTGAAGGGGACAGATTTCTGAAGTAGATTTTTTTTTTTTTGGAAGCAGAGAGATCTGTGATCAATCAACTCTCTATCTCTTAAGCAAAACATTTGCTTTTTAAAGCAAGAAAGCATTGTTTGTTCCCCTAACATTTCCATATCCTCATAGGTGGCTGAATTCCAAACACTCCCCACCATTATCTATGAGTTTACAAATGGACCTTCCTGAAGATCAAGTAAATAATCCTTTTGAAGCTAAAGAAACTAGGAAATTGTAGACTCTTTTGCTATTAAAGGTAGCTTGTGCCAAATGAAATGAAGCTGCATAATGAGGGGGATGACCCCATAGGAGGAGAGATGTATTAGATCCATTCAGCTGGTGCAGTCGCCACCAGGAGTAGCAATCTGGCAGCATTTCAGATAATGCCCTACTCTAGCACACAGCCCTCTGGAGCCTCTAGATGGGCCCTCTCCTCTATGTGGAGTTCACTAAGTGTTTTCAGAGCTAAACTTTAATCTTGAAAGGGAACAAGCATTTTACGATACCCATATTTTCCTAAGAATTGCTGGCTTCTCTCTCGTCCTAAAATGTTCTTTTTCAAGCAGAACTGTATGTGCTGAGTTTGTGTGTGTGTGTGGGGGGGGGGGCGCACGTGTGTGCATACATGTGTTGGAGCGGGAGAGGCACTAACTGAGAAGGCAGAGCCTTTCTTTGTTTCCAAGATGTGGATGATGACTGGTTGGTTATTCATTCCTAACTGGTGTGGTTCATGAGGAAGATTTTGAAAAATTAAAAAATAGTTTTAGAAGGTGCTATAGAAAATGTCCAGTTACATAAGGTTAAGCAAACCAAAGAAGCGCAAGAAGTCAGGAGCCTGGCCCCTTGCTCACAGTAGTCACCGTTCAGCGTTCACAGCAGTGGGAACGGCATTCCGTGTCCTCCCGGCAGAGGGCGTCACGTAAAACTGGACCGGCCTGCCCAGAGTGAGGGCGATGAGAGCTGGCTCCGCAGCTGCGAATGGAGCAAGCACCCAGCTTCTCTGCGCTGGCATTTCTGTCTCTAAGACGGAAATCATAATGACAGTCTCAGTGATCTCTTGACGATCAAATGACATGATGTCAGTGAAAGATTTTTTTTAACATTGCACTATGGATATGAGAATTTAAGTTGCAGTATGGATATCAGGATCCCTTGCCTCAATCAAATCTTTTTTTTTAGTAGTCTGTATTTTGGAGGTGGAATAGTGACTATGTTTGCACTTTGGAAACTGAACCCTTAACAATATGTGTAAGAAGTGCCAGTGTTGAATGTTAGTCCCAGTTAATATTCCATGTTGTGTGTGCATGTGTGTATGTGTGTGGGGGGATAAAAATCTCAGTGTCGCCTTGCTATAATATGAAGACTGGTGTTTAGAATAGAATGTGTCATGAAAAGCTGAAAAAAAAAAGACTTACTTGAAAATACAGAATGCGGGGAACACAAGTTTCTGTTCTTTCTTGGCTAGATTGGCTGTGTGTCTGGCCTGCGGGTTTCCTTAGAGCCATGTCTCTTAATGGCCATCACCGCGGCAGAGGCCAGCTGTGAGAGCAGACGCCAGCTTGTGCCAGATGTGGGATACTACACAGAAGCACAGAGGGCAAGTTTGAAGAGCTAGCTAAAGAAGTGCCGTAAAAAGGTTAGAAAAAAATTTTAATCTACTCAGTTTCATCTCAAGCATTCCAAAATGTGGGGTTCTCTCTCTGCATACGGAGTCAAAAATCCTGGAGTTAGGTCCTAATTCTCAACTCTGAGTCAACACAGAGATACCCAATATCAGCAAACACTCAACCAGAGTTCACAACGACTAAAAGAGCAAAGAAGAAAAAAGGAGAAGGGCATTTTTCAATCAAATGGCTTTATACTTTTTGCAGCAACTATCTTATATGAAAATCTTGGGATATACGGTATTTGTTTACATTGCCAGAAGCGGCAGGGCACTCCATCTAGGAGGGCTTGGGTGATGAATTATAAACAGAGCAGCAATGGAAATGCCAGCGGAAATCTTTTGTGGCAATCAGATAATATAAAAATGTTTCTGTACATCAGCTTTCATAGAAAGTCTCAAATTTGGAATATTATTGATTTGGGGGAGATGACACTATTAGAAACAAACAGAGTCAGGAAAACAGTATTACAATGTTTTTTTTTCCTTTCAAATTTAAACTATGCTATTTGAACATAAGCAGAAAACGGAAAAGAAGATGGTATGCAGAAAGCAGGCATTCATCCTGCTATCCTGGTACATTCGCTATAGGAAAGCACCAGCTACATGCCATAAGATCTAATTACCAAGAATTGCCTTTCTTGCCCCACAGCAATCATTTTGATGACAGGCTTCTCTGCACCGTAAAACAAAATGGGAACCTGTGCTGTATAAACTGCCTCAGCGCTTCCTTCCCTTCCTCTGCTATCAGCCTCCCCATCTCATTTATTTTCCACACATTAATGGTAGCAGTCACCTTAAGCCGGTGATGCAGAGTAATTTTCACAGAAACCTTGATCAGAAACCATAAATCAGCCTGATGTGCTTTTATGGTCTAATAACATTCCGGTTGCTCCTACAGGCCCGTATGTAAAACTGCATTGCAGTGAGTCCTTTGGATATTTTTTCCCTCTTAGCACAGTGCACACGTTTGCGCTCTTGAGCTCCCTCCCCCGCCCCTGCCCCTTCCATCTCCCTGTCTACCTGTCTAGGTGTAGTAGTTATAGACAGACCTGCATGCATGTGCACTTAAGTCACAAGGATCCAGGTCATTTCTGACAAAGCCAAGCTGTGTGGCGATACATATACGTCATCATGGGGGCAGCAGAAGCAAATTCTGTCAGAAGGATAGAACGAAGCATTCATTACATTCTCAGTGCTGTCTTAACGCAGGACCCATCTCTGACCAAACACTAAAATGACATAATTTTTGTGTCATTATCTTAGTACCACAGGGTCTCTTAAGTGATTCAATTATTTTTTCTTGTTAGGACAACTGGATGCTGCGCTCACCTGGGTTCTCATTCTCCAGTGCTACTCTGTGGCTCGGTGGACTTGAAGCCAAGTGGTATCTGACTCTTCGCACCATGATCTGTGGTCTATAATATCATTGACTACCTGATGGCCTTGTGTTCATACCACTGTCAAGGAGGTTGAAATGATACAGAATAGATGGGGTTAGTGGAGTGGCAGGAAGCTGATCAGTGGGTTTGAGGTAAGGGGAGGCATGAGGTCCAGATGAATGTGCCAGGGAAGCAGTGAAACAGGAGAATGAGGTTGGGAAAGCAGCTCAGGGGGCTCTGTTGAGAGACAGAGTGCTGGGCCTGGCTGACAGAGATGCTAGGGCTGGCAGTGAAGGTCCAGTGTCTAATAGGACTGGTATAGGATTAGAGATATAATAGCACATGTATCTGCATTAATCATACTGACCGTCTACCCCAGCTTGTGTCAGTAATCTGAGTATTGTGTCAGTAATCAGCTCAGCAACTAACAACAGCAGCAGAAGCAAACCAGCTCAGGCCTAATCCACACCGCCTGTACCTACCTGTGAACCCGCCAGCTAGACATCCCCTGCGGGGTGCCCGTTTAGAGCACACAGTAATTTCTGCTTTGGAACGAAGAGCCTCTCACAACCATATTTGCAAAGAATGGGAATATCTGCAACAGCAGCTAGTATCAGGTCAGCATCGCCATTTGGTGAATTAGTGCAAGAAATTAACAAAGACCATTTGACTCAATCTGGGAGAATATTTAGCTTTGCTTTGGAAGTGTAGAAATCTGGCACTGATCTCTAATTTTTTTCACTGCTAATGCATTGAGTGATAATTACTCCTCAACAGACCTAAATAATTTCCCACGTTCTTAACTAATGCTTCATAAATGTACCAAGGGGAAAAAAGTACCCTCAGGCATTAATAGGATTTGCCAAGATACTGCTCCTTGCTTGGTTAAAAGATACATATCCAGTTATTTATACATAATCTTATATCTATTTTTATATGTTTACAAACATTGCTGATGCATGCACATACACGCGTGGCATAATAGCATGACAAGCATCCCAAATGTCAGTCTATGGGTAATGTGCAGAACATGGATCCCGCCTTCCTCTGTAGGGCTTTTTGTTTTCAACCGTAAATCATGATGTCTTATTCACTCACTTCACATGTAATGGTGCTCAGGTTAGGTAGTATCCACAGAATTTGTTAAAATTCATTTCCCATAGAGTTAACAGGTTTTTTTTTTTTTTTCTCACCACTAGTATCTTAGGGAGCGACAACCAGTCCTGTACCCTGATTCCTCGGTAAAAACTCAGTGTTGAATTTTCAGAAATTGACAGGCAATTTCTCCTTGTGCAATAGCCTGGGCTTTCCAAGACGGCAGGAGCAAAGGCTAAATGTGAAAAGGAAATGGGGGTGAGCCAAAGCTCTTTCTCTCCACAGTGTCCAGGCCCTCATTTGTTGTCTGTTTAGGAGTTATTTCTAAACCCTCCTAGCTGGAGGCAATGTACACCAGACCAGTGGGGTGGGAGCAAGAAAGGAGAAATGCAGTAAAGAACAAATTCTTTTCAGATTAGCTGATTGGCAGTTGTGAATAATGCAGCTCTAGCACTAAAGCAAGAAAGAGCAGCTTCAACCTTGGCACTCATTATTTTGCTGTAAGCCTTTTTTGCTGGGAACATTTTTCTCTTTCAAGTCTTAAATACATTAACTCCTTATGATCCAGCCATTCGCCCAAAAGGGCAAACAATATAGACCCTTGGTTGAAATCTCCAAGTTGCAGATGTAAAATGATAGCAAGAAACAATAGCATTCTCAACCACTCTTCTCATCTGCACTGACATTATGCCAGAGAAGACTTACCCTGTGGGTTGGTTAAATGCCATGCATTCTGTATTAGACTTAAGAGGTGTTTTTGAAAAGTATATTAAAGAAATTAGGCACATACGTGGCATATATGTATGGCTATGTAAAGAGCTCAGACTATTAAAAGTCAGAAGAGAATATATAAAATGGTTATTTAGTGATTCTAAAGGTGTCTTTGCTTTTGGTGGTCATGAGGATACAGCCAACGAGTGATTTTTAGATCCTCTGACTTAGATTTTAAAGTAAATTATCAAATCATTTTATAGGCTGGATTTATTTCAAATCACTGTTAAATAAACACAAGGCAAATTAGCCTTTTTCTTAATTAATCTTATGATTTAACAATAATACATTTGTGCTCAATTATGACATTTATTGAGAGACAAGAGTTGGGATTTTTTTAAAAGAAAACTGTCTTTTCGTGTACATCCATTGATTATTAAAATATTTTTAAGATTTTAAAAAAATTGTTTATTTTTATTGTTTAGGCCCAATGATTACATTATAATTTTAAAATATTGCTGTTTTTCTTATCACAAAATCAGTAAACGGTTTAATAAAATACTAACTGGCTAAAGATATAATTTTTCTAAGAGAAAATTTGATATGTCAGACTCTACAACTGCTAAAAATATGTAATTACCTCATTTCAATATTATTAGTGGCAGTATTTGGTGCAGGAATTGTTGTCTTCTTAGTGGCAAAACCTCTTCCACTTTTTTTTCTTTTTTGCTTCTAAAATTCTGAAACTTTATAAGCAGGAATCCTATCTCAGTTATCTTCGCAATCATCTCAACCTTGTTTAAAGCCTGACTCCTATTTGTCAATCAATATATATCTTTTGAATAAATACATAAATAAATACTAGAGTACAGCTAATTAATAGCTGGAATAATACTTGGTACTCTTAAAGTATGCAATTATACAATAAAATGACATATTTTTCGGTATCTTTACACAGAAAGCAATTTGGGAAAAAATATTCGACTTTTCCAAAATCATTTGTATACACTTTGATCAGGTGTCTGCCTGGTATTGTTGCTATGAGTTAAAAAGCTCTGTTTCTGTGGGCCAATGTACAAATAATCAGAGAAAGCAACGTACTTACTATTTTTAGTTTGTGGCTGAAGTGTAGGGTGTTTTCTAAGGCTCAATATTCTGTCAGTGAGTAATTAGTGAGCATTTAGCTGATCACTTAGATTTCCCTATTTATGAAGAAAGCGAAGAGACCTGAGACAGTTGACTTAAACTCTTCCTTATAAAGAGACCCATCTGGGTCTTGAATCATTCCTGTTGGTGCTTCCATAGAAAATATAAGCAGAAATATTTGTTTTTTGAGGTTTAATAGTGGCTCAGTCTGTGAGACTCTAGTTTTGATAGTCCTATTTATCTTCTATTCCAACCTCTGGCCAAAGTAACAGTTCAAGGCACTAAGCCTTTCTCCCAATTTTTCTCTAAACGTTGGTGGCAGTAATTGTTTTTTATTTCTTTTCCCCCACATGTAACATTATTCTCCTATCTTTTTTTTGATAAAATTCTACCCATTGTTGCAGGCCCATTTAAAATAGTATCAACCACAGGTGGCTCAGTTGGTTGGAACATTGTGCCATACGCAGGAAGGCTGAGGGTTCAATTCCTGGTCAGGGCACATACCTAGGTTGTGGGTTAAGTACTCAGTCAGGGTGCATATCAGAGGCAACTGATCCATGTTTCTCACATTTATGTCTCTCTCTCTCTCTCTCTCTCATCAATAAACATATCCTAGTATGAGGAATAAAATAAACAAACAAACAAACAAATAAATAAAGTATCTCCCCAAGAAGGCCATTCCTGCTCCCTCAGCCAAGTTTGTAAATTTGTTCTTTCCCTCACTTTGAGCTCTAAAAACCTCTCATGACACATTAACAGCTGATGTGTATGAGCCTGTGGTACAGGCAGGGGGGAGGCCTGTATTCTCTTTGATGTTGATGATCAGTGTTGTCTTTTACGTGTGTGCCTACAATTACACACACGGAGAGGCAGAGAGTGGGTCTTGCTATTAACCTTATGCCTATTGATGGACATGTTCCAACTCTGTGTGTTTACTGCTACCCCTTAAGCCTACACTTTTGCCTTTATGAGAGTTTACATTCATTTTATTTTTCTCTGTAGACCTTTCTCAAGACAGACACTGTTTTGCCCATCTTTGTTTTTTCTGGACCATGTAGTATAAAGTCTTGCAACATAACTAGATTTCCATAAAGATTTGAGTTTAAAAAAATGAGTATAGTTTATGTATGGGATATAAGGTGAGGCAAAGGAGACGTTAGGTCTTTGAAGTTATTTCTAAGCACCCTCTTTAATGATTAGATGGTTGAAAGTGTAGTAATACATAGAATGTACTCTCTTTTCTCTAAGTACTTACTATCTAACAGAAGGAGGCAGGCTGATAATTCTGATAATTTATAATTCAGTATAAATATTAAGATACTGGGGACAAACAAAGTATTTTATTGGAACTCATAGAAGCATATCTGTTAGAAAAAAATTTCATTTATTCCTCTCTTCTTTTTTTCCAAACTTTCTAAAGATTCTTCAGGCTTGTGAGAAACAGAAATGGAAGTAAATTAAGAAAAAAGTAAAAGAAAAACAATAAGAGAATCAATAAAAAGAGGATGAGAGAGAAAACAACCCCGAAGAGGTTTGAACACATCAAGTGGGTGCATGAGGGGGTGAACGAGCCCCAAGTACTGAAAGGTGAACAAACCTGTAGGTTCCCTTGGAACGTGCCCTAGAGAGAGGCGTTGCTCTTGCACTCAGCAAGGCCAGGGAAGCAGAGCAGCTTCCACATTGTGATTCCGCATCCCTCGTCAGTATTTTCATCAGTTGCCAATAACAACTCAGAGTTGTGCAGTCTACGCCCTGCGAAGAGCTAACATGAAATTAAAAAGCATTATGAGCTTCCAAATACTCTCAAATTCTATCTAAAAGAATTCCCTTAATTTCCTTGATGATTATCTTCTTTTATGTTTGGTGATTTGTTTGGCTTAATTTCCATAGCAGCAACAGCAAATTCAGCCCCTTGCCCAATGCCTTGCTCATAATAGCACTTAATAGGTACTTGTTGAAAAATAAACGAATGTGAAGATGAGGCATGTCAGCCTTGTTAAAAAAGGGTGATCAATACATTTTTCGTATTAGGACAGTTCAGGTTGTAGAACAAAGGAATTCGGTGTTCTTTATAACTCAGTCATTCTGATCCCAGGCAAATGGGCACGCGGCCATTCCTCAGGATGAGTCAGGCCACGTTTTAACAGTCAGTTCTGGCAGTTCAAAGTGGAAAGGATTTATTTCAAGAGGCTCAGGAAAACCTCATTTTGAAGGCTCTAATAAAAAGTAAGGATGATAAAGAACACTGTTTTTCATGATAAGGAAAATTCTGCCTTTCAAGAGAGACATCATAATTTCTTCTAATTATAAGAAAAATGTTGCTGCTTTGAGTGTTCTTATTCATGTGTACAGCCAAAGGGATTTTCTGCATAAAAGAATAATTAGGTTCTATTCCTTCATACTAAAAAAAAATCAGCTATTTTTCTTTTCTTTTATACCTTTCTTCCCCCTCATATTCTTTGACTTCTACTCTGCTGAATCTTTTATGTGTCATGGAAGGAAGATTTAGAGGGGCTTTGATTTCTCCAGTTCCTTTGGCGGCTGGCAGTGTGTGCCGTGCTGAATTTGGAAGTGCCTAATTTGGGAGTTCTGTTCATGTCATGCCGTAAACTGATCAGATTTCATTTTATGTGTGAAGATCATTTTCAGTCCATGAATTTAAACATTTCACTTTCCTGAAATACATCCTACATAATGCTCTGGGGGCTTTTACTTAGGAAAGGTTTTAAACAACTTAGTTTTAGAGGCAAAGGACATTCTGGGAAGGTTCATCCTTTGCCCGTTTGAATCGGTGAGAGGCTGGGGTTGTAAAAAGGCTGAGTCACTCCGCAGTTCTGAGGTGGTGACTACGTACCACATCTGGAGTTACTGCATTAAAAGGGAAGGTATATAAGGAAGATAGCCAAACACAATTAGAACTTTTCATCGAGCTGATTTTCGTGGTAGGTAAGTGCTGAGACAGGAGAGATGTGCAGCCGTAATACCATTAATTCAAAACAAAATGTCAGTAAAGTATACAGAAGGAGTGCTCAAATTTATAGTGAATGATAATGTTGTCTGAACCCTCTCAGAGATTTAAATTTGTTGGATTTCAAGATGGAATATGATCATTGGCTTTAAACTAGAAAGATCAATGTTAAATATGGACAGGAAGGGAAGCCTTAGGGATTAGGTTTTTCTAAGAAACTTTGGTGGCTTTTTGAAATACTAATAACAATAGTCACCATTAACTGAGTGCTAATTCAGATGTTAGGGGTTTAAGAACAGCATCTTTGCTCCGTACAGCAGCTCTGGAAATTGGGTAAACTGAGAGGTAAAGTGACCCATAGCCAAGAA
Organism: Glossophaga mutica; assembly: GCA_039655065.1. Taxonomy (NCBI): domain Eukaryota; kingdom Metazoa; phylum Chordata; class Mammalia; order Chiroptera; family Phyllostomidae; genus Glossophaga; species Glossophaga mutica. Next base: position 77,389,953 of record CM077303.1, read on the forward strand.
AGTGGTGGGCAGACCTCATTCCTAAGCAGTTTTACGTCAGTATAGTATCCAACCCAACATTTAAAGAAAACCAGGGTTGATGTTTTTTGCTGTAGGGAGTTTTGTTACTTGAGCTAGATACTAACAGGTTTATTTTGTGTTAATGGCTCTTTGAAATACTAACCGCCTAAGATCAGTAGTGGACTGGGTCCCCACGTGGAATTCTGTCCTGAAGGCCAGCTGTGTACTTTCTTGGAGAGGGGTGACTTCCAACAGTTACTGAGGTGGGGAATCCTTCCTTTCATAGCCATACTTTTAAATCTTTTATTCTTTTATTCCACTGATTCTTTTCCTCATTAAGCTAACCATTATCTACAGAGTTTCAAGGGCTGTTTCCAAGGGAAGTGAAATCACTTTGTACACAAAAAGTGCCATATCCACATAGGCAGGGAGATAATAGTCTTAATACAGCTGTGTTCTGTGATTCAAGCCACAGCATAGCTCAGACGTCTGGGAGCAGGGACTCCAGGGCCAGACCAGTCTAAGCTCTCTAGTCACTACGCATATAACTTTGCGTAAGTCATTTCATCTCCTTGTCCCTCAGTTTCCTCACCTGTACGGTAAGAATGATGATGAAAATAGTATCTACCTCATAAGCTTGTTGGGAGGATTAAATGAGTTCCTATGTGTAAGGTTCTGAGAATGACATAAATGTGGCCTGAGGCTTTCAGGTTGTCTCAATGAATCCTTACCATATCCCTGTAAGAGAATTCATTTTATTTATTTTACAGGCTAGTCAATGAATCTCACAGGGATAATCTCATAGATGTCTATGAGATGAGTAAGTTGTCCACAGTCATTTGTAAGCATTTAAACTTAAGCTCATGGGGCCCTAAGCAGCACTGGGCTATAAACCTGAGCTATGGAATATGTGATTTTATTCTTTAAATTCCCAGCTGAGCAGAGTGTTTCGTTTATATTTTTAATATATTCAATATTAATGTATCATTACATTAATATATATCATATGTTAGTATATATTGTTATATCACAATATATACTTTATATCACAAAACTATATATTTTTATATATATAGTCTGTCCAGAAGGTATTCAGCCATGTAACATGAAAACTAGAGACATTTATTGAAGAAGATACAAGATACAAGAAACATTGTACACAGGACAGTGACACCTCAGTCCCCTCAAAGTAGAACTGTGGGACTTCACACAGGTTTCCCAATAGCCAGCAGCTGCCCTCTCACATTTTTCTGAGTTTCCCTGATGGTCTGCAAGCTCTTCCTTTTCAAAAGTGATTTTAGTTTTGGGAAAACCAGAAATCGCAGGGTGCCAAATCTGAGCTATAGGCAGGCTGAGTCCCCTGGGTGATTTGATGTTTTGCCAAAAAACTCTGTACAAGATGTGGTGAATGAACAGGCCCATTGTCAGGATGAAGCTGTCAATCACCAGCTGCCCATAGCTGCAGGCTTCTAAATCATCCAAATAGTTTTTGAGGAGAAATGTTCAAGCTTTACACAAAGTTTGATACAGATTCGTTACTCTACTTGCTCTGTCATTTTGAATGTGACAGCCACACTGTACACATGCTCACTCAACATCACTTAACAGCATCTACTGCCTCCACTGACTAGTACAGTGAAGTCATCATTGTTCATGCATGTGCATTCTAGTTCACTCTCCTTTGCTGCCAGGCTACACTGATGTCACCCAAACCATTCTCATTATATTAACAATGGCTGGATGTTTTCCAGACAGACTTCATATATATATACATAAAATTATATATGTGTGTATATATGTGTGTGCGTGTATGTGTGAGTGTATCATCCTGGATCCTGACCTATGACCGGTAAGAGGGCAAGAGCTGCCAGCTTTACCCCATCACAAGGTCCCTTGACCTGTAATCCACACCATTCATAGTGGAGTGTTTAAATGCATGTCCTCTTATCCTAGATGTCTTGCTTGAATTTGAAACCTGGCTCTTCCATTTATTCTCTGTTTGACACTGGGAAATTCATTTAACCTTGGTTTCTGTATTTATAAAATAGAGATAGTCCCAATAATAGTTGTCATAGAATGTGATCATCAAATGAATTTAAAGCACTCAAACCTGGCACATAATAAATGATACAGAAATGATGATGATGATGATTCAATGAGTTCAGATTAGGAGATTTTTAAGAGGCCTTAGTAGACTATGCTAAGACTCTTAAAATATCAACAACATGAAAGAATTAAACAATGTGCTGTGACCAATATCTGAAAGATTATAAAATGGAGTAAACTTATTCCTAATGTGTTTAGGATTAGTAACTTTTTCAATGATTTTTTTGTGGTTAAGAATTGTCATTTGTTTTATTAAGAGTCTTGAGTTTTCTCCCTTTAACAGAAAATTTAAAATACCATATAATTGACTTGGGTCAATATATTTTCAGGAAATTTTTCTGACTGTTTACCTAGTATGTTTAAGAGGAATTTCAGATTCTTTACAGCTAATCAAAGTGGCGGTTATGAGCTGAGATGAGGGACAGAAGGGATGACAGTGTATCTAAGGAGCAATTACACCTCTAGTCCTTGGAGCTGCCCAGTGATAAAGATTGTCCTCTAGGCTTGGCTCTCTACCAAACTCTAGATGTGTGAAACTAAATATGTTTCATGCTGTTCACCTTTTCTCCTGACCAGTCGAATTTTTTTTTTTGCGGGGGCTAATCATCTAGCTCTTTGAATTGCTTAACATCCTTCTTCTCTTATACAAGTTAGAATATTAATATATAATCTTTTCTTTCTTCCTCACCTACTATGTCCAATCAGTGATCGAGTCTTCTCTAATAAAGCTTGACTCTGTACAGCCTCTCCTCATCCACTGTTGTTACTTTAGATTAGGGTCCTGTGACTTCTCAATTGGGTTGTTGCAATAACCCCCTACGCCTTCACTACACCCTGCCCCTAGTGTTATTCTACTCCAAAGAATATTCATAGTAAATTTTATCTCATCATATGGAGCCCAGCACTTAATATATTTCAAGGCACAACTTCCATATATGGCTATTTCCTACCTTCCCTACCTCTTTTTTAGTCTCTGGACCTCTTCTTGCTTCCTCCCCAACTATTTTCCATCTGCAAACATATGCAAAACAATTGTATTAAATTCCTGTTGATTTCTCAAATGTGTCAATGCCTTTGTATTTGTCATTGCTGCTCCTTCCTTCTGGAATATTCTCAAGAACCCCCACTTGCACTCATAAATGGCCACTTGGCTAACTTGTCCTAATCATCCTTCAAAACCCAGCATGCTATCACCTCCTCTGAGATTTCCATGATTCCTCAGCCTTAGTTAGGTATATATCAACTAAATCTGCAAACCTTGTCAGATGGTATAGTAATTATTTATTGACTCACTTCATTCCAGGATGCAAACTTCTTAAGTCGATAATCAGATATTTCCTCTCTTTATTCCTACAGCCAAGCACAGTGCCTTTCACTGAGTAACTGCTCAGTAAAGGTTTATAGACTAATTAAGTCCCATAGCAATAAAAAAAGTCAATCTTCTTGAGTATCTTTGCAAGTGAGACTTTCTGTAGGCAGTTCAAATATTAAATAGCAATAAATGAATACTTTCTGGTCATAAGTTTGTAATGTCTAATGTGTCCACATACCAATATCAAAAAGAAAAGTTTGTTAATAATATTTCCTATGAGTAAAGCATAGTGCTTAAGATAATATTTTGTATTTTAAAAGAAATTTCCAGTTTTCAAAGTGCTGTTACATGCATTATCTTTGAGGTTCCTGACAACTGTGAAGTAAATAACACAGGTATTATTATCCTCATTTTACAAATAAGAAAACTGAAGCTCAAAAAGAGAACTGACATACATAAAATCACTCAAGAGAAGTCAAGTCATTTGAAACCCATTTTAGGACTCTAAAAATATAAACATTTAAGCATTTGCTACAGGCAGGTGTTATTTCCAACTCTGTCATACTGCTCGCACATTACTTACAATCAAGTTGGGGAACATATAGAAAGAAGTAAAATCTATTAATTCACAGAGCAGTGCCAGGAACTTATGTGCATGTTCTCGTTCAGTCCTCAGAGTAGCCCTGTTAGGTAGGAATTATTAATCCATTTTACAGATACAGAAAATGAACTTCACAAAAGGTAACTTGCTAAAGTTCACAAAGTGATTAAGTGGTAAACTCAGATTTTGAACTGAGATTTGTCTAACTCTGAAATTAAAATAAGCTTAATACAAAAAATAAAGGAGGTGCCCAGCAGACCAAGGACACATGAGAGCCTCAGGTTTAATCTGGAATGGTCTTCATAGCCAATGAGTCTGACCTGGTATGTGGAATGGACTAAACACTAGGAGATTTTAGAAAGCAATTGAGAATAGCTTCGTCCTAGAAGAAAATGACTGGATTTGAGCAGGACTGCAGTCACTTGCTGGTGGTAAAGAAGGGTGCTTAGTCATTTCTAAAAAGGGGCTTGTTGAGTAAGCTCTTACAGACTTACCTGGGCGCCAAAGAAGTGATCTTCGGGTTTAGAGCAGGGCTATCATCTCACCAAGGATCTGGAGAGGGAAGCAGGAGCTACGAGAGAGAGAGAGAGAGAGAGAGAGAGAGAGAGAGAGAGAGAGAGAGAGAGAGAGAGAGAGACCAATCATGCCCCGGGGCACACAGGGAAGGGCAGTGGAGGAAGATGCAGTTTTTCCTGAGATGGGCTCATCTGTGTCTGCAGATCCTTTCAGTTTTCTCCTATCTTTATTCCCAGTCTTCATGACTTCACTCACCATCTCTACGCTGATAACCCCACCTGTCTCCAGTTCCAACCTGATCCCAGACTCTTGTAACCAGTACACGATGGACAGCACCACTTGGATATCTTTGGACACCTCACACTAAATATATGCTAAGTGGAATTAAGCACATGCTGCTATCAGAAAACCTAGTTTTAATGTAATCTCTATGTCAGTAAAACGCAGCATCATTTACTCATTTGCCCATTCAAGAATCTTGAGTGTTGTCCTTTACTTCTACCTCTCATAACTTTCACTTGCCCTTATCTCATCGACCTCTGAATCTTATAATTCCTTTTCCTTAACAGCTCCTGAAACTGTCCCATTTCCTCTGCTACACTGAGAGCTCAGGCTTTTGATACCTCTAGACTGGATGATTGCCTTCAGCCTTGCTCATTTCACAGTGAACTCAAGAGCCATTTCCAAGATTCCCATTTGGTCATGTCATTCCTGTGCTTTAAAATCTTCCATTTATTCCTTGTTGCTCTAAGGATGAAGTCTGACCTCTTTAGTGTGGAACACAGCAACCTTCCTAATTTGGCCTCTGTCAGCCTTTCCAAACCTCACAGCTCACTTTCCTACTGCAGAGCTTATCCATAACCTCGTACTCCAGTGAAACACTTTAAAGTCCCTGAAAGTCTTTCCCAACTTCTCTCCCCAAACCCAGCTCTGGTATCCTTTGTATTCACATTGCATCCTTTGTCATAGGTACCGCCAACGTTGTACTTACCTTATTTTATTAAAATTATTTAAATTTTGATTTAATCAGTGAACTATAAACTTTAAAAAGAAGGAACTGGTATGTTTTACACTATTTTTTCCCTAGAACTTCTGGCAGTTGGCACATAAAGGTGATCAATCAAATATTAGTTGAATAAATGAAATGAGTTCCAGGAGATCACATGAACTTGAGATCATGGGCTAATTCCAATCTCACTGTTCGCAGCAGGATAGTAGGTTTAATGCCAGCCATGGCTCTCACTGGTTATGGACCTTACAGAGACTGAATCTGTAACTAGTAGACGTTCACTACCAGCAGCTGGTCAAAGCTGACAGGCAGGCACAGCTGACTTTAGACCAAAAATTGATATCTCTGGCCTAACTTTAGACTTTTATACCTTTGTGTTTATCCTTAGAAAAGCTAACACAGAGACTTGCCTTTTCTTTGGGCCCTGGTCCATGCTGAGTCTTACAAGCTTGCTTGGACTGACTTCCCTTATTTGTCTTATTCTTTAAAAGCCTCATTTGTAATGAATGAATTCAGAGGCTGAAATAAAGAAAAAGTTAGTATTGTCAGATAAAATTAATTAAGTTTACAGATCTTATAGGACTTATTTTACTTGCAGACCTTTCATATTTCTCTTTAGATTGATTCTCAAATACTTAACCTGTAGGCTCACTTAAAAATAACAGATTTCATATTATATTTCTAGTTTATTAGTGAGCCATATATCTAAAAACTTGCTTTAGTATACATAAAGCATCACGAAAAAAGTCCATCCATTGGCAGTGGGTGGATTCTGAGTTTCCTTTTTGCCACATAATCCTTTGGCTGTTCCTTTGATCAGTGGTGCAAATCCTAATTAAGGTTGCATCTGATAATTTGATTTCATGATAAAGATCTATTCTTAGTCAGGAGCTTTGCCTCCTTCAGTTCCTGGGGTTAATGAAAATTACTAATCCAATGGATAAACAGGCAATGGGAAAATCAAATCATAACTTTTATGTTTTCAGAAATACTGTGATTTAAGGGTTTTGGAGGCTCTTGCAACAAAGGGAGATTGAGATGCAAATTTCACTGAGAGGGAAGAGAAAACTTCCTAAGTGGGAAAGCAAATTATGTAAATGACATTGCTATATTAAAAGTACTGTATCTTTTAGTGCCACAAATTTCATATGTTGAGGTAGTTCCCTCCCTCAATGACAGAGGAGTATATGAAGCTGATGTTGAACCTTGTAGAATAAGAACAGTGCAATGGATTCTGAGAATAAAAAGTAAGTTCTTGCTTCATATTAACTTGTCATGTGGACCTTATGTTTCCAGTCAGGCCCTTCAGCTCTGAGTCTAATCAATGCCCAGTTCATCAAGAAGAAGTCACATTCTTTTATCAAGAAACCAGCAACAAACAAATATGGGAAGTAAATTGACGGATACTTATTTTTGGAATACTATGAGCTCTGAGAAAATTCCAAAAGACTTTGACAACATTCCTCAAATGGCCAGAGCTAATAGCAGAGTTCAACATATTAACATTCAGCAGGAGGAATACATATTTTTTTCATGAAATTTAATTATATACTAGAATAAAAAAAAAAGAACCAAGAGGGAGGAGATAAAACCAATGTACTGAGAAAATAGGAAAGGGATAACAGTTTCATATGTACTCAAGAGACAGTAAAAAAGAGAATAAAACAGAAGCTAAATTTAAATATGCCCATGACCACTTATTTTGAATACTGCTATGAACTATTGGAAATTGCTTATAGAATTTAAAGGAAATCTGTTTTATCTGTTTTCATTTCATTTTCTTAGAACATTGAAAAACATGTTTGCTTTATACTGATTATAACAAACTATCTGTGAAGAAAAACACACATACGACACTTATGCACAACCATTACCCTCAAAATCCGGATAAAAAGTAAACTAAATCTGTTTGTACACTTTACCCAGAATGTCACTGGTTTTAAATGTTCTAATCTTCTCTTATAAGCCTGCACATGGATAGTTTAAAATCATTTAAGGAAAACTTTTTTTTTTTTTTTTTGAGCAAAGGAGCTGGGAATAGCATATAAAGTACAATTTCTGTTTAGAATTATGAAAAGATCAGTAATGATGACAATGTCTCTACCACTTGCAAGCCCTCAGGTGTGCTTTGTGAAATAAGTTCCTGGCTTGAGGCTATTTTGAAGTGAATGCAAATCATCAGTCACTGAAAAATCTAATACTAATTGAGTCTCTTGTCAATGTACAGATAAGAATCTCACTGCTTTTTATTTAAAAACAATGGCTCTTAGCAAGGTGAAGGAGGAAAACTATCAGAAACCTTTGACATGATGCAATGGTGAAAAAAGAATGTATTCCCCATTGTTATCATTTCACAAGCTGAGAAAATAGCCTTGACAACGACCTCAAACCCGAGTGTGTGTGTGTGTGTGTGTGTGTGTGTGTGTGTGTGTGTGTGTGATGTGTCGTGTGTTTGGGGAGAGGAGAAGGTACGTTCATAAATACCTGTTTGAGCCAAGCACTTACGGTTCTATCTTTTGTGGAAGGAAAGACGACGATTTTCATTCGAATAACACATTCAGAGTTTAACTCACTCACTTTTAAGAAGATGGTTTTATTTATCATATTTTCTCTTTCAGAGACAGTCCAGGGCCCATCTAAAACTAAGTGGCTTAAATCATGTACAGTGGACTCTAAATAGAGTACATCTAAATGCAAAGTGGTTTCAGGAATAGAACAATTGGGTTGTATAATAGATTCTTCATTTCAATCCAGAAGTAAACAACTCTTGAGTAAATAATGGCTCTGTGAGAATCACCCTTCCTACCCCCCAATAAAAACAGCTTAAATTTTAGATGCAAAGGATATTTGCAGATTGAAGAGCTTTTAAAAAGTCCAAATTACCAATAAAATTACCTTTGTATGAGTATCAGAATAAAGTGAAATAATAAATGTTCATTGAGATTTTTCTATGGATAAAACATGCTGCTAGGGTGGGAGAGGAAGCCACAATGCAATGTCAAGGAGATCAGCCCTCTAATGACACGATATCTGTTCTGAGGCACACACTACTCCCAGTCACTGAAATAACCATACAAATGAAAGGGAAAAATGATTATTGAAGGGGTTCAGAGTAAGTCTCCTCAAAATGTGCAGCTTTGGTATGTAAATTAATTTGAACTAAAGGCACCCAGCTTCCCCACTGACTAAAAAAATACAAAAACTTTTTCCTTTCCTTTAACTACATAAAAAAATTTTAGAAAGGGGGCCTGGCTCATAAAAAGAGCTATTACCAGAGATAACTTTTATCTGAGTAACCTATCAGTATGGCAGGACAAACATTTAATTACCAAACGTCTGTTCTTCATATTGTCCCGTGAATCATCCTCCCCCCCAACCCAGGAAAGCCCCAGGCCTTTACCTGGCTCCTAAACTCAGCAGGGCAAAATAGTGTCAATTGTCTAACTTGTCCTTGGGTATGATATTTTATGGAACTCCTGTACATACAAAATTAAAATTTTATTTTTCTCCAGTTAATCTGCCTTATGCCAGTTTAATTGTTAGCCCCTGCCCCACAATAAAAATCTGTAAGGGTAGAAGGGAAACATTTTTCCTCCTCAAAATATATATAGCAGCACACTCATAAGATAAAGGGATAGAAGTATAGACACACACATACATAATACATACATACATACAAACATACAAACTGTATAACTGAGAGGCAGTGTGGGAAAGTGGGTAAGGGCACACATTTGAGCCGAACTGTCTGTATTTGAAACAAAGCTCTACAGCTTTATAGCTATATGACCTTCAGCAAGTTATTCGGCCTTTAAGCATCTCAGTTTCCTCGTTTGTAAATCAGATACAATAACAATGTGTATCACACAAGAATGGTATGATGCATAAATGAGTTAATCTATGTGAAATGCTTATTTCAGTGCCTGGAAAATACACGTGCTCTATGAGTGTCTGCCAATACTGTAGTTATAAAATTCACAACAACTACCATGCAAATGTGCATACATATATATCATACTCAAGAGCATTTATGATAGTATACCTGTTTTCCAGGAGGCTAAATCTAGTTAGAAAAGAGATGCTATAAAGATATAGACATTGAAGCAGAGAAATCTAAATTAAGAAATCAATAGTACCAACAGTTAAACATGGTGAACTGAACGCTTGCATTTATTTCTGCACTTTCCCCCCAAAAAACCATTAAAATGAATGTAAAGTATTTCTAAAAACATATTAATGAGCAAGGACAAAGGGAAATGGAAGGAGACAAGGCGTCTGTATAAGTGGAAACCAAGAAGATGAGGTCAGCTTATGTTGCAGAACTCCAGGAGAATTCCATAAGTGAACATGCTAGGGAAGAGAAAACTACCTGAAAGTATACATAAGGAGTGTTAGAAACTCCCCTTTCTCCTCCCCAATTTTTCCAAAACAGGTGACAGACCCTTTCACCCTTTACCTCCAAGACACACACACAAACACACACTGAAAAGGTCAGATGAAAGCAGAGCATGCTGAAACAATGGAACCAGAGTTGTGTGGGTGAATGAAAACTAAAAATGGGGATCAAATCAGTGTACATATTGAACCATGAGCTTCCTAGCTCCCTGTACTCAATATCAGCCTTAGCACTCAGAATCCAACCCCCAGGCTAATACCCATTGGCAGGAAGTTGTGGGATCCTGCATTCATAAAATATAATTGGAGATAGTACTGCTTAGAAGTCCTCCAATGCAATGGGCAGGTTCAGTTGGTGGAAATCCCTAAGGACACGCACTAAAAAGCTCTCTTTAGTTCTTTTAGAACACAGGTGGCAACCACAAAACCTCGGCCCTCCACCTTGTTTTATCCTACTGGCTGGCACCTTGTTTCTAACTGGAGGTAGCACCAAGCTCTCCCTTAACTATTAAGGAACAGTTACATTTACACAGTCCTAAAATTACATTCAGCCCTTTGAAGGCAACCAAGGCTGATGTGGCCCCTGGTGAAAATGAGTTTGACACCCCTGCTTTAGAACCTCACTTTTAAATGTGAATGGGGAGCCATGTTTCACTTGCTAGTTGAAGAAAGCTTCTGCGATGTGTGAGACAGCCATAATAAAGAAACTTGGATAAAATAGAGCCCATGCAAAAAGTAGAAAAAACTCAAGGGAAAGTATAAATATTCTTAGAATGATAAGAAAAGCTATTTCATTTGCAAATCAGTAACTGTGGAAATTGGGCATATGGAAGACAAGATGAAAATCAAACACAACAAGGCAATTATGGAATTGGAATCTGAGGATTAGTAGTAAATATATTCAGCTGGTACCTCCTCCTGGGATAACAAAATCACTGTCATTTACACTTCTCCCTAAACCCCATGCCTGGAGCTGAAAAGGCAAGGATGGAGAAATCTAAATCACAGCAACTGCCCTAAAGTTTCTGGAGAGCCGAAACACCCTTACATGTGCCTCCAAAGGTCTTACATTCCAAGGCATGGGTAGGAATACATTTTAAGTGATGAGAGCATTAATAGAACTCCATTCTTTGCAAAGGATAGAAACCAAACATTAAGCAAAGAGGGAGAATATTTTAGAAATTAAGCAAGGAGGTATTACATGCTACAAACCTGGAAACTCCCATGGACCTTGTGAATAGCTGTAGCTAGAAAGTGGCTAGTAGGCAAGCTTAGGTGTTTATTTCAATGACAAAACAGGAAGCTGTACTTTTTTTTTTAAAACAAGATTGTGGCTATGTCAAAATGAGAGCTTTCAAACAGTATGTGATTCAGGAGTCACTAGAAACAAACTGCTATACTTATCGTTGCTTATTTACTTTATACATGTTAGGGGAAAGAGTGTTAATAAATTAAAATTACTTTTTATATAAACTTGCAAAAAATATTGCACTGGACAAGAAAACTTTATTCAATGCTATTACAACAGGGGAGAAAGATTGAACCCAACTGCACTGAAATAAAAGGCAGGAGTTTTTAAGTGCTAGGGTGAGTTAGTGGAAAAGTTCTGGGGGAGACCCATGGGGCAGTTGGTCAGTGAGTTTGCTAACTGGCACTTACTGAAGTTACACTCCTACCGCCCACAGACTGGGAGGTGGGGGAGCTATCTTGATTGATGATTACATTTCAAAGGGATGGCTCCCAGGCCCTGGAGAAAGACATTTCTGGATTATAAACCTAGCAAGAAGCTGAGACAAGATTTACATCTCAAAGGGTTAGAAAAAAAAGTTCATCAAAAATTGCAAGTTTCCTAAAGTAAATGCTCTAAGAAAATGGAGGTCAGGGACTTATACTCAGGAAGAACCTATCTGATGTTTAGTCAGGCTGAGGGGAACATTAAAGCTGTCTTACAATTTTAAGTATTGAAACTTAATAACTTTCTTATGATAAATAAAATGTAAAGAGCATGGCATTTGGAGTAAAAAAGATGAGGGGTTCAAAACCTGAATCTTTATCACACCGGTTGTCTGAATTCCTGTTCAGCTGTAGTAAGAACAAATACGGTAAGTTAAACGAGATAATACATGTGGACTGTTTAGCACAGATCCAGACAGAGTGAGAATTGAATAAATGTCAGGCCTTGCTGCTGTTGACGGTGAGACTGAAATTCCTATCTAGCCAGTTTCTGGTGTCTGCTGATACAATGCCCTGAAAATAACACATTTTCATCTCTGAGGCATTTCTGTTGAAACATGCATAATCTGAATCTAATCATGAGAAAGCATCGGATGAACCTAAATTGAGGGATATTTTCCAGAATAACTCATCTGTAATCTTAGAGTTTATCCATGTCATTAAAAAAAGAATGAGGAACTGTTTCAAATTGAAGGGACCTAAAGAGACAGCAAATGCAGGATGTGATCTGGGATTTTCTTTTGCCGTACTCGGGATTATCGGGACAACTGGCAGAATCTGAAACAGATTTGTAGATTAGCTAATAGCATTTTTGAAATTTGAATATTAACCAATGTTAATTTTCTGATTTGGATAAATGTTATAGTAATTATGTAAGAGAATGAGCTTCCTTTTAGGAAAATAATCTGAACCTTTAGGGGTAAAAGGGCATCGTGTCTGCATCATACTGTCAAAAGGTTAAAAAACAAAACAAAACAATATGTATATATATAGAGAGAGAGAAGGAAAGAGAACTATATAGGGCAAATGTGGTAAAATATTAACATTTGGGGACTACAGGTAAAGAATATACAAGAATGCTTTATACTATTTGTGGTAGCAGAAATATGCTTTCTACCCCCAAAGATGCCCACATTCTAACCCTAACATATAAAAACGTTGACTAACATGGCAAAAGGAATTCTCAGATGTAAATAAGTTAAGGGTCTTGAGATGATAAAATTATCCTGAATTACCAAGTTAGGCTCAATATAATTCCAAACGTCCTTAAAAGTAAAAGAGGGAGGCAGGAGAGTTGGAGGCAGAGAGAGATTCGAAGATGCTACATCACTGGCTTTGAAGATGTAGGAGGGAGCCATAAGCCAATTAACGCAGGTAGCTTCTAGAAGCTGGAAAAGGCAAGGAAATGGATTCTCCTTTACAGACTCCAGAAGAAACGAAGTCCTGACTGTCCCTCAATTTTAGCCCAGTGAGACCAAGTTCATGGTTACTTGTTACAATAGCAATAGGAAACTAATGTGCTATTCTTGCAACTTTTCTGTAAGTCTGCAATTTTCAAAATAAATTTTAAAAAAGGTTCTGGTTGATATTTCTTAGGAAGAGAGAGTAATCTTTTAGCTATTTTGGTCTAAATGTTCAGAGATGGAATTTTAGTTAAAATCATAGAATAGTCATAAAAAATAAAGTAATTGTGCCAGAATCTCAGTAGGGCATTCAATAAAAGTGTACATTGACATGTAGCACTAAGCATAACTATTTTTCTCTCTTTTTTTTTTTTGCTCAACCCCTCCCAACCCTCTCTCAGCCCCCCACAATGGCTGCCAGCCTGCTCTCTATGAGTCTGTCATTATTTTGCTTATAAGCATAACTATTTTTTAACTTGGGATTTTAATTAAAAGCCAGCATACTGGGACATCTATAATAATGTAAACAGTAAAAAGAAAGTAAAAACAAAGCCAGCATACCAAAGATTATGGACAATGAATATTAGCACTCTAATTAGCATGTCAGAAGTATTTATAATTATCTCATTATACATTTTCTATTTCTTTCAAACAGAAACCAATTGGGATGAAGTTTTAATTTGTTATCACCAAATTCCTCTCCCTCTCCACCCAACCACAACTCACTATATTTTTTTCTTGGACAATCATTCAAAGCTATCCCTCTTCAGTACCAATTAAAGCAAAGAGTAATCTGTTACCATCTATCTTCAACCAAATGTGGGAAATGATAGTCAAAACCACACAGATGAATACTAAAGAGATAAACAGACACAAGGGTAAATTATTGTTTCAATGTGTTAAAACTGTGAAATGACAGAAATGGAGGGTGAATAGTTGGTAATAGCTGGACAGGGTTTCTTCAAAATGTTAGCCTTGACCTGTGATTTGAAATAAAGAGTGTGCTTTCCCATTTAATAAGATGGCAAATTGGTGAAATTTATAAAGGCTTGGAAAAAGGCTGAGAGGTAGCTAAAAGAATTAAGTTGAGAAGACAAGGTTAGCAGATTCTAAGGTTTTATTGGCATATACCCAAAGGTGAAAGCAAATATGGGGTGCTATTAATGCCAAAGGAGACTTATAAATCAGGATTGATTTTGAGGTCAATGGGAATTTAAATCTTAGAGATTATTTCAGTTTCTGAATCATATTAAAATATTGACTGCATTGGGCTATTGCATTTGTAGTCTAAATGATTTGTCATTTTGCTGTTACTTCCCAGAACCACAGCTAATTACCTATTAATTACAGGGGACTGAAATAAAAGCATTTACCAAATCAGTTTGTGCAAAGTATCAGGCAAGAGCAACAGGCTTTTTCTTCTTTAATGTGCACTTAAACTCTGTTGTGTTGAAACCTGGACAGGCTTTCAATAGTGCCAGAGACCTCTGAAAATAACCTTGGCCTTGAAGAGCAAATGTAAGGAGGAACATTTCAGCTTACTGTGGGGATGTGTGAGTCTTTGTTGGTTTAGGCTAGACCCTTGATATTATTTAACATGCTTTATTGTACATAATTAGATTCTAATTTCTGGAGAGAGAGACATTTATTTTCAGCACTCAATTGGTAATTCGAGTGAGGGTAGTTTTAAATCCAGCATGAGCGTTATTCATGCTGTATACTAACATACTTCAGAGGTAATTGTTTCTGCTGCTTTTTAGGACACAGCTTGATGAATAAAATAAATTTGGAAAAGGAGACACACAAAATGCAGAAATATAGACCATTAAAAAGCTTATAAACCCACAACAAATACTTTAATTACATTGGATGAATGTAAATCATGAACGCCGAGCAGCTGGATGCTATGAAAATGTAAATGCAAACTAATCAGTGGAAGTAGAATAAAGCTGGAAGCAGTATAAATCAAAATATCCATTGGTGAAAGCAGAGGGGCTGCCATCAGGCATTTTTATATAACCACACACTGGACATTCCAGCACATATAGACGCACACATAGAAGATAATAGCAAGATTTTGGATTGGGCATCAACCTTAAAATGGCTCTGTGGATTCTTATTTCCATAATGGGCTTACTCGAAATGTGTGCCTAATTTAATTTTTATGAAGCCACTAAGCCACACTAGCTATTTAATGATTTGGCTGGACTTGAAATTTAAAAATTGAGTTTTCCTGGTGGTACTCTTACTGTGTGAAGTGAACAAAGAAAGGAAGTAGGAAGTTTTCAGAATATTCTTTACCTCATTAGCACACCTACAGTAAATGCTAGTGATAGGGGTAATCTAAATAAACATGAAGTTACCAAAATTCTTGGTTTGTCTCTCCAGTGTGTTCTTAACCTTCAAAACAACTTCCGGTTCTTCTAAGTCCAAATGAGGCCTTCACCATGAGCCGCTTTCTCCGAAAACTTGTCTTTCCTCAGTTTTTTCAAATTTAAACCTTCGCCTCCCCATCAGCACAAAAATCCATTTCCTCTACCTGTTTTCCTGGAAAAATCTAAGACCATTCATTCCTCCTAGCTATCCCTCAGCCCTGGCTGCACTATAGAATGAGTGAGAATAAAAACAGGCAGCAACATCTGTTAGATATGGAGGGTTAGCACCAGGGGCGTGGGAGGAGGAGGGGGGGAAGGTACAGAGAATGAGTAGCATAGATAGTGGGTAGAAAATAGACAGGGGCAGGGTAAGAATAGTATGGGAAATGTAGAAGCTAAAGAACTTATGACACAAGGACATGAACTAAAGGGGGGAATGTGGGTGGGAGAGGGTGTGCAGGGTGGGGGGAATGATGGGGGAGAAACGGGACAACTGTAATAGCATAATCAATAAAATATATTTAAAAAAAGAAAAAAAAAGATTCCTTCCAACTTTCAGTTCAACAATAGTCTTTCCTGATACATTTCTGCAATACTTACACTGCCCAGTGATTCCCAAACCTGGCCGTACCTCAGAGTCACCTGGGGAACTTTTACAGCTACACATGCTTGGACTGCTTCCACAAGAGTCTCTGTTATTAATTGGTCTGTTGTAGGGCTTGGGAATCAGATATATATAGGGATAAATATATAGGGATAAAATCACATAGGGAGTTTTAATATATATATATATATATATATTAAAACTCCCTATGTGATTTTAATGTGCCCCAGAGTTGGGAAATGTGCTTTATGTTTGGTGTCTTATGAAAAGTATCTCATTTATGAAAAGTATTGGTTTACACATCATTTCAGAAAAGAAAAACTTCATTTTTATTCTGATTTCCTGTTCCCAGGAAAAGAAATCTTTATCTCTGCCTAAGACATAATCCTTGGTCTTTGCTTGTGATTCTGGCATATAAGCTTGGTTTCCTATTCCTAAAATGACCTTGTTTCAGTTTGTGTTCTGCTAAGCTCTCTGTAGCTCAGGACCTAGAGACCCTGCCATAGATGATTTGATATCTAGTTATCACAAGTTATGCCTGTTAAATCCATTTCATTCACTACCTGCAGGTACCTATTAATGTAATGGTCTTAGGGGTCTTGCTTCCCCTGTGTCACTTAGTTCATAAATGCTAATAAAGATGTAAGATTTGAGGATAGTTTACATTTCTTCTCCTTTCCAAAGTTGCAACCACTAGTGCATCAAAGTTTTCATTTGTAAGCAGGTGAATGCTTAATATCTCCCTAATGCTGTGCTTCTATTATTTATTTTGCTGGACCAAGAAGCTTAGTCATAAGGTTATTATGGGATCTTGTCCTTATTAGTTTGAGTCTGTGTCCATTTAACATTGGAATATGCAATAATATGAACCACCAATTTTTAGAAGGCAAAGCCTGGGCACTGTCTTAGCATGGAAACTCAGGAGGACAGGAAGTGGCTGCATGTGCTTGGACAGAAGGTGAAAGAAAGAGTAGGCAGTCTCACTGGCCTATGAAGTGGAGGAGCGTGAATGCTAATGAAATACGGTTCAGAGAACACCCTGGACTGGTTACTCTTCCTACGGTTAGAGCCTGTAAGGGCTAGACAAGTTACAGAAGTTCCCTTCTTAATGGCCAAAGATGAAAAAGAAGAGGAAAAGAGGAACCTTCTGGCTTACTATGGTGGGGAGCCAGGGCATCTATTTTGGAACATAGTGAAACATTTGGCCCACTTGAACACATATATGTTTCTATCAAAGAACCTACAAGAGTTGATAAAGCAGGGGAAAGAATCCTTTGAGCCCAAGATATGAGACTTAAAAGTCATAATAAATGAGTCTTGAAAGATACTGTAATATTATCTGTTTCAGTGATATTTTAATCTGATCCACTGAGCTCTAGGGATCCTAAGAAACTTGATTCTGGGGCTGCTGTGGAAGGACCACAGGGAAAGAGTGGATGGGGTTCTAGACCCTCAACCTTCTTTTTCAATTAAGGCTTTCCAAACTCATTAAAATCTATCTAAACATTAAGGTGTTTTTTAATCAGCTTAACTACCAAGAAAACTGAAAAAAGAATAAACTACACAAGGAACAGTAAAAAACCTTGAGGGATACTGCAGTGCATGCTAGACATTGGTTAATATTAAAATATTGTAATAAGATTACTCTAATGGTGTTGCCTTCAGTAAGGCAAACACCAAGAAGCCAGGAAACAAGCCAGAAAGTCTCCTGGTTTGCCAGATCTCCATTACTTTTTAAAATTAAATTTACTGGGGTGGCATTGGTTAATAGGATCATATAGGTTCCGAGTGTGCATTTCTACGACACTAGATCTGTATATTGCACTGCGTGCCCACCACACAATTTCAGATCATCTTCTGTCGCCATACATTAGGCCTCCTCCACTTCCCACCCCTCCCACCCGGAAACCACCACACTGCTGTCTGTGTCCATGAGTTTCATTTTTATATCATGACTATGAGTGAAATCATATGGCTTTTAGTTTTCCTGGCTGACTTATTTTGCTTAGCACGGTATTCTCAAGGTTCATCCTTGTTGTCACAAACGGCAGTATTTCCTGTTTCCTTAATGGCTGTGTATAGGAATCAAGGGGGCTTTTACCTAGATTAAATCATAGGAGGGCTGATTCATAGCTCTGTTAAGAAAAAGAAACCTTAGAGAACAAAACTCCCTCCATCTAGAAACACTTGCTTTCTTTGATTTCCAGAAACTATACCATCGTGGCTTTCATTCCTCCTTGCTACATTAGGATGAACCAGGGCACAGTGTTGTGATATGAGTTTTCTAAGCAATGCTTGTGGAGTATTATCTATACCAGGGATCAGCAAACTTTTTAAATGAAAGGCCAGATGGTAAGTATTTTAGTTTACAGACCACACGGAAAGCAGCCACACACTATGTATAAGAGAATGGGCACAGCAGCCTTTGGCCCATGGCCTGTAGTTTGCCAAACTCTGATGTACCTAAGTGAGCTGTTCTGTTCATTAAACTTTTCCATTTTATGCTCCAGTAGTTGCACAGCTGGCACCATCTTTTGTAGAGGGACATGCCTCATAAATACATAAACTTCTGACTGGCTTACCATTAGCAAACCTAGACATGCCAGGTAACATGCTGCTTACAGCATACCGTACATAAGGGGTTTCCATTAGTAAATACTGCAGGAAATTTGGTTAGCATATTTGCAAAAATATTTGACCACGTCATTTCTTTCTTCTTTTTCCTCCACCCCTCTCTCCTCTGCCATCTCCTGCTTTTCTTAATTTTCTCCCTCCCCAAGTCATCCCCAGGATAAGAAGGGTGGATGACAGATCAGCCACTAATGCTTTCCTTCCTACTCTGTTGTAATGCGAGCTCTGTGAAGACAATGGTTTGTACTTTGTTACTGATGTGGTGTTAGCTAAGACCTGTGGACAGCAAAGGCACACTCATGCCTGGAATATGTGTCAGCTCCACTCAAGATGCATCACTGCCTCTTCCAGAGTAGAAAGTGTGTAATACAGTCAACTTTCCAGCAAGCGGCTGGTTGGCCTCCTCGAGGGTTGCTGCCGTATTAGAAGATCAGTGACAGATTCTGTTTTTAACAGTTTGAACATTTGGCAGTTGCAGTAGCTAAATCATCCCTGGTGAGTGGGAGTCCATGCTATCTATCTAGCCCATGGCATCTCCATTCATGCATCCAGTCCGTCAGCACTGGAGTGACTGATGGCAGCAGCGGGCTGACATCAACTGGTCAAGCTGCTCTTCTGACTGCTTAGTTGTTGAGTGACTCTTCCCTGGTGATGTTAGATACTACGTCATGGAAGAGTGCCTCAGTATTGATGAACTCTCCCTTATCCAACTTTATGTTCTGCCCTTGCTGATCTAGCATTCTCGGGATTCAGATCCCATTATATGCTTCCTTAGCTCCTGTCAATACTTGTTGCTTAGGTGCTGAAACTTCCTCAGAGATAGTGCCTTTCTTATTTTAGACAGCCCAGAGCTTCCCTGGCTAGGTATTGCTATGAGTTAACAGTAGTTACAAGATTGGTGGCAAAGAGATGAGGTGGAGGTAGTTCTGAGGTTGGAGTGTGTGTGCTTGTTTTCCTTGAAAGAGAGGTCACCACATCATTTTCAAGGAAGAGAGGGAGAATGTTAGACTCTGAGAGAGATCAGTGGGCCACTTCTGCAATATCAGAGGATTCAGGGGAATTTGAAGATTCAAAATATTTGAGTGCATTGGCTAGCTTTTCCTATCCTGAGCCTTAGGGTCCCACTGCTTCCCAGCCAGTGCCTCGATGTTGGCACAGCTGATGTGCTATGGCTGGGAATTCAGTTTTCCCTGAAGAACCACTATCTTTACAATTGATCTTAATGTGAGTCAAAGATTATCTGCCGTTCAGCTATAAGAGATAAGCGTTTCTTTATCAGCTGCTAAGGAGAACTTCTGATTTTAACACTTCGTCTTAGATGGATGATGATCGACTCTCCAATAAATAAATAGCACCAGCCAGGGCCACCCAACACCATTGTCCTTATTACGATTACTTATTCTCTGTTCCTTAAATATTGGAGATGCCCGCACCTCCTGGTGCATTTCGGGCCACAACTACACAATGTGAATTTACCCCAAGGGAAAGTTTGAATAATTGAATCAGTACAATATGGCAGAGATGATCAGACTCCTATCCATGATAAGAATTCTTGCCAGACTTGCCAGTTGATTGGTAGATAATCCAGTTTCAAAATTCTTTTTTCCTTGGTTTACTTTTTGGCATCAACGGTCTTCATGTCTTCAGTCAGGTTTCCAAGCAAATGATTTGTAATGGAAAGTTACATATGGGGAGATGATTTGGGAGTGCCTTTAGCAACAATACCTGCGAGGGAGTGAAGGCGTCAGGACTGGGAGAAGTTGAACTGTGATAGAACTGTAATAGATCCTCGGCTCAGCCCGTGGGGGAGCTGGGGCACGGAGATGGCTGTTCACAGTTGTCCCGGACCATGGAAACAGGGCCAGGCCTTTCTACTCCTGCACCAACCAGTAGTCACTAGATACAAGTTGCCCTTGGGAAGGGAATGTAACCTTAAGTAAGGTGGCCTCCTTTGACAGAGGAAAATTCCTGGTTGGGAGGATTCAGGTGTGAGCCATCAGCAGGCAACATCCTAGAAGTTAGAGAGAATCAGTTCCTGGTTTCTGAGTTAAGGTACTAACAGTGGAAATGAAAAGGAAGGGGTGTGTTTGAAATTTATTTAGGAAGTAGAAACAGCAGGGATTAGATACTAGATCTGAGCAATCAGCAAGAGGAAAAAACATGGAGTGGCAGCGGATTTATAACTCGGGTGACCAAGTTATAAATACCATTCGTGAAAAACAAAATAGTAGGATTAGTGTTTTTTTTTTTAAGACAATAGTTACATTTTGGACATTCTTAGTTACCTGTGAAGCATTTAAGAGACTGTAAAATACTTGGAGAGAAGCATCAGGCAATTATGAAAGATTATAACTGGGAAATTGTAGTTATCAACTCAGAGAACATAGTTTGTGAAGGATATACATAAAATATATATAAGGGAGAAGAATCTACTGACAGAGCTAATGAGCACCTTACGGTGCTGGGCTGACCAAGATGGCTTGCCACACTTGCCACACTTGCCACATGTGGGTGCACCCAGGCCTCCCTATAAACAAGAAGCAGGTGCTGCGTACTAGAACTTGTGGCCAGAAGATTCATGTCATAGACACGTTTAAATTATACAAATGTACTGTTCCTTTTTTCTTCCCTTCCCTTCATGGACAATTCATTTCTAAAAGCATTAAGTTGGGCAAGGCGTGCCAGCCCTCCATGCCCGGGGCGGGGAGGAGTCTCGGTGGGTAAGGGTACGGCACTGAAATCTGATCGAGGTGAGGCGATGCCACGAGAAGGCAGCACAGTGTAGGCTGTCAGCGCCCAAGCAGAGTGAGCCGGGCGTCTGTGACCGGGGCTGGTCCTGCATGGGGTGTTAGACACCAAGCAGGGTGAGGGGGTACTTGTCATGGAAAATGGTTTTGCTAATTACCAAATACGCAATAATGTGCATATGTTAATCATATTTCACTTTCATTTCATATATCATACTATTGGTAGTTGTCATACCTGAAACATTTTCTTTGCTTGGTTTCTGGGACAGCTTTCCTTCCTGATTCTTCTATTTCCTTCGTATCCCTTGCAGAGTTCTATTCTACCTACTTTTCTTTAAATGATGGCTTAATGCTCAACCTTCTATTTTCCACATTCTACCTACCCTCCATGATTTACAAGTCCTGTACATACCAGTTAAAAAGTTCTCTGCATGAGTTTGGAGCAAAGATATATTTTTAATTATTTCTTACATATATAATTAAAATATATATTTAAACAAATATAAAAACCTATAGAAGCTTTCTCTTCTGATTTGCAGACCTAGATTTTCAAACAATTATTTTGGGCATTTTGTTGGGAGGATGTTTCCAAGACTCTCCAATTCACTGTCGTCACCTCCAAAGTCCTGCTTCTTTATTTTTGCCCTTTTATCCAGTTAGATGGTACCAACCCCTATCCAACTCTCAAAGCCAGAAGCTGTGAGAGTCACAGCTATGCCCTCTTTTTTCTCTCACACGTAGTCGCTCACCGGGTCCTATTGATTCTTTGTATATAGGTCTTTTGAACCTCTCCCATCTCTATTTCTCTTCTCCATTTCTATTTCTACACCTTAGTGTAGACTCTTTTAATTTCTTACTGGGATTATTGCAAATGATGTCTTGGTCTCCAATCTTGTTTCCTCAAATTCACTCTCCATCCTGCTTCTAGTTCCCTTTATAGCTACAAATGTTACCATACAATTCCTCTGCTTAAGATTATTCAACAGCTTCCCATTAACTAAACAAAACAACCAAACTTCTAGCATTGCCTGTGCATGTCTCTGTCTTCCCACCCTCATATTTTCATACTCTGCTCCAGTAACACTACACATTTGGATCTGAATGTGTTAACCTGAAACAGGTTTTTACTAGGGTAGATCTGAGTTCTGCCAGGAGGTTTTGAAGATAATTAATTATCTTTATTTATAAAAAAAAGTTGCCCTTGAAACAAATGTGAAATGTGAAAATTACACAGAACATTTTATATTCTACAGTCAATGAGCATCTGAAATAATCAGAATTGTATTCTAGGAGCAGATGAAATAAACTACAATGACTACAAACCTACCAATCTCTTGGAATTTAATTTTATGAAGTTGAGTCTATAGATAAGAAAGCAAAAACCTTTCAAATCATTTTTATAAAATAAAATAGACAGTTACTTCTGTAGTCAAAAATAGCAGGGAGGAGTAGGAAGACAGGATTGAGGCATGTCCTTAGTTCTCTTGATGGCCTAGATGAATTTCAAAACCCAAAATATCTTTTGACTATTACCTCTTCCACTGGGATGTGTTCTGCCTTTTAAATTCATGAAATATCTTAAAGTGAAAAAAAAAATAAGTGAGCCAGTCACATATCCTATAAGCAAGACAGGCAGTCAGTATATTAGAAGTTTGTAACCATTTTACATTATTAAAATCACATTAAAATTCTTGACCATTATGTAACATTAGCAATATTTCAGTAAAAAAACATCAGGAAGAAAATTAATTCATTTCTGAGTCTTTGAACTTATTTTCTTTAATCCTTACCCGAGGACATTTTTCATTGCTTTTAGAGAGAGAGGAAGGGACAGAGGAAGCGTGAGACGGAAACATTGATGTAAGAGGGAAGCATCGATTTGTTGCCTCCTGTACATGTCTGGATTGCAGATTCAACCCATAACCTAGGTACGTGCCCTGACTGGGAATCGAGCCCACAACCTTTTGGTGTGTAGGATGATGCTCCAACTCACTGAGCCACACCGGCCAGGGTGGAGCTTATTTTCATGGGCCTGTACTTAATACTTCTCGATGGATTGCTACCTGACCAATTCTGCTCGTCCAAATATAAGAAGGCCACAGGGAGGTAGAATTTGAGGATTTAAGTGCACGTCCCCCATCAATTTCTGGGCACATTTTCACCATCTTTGAATTCATTTTTATAAAATTATGTTTATTTTCTTAAGTGGTGGGATATTGGCATATATTGAAAGCTACTTGCTGGTTGGGATTGTAGGTTCATTTCACTGCGTTGCTTACAGAACTTCCAACATTGCCTTGAGCACAGTAGATGTTTAATAGATAACAAATACTTGTGGATTAAGTTTAATTATATATCATGTTGTTCTGTAGGAGAGGCGTGACATTTGGAGTTTTAGCTACACAAAGCTAATTATTTTATCAGGGCATCACTATTATTTCTATCTCTGTGGGTACCCAGAAAATATAACAGCATATTTGGTGATTTTACAATTTCTCTTTAAACTTTACATTAGAATTCACTGACTGTATTGTCAAAAAAGTTCTGTCTCTCAAAAAAAGTATTTCTACTTTATTGATAAGCTGCATGAAATCAAAGAAATAGAAGTAGGAAGTAGGATTTGAAGGAGCCCACTCAAAGAAAATTTCTATTCAAACAAGCACCCAGATTACCTAAGCAAAGAGACTGAAATAGTGCGTATACTTACATAACAAGACATAGATGATGATAATTGAGGACCAGTGGTTCAGGAGAATGTGTCTGACCATTCTGTGCCATAGATACATCCAAGGTGCTGATTAGGCTTCATGAAAGACAGCCATTCTCCTTGTATCTTTTTTTAACCTTAATTATGCTCCCTCAGCTTGCATTTTCACTGTATTTGACTAGACAATGACAATCTAAGCACATTGCCACAAAATGTGCAATTTCCATAGGAATTGAAAGTGCACTTGTAAATTTAAAGTTCAACTTCTTGCTGCTCATTTAATACTTTATTTCCTACATGGACTTAAAGTGACCCACTTACTTATGGAGCTGGGAATGAGTATACTAAGACCAAAATTCCCCTCTTATCATTATAAGAAAGTGCCCAGTTACTGGGAAAGATACGATTAAAACTTTTATATTTTTTGTTCTTTTATTTAAATGACCTCTGTGAAAGTGAGTTTTTCTTAACTTTTAAGATCTGTACTTTGAAGGACTGTGTGTAATTATTTAAGGCTAAATTAAAACATGGCATGCTTTTAAAAAGAACATACCTTATTAAGGTCATTTATTTTTAAAAAGTCATATCTCAGAGAACTTATACAGTAATACAAAATTCTCTAGCATGGTTGTCTAAGGAAAAAATGAGATCTAAACTTCCGAGGTTTCCTTGTAAATTGTTTTAGCTGTAAACGCAGCCATTTTCTTCCACTGTGACATCACCCTCCTCTGCTCTCCCAGCCTCTTCTTACTAGAACATGTCCGGTTTAAGATAATAAGTGTCTGTTAACACAAGAAGTGTGTACTTTACCCTAAATAAAGTAAATCCAAGGTCATAAGCATCATTGTCTATAGCACGAAATCTGAAGTATAGTTATCTTAGACAGAAAATGTTCTTAACTTTCCACATAAGACAAGTTACTTCATCGAAGTGTGCAGGGCTGACTGGTTTCTTCTATGAGGCAACTTCTTAGCACAGTTCTATGAAGAGCGTTCGCTTACTCAGTAAGTATTTACTAAGCATTTGTTCTATTCCATGTACCATTTGTAGAAGTGGGTGGACAGACACAGAGTTCACATTTAATTGAGGGTGGACTGGGAGAAAGAGGTGATAAATACGACCCTTATAGGTTGAGAAATGTTATATAAAGGAAAATAAATAGGATATGAGATGATAGTCCAATTTCCTATTGCTGCACAAAGAAACCAACCCACTCTTAGTGGGATAAAACAACAATAATCATTCATTTTGCTGAGCAATTGCAATTTGGTCAGGGCCTAGCTGGGACAGTGCATTCCTACTCTAAGTGGTAAGCCGAGGTGACTTTACTCACCTGGATCACAATGTGGTACTGGCTGTGGACTGTTCTTTTCCATGCTGACCTCTTCACGGGACTGTGGCTTCCTCACAGCATGGCAGCTGGGATCCATGAGCATGTGTTTGAAGAGGCAGGAAGCAGCAGCAGCTGGTCTCCAATAGCCTGGGCCTGATAGCTAGGAAAGCATCAGTTATGCTGTGCTGTGTTGGTTAGCAGTCACAAGTCTGCTTAGGTTCAAAGGGAAGGCTTTAAACCAACCTCTTAATAAACAGAATGGCAAATAATTTAACTTAATCTTTAGTTTACATCAGAGGGTAAATGGAGGGAATGGTCAGAAAAAAAATCTCTTTGAGGAATTGACAGATTGAGATTTGATGGGTGAAACAGAGCCTGAGGATAAGGCTCATTCAACATTCACTCACCTCTCAAGAGGGGCTTTTAAAGACACTAGCTATATATCCATGAACAAGATATTGTATTTGTCTTGAATTTTTATATGCAAATGACATAGTAAGAAAGGAATGTATGTATATGTAAAGGAATAAGAAGGCAACGTGCTAAGTTCTTTAAAACATGAGTGTGTAGGAGTTGTAGGGTTACAGAGGAAGGAATTATTAAATGTGCTGTAACTGCACTGAAATTTCACTTCTTTAATATGACCTTTTCTCCTTTCTTTCTTTTTAATTCAAACTGATCTCATCTAGCACCCTGAGTCACCTACATCCTGCTTCTTTGCACATCCACTGCCTTAATCATCAAGTCCTCGGGACCACGAGGTTCTGGTCAGCATCAAATAATCTTAGGAACAAAGCCTTGGGTCTGTGGGTCACAGAGACTGTTTCAGTCAAACTAGAGATAACATCTAGGCCTCAGTGTGTTTCAGCTCCAGAATGACCCTAGTGACCACATCCTTGCAAACCAGATGACTGATATCAGGACCAGGTGCAATGACCACCTGCTCCTAACCCTAGCACTGACCAGTCTGTAGAAACCACAACACTGACCATGACCGTAACTCACTTAGTCACCATCATGGATGATTTCTCCCTATCTAAGCCATCGCAGAGCCAGATCTGTGAGCATTAGCTCACCTGTGACTCCAGGCATAAGAAACCCTTACTTTCTCGGGTGCCAACTCCTGTTCGTGTATTATTGGGCTTTGATGTGCTAAGCAAAGGGGCCCCGTTAGTCTGGTAACACTGCTTAGAGAATTCAGAGATGTCTTCTCAGAGGAGGTGAAGTCTGAGCTGATTTTTGAAAGACAAGTCTATCAGTTGGATAGGAAAGAGAGAAAGTGAGGGATGTGGCAGATGTAGGCAAGGAACGAGTATTTGCAGAGAATAAAGAGGCATAGGTGAAAATCATAATTGCAAGAAGATTAAAGTTTGGTTAGTGGCTTAGCTATGAAGAGTGGCTGAAGCTGAGACTAAAACCTGAGGATGTGTCTAGGCCTTGAAGGACCTTCAAGGTGCAGTGTGGTGTGCCTGCTAAAGAGTTAGGAGTTAATCTTACAGGTTAACGAAAAGCCACGTGAAGTTCAAGTTCTACTTATATTTTGCTGCTGAAATGAGTATAGCTAATAGAATCACATCTAAGCATGTAAAGGGCCTGATGTACCTTTTTTTAAAAAAGATATTGAATGTTCAGCTGAGACCACAGCTCCTGAAACCAAAAGGATTGAGTGTGGTAACATGACCTTCTCAGTGTAACCTTGAATAAGTGACTTAATCTGTCTCAGTGTGCATCTAAGATAGGATTAGTAATAGTCCCTCTTCTCACTGATTTGCTATGGGAATGTAAGAAAACCATTTTATGTAAAGTGTTTAGATAGAACAGCAGTGGACATTTAGCAAACACTCTGCTTTTGTGATTGTTCTACAGTGCTTTTGTCCCTTCCTGAGACTGCTCCATGTCCACCTCCGACCCCTCTTCTGAGTGAAGGCACAGGCTGCTGGAGCACCCGCACTACTGAAATGGTCACCCCATGCTCCTGGAGTTAAAATTTTCCATTGGAAAGAGTCAATTATAAATATAAATTAGAACATTATCTCTCTCTACCACATTTAACATAAACAAAGATATTGTTTTGCCCTTTAGTAAACCTTCTGGGATGAATTATATTCTTTCAAACACCGAGTCAATTTAAGCAAAGCTGGTAAAAGAGACAAAGAAATAACCAAAAAAAGTCTGCTTTCCCCCCTCATCCTGCCCTCTGAATACTTCTCCCTAAACTCAAGTCACATCCCACCCTTTTCTACTTTTTTCTTCTGCTACCTCCCCAGTTTCCTTTATTTTCTTCCCTCCATGCACGTATTTCTTTCTTATATGTAGTTAAACAAAATTTGTTAGTATGTTCAATTAAAAAATGCCCACTGGCCCTATAGTTAATTTCTAATTGACAGCAACTATTTTAATTTGAAGCTAAACCACTCTCTCTCAGTTGCCAAGTGGCACTGGAATAAGAATTTTTTTTGTGAAGATTAAATTTTAAAAGGCATTAAAAATCCATTTTAACCCAACCATTTCAAGCAAATGGTGATCAGTAGACTGAACCTCTGGCTAGCTTTCTAGCCATTGCTTGTGACCAGAAAGGGCTGTAGAAGAATCCATATTTCTTTTCTAACACCGTCCAGCACACTTTTGTGCTCAAGTGGGTCACACACATGCCAGAGCTGACGGTGTGCACCAGGCAGCTAGATCAGAGCTCCTCATTGGAGGGCAGTGGCTTTTCATTGACGTTTATGTGTTGGCATGTGTGCCTGCACGCATGCAATTCCTCATCTCCAAGATCCCATATACCCACACCCCCATTATTTTGTCTATAAGAGCGCATGGATGTATGTGTGCAGTTTCTCCTCTCCAGCAGCCTGATGCCTCCTGACCCTGTGGCAGCAGATCAGGATGATTAGCTAGTAGCAGCTGCTTTGTGGAGTGTACAATGCGTCTGTCTCCAGCAGGAGATGGTGTTGGGAGGGGGAAAGGCATTAAAAGCCAGTTTCATTAATATGAAGATCCAACACCCCAATTTGTATCTCACTTTTTGAAATTAGAGGCTCTATATAGTGTTATTATTGTTACTCAACATTCATGGAATGCCAACTGTGAAGTATGCACTGAATGGAATACTAAGAGGCTATAACAGCTACCCAGTGGGTCAGCAATTTAAATAAAACAACACAATAAGTAATGGGAGGAGGGGTCTGGCTCACACCTATAGAAGGTAGTGGTAGCTGATTTATCTTTTCTTCATGAGTGCTTGGAGTTTTCAGACAATTCTCCTCCCCACTCTCAGTCACCTCCACGATGTGTTCATGCCCTCTAACATCATCACTCATGCCTCAGCCATAACCAACGAGTGCTGCACGGAAAGTGGAACTATTCAGTGCTGCCAGGCCCTGAAGTGCTGATGTTGGCTTTCTAGAGAACACGTTCAGTATTGATAAATGTCAGGACCCAAAGAACAAATTTAATTCCAGGCAAGTCCAAATTTGACTTCCCCAGATAATGATAACACCCGAGTTCACTGAAAAGTGTGTGGATGGAGTCTAATGATAAAAGTGTGGGTGTTTTATAGTCTTGGAAATATTCAAGGCAGCATATTCATTGCTCATCATTAGCCACTTTAGACATTTTTACTGTTGTCTTTAGTTGAATCTCCCTGCATGTTTGATTTGTTTACTTGAGTTTGAGATATATGTTCAAGCAGAAATGGCACATTTATTTAATACAAAGCAAATAGACTTCCTGTATTTACTATTTAGATCAATAAAAGGACATCCTATGCACTCTTTGTCAAGGGGCACAATTTTGCCCTTTGGCAAAAGGGCACAAGTACAAATTTTGAAACGCTGGAGTCAGCAGCATTGCAAAAAATCCCATTTTAAAAGCAATTCCCTCAAAATAGCCCCCTCTCAAGGATCACCAGTTTGGAAAGTTATGCTTGGGCTTTGCAGGTTGCTTAACCAAGGCTCCCCTTGCCCTCCAAATTGACAGGGAATTCCGTAAGCAAGAGAAAGTGTAAGATACAACATAAAAATGGTTGAAAATAAATATTTACTACTTGCTAGAAATGTTGGAACTAGGTTACATTATGTCTTGAAACATGACTTTCCAAAGTGTTAGCCAGTGAAACGAAGTGGCTTCCCGAGGTTGGGCTGTAGACTCCCAGTGGTGCTGGTAATGGGGGAGCCTCCAAGTTGTGCTGAACAAGCTTAACAAATATCGACTGCATCAAACTACTCTTCTGAGCATGAAAAATTAACATAGTAGAGCATTATAACTGAAACCAACAAAAAGGCAGCCAACATTTTGCACAAAGAATTCCACAGGAAAGTTAAATTATGCTCCCAGGTTTTCCTTTATCATACCTCAGACACGGAAGTCGCACCTAGGAGTTATAATCCATGTCTTTATAGGTGATGTACTCCACACCTCGTGTTGAAAGTTCCAGGCCCCTCTTAGGTCACTCACCTTCTTGGCCACACCACGTCTCCCTGCTTTTGACTTAAAATAGAATTCCACAAAGCCGCTTCTTCACCCAGAACTGCTTCACCCCCCACACCAGACCGTGTGCTTCTCAACTTTCAGTTTGTTCTCTCCTTACTCTATGCCAGGAGTGGGCCTCAGCCTCTTCGAGGTTTCCATTCCTTTCACTCTTGCTATTCTCCCAAACTCCTTGTCTCCAAAGCTACTCACTCTCTGACGACTTTTCTCCCACCACATTTAAACATGCCTAAGCTTCTCTCAACTAAAAAAAAAAAAAGTCCTCTGTCAATCTTATGCCCCTCCACAGGTGTTACCACATTTTCTCCCTCCCCAACCTGGTGTCTTCAAAGAGTTGTCTGTGTGAAAGGTCTCTATGTTCTCCCCTCTTTAATCCCCGGTCACAGCCTCGCTGGTATTGTTCTGGCCCTTTTAGGGACTAATCTGAAAGGTCCATATCTTACCTTGATGGCTCTGCTGATACACTGAGCAGCTTTGTCGTCATCCATGGAGACAGTCAGTGGCCTCCAATAAAAGGAGACCGGACTGTACTCACCGAGGCCTCTAGAAGGTTCTGTCTTAGACAGATAGGCTTCCCTAAATAGATCATTCCACCCACCCACCAACCAGACCAGGTGTGTTGGTTCTGCATAGTTCACAGTCTTCATCTTAGTCCCTTAACATTTAATACACATTAATCCTTCTCAAAACTGTCTCCTCCCTTCGATTGCATGGATGCCTTTTAGTTTACGCTTTCTTCATTCTTCCCTGGTCATATCTCCTTCTGGCGATAACTTCTAAAAGTAACGTGCAAAGAAAAACTTGCATATAGTAAACCTTGATAAATACTGAAATTGCCAATGAAATGTCCAGATACTCACACTCTAAGAAGCACATAGAAATTGAAACTTCCTGAGAGAAAAATCATGCCTTTCAGCTCATGCTCAGTTAAGGCAAGTCTGTTTAGTGGAATCACCTGAACTGTTTATATTATTATTGTCTGTCCTTCTTTTTTTGCCTATTTACAGAATGGTATTTTTATTTTTTATATTAATTGAAATAAACTCAAAGTTATAGAGAAGTTGCAATAATAATATATAGAATTTTTTCCCTAAATGATTGGAGAGTAAGTTGCCCACACGATATCCCATCATCCTAGTGCTTTAGTATATTTTTCCTCAATCCAAGCATTCTCCTAAAAAACCATAGTATGGCCATCGATGTTAGGAAATTGGGGGAGCATCCTATTTCAGTCTCCAGGGATATTACCATTTTCCCATAGGGTTAGTTATATATAACTCCTGGTTGGCAACCTAAACTACAGCAGGATACAGAAATCTACAGACCAATGAGTGACAGGAATCATCAGAATTCATCGTAGCAGGAGTCACAACCAAGACTCAAAGGATGAGCACTGATTCCACATGAACTAGTGAAAAGTAAATTGACTTAAATACTTAAAATGAATAGCTGTCAATGTGATATTAGGCACTGACTTCCCATATTTTTGGTCATTTTTTGGTACTTTATATATAAGCACTATCAAAGATTTCTTTGGATTTTCATATTTTGGGCCATTTTCTGAGACAAAAGTTTTAAGATTCTTCATCTTTCAATCAATTATGCCTGCTCTGCTCATTTGGCTAATGATCCTACATTTAAAAATTTTGCCTTTATAGAGTTCTTTATGTTAGTAGTTCTCAACTACTCTGGATGTCTGGGACATTTTTGGTTGTCATAGCCAGGGGATGGCCTGCTACTTGCTCCCAGTGGGCAGAAGAGCCAGGATCCTGCTAAACTTCCTCCGATGTGCAGGGCGGTCCTCCACAATGGAGAGTCAGTCAGTTCACATGTCCAGTGCTGAGGTGGAGAGAGCTTGCTCTACAGCAAACTGGTTCAAGCTGAAGATCTTTCAATCTTAATTCAGCATATTGATAACTTAAATATCTCTCCAGCACATTTTCTAGTGAATTTTACTACTTTCTAAATTAGTTATTTACAAAAAAATTACTTACAGTTCAGGTTTCATATAGCTTATATTGGCCACATGTCATCTGTGGGGCCCAGATGGGAGACTAGAAATCTATAGTCAGTCCCAGTTAAGACTTAACCTGATTTACATCTACCTGTTTTCTGTCTAAGTGAAAAAAATAGTGTAGATATTCAAATCAAGGGTAAAGCCAATCTTGAAAAGTAGACTGTGCTTCTACTGAGAAAATGTCTCAATGCGTCCATGCACAGGAAGCCAAAGAACGGAATGGGTTGAGACGCTGCCACTCATAAAGTCTATCGTACTGCTGTGTCTCCGTAAAGACAAGACCCCAGACACCCAGAACAAATATTTCCCCGTGGAATGTCTGTTATTGGTGACTACGTCCTGTTGCTAGGCAAGCTGAGGTCAGCTCTGGGAGTGAATAAGCAGCCTCCAGTCACAAGAGGCATGGTGATGAATGATGTACAGCTCCCCGTGACCTGCGGAGCACATTTCAGCAGCCACTGGTTTGTTCCTGCACAGGTGGGGGAGTAGGTTTACTCGAGGTCCTTGCTCAATCACACTCACCCACACTTCCACAGATGAGCTGGCTTTGAGGAGGACATCAAGGTTGTTTTTACATAAAGTCTTCTGTGAGAGGAAACTAAATTTGAGTGCTGAGATTATCACAATAATGAGAAATGATTTTTCATTTATCTAATAGCTAAGATGTATAGTTTTAAAATAGGGAAAAGCTTGAGAAGTCAGCATGAAAAAAAGTAAGAAATTTCATCTACACCATTATAGCTCCTAAGGCAAGCAGATTTGGATGATTAATAATAGTTTAATTGGGGAAAATAATATTTTAATAGCAGGGCCCAAGCTGAAAGTAAGCTCGTACTGTACAATACTATCTATCTTAATGTTACTAATGGGAAAGTTATTTTGAAGCAACATGATATGCTGGGCCAGACTGTCCAAGGGGTGATATAACTAACTTTCTCTGCTCACCTCCCCCCATGAAACCCAGGCTTTAGCAAAGCAGAGTCATAAATTTCCCAGGCAGGATACACCACATGCTATCAACCCCATTTATTCTTTAGAACACATCTTGTAAAGTGAACCAAAATGTGAATTCCAAAGAAATACAGTTACTTTCTCCATGAAGTAGTGCCTGAGTATCCCAGGAAGTCCCTCTTTCTTTTACGTTCCAATATAGTTTACCTCTAGTGTGCCTTGCAACGATGAATATGTTGGAATTTTCTGGAGAAGTTCTAATTTTAGTTACTCTAACCCAGGAGTCATAGTTTTGGATTCCACAAATATGGCCATCATTTTGTGTCCTTTGCGTAACAGGGCCCCTCTGTACACAGACTATGTCCCTCCGTCTCTGTGTCATCACTGCCTCAGTGGCATCTGCTTACAGAGCTCTGACTGAAGAAGATATGTTTGCTGGATATATTAGTGAATAGAGGGGTGCATAATTATTTATAGCGCCTATCAAGTCTCTGTGATATTTATCCTTCCAGAATGTTTCACATACTGTATTTCTTTATGTCATATTGCAATGAGGACTCAGGGTTCGAGAGAGGGGCCTAACTCTTCCCTGTACCACTGATCGTCAGGTAGCAGCACTTATTTTGCCTGCTGTGTTCATCAGTGTCCTGGATACTCTATGTAGGGTAAATATTAGGCAAACACATCAAAATGTAAAGTTTGTTTTTAATGCCCTGCCAGTTCTCTGTGACCTTTTGCTACTTTACAATTTTATGGCACTCAAATAGATAAAAGTTTTATATTTTTATTTTTGAATTTCAGGTGTGTAAATTGGAGTAGTTATAAGTTTATGACATACCCTCATCATTGACACATATGTGATATGTTTTTAGTCATTTAGATACAATAATTGTTTTCAGTAATGTAAAAACATCCATGAGCCCACCCCACCAAACTGGGGTAGGACCTGACAGTAACCTGCCTGTTACCATCAAGGGCCTCCAACCCTATTCCCCTGCCTCCCCGCCACCACGTGAAGGAACTGCCTTCCTGAATCTCCTCTTCATCATTTCCCTGCTTTCCCTTTTGTATGGTTTTATTTCATGTCATTCATATATATTTCCAAAGGCAGAATATTTTTAGTTGTTTTTTAACTTTGTAGGAAAGGTATCATGTTTTGTTGCAGTAGTTCAACCGTTTCGCTCCTGCTGATACACGTACGTGCTGTTTCCAGGTTCTTGCTCCTGCCAACAGTGCCGCAGCAAACGTTCCTGTGTGCATCTCCCGTGGGCTCCTGGGCATGGCTTGTGGGCAGTGAGTAGAGCTGCTGGTTTCCAAGGTATGTAAATGTTCAGCTTGGGCATATAACATCATTCTATTTCCAAAGTGGTTTCACCAATTCAGAAGTAAATATGAATATATAGGAGATTGTATGGATCCATAATCTCCAGATGGAGACACAGGGGTGTCATCAGTCACCTTCGTCTTAATGTAAAGATGAAGGAGAAGCAAGAAATGAACTCCAAATATTCTTTTCTTATTATGCCCCCCGCCCCCCCCATCTTTGCCTTGCTGTTCTTTGCCTCAGGTCAAAGCTGCATCTTTCCAACAACAGTTCAAAACAGCCCCGTCTTCACCCCGTGGGTTTCTCACAGTTATGTTATGCTCTCGGTATGTTCCTCAGCTTCATCTTGAAGGAGGGAGGCAGCCGTTCTGCTACTTCACTGTTTCGGCATGTTGTGATAAATATGTTCAGCCTCACTTAAGCAATGAAAGAAACTAAATTTTAAGAAACAGCAAAGCACCATTTTCATCTACTACTTGGTTAAGCATTATTTTCAAATAAAACTTCCCAAATTTAACAAAGATTTGATGAAAGGGGTACCTGTTGGTGAGATCTAAGGAGATATTATTTTGAAATATATATCAAATATCTAGCAGTGCATATTTTTTCATATAGTAACTCCACATTCATACTTAGTTGCAAAAATATCTATTGCTGCATTATTTATGATAATTAAAAATTGAAGGCAACTGAAAGTTTTAACACTTAGAGATTTATTACTTACTTATGGTGTGTCCTGAAAGTAGAATATTTTGCAGACATTTAAAAAATTTTTAAAGACCACATAGAAAATATAGAGTACATTAGAATATTTAGTGTTTGTATCTGGGTTATGAAATAATGAATGATTTAAATTTTCTTTTCTTTTTTTTACTTACCTGAGTTTGCTAAGTATTCTCTAGTGAATATGTATTATTATATCATTTTTAACAAATTATCTGCTATATATCACTTATCCTGAAAACCATTCTGCCACAGATGACAGAATTAATATAACCAACCACTTGAACTAAAATGCTTGTGGATTTGCCCTCCAGAATCTGGCATTTTAACCGGTACCTTCATTGTCTCGACAAAGAAAGAGAGAGAGGAAGAAAGAAAGAGAGAAAGAAAGAGAGAAAGAAAGAGAGAAAGAAAGAGAGAGAGAAAGAGAGAGAGAAAGAAAGAAAGAAAGAAAGAAAGAAAGAAAGAAAGAAAGAGAGAAAGAGAGAAAGGAAAGGAAAGGAAAGGAAAGGAAAGGAAAGGAAAGGAAAGGAAAGGAAAGGAAAGGACCTGAAAATGGTATACATCCTGACATCTGTGAATCATTCCTTACTTCATGTTCCATCTTTCCATTCCGAAGAGATAACACACACACTCACTCTCTCCAAATAGAGCAAACACACCTACCTGGGAATGAGGCATTCAGTCTCACCCCTCTTTTGTCTTATAGCAGGGGTTATTAAACAGGAGGATTCTTTGGAAGGCATCAGAATGTCCCCAAACTACTAAAATCATACGTTAACTAATCACCTTGGGCAATGACAACATCGTTTTATCTTGCACCTTAAACATATTGATATTTTTTCAGTAATAATTTTTTAAGATAATTTGGGACAACTGGGGAAGAATCTGTATTAACTAATTCAATCAGTCACTTGCTATGGTATACCTATGACAGAGTGCTGCAATCTATTATGTGTTTGTTCCCTTTCACAGAAATATAGCTGAATCCTAACCTAGAGAGGCAATGAAATCACTAAATAAAAAATCGGAGAGATGAGAGAGGATGGTCCATCCAGGGTTCCTTTTCTCTACAGCCACCCTCTCAGTCAGGCCCTGATCGTTTCTGGACGGGGTGGTGTCAGAGACAGCTTCAGGACGTCCCTGCAGCTAGTCTTGTTACCCTTACACTTTATCTTTACAAGCCAGCCAGACTGATCCTGCAGAAATGCAACTTTGATCATGCTATTCCTCTGTTTCAAATTCTTTAATGACCACCCATGGCCTTAGGATAAAATACAAGATGGCTTAATTTGCTTTACAAAAGTTGGCCTCCAAAGGTCTGACTTCGGCTTGCATTTCCACTGTCAGGTTGCCCCATCCTGCCCCTGGCACACTTCCTGTTTAGTCCCCAAAATGCCCCTTGCTCTGTCATCACTTTTCTGACTAGTGGTGGCCAGTGTGATAAGGGCTGTGACTGAGACACACCTCACGCCATGAGAGTACAGAGAAGGGAGATGGATGACTGTGTACGGAGAAGCTGAAAACCGAATCAGAAAACAGGTAACACAGATTCTGTAAAGACTGTACCTAATTCAGTGCTGATATTTTAATGTAAAGAATTCCATGCTGAAAATGAAATAACATGTATTTCAAGCCTCTTTTTTTTTTTTTAAAGTAACTTAAGGAATTAGGGTCAGAGCCACTGTGAATACTTTCATCCATTAAACATTTAACAAATATTTATCAAATGCTGCTGAGATGCCAGATGTTCGTGTAGGTCCTGGAGATAATATAACGTAAAACAAGATGCAGTCCCTGACCTCATATCCAACATTCTCAGGTAGACACAAACAGTGAATAAAGAAAGAAATAGTCACATAGCATAAGTCAGGTAGTGAGATTTTTTAAATATATTTTATTGATTATGCTATTACAGTTGTCCCATTTCTCCCCCATCATTCCCCTCCACCCTGCACACCCTCTCCCACCCACATTTCCCCCCTTTAGTTCATGTCCATGTGTCATAATTTCTTTAGCTTCTACATTTCCCACACTATTCTTGCCCTCCCCCTATTTTCTACCCACCATCTATGCTACTTATTCCCTACTTGCTCTGTACCTTTTCCCCCTCTCTCCTCCTCCCACTTCCCTGTTGCTAACCCTCCACATGATCTCCATTTCTGTGGTTCTGTTCCTGTTCTGGTTGTTTGCTTAGTTTGCTTTTGTTTTAGTGTGGTTGTTAATAGCTGCGAGTTTGCTGTCTTTTCACTGTCATATTTTTATCTTCTTTTTCTTAGATAAGTCCCTTTAACATTTCATATAATAAGGGCTTGGTGATGATGAACTCCTTTAACTTGACCTTATCTGAGAAGCACTTTATCTTCCCTTCCATTCTAAATGACAGCTTTGCTGGATAGAGCAATTTTGGATGTAGGTCCTTGCCTTTGAAGACTTCAAATATTTCTTTCCAGCCCCTTCTTGCCTGTAAGGTATCTTTTGAGAAATCAGCTGATAGTCTGATGGGAATTCCTTTGTAGGTGAGTGTCCCCTTATCCCTTGCTGCTTCTAGAATTCTCTGCTTCATTTTAATCTTGGCTAATGTAATTATGATGTGCCTTGGTGTGTTCCTCCTTGAGTCCCACTTCTTTGGGACTCTCTGAGCTTCTTGGACTTCCTGGTAGTCTATTTCCTTTGCCAGATTGGGGAAGTTCTTCTTTATTATTTGTTCAAATAAGTTTTCCACTTGTTGCTCTTCCTCTTCCCCTTCTGGTACCCCTATAATTCGGATGTTGGGATGTTTAAAGATGTCCTGGAGGTTCCTAAGCCTCTCCTCATTTTTTTGAATTCTTGTTTCTTCCTCGTTTTCTGTTTGGTTGTTAGTTTCTTCCTTCTGGTCCACTCCATTGATTTGAGTCCCAGTTTTCCTCCCATCTCTATTGGTTCCCCATGCGTCTTCCTTCATTTCACGTATTGTGAGCAAAATCAACCAATTCTGTGAGCATCCTGATCACCAGTGCTTTGAACTGTGCATCTGATAGGTTGGCTATCTCTTGGTCGCTTAGAGGAATTGGCTCTGGGGCTTTGATTTTTTTCTTCGGTTTGAGCCATTTTTGATGTTTTTTTTTGTTTGTTTGTTTGTTTTGTTTTGGTTTTGGTCTGGTTGTGGCTGTTGCGTAGCGAGGGGTGGAGCCTTAGG
The DNA here is from genome assembly GCA_039655065.1 of Glossophaga mutica. Classification (NCBI taxonomy): domain Eukaryota; kingdom Metazoa; phylum Chordata; class Mammalia; order Chiroptera; family Phyllostomidae; genus Glossophaga; species Glossophaga mutica. Next base: position 77,428,107 of record CM077303.1, read on the forward strand.
TGTTCCCCTGTGTGGGGCAGCCCAGTCACTGAGTTGTGACACTGTTTGTGGAGGTGGGGTCTGAGAGGGAACAATGGTGCCTGCTCCCCTCTCTCCTGGATTCTAGTCCCTTCCGCTGCTTACCCTTCACCTGGATTGTTTGTGCGCAGGAATGTGGGACCACCTGGTCAGCCAGCTGCCTTGTGCAGCCTCACTGGGTCTGCACAGTTGCCGCCCCGTGCCCAAGGTCCGCCAGCTGCCGCCTGTGCACCTGGGAACTGCCAGCTGCTGCTGCCTGCATTCCGGGGTCCGCACCTCCACTTTTTCCTGCCTCGACTCCGCCCCTCTTACCGATCTGGATGAATGGTTGTTGGGCTTCTGTACAGTTCAATTTTCTATAAGTTCTGGTTGTTTTCTTGTTTCTAAATATTTGTTGTCCTTAATTTTGGTTGTGAGAGGAGGCACAGTGTGTCCACCTACGCCTCCATCTTGGCCGGAAGTTGGCAGGTAGTGAAATTGTTACAAAAGAAAACCAAACAGGGTAACAGAAGTAATAAAATAGTGTGTGAGAAGAGTTGCTATTTTAGACAGTTTTCAGGAAAGGTACCTCTGAGAGGTCATGTTCGAGGGGAGACATGAATGAAGGGAGAGATGGAGCCATGCACCTCTTTGGGAAGAGTGTTCAAGGCCAAGGGACTAGCAGCTAATAGGAGCCTGAACACACTGGGCAGGCCAAAGGCACCAAGGGGCACAGGGCGTGAAAAGGAGGGTGGGGGTGGGGATCTGATCACCTAGGAGCATGTAGGCCTGGGTAAGGACTTCAGATTTTAATCCCAAATGATGGCAAGCCAGTCTCTTGATATGACTACTCATCAGTTCATAAATGGCAGTCCGGGTGGTAGGAGTAGGAGGAGGAGGAGGGTTTGCGTATATTTTCCCAGCATATTTAGTAACTGCATCCCTTTCACTCTCAATGTGCCCTGGTATGAACTGTATATGGTCACCTTGGCTCCCACCAAATTCCCCTTTCCTGGGCTGGTGTTTTTTCTATTACACTGGGTAGTGTATACGAATCTATTTGGCACCAAAATTTCAATTCAGTCTCTCTTTTTTAAATGAGGGGATGCATTTCGAAGTATACAACCTATAATTTATTTAAAAAATGTAGAATTAAGATAATGAGGTCAACTTTGTCAACAGTAGGACTTTTGCTGACTTGGTGCAATGGATCTGTTTTGTGAAGTGAGAGATACTGACTTGAGCAGCAGACTGATCCCACACATCCTCGGCCAGACCTGTTCTGTGCCATCCTGCCTTCCATGGAGGCCCTGGCCTGTAAAAGGTCACAATTACAATCCGTGGAAAGAGTTTACTGCACCTCTGAGTTCAGGGACAACACCTGATGCATTGTTTGTCCCCCTGAGCCAGGCACTTTGCTAGGCACAAAACAGAGCCTCACTCAGTATTTTTCAACAAATAGTTAAACTTGAGTAATATCAGACCCTGGAATTTAAAGATACTGGGAAGGTTTTCAATACCAATTTTATTAGGTCGACAGTATAATAACTGGAGGGTTAATATGTAATATAAAATATCTTATTGCATTCCATCATTTTAATGAAGTGTGACTTCCATAACATTGTTTTGTACCTGGTATTCCTTTTCCTTAAGTGTGATTAATCTTTTAATTAATGGTTGATAACAGTTAATGAACCATATTTCCTTGACTTAAAGTTAGCTGATAAAGTTATAAAATTACTCGGAGATGACATTTTGCTATGTGAAATTACCGTAACGCTGCAATTTCTATTCCTACTGCTATATGGACGTGTCCACATCCGATGGCTGACCTATTAAGTGAAGTGGTAGTATACAGAGACAACTGAAGGGCAGTTTATGTTGTATCTGGTCAAAAGTGTAGTCAAATGTTAAGTACAACAACAGCCACGGCTTTTTATAGGTCGTCCTCTAAGTGGAACTGTGTTTCGTTACATTACCAATCCCTGTCTGTTCTTGGACTGTGAACTTCCCTCTAGGTTTGAGAGAAGAAAGGGGGTTTCTTAGATGAAGTATCACACCTCAGTTTTCCAGAACCAGTTGCAACTCAACACACCACTGCCTTTTTCTTTCTGCTTTACCAGTTTTTGTCATTAATGTTGCTGACACCTGTTCAGGGGGAAATCTGTCTTTCTGCTCAGACTCTTGGGATAAGTAGAAAAACAGCAACAACAACAAAACCCTGGGCTAATTCATCCTTCTTTGTAACATCGTCAATGTGGGCTAATTACTCATAATATTGGACTTTGAACATTTGCTGGAATGACTTTCCTCTTTATAATAAAAGACTTTTTTTTTTTCTCTGCATGGTCTAAAGTCTAGTGCTCAGACTAGGCACAAAGGCCATTCTGATACTCTCTCCCACCGACACACTTTCCCAGACAAAAGTGCTTGTCAGCACTCAGCGATGTTCATTTAGTTGATATAGTACAATGTGTTTTTCTGAGTTTCCAAATGTAATAAATCTGTTTTGAGAAAAGGGGTGGAACACTCGGTGTCCAGTGTGAGCTCTTTGGTGGTGCTCCAGGGTACATCAGGAAGAGCACTGACCCACGGACTGAAGACAGAAGCCCTTGGTTCAAGCTTGACTCTCCCTCTGGCTGCCTATGTAACCTTGAAGGTGCCATCTGAGCTCTTGAATTGCATCAGTTCCCTCTGTTCTCAATGAAAGGGGATTGCAATGGATGATTTATAAGGTCTTTTCTATCTCTGAAAAGTTTTCAATGTTCTATTTAGATTAGAAATAGAGGCCTTTCTTGTGGGTTATATCTGAACTGGTACTTTAAACTTTCTTGCCTTGCAGCTGATTCTCTGTAAAGTTGCATGCTCATTCTTACGTATGCCATAGTTTATTAGAAACGAGTGCCAGGAAATGTGGAGAATCCTATATTTAACATCTCAGAATTGGATACTAGTTTGATATAAATAGCAAGTTGTTATCTGAGTAGATTACAATGGATTTACTATCAAACAAATTAAATCACTGGGGACAGAAGTGTTTTTAGGATTGTCTGAGACAATCAATCTGTGAGTAAAAAAATTTGGTACCTGCCAAGCTGTCCTGTATAATTCAAAGATATGTCACCCAAGTACTTTCTTTTCTGTGGCCAATTGACAGTGTTAGCAGAAAAGGAATGATCAGAGAGGGGACAGGTGTATGCTGTTCTAAATTGTATACTATGGGCTTTCTGGGCACTGCGAAGCATTGGAGGAATGAGCAAGAGTGAGTAGAGAAGTTAAACAGGAAGCAACATGATGAATGACCAAAAACAAACAAACAAACAAACAAACAAACAAACAAACAAACCAGGAAGGAGATGAGGGAGAGGGACATAATTTAAAGTAACACTGTGTGGTCAACGAAGCGTCTGCATTTTATGCAAAGAGAAAAAAAGGAACAAATTGTAGGCAGGGCATGACCACAGTCATGAGCACGAGAGATGATCTGAATTCATTAGAACGGAAGGAAAACGGTAAGATGGAGAAGGCCCATGGTGAAAATGTGCTAATCGCACAGGTGTGAAGGGATTAGGAACATATATGTCTAACAACCAATGAAAAAAGAAAAAAACACAGATACTTCTTTTTTCATAACGTTGTCCCAGTGAGATTTGGGTAGTTGTTACCATTGGCAGTATTCAGATCTTTACATTAAAGACGTGGCAAACTTTGGCCAGTTAGAGCCATGTTTGTCAATTGCCCCATAGAGAAGATTCTCTCACTAAGCAGAGCCATTCCTAAACGGCATGTTTGGAAGAACAAGAGTTAGCAAATTTACTTTGTTAGGGCTAGAATGCAAATATATTTTATGCTTTACAGTTGTGTTAAGTTTTCTACTGCTGCTGTAATAAACTATCCCCAACTTTATGGCTTAAAACAGCATGAATTTATTATTTTATGATTCTGGATGCCAGAAGTCCCCAAAACAAGATGTTGGCAGGGCTGCAGTCCTGGAAGGCCTAGGGGAGACTCCGTTTCCTTGCACTTTCCAGCCCTAAGACCATCTACATTTCTTGGACTGTGGCCCCTTCCTCCATGTCCATAGCCAGCAGCAGAGCATCTCTGAATCACTCTCCTTTCCTGACCCTGACATTGGGCCCCCCCAGATAACCCATGCTAACCCTCCTATCTCAAACCCTTAACTTAATCACATCTGCATAGTGTCTTTTGCTGTATAAATGAACACATTCACAGGTTCCTAGCATTAGGACAAATATATATTTGGAGGCCATTTTTCTGTTTACCATACGAGTCCTTTGGTCTCTTGTTGTGGCTACTCAACTTTGGCATTATAGAGGAATAACAGCGGCAGACAAGGTGTACATCAGCTGCATCCCAGTGAATCTGCATTCACAAAACAGACCATGAGCCAGCATTGTCCCATGGTTAGAGTTTGCCAATCCCTAGGGAATATTTCTTTTTTTTTAAAAAGCTGCCATCTAGATATTTCAAGTAGGAACAAAGGTAATACAGAGAATTGGAAGCTTATACAAGTATTAAAAGAGCTAAGAGGAAATAAGAGAAGAGAGAGCTTTGTTGAATTTCAGAATATTCAGCAGGACAGAAGCCCTAACGAAACAGAGGGTCTTGGGCGTCTACGCACTGGCATAGGTGATTTTCAAGAGGAAGATTGGAAGCTCTAGAAGCTCTGCCTTCACTCAAGCACCCGCTCTTACCTGGGACCGAGTGTGGGAATGTAATTTCCTGGATTTTAGCTGTGTTGTGCGAGAGCTGAAGGGTGTGACTATATTTGGTACCATCACATAATATCTGGCAAAAATGGTGACATTTGGTTTAAAAACATAATAATTTGAAACAAGCATGAAGAGATGCCACATGCAGGTACACCAGAGAAATATTTGTTGGAAAATGAATGGGATTCTTTCTGTGAGAGTACTGTTTATGGTTCCCTAGTTTGACTGATTATAAATTATAAGCATGTGAGTATGTTTGTTTTTGTCTGCTTTTGTTTTCACCAACTAGGCAAATGCAGCCTAGTCTACCAGCTTGGAGATCAGTCAGAGCTGCATCTCAATGCTGCCTCTACAGCTTCTCATCTGCATGACCTTGGTCACTGACTTACTGCCAGTTTCCTCGCCAGTAAAGTGTTTGTGATAGTATCTATCAAACTATTTGCATAGGGTGAGAGTGAGATTATATATGGTATAAATTGGATGCTAAATAAGAAACTATTATTCACTTTTCCTTATCTAGCTCCTCAGACTGAATATCTTAAAAGTTTCAAAGAAAGGATGGGTTCTCCATTAAATGTTGTTACTGGGGAAAATTCTCTAGTTTGTCCAAGAACAGCCCCCAAGACAACTTTATCAGGAAAATGTATCGGACCTATGACTGTAGCAGTTGTTAATGTAAGAATCACCATTTTTTGCCTACTGTTATATCTCTCAGGTGCTCTCATAAGTTCTGGTGGGAGAAGCTCCCACCATTTTCTTTCCCTTGCCTTCAATGCCTTCCCCTTCCCCCGGGCCCTCTCACTTACCCCAACCCATGGAGGAAATCACTTCTCCGCAGGTACAGCGACCCACCTGTGTCCAGGTGATAAGGACAACTGAAAAACCGGGTCAGGCTGACTAAGTCTGTAGACCTGGCCATCCTTAAAGGGGAAGAAAATCTCTTCCAGCCTCCAGTCCCTGGCATATTCTCCGATGAAGCTGAAATCTGTTACTCATTTGATTCAGTTCGCTCATTCAGATGCTCTGCTCAGAACTTGGGCTACTGGGGGAGAGAAAAGTGTTCACGTTTATGTACCAAACCCTACTTCGTACCTTGAACAATTTGCTTGAGACATTTTCTTTCTATTTTTGTATTTAGTTAATAATGACTTTCATTTAAAATTTTATTAACACAAAGCTAAAAAAGTGTGCTTTACTTTCTGCTTATTATTCAAAGAAAAATAAAAACTTCACCTAAAATAGTTATTGTTTCCTTGTATGTTGTGCTACACTAATTTATTTTAGAGGAGGTGTGTGCTATATTAATATAACACTTCAGTGAGTAAGTTGCAGTAGAGAATCGCAGTGGTTTATGGAACAAAGGTGAGCAAGTCTAGCATGCAAAAATAGGCATGAATGCACTTTAATTCTATGGCACATTACATATCTTGTGTCAGTTGAGGTTTCTACCTTTATTATTATCCTTAGAGATGTATCCTAGAGAAAAACTGAAGACAATGTAACTTGCTCAAGAGTCAACAACTGATTTTAACAGTGTCGTTAAGAATGAGCCAGAGACAGAAACTTAATGAAGAAATACTCAGCTTTGTTGTTTGTGGCTCTTATCCTACTTCTGGCTCTTTACCATTATTTTTGGTCTGGGCACAGCGCAGCACCTCACACACACACATGCCCAGAGCTCCCGACAGTGCTCGCGCACAGAGGAGCCCTGTAGCCAGTTGGGCCTCAGCAGTGCAGCCGGCTGAGAAACTCTCCACTGCCAATCACCCCAGAGGCGAGAGCAAGTGAAGAATACGCTGTCAGCTCCTGGCATTTTCCTCTGTAGAGGAAACTGAGTGCTGGCTAATAGAGGCCAGAGGTCTCTGTGGCCTTGGGATGAATTCAGGGGTTCAATCATTGAGTAGTAGAAGGGAGAGGACCTAGCCTAAGGGAGGGTAGTAAAACCTCTCCTATGAAGCAGAAAATCAGCTGGAACAACCCACTTGTAAGTAATACATTGGTATTAATAACGTAGCCTAGCTGACTCTGAATTACTGTGCACATTCTGTTAAGCTCACAGAAATATGAACTTATCTATGAGCATATCTATAAGTGAGTCCTGACTACAGGAACATAGTTACAAGGTCCATATTTCGTGTTCTCATTTACTTGCCTTTGATATCTGGGTCAATGTCAGTAAGAACCAGCACAACCAAAGTGTTGAAAACATTCAAATTCATATTGCTGCGAACTTATAAAAGCATTTTAACGTTCGTTCCCAAACTCTGAATTGAAAATATAGGAACAAGAGTTCTTCCCCAAAATGTCTAATATTTAAACTCAAGGCAGCGCATTTCAACTCATTAGAACCCTGGTAGGCATCAGCAAGTATGAACTCTGGAATCCCGGAGCTGGAGCTGTCATTAGCTTCCTATAAGTTCATTTCGGAGTCTCAAGGTCCTCGTGAGATACATAGAACCTGCTTGATAGGTAACGGGTTGTTGAAAAGGCCAAATTATATAGTAACTGCAAGGACATTTGAGAATCTCAAAAGTTAGAAAAGGGTAGGTTATATCATTTTAGGAGTCTGCATCGCCCTGACTTGTACACGGCATCAGATTACGTACGTTGTTGATGGCGCAGGCACGCATCCGTGGTGGAGTGGTTTCTTCTCAGGGAGGCTTCCAACTCAGATTTGCAGAACCAAATATGATTCAAGAAGGACGTGTGATGGGGGGAAAGTGGGGACAACTGTACTTGAACAACAATAACAAAGAAAAAATAAATAAAAGAAAATAACAATAAAAAAGGACAATTTTTTACATGGATAGAGAATATAATAAAAGACCATGAACAGATACAAAAGCAAAGTGCAGTTTAGGACGAGGTGGCTACAGGGTGCCTCATGTTATGGTATTAAGCTTGATTTTACTGAACATCTTTATTAATCATCTAGAAGATGAGCAAAACAACACATTAATTAAATCTTCAGATGGTGCTAAACAGAGAGACATTCAGAGTCCGTTGCAGGGAAAATAACAATATAAAAAAGACTGGGTTTAAAAGGAAGCAGAGCAGAGCACTAATAAGTATTTGTTTTGGTGCAATAAAAGCCCAAAACACACCTAGAGTGGAATATAAAATGCTGCTAAAGCCCTTGAACAGGGCAAGAGAAAACAATTAGCAATGATAAAATACCAATTAACATATTATTGGCAGCAAAAAAAAAAAAAAAAAAAAAAAAGAGCTGTTTGAGTAGATTCTCATTTTGTTTCTCATTTTGTTTCTCATGTTGTCTCATCCTTCGCTTGACATCAGACAGAATTCAGTTTATAGATGAGACATGCCAGACAAACGCAGGATCTGCAAGTCCTGCTGCAGGACCAGAACCGTAAAAGGACCACTCCTAGATGTCCTCCTGAACATGTACTCTAGCACTGATTTCATCAAGGCAGTTCCTACCAGTTTGCTAAGTCATGGACCTCTTGCTTCCAGGGCCTTGATCCACAGTTTATCCTACACATCACTACCAGAATCATCTCCCAACTTTGATTAATGTGCCAGTTCCTTGTCGAATGAGTGTGCACTTTCATGAGCTCAAATATCTCTGAGTTAAGACCTCTCTCATTCCCCCTCCCTTTTTTTACAATGGTTGTCAGGTTATAAACAAACAAACAAAAACTATTCCTTGTCCTTTTACATACTTTTTAAAACCCTTTGATATGCCCTTCTTCCCTAATTTTCTTTCCATTCTCTCCATTTATATCAGGCAGGGTCCCAGCAAGAATCAGATGGCAACTTCAAAATAGAATACTTCAAAGAGGGTTTTATTCACCCTCTTAGGGACTACTTAGACGTGTAAGTACAGAGGTGTACTTAGAGGTGTGAGTTTTGGTGGACCACAAATCAGATGCAGTCGTCCAGGGTTTAATGTGAAGTTGGCTGTTTGGCCCTCTATGTCTGAAGGGATGAGGAATGAGTCAGAACATGGAAGGAGAAGCCATGAAATGCTGACATCCTGGAAAGAAGCAACACCATTTGATGCAGGGGCACACAGACAGTTGGAGGCCCTTTTGGTGGGAAGGAGTGAAGAGGATGAATACCCTGATCTCACTGAATCAGCCAGAATTCAAAGACAATGGAAAGTCATCCACGCGGCCCTTACAGGTCACCCTCCCATGGCAGGGATCAGAGTGGAGAAGGGCAGAAGGATGCATGTGGAGGGGCAAGTGGAAGGTACCCGATAAGACATTCTGAGCACTTGGGGAAGACGTAGGGTTTGGAATGAGGCTGCAGGTGGGTGAGCCACCCTAACTGTGTCCTACCTCCTCTTGCCCAAGAATATAGTCAATAGAACATATAAATAATAATCGACTGACCAAAACTTATCATGTTTTGTTATAACAAAACCTGAGACCAAAAGCTCTGTTATATAAATGAAATATATAGTAAATACAAGACAATATGTGCAATGCTTAGGTAAGTTATAAAAAAATTAACAGATGAACACCCAGGAATGCCTAACACGTTTCCAATAGACAATTGTTCTCACAAGTAAAGTCTTCCTGAGGACCTTCCCTGACGATATTCTTCGACCTACCCCAAAGGAACACACTGCTCTAAGTTTCCTGTTTATTAGTTTCTTGCTTTTCCCCATAGACACTTCTTTTAACCCTAAGTAATATAATTTTTAATATTGCCAGTTTTTCTTAACTTCTTATGAATGGTATCTCACTGTATGTGCCCTAATGTGACGTGCTTTTTATCACTCAACACTGTAACATTCAAGTGTTACATGGAGCCGTTGTTCAATTACTTTCGCTGTTAGAATGTTTTTTTATTGTATGATTGTTTTGCAATTATCTACTCATCCTCTTTTGATAGACACACTATTGTTTAGAGTTTGTGGCTGTTGAAAATGAAGTCATTTTGAGTGTTTTCATACATATTTTCTGATATACATGTTTTCCGATACTCTAATATTGGTAGTACTGGGTTAAGTGGTATATTTACTTTAAGTTTTCTAGATAATTTCATAAATGTTACATCCATTTATTCTCTCAAGAGCAGAGTTTAAGAGTTTTTATTGTTTCTCATCCTCGCCTACCCTTAGCTATGTCATTCTTTAATTTCTGTGAGCCCAGTGTATGTGAGACAGTATCCCATTGTGGATTTTCAGTTTTCAGGTCTGTGATTTCTAATGAGTTTGAGACTCTTTTCCTTCTGTTTTCCCCTGTGTAAAATTCTTTTTTTATAAGTTTTGCCCATTTGTGGGGTATAGTTTTGTTTTTAATTTTCTTATTAATTTGTAGGAGGCTTTTTAAAAAACTTTCTGGACTTGAACATTTTTATGGTTGTGTTGTAAATAGCTTCTCCGAGGTGGTACATGTAAAACTTTATTTAATGTCTCTTTTGATAACTGGAAGTTCTAAATTTTATATACATCAACCTTTTTCTCTGTCTCTTACACTTTTATTAAATACTTCCCTTTTCAAAAAGAGTAAAGAAAATATTATTTTTGAAAATAAAATTTAAAGTATTTAATTCACTATATTTGTCATCTCAACAATATTACTTTTTCTTGGCCATTTCTCTTTCACATAAATTTAAAAAATTTTGTTGAGCTTATGATTAGAATTGCATATATCTAGATGAAATTGGGAAGAATTGATATCTTCAGCACATTTATCCATTAAAATATTTTTTCTAGCTCTTTATTATGGATATAGACACAATTGATGTTTGTTTTTAATAAATGTATTTATCTTTTATTCAGCAAAATTGCCAATCTCTCTTTCTCTCTTATTAAGATAACTTGTCTGCATACTATTTGGGGTTTTAAATGTAGGCACAATATCTGTGAAAGTTTATTTTGTTTCTTCCATTCTAATTCTTAACACATTTATTGCCTTTATTGTTTTGACTTGATGCTGTCTAGTTGCTCCAGTGTGTTGAATAAATTAGGTAATTATGGACATTCTCATCTTGTTCCTGAAGGGGAAGGAAATGCTTCTACTATTTCATTGTATTAGAATTTGTACTGTAAATAAACAGTACTTTGAAAGTGGAATTTCATACCCCACCTAGATCATTCTGATGTAGATTCAGGAATAATATTTGTTGACAAATACTGACAATTAATGTTGTAGAAATTGATGCTCCAGAGGTCTAACATTAAGTTTATGAAGATCTGTCTAATATACAAACATATTTGCATATTATAAAGATTTGGAAGATGTGGAAGAAAACAGGGAGAACAGAATACTAGGGGGGACCCCCCAAAGCAGAATTTATTTATAAAAAATTGCATATTTATTCTTACATGTTTAAACTTCAGTCACTTTCAAAGTACCCTCCATTTGATGCAATACACCTATCAAGACATTTTTTCCACTGCTCAAAACAGTTTTTGAACACATAGATTTTGTTGCCTTTTAGTGCTTCTGCTATCTTTTGTTTCATTCTTCTGCACTGGCAAAATGTTTTCCTTTGAGGACTTTTTTCATTCTGGGAAACAGACAAAAAAGAAGTTCAGTTGAGATCAGGTGAATGGGTAGGGTGGGGCACGGGGTCAGGCTGTGTTTGGTCAGATACTACTAAGCATTCAGCACGGTGTGGGCAAGTGTGCTTGCAAATTACCCATCACGAAATGGGCAAACACACTGACAAAGTCTTCAAAAACATTCCCTGAAACTGAACACAGCCTCTGACAACCACACCAGCTGGTACACTGATACAGAACACTGCTCTAGCGGGGTATGCCTGTACTACAGGGGACTTGCCCTCCAGGAGATAATTCATTTTTAGTGGTCCCCCCTCATATTTAAGTCTTTTCTTTTTTTTTACCCTTTCTTTCTCCATCCCCCAGGGTTCTAACCTACCTCATTCCATTATTCCTCATTCCATGAAGAACAGAGTAGCCATTGTTTGATATGGTAAAGACTGAGGGAGAAACATGGGAAATTCATTTTTTATGTGTTTTATTATACTTGCTTATTAAATATCCAACTGGTAATGTCAAATGGGCAGCCAACTACAGAGTCTGAACTTCAGAGTAGAAGTCCAGGCTAGTGATAGAAATCTGGGAGAAGTTGGTATATGTAGATGACATGTAAAGTCATAAGACTGTATGGAATCACCTACAGGTGAGTAGAGACATTAAAAGTAATCAAGGACTGAGGACTGGGAACTCCTAATTTAAGGTTTGAGATATCAAGTGAAACTGACCAAAGAGACTGAGACAAGTGAAGAAAGAACCAAGAGTGCACAGTTTCCCTGAGGCCAACTGCTGGAACTGTTTGAAGAAGAGGGAAAAATCATTTGGTCAGATGATAGGCCAAGGAAGAAGAGGACTGAAAACTGAGCACTTGATTTTGACACAGAAGTCGTTAGTAACTTTCATATGGATTGCTGAAATGGTTGAGGATAGGTCCAATAGAGAACAGGAAGATAAGACATGTGAAACCTAATATGTACACTTAAGTATATATTATAGCTTCTATGTGCTTAAATATTCTTTTATGTCTTCAGTTTTAAGGACTGAATAGTATTCTTACATGTAGATGTGCCTTTAATTTAGTGCATTTAATTAATTCTATATGTTTGGATACGTGGATTGTTTCCTTTCCCTTTTTGCTTCTGAACACACACTGGAATAAATATTTTAAAATACATTTCTCACCTTCTGAAAATCTCTGTTTATTTCTTCAAGTTAAATTGCCAAACTTGCTGACTCAAAGGGTGGATGTGACATGTCATATCATAGTACATCAAAACATATTATGTTATGATATTTCACGATGGAATACCAATTGTTAATAGTGAAATTAAGAACCATATTTATCTACTATCAATCCAATAAATGCAAATTAAACCTGTTGAGAGGACATTTAATCAGAATTTTGAGAGCTATTCTAAGACTCCCTGCTTAAGTGAAAGTAGATGAGAGTCAAATCTGGTTAATATTTCTTTTTTCTCTCTCATTCTTTTATTCAACATTTTTGAGTGATTACAATAGGCATACCCCTGGATAAAACAAAAACTGTAAGACCAACATAATCCTATTGAGCTATATAGCCTTACATCACTGTGCATTTTGTCAGGTAGCAAAGAGTATGTAAGGTGATTTTGCCTTTATCTCCTCTTTCACCAGCTGATAAGTAGGATTTATGTAATTTTTGGTGTTTAACTGATCTCTCGATGTGGCATAAGGACCATTTATACCTGGGATTCAAACAGAGCCTTGATTGAGCTGGAAAATTTTGAGGTTAAGTAGTCTCATTCTTTCTATTACTTCTGACAATTGTATCGCCATTTATCATGGGATTGATACTTGTGTTCTGAGGGCTAGGCATGAGGGGTGAATGTCAAGGAATCAGAAAATGCTCCAGTGTGGGGATTTGGACTTTTATATTTTGCTGGTGGTGATCGGGGATTGATGGGATAGTGCGGGTGATTTATTAATTTATTAAAAATGTGGTTAAATAAAGATAAGGTGTCCTCTTTGGACTGTGCTTGAAGTGTGCAGACTCTACTATTCTGAGGCTAAGAGACAAAAGAGAGGTCCATGAAAACTAAGATTCTTCAAGGCAAATGGGCTTCTGTCCTCTCTGTTACTAAAGTAACCTAACTGGTTAAACTTTGAAGTGGTGTTTGGTTGTTGTAATAAAAACAAACACAATTACCATTATATTGGTAAACAGAAAAGATGGAGAGAGGGAAATAATGTGTATGTTTGGAAGAATGCAGGGCAGAGGAACTCTCATACACTGTTAGTAGGGACATGAATTGGTATCTCTCTGGAAAGTAATTTGGCAACAAGTTTCTAGATCCTTAATATGTCTTACTTCTAGTAACTTATCCTGGGAAAATACTTGGAAGTATTCTCAAAGATTTATGTATTATGTTGTTTATTACAGTGTTATTTATAAGAGTAAGAGTTGAAAACAATATAAATGCCCACCAATAGACACATGGTATAATAAATTAAGGTATATTCCAGTGACTTATTACTGTGGAGCAGTTTATAATCATGTTTTCAAAGACTCGTTGATGGCATGGAGAAATGCTCACAATATTATGTTAAATCAAAACCGTCATATACAAACAAAAAGCATTAAAGTGCCATCATTTATTGAACATTAATTTTGTGTGAGGATATGCATTCAGAGCTTTACAAATACCTCATTTAATAATCCTCCAACAGGAGCATTCCTCAACATAATAAAGGCCAGATATGAGAGACCTACAGTCAACATCATACTCAACGGGCAAAAACTAAAATCTTTCCACTAAGATCAGGAACAAGACAAGGTTATCCACTTCCACCACTTCAATTCAATATAGTATTGGAAGTTTTAGCCACAGCAATTAGACAAGAAAAGGAAATAAAAAGCATCCAAATCAGAAAGGAGGAAACAAAACTATCATTGTTTGCAGATGACATGATAGTGTACATAGAAAATCCTACAGACTCAGCCAAAAAGCTGCTCGACCTATAAATGAATTTGGCCAAACAGCTGGATACAAAGTCAATATCCAGAAATCAAAAGCAGTTTTGTATACCAACAATGAAACAGCAGAAGCAGAAGTTGAGAAAAAAAATCCCATTCGATATAGCAAAAAGAAAAATAAAGTCCCTAGAAATAAACCTAACCAAGGAGGTAAAAGACCTGTATGCAGAAAACTACACAACACTGAAGAAAGAAATCAAGGAAAACACAAACAAATGGAAATATATAACATGTTCATGAATTGGAAGAATTAACATCATCAAAATGTCCATACTACCCAAAGCAATTTACAGATTCAATGAAATACCTATTAAAGTACCAATGGCATATTTCACAGACATAGAACAAACACTTCAAAAATTTATATGGAACCATAAATGACCCTGAATAGCTGCAGCAATTTTGAGAAAGAAGAGCAAAGTAGTAGGGATCACAATACCTGATACCAAACTATATTAAAAGGCCACTGTAATCAAAACAGCCTGGTACTAGCATAAAAACAGGCACATGGACCAGTGGAACAGAACAGAGAGCCCAGAAATAAAACCAAGTCTTTATGGTCAATTAATATTCGACAAAGGGGGCAGCAACATAAAATGGAGTAAAAATAGCCTCTTCAACAAGTGGTGTTGGGAGAGCTGGACAGCTACGTGAAAAAAAATGAAACTCGAGTACCAACTTACACCATACAGAAAAATAAATTCAACGTGGATAAAAGATTTAAATATAAGCTGTGATACCATTACAGTCGTAGAGGAGAACATAGGCAGGAAAATCTCAGATATTTCATGAAGCAACATTTTTATTGATATGTCCCCTAAAGCAAGGGACATGAAGGAAAGATTAAACAAATGGGATCTCATCAAAATAAAAAGCTTCTGCACAGCTAAAGAAAACAATATTAAAATAAAAAGAGAACCAACTGTATGGGAAAACATATTTGCCAGTGATACCTCAGACAGGTTTAATCTCCAAAATACATAAAGAACTTACATGACTCCACTCTAAGAAGACAAGCAACACAATTAAAAAATTGGTAAAGGACTTGAAAAGACGCTTCTCCAAGGAGGACATACAGAGGATCCAGAGACACATGAAAAGATGCTCAGTATCACTAGCTATCAGAGAGATGCAAATTAAAACCACAATGAAATTGCGGTTTTATACTTCACACCAATGTGAATGGCCATCATAAACAAAGCAACAAACAAGAAGTGTTGGAGAGGTTGTGGAGAAATGGGGAACCTAGTGCATTGCTGGTGGGATTGCAGACTGGTACAACCACTATGGAAAACAGTATGGAATTTTCTAAGAAAACTAAAAATGGATCTATCCTTCGACCCAGCAATTCCACCGCTCGGATTATATCCTAAGAATCCCGAAACACCAATCCAAAAGAACCTATATACCCTAATGTTCATAGCAGCACAATTTACAATAGCCAAGTGTTGGAAGCAACCTAAGTGCCCATCAGTAAATGAATGGATCAAGAAACTATGGTACATTTACACAATGGAATTCTTATGCAGCAGAAAGAAAGAAGGAGCTCCTACCCTTCACAACAGCATGGATAGAACTGGAGAGCATTATGCTAAGTGAAATAAGCCAGGCGGTGAAAGACAAATACTATATGATCTCACCTTTAACAGGAACCTAATCAACAAAACAAACAAACAAGCAAAATATAACCAAAGACACTGAAATTGAGAACAGGCTGACAGTCACCAGAGGGGAGAGGGGAGGGAATTTCAGGGGAAAAGGGGAAGGGTTTACAGGAACAAGTATAAAGGACACATGGACAAAAACTAGGGGAGATGGAAATGGGAGGGAGGTGGGGAGGGCTGGGGCAGTGGGCTGGGATGGTAGTAAAAGACAGAACACCATAAAAGAACAACAATGAAAATAAAATTAAAAAATAATCCTCCAACAAAGCTACAATATAGGTATTGCTATTCTCAATTTATATATTGTGATTCTAAACTTAGAGAGTTAAGCTGCATTTCAAGTTCAAATTGTCCTACTAAATGGAGCAGCTTCAAATATGCAGAGGCACTGGAGGAAAGATATTTCTGAAAATTAAAGAAATTTTATGTGTTTCAAGTTCAAGGGAGAGAAAAAGTTGCAGATTATGAAATAAAGTTAAAATTTGCAGAGCATTACATTTCTCAATATAGTTTAAATTAATATGATAGGTGATGAAGATATTGTCAAAGAGGTTTTAATTTGCATTTGTCTGATGATTAGTGACATTGAGCATATTTTTGTATTGCAGCTGCTATGGAAGGCAGTGTGGAGCTACCTCAAAAATTAGAAATGGAATTACCTTATGATCCAGCAATTCCACTTCTAGGAATATATCTGAAAAAGCACAAAACACTCATTTGAAAGAATATATGCAGCCCTATGTTATTGCAGCATTATTTACAATAGCCAAGATTTGGAAGTAGCCCAAGTGTCCATCAACAAATGAGTGAATAAAAAAAGCTATGGTGCATTTACACAGTGGAATACCACTCAGCTATAAAAAAGGAAGGAAATCTTACCTTTTGTGACAGCATGGGATGGATCTGGGGAATATTATGGTACATGAAATAAGCCAGCCGGAAAAAGACAGGTACCATATGATTTCACTTATATGTATAATCTAATGAACAAAATAAACTAACAAAAAATAAAAACAGACTCATAAATACAGAGAACTGACAGCTATCAGAGGGGAGGTGGGTTGCGGGACTGGGTGAGAAAGGTGAAGGGATTAAGGGAAAAATATAGACACAGACAATAGTATGGCGATTACAGAGGAAAGGGGTGGGGGAGGTGGAGAAGTATGTACAAGGGATAAATGGTGATGGAAGGAGACTTGACCTGGGGTGGTAAACACGCAATATACAGCTGTCATGTTATAGAATTGTGCCACTGAAATCCATGTGATTTTATTAACCCATGTCACCTCAATAAATTCAGTTTTAAAAAGATACCATCAAAGTTTTTAAGGAAAGGAGTAAAATGGTCTGATTTCTGTTTTAGAATGATAGCCTAAGAACTTTACCAGGGATGGATTTGCAAGCAGTACACTTGGCTGTATGTTTGTACACCAGTTGGTAAAGGTCTCATCTGTAGGTAGTGAGGCTGGAGATGGAGAACAAGGAGCAGATTAGAGACACATTGTAAGGACAGAATTGACTGGGCTCTGAGACAGATGAGATGTTAAGTTATAAGACACAAGAGAGGGAAGAGACAAGAATGCCGTTAAGTTTCCAATATTAGGGGCTATATGCACAACAATTACTAATGAGATAGGAATTCCTAGTTCATGTGTAGGACAGATGACCCTGAGTTTGGTTTTGAAGAAGTTTTATTCGAGGAACCACTTTAAGGAGACAGTTCAGACACAGAAGGTTTTGGAGTTTGGGGGAGAAAGCTCTGTTGAAAGTATAGATTTGAGGGTTGTTTGCATATTAAAGTTATCTGAAGCCATGGGAGTGAATGAGATTTTCAACAGAAGGGATATAGAATATGGCCATGGATGGGTGTACCTAAATTGCCTGGAGAGAGTTTCTAAATTACATATTCAATCATTGTCCACTCCAGAGATTCTGTTATGTCACCGCTGCCCTCCCTTTATAGAGATTTGGGAGTCTGTGGTTTAGAATATACATAGGGCTGAACTATTCTTTTTAAACTGCCAGCTATACTGATAGATGCTTACTAGACACTTATTAAATAAATGAAGAATGTATGGGTGCAATTAGATTCTTGAAGCAATACTCCCTGAATGAAGTATTATGGTTAATATAACTCTGCTCGTGTACTTAATTGGTGAAGGGATGTACCAAGACAGATATTTTCTTTTTAGCAGCAGAAAGAAATCAGTTAGCATGCATGAACTTACAATATACATGGTTTGCATTTCAACATTGTACCTATAATTAGGTGTTGAATCTTTGACTTCATTTTCCTCTCCGGAGTAGTTTCCACACAAACTCATAAGGTCCTCTTTTATCTCCAATATATCTTAAATAGTGTATTTTTCAAGGAAAACTGCTGCCACGTCTTATTTTGTAATTTTGTACAATATATTAAAAAAAAAAACAGAGTAATTGTAAAAAGAAAAGAGAATGGATTGAATACAAAAGGTGATACCTGAACTAAGAAGATGAAGGATAGAGAAAAATGGGAGAGTCACATGGGTGAACCATTAATGAAAGGAAAAGAGTTTGGGGTGAGGTTGGAAATCTGCTCAAATGGAATACAAGGTAAGGGTTTTAGTCCAGAACACCCTCAGTCCAGAAGATCCCTGAAGAAACGAGGTGTTGACACTGGTCATCCCTTCATATGGAACATTTGAAGATATGGCCCTTAATTCACAAAGGTTTGTACTTGAATTATAAAGAAAACTTTCTGTGTGGATACAGAAAGACCAGAAGAGGAGCATCAGAGAATAACAAAAACTACATGGATGCTCCTTATCCTGCACATCTTGGCCATGTCAGCTCTTCTTGGTTTTAATGTGACATGACGTTAATAATCATGTATTTCCAATGTTGCCTGTATATTAGAAAGGTATAGTGAATTACAGGAACTTTAATTTTCTTGCTTTATAGCTTCTAAATCTTCCAAGGAAGAAAGGAATTTGTATGGTAATTCAGTAAACTTCTTTTTTTTTTTTTTGATAGTATTTTTTTTAATCAGTATTTTTTAATTGTTGATATTGTACAGTTTTCTGTCTTTTACTCTGCCCCAGCCCACCACCCCGGCCCTCCCCACCTTCCTCCCATTTCCACCCCCCATAGTTTTTGTCCATGAGTCCTTTATACTTGTTGCTCTAAACCGTTCCCCTTTTCCCCTGAAATTCCCTCCCCTCCCACTCTGGACACTGTCAGACTGTTCTCAAATTCAGTGTCTTTGTTTATATTATGCTTGTTTGTTTGTTTTGTTGATTAGCTTCCTGTTAAAGGTGAGATCATATGGTATTTGTCTTTCACTGCCTGGCTTATTTCGCTTAGCATGATACCCTCCAATTCCTTCCATGCTGTCGCAAAGGGTAGGAGCTCCTTCTTTCTTTCTGCTGCATAGAATTCCATTGTGTAAATGTACCACAGTTTTTTGATCCATTCATTAACTGATGGGCACCTAGGTTGCTTCCAGCACTTGGCTATTGTAAATTGTGCTGCTATGAACGTAGGGGTGCATAGATTCTTTTGGATTGGTGTTTCAGGATTCTTAGGATATAATCCAAGCAGTGGAATTGCTGGGTCAAAGGGTATGTCCATTTTTAGTTTTCTTAGAAAATTCCATACTGTTTTCCATAGTGGTTGTACCAATCTGCAATCCCACCAACAGTGCACTAGGGTCCCCTTTTCTCCACAGCCTCTCCAACACTTGCTGTTTGTTGCTTTGTTTATGAAGGCCATTCTGACTGGTGTCAAGTGGTATCTCATTGTAGTTTTAATTTGCATCTCTCTGATAGCTAGAGATATCGAGCATCTTTTCATGTGTCTCTGGATCCTCTGTATGTCCTCCTTGGAGAAGTGTCTGTTCAAATCCTTTGCCCATTTTTTAATTGGGTTGCTTGTCTTCTTAGAGTAGAGTCTTGTAAGTTCTTTATATATTTTGGAGATTAATCCCTTGTCTGAGGTATCATTGGCAAATATATTTTCCCATACAGTTGGTTCTCTTTTTATTTTAATACTGTTTTCTTTAGCTGTGCAGAAGCTTTTTATTTTGATGAGATCCCATTTGTTTATTCTTTCCTTTATGTCCCTTGCTCTAGGGGACGTATCAGTGAAAATATTGCTGCGTGAAATATCTGAGATTTTCCTGCCTATATTATCCTCTAGAATTTTAATGGTGTCATGGCTTATATTTAAATCTTTTATCCACCTTGAATTTATTTTTGTGTATGGTGTAAGTTGGTGCTCGAGTTTCATTTTTTTGCATGTAGCTGTCCAGTTCTCCCAGCACCACTTATTGAAGAGGCTAATTTTGCCCCATTTTATGTTGCTGCCCCCTTTGTTGAATATTAATTGACTGTAGAGACTTGGGTTTATTTCTGGGCTCTCTGTTCTATTCCACTGGTCCACGTGTCTGTTCTTGTGCCAGTACCAGGCTGTTTTGATTACAGTGGCTTTGTAATACAGTTTGGTATCAGGTATTGTGATCCCTCCTACTTTGCTTTTCTTTCTCAAAATTGCTGCCGCTATCCGGGGTCGTTTATGATTCCATATAAATTTTTGAAGTGTTTGTTCTATGTCTGTGAAATATGCCATTGGAACTTTAATAGGTATTGCATTGAATCTGTAAATTGCTTTGGGTAATATGGACATTTTGATAATATTAATTCTTCTGATCCATGAACATGGTATATGCTTCCATTTGTTTGTGTCTTCCTTGATTTCATTCTTCAGTGTTGTGTAGTTTTCTGCATACAGGTCTTTTACCTCCTTGGTTAGGTTTATTCCTAGGTATTTTATTTTTCTTTTTGCTATATCGAATGGGATTTTTTTCTTGATTTCTGCTTCTGCTGTTTCACTGTTGGTATACAAAAATGCCTTTGATTTTTGGATATTGACTTTGTATCCAGCTATTTGGCCAAATTCATTTATTACGTCGAGCAGCTTTTTGGCCGAGTCTATAGGATTTTCTATGTACACTATCATGTCCTCTGCAAACAATGATAGTTTTGTTTCCTCCTTTCCAAATTTGGATGCCTTTTATTTCCTTTTCTTGTCTAATTGCTGTGGCTAAAACTTCCAATACTATATTGAATAGAAGTGGTGAAAGTGGACAGCCTTGTCTTGTTCCTGATCTTAGTGGGAAAGATTTCAGTTTTTGCCCATTGAGTATGATGTTGGCTGTAGGTCTCTCATATATGGCTTTTATTATGTTGAGGAATGCTCCCTCTATTCCCACTTTGCTGAGTGTTTTTATCATAAATGGGTGTTGTACTTTATCAAAAGCTTTTTCTGCATCTATTGATATGATCATGTAATTTTTGTCCTTGCTTTTGTTTATGTGATGTATTACATTTACTGATTTGCGAATGTTGAACCATCCTTGCATCCCTGGGATGAATCCCACTTGGTCATGGTGTATGATCTTTTTAATGTATTGTTGGATGCGGTTTGCCAATATTTTGTTGAGGATTTTAGCGTCTACATTCATCAGTGATATTGGCCTGAAGTTTTCTTTCTTTGTTATATCTTTATCTGGTTTTGGGATTAGGATGATGCTGGCTTCATAAAAAGAGTTTGGGAGTCTTCCATCATTCTGGATTTTTTGGAATAGTCTGTGAAGGATAGGGGTTAGCTCTTCCTTAAATGTTTTGTAGAATTCTCCTGTGAAACCATCTGGTCCAGGGCTTTTGTGTTCCGGGAGTGTTTTGATTACTGATTCAATTTCACCAGCTGTTATTGGTCTGTTCAGGCTTTCTGTTTCTTTTTCATTGAGTTTTGGAAGGTTATATTTTTCTAGAAACTTGTCCATTTCACCTAGGTTTTCAAATTTCTTGGCATACAGTTCTTCATAGTAATTTCTTACAATCCTTTGTATTTCTGTGGTGTCAGTCGTAATCTCTCCTCTTTCATTTCTGATTGTGTTTATTTGAGTCCTCTCTCTTTTTTTCTTGATGAGCCTGCTTAAAGGCTTGTCGATTTTGTTTATCTTTTCAAAGAACCAGCTCCTGGATTCATTGATCCTTAGGATTGTGCTTTTAGTCTCTATGTCATTTAATTCTGCTCTGATCTTGGTTATTTCCTTCCTTCTACTTTCCCTGGGCTGTCTTTGTTGTTGTTCCTCGAGTTCTTGTAGGCGTAGGGTTAAGTCGTTTGTTAGAAATGTTTCTGTCTTCTTTAGGTAGGCCTGTATTGCTATGAAATTCCCTCTGAGGACTGCCTTCATTGTGTCCCATAAGTTTTGGGTTGTTGTGAGTTCATTTTCATTTGTTTCCAGAAACTTTTTGATTTCCTCCTTAATTTCATTCTTTACCCATTCATTGTTTAATAGCATGCTATTCAATCTCCATGATTTTGATGATTTGGGGATTTTCCCCATCAAGTCGATTTCTAGTTTTAGTCCCTTGTGGTCAGAGAAAATGCTTGGTATGATATCAGTTTTCTTGAATTTGTTGAGGCTTGTTTTGTGTCCTATCATGTGGTCTATCTTTGAAAATGTTCCATGTGCATTTGAAAAAAATGTGTATTTAGTTTCTTTGGGATGGAGGGCCCTATATATATCAGCTAAGTCCAACTCGTCTAGAGTACTGTTCAATGCCACAATATCTTTGTTGATAATTTGTTTGGAAGATCTGTCCATTTTTGACAGTGGGGTGTTAAAATCTCCTACTATAATTGTGTTGCTGTCAATATCTTTCTTGAAGTCCTCTAAGATTTTCTTGATGTATTTAGGTGCTCCTATGTTGGGTGCATATATATTTACAATGTTTATGTCTTCTTGGTGGATTCTTCCCTTGAGTATTATGAAGTGACCTTCTGGGTCTCTCTTTATAGCTCTTCTTTTGAAGTCTATTTTGTCTGATATGAGTATTGCTACCCCGGCCTTTTTTTCCTGTCCATTTGCTTGGAAAATTTGTTTCCAGCCTTTCACTTTAAGTCTGTGTAGGTCTTTTGTCCTGAGGTGGGTCTCTTGTAGGCAGCATATGTGTGGGTTATGCTTTCTTATCCAGTCAGCTACTCTATGTCTTTTGATTGGAGCATTTAATCCATTTACATTTAAGGTTACTATTGATAGGTACTGATTCATTGCCATTTTCGTATCTGTGTTCCTCACTCTCTCTTTTCCTTTCTTTCCTTAAAGCAGTCCTTTTAGTATCTCTTGTAGTACTGGTTTGGTAGAGGTGTATTCTTTTAGACTTCTTTTGTTTGGGAAGCTCCTTATTTGTCCTTCTATCTTGATTGAAAGCCTTGCTGGGTAAAGTAGTCTTGGTTGTAGGCTTTTGGTTCTCATTACTTGGAATATTTCTTGCCATTGTCTTCTGGCTTGGAGCGTTTCCATTGAGAAGTCAGTTGCTAACCTTATCGGGGCTCCCTTGTATGTTACTTCCTTTTTCTCCCTTGCTGCCTTTAAGATTCTCTCTTTGTCTTGGAAGTTTGCCATTTTAATGATGATGTGTCTTGAAGTGGGCCTGTTTGGGTTCCTCTTGATAGTGACTCTCTGTGTTTCCTGGATTTGTGTGACTTTTTCTCTCACCAAATTAGGGAAGTTTTCCATCATTACTTTTTCAAATAGGTTTTCTATCCCTTGCTCTTCTTCTTCTCCTTCTGGTATTCCTATTATACGGATATTATTCCGTTTCATGTTGTCTTGCATTTCTTTTAAACCCTCTTCATTCTTTCTGAGCCTCTTTTCCTTTTCTTGCTCTATCTGGCTGTTTTTTTCTACTTTGTCCTCCAACTCACTGATCCGATCTTCTGCTTCATCGATTCTGCTTTTCATTCCTTCTACTGTGTTCTTCAGCTCAGAAATTGTATTCTTCATTTCCTCTTGGCCCTTTTTGATAGTTTCTATTTCTTTTTTCATGTTGATATAGTTTGCACTGAGTTCATCGTAGCTTCCCTGTAGTTTCTGGTAGCTCATTGAGAGCTCATGGAGCTTCCTGACAACCATTTCTTTGAACTCCTTATCTGATAGTTGAGTTGCCTCTGTTTCATTTAGCATTCTTTCTGGGGCTTCCACCTTTTCTTTCATTTGGGGATTGTTTCTTTGTCTTCTCATTGTTGGTGAGACTCTTCTTGTAAACCTCTGCTTCTTAAGTTGATCTGTTCTGGCTACCTGCGTTTATGGTGTGAACTTCTGTGGTGGAATACCTGTGAGATTCAGTGTTATAGTCTTCTTCAGGTATCCTGGTGTTCACAGCTTCCACTGTCTCAGCTGTGGGAATACCCCCTCTTTTGGTCCAACTCTGGTTTTTCCACAGTTCTAGGATTTCTTTGCCTCACTCGTGGGTATTCAAAAAGAGAAAAGAATAGAGTGAAAAAAGAAGAGAGAGAAAAAAGAAAAAAAAAAGAGGAGGGAAGGAGAGATAGAATTGGAAAGAAAGGAAGAAGGAATAAAGTAAGAAGCCAGAAAGAAGTAAAGAGAAGCAAAAGGAATTGAGGGATAAAAAAGGTAGAAGTAATAAAGAAATAAAAAATATATAATCAAAACAAAACAAAAAGAACCCCACAAAAACAAAAAACGAACCAAAACAAACAAACAAACAAACAAACAAAAAACCCAACTAAACAGACAAAAAACAACTATAAAAAAAACCCCACAAAACAAAATCAAACAAAACACCACCCCCCCCCCCCAAAAAAAAGAATAAGAAGAAAAAAAAAATCTCTTGCTATTTTCACACAGGCCAAACTGGATTTTCTGGACTTGCTGGCTGTAGCAGGCTGCGAGGCGACTCGTACAGCTTTTCTCCCTGTTCCTCACTCAGTCAGCTTTGGGCTACTGTCCTCAGTGCCAGCCCAGCACTGTCCCCAGGGCTAATGGCGTACTCTCCATGCAGGGCCTTGGGTGTGATTTCTGAGCCTCCTGCAGGGGGCGAGCTTTCCAGAGTTTATGGGTTTCAGCTGGAATCTCTTACAGATCCATCCCTCCCCGAGCCTATTGCTGTGAGCTCCGGGTCTCCTACAGGGTGCAGGCACCCGCCTGAGACTACGGGCGTGGGCTCCGAGAGTTTCCCGAGTTGCGCACACTCACCCCAGGATCACAGATGTGAGCTCCGGGTCTTCCAGAGTCCCCTTCTCTAGTTGCAGGGTCGCCTCTGGCCGCAGGGCTGCTTCCAACCCGGTCGCAGAGCCGCCTCCGGTCTCGCAGCCGCCTCCGGTCCGTTGCAGAGCCGCCTCCGGTCGCCGGGCCTCCTCCGGTCGGTTGCAGGGGACCCTCCGGTCGCGCGGCCGCCTCCGGTCGCGCGGCCGCCTCCGGTCGCTTGCAGAGCCGCCTCCGGTCGCCGGGCCGCCTCCGGTCGGTTGCAGAGCTGCCTTCGGTCGCCGGGTCGCCTCTGTCCCGTCTCAGGACCACCTCCGGTCGCTCGGCTGCCACGTCTAGTTTTCCAATGTCTGCTACGGATTTTGATCTCCTATTTTCATATATACTGTGGTATTGTTGGCTATCTGCTCTGTTCCTCTGTAGATCAGTTAGGTTTTTCTCCCATGTGCAGGAGGAAGGACAATCCGCGTCCTCCTACCATGCCGCCATCTTGAACGCCCCTAATTCAGTAAACTTCTGTAGTGTTGCATTCAACTACATTAAAAAAAAAATAAGACAGATTTCTGCCATTACAAAAATTTAGTCTCTTTTAAACAAGCCAGACTAAAAATGAATAAAAACACAATTAAATTAGTTTATCTATGAATCAGTTAGGTGGAGCACTGTGTTAATCTCACGTAGGACAAAACCGGCTCAGAGTGGGGTTCTACAATAGGAAATGAACTGTTGAGGACACCGTTGAAACATTTCAAGCACCAGTTCGTGGATGAGGATCTGGACCTCAGTTGTGATCATGGTAATGGAAAGTGGAAGATGGATACGGGACACAATTTAAGGGTAGAATTAACTAGACTCATAGATACCCCTCCCATATATAATAAGTTCAGAAACACACACGCAAACACACACACATCCCATTGCCACTCAGCTCTTCTTCCGTATGTGCTTTCATCATATCCTCAGGTGTGCTGCTTTTAGAGGGTCCAAATATGCTTAGGCACATTCCAAAGGCAGGCAGTAGGTTCTCACAGTTTGTCTTTCAATCTGAACTCTCCCATGAGGGCTAGATTCTGAAATCATATGCAGCATACCTGGAAGTCTGGCACTAGGAAGAACAGAAAATGAATCTTCTTTGGGTTTGGTGGTATAAGAGATATCAAAGCCGGGGTTCATGTAGAAGAAAACTAATGTCAGGAAAATTTTTGGAATAAAGACTCATCATTTTGCAATATTCCAGATAGCATTTCTTGTTCTATTTTCTCGTACATGTAGGGAAAGTTCAAGAGATTGAAACCAATTCTGTACAGCATCTCTTTATTGATGTACTTCACTGACAAGGCCTTGGCCTTTCTGTGGGTGTCCTGAGATTAATCTCCAAGGTCTTTGACTAGTGTATAGGGGAACAGACATTCTCATATTCAGCTTATTAAACCATGAATGGTGTGAGCCCTTTAAAGGGCAATTTGGCTATATTTATCAATAGTCTTAAAAATGTAAACCACTTCTAGATTTTATATGATAGGTTAGCTCCTTATCTGACACTAAGGCTATGGTCCCAAAGACCAACTTACCTTAGCTGGACCTGAGGACATTGCTGAGAAGAGCTTGGTGCTCTTGGTCACTGCTCTGCTAGCTGTCTCACAATCCTAGCTGCTTCTGGGTGGACACCCACTGTCCAGAATCCCCTTGAAGACTAGGCCCTCTATGTCACTTTGAGTTTCTGCAGTTGGTATTGCTGAGGTTCCTAATCTGGAGTACAATTCTTATTTGCCAACTTCGTAGTTATATGAATGTTTTACTTATAGGCTGACATTTTTCTTCATCATGGAGGCAAAGAGTCCCCACTGTCTTCTTGTTCCTACATCTCACTGCATCTATACTACCAAATAGGTATATATTTTTTGTTTTTGTTTTTGCTAAAGTCAAAGGCCTTTATCAGGCCTTTACCTCCCCCACAAGAATCTCAGTGAATAAAGAAAAACAAGGAAAGTTCTGTTTATCAAAGAAGAAACCATTGTGAAACAGCTTCTTTGTGGACACATAAGCTTTCCAATTGATCTTTGTTCTAAGACATCAAATATCTGGTAAATCCACAACCTAATTGTACCCTAGAAAGATAATGAAGAAATGAAACTGCTATTCAGATAAGTCTTGCTCAGACTCAGTACACTATTTCGTCATGTGTTTCTTAGAGAAAGTTTTGGTTATAACCCAGCTTTTGAGAAATGGAATATTGTTTATTTGAATTAAAAAGGGTCATGGATCCTGGAATAACACTCTGAAATCAAGTTAATAAATACTTTCTCTCTCCTACCTTTCCCTTGATTATGACCAAAATTGAAGCTTAGTAACCCAGAACAGCCATATTGGAAAGAGAAGGGGAAAACTTTCTGACCCCCAGATGAGATTTTGGGGAGCTGCATTGGAAAGAGGGATTGTAGTACTACATGTATGAGAATGCACTGGGGATAGTCCCAGTAACTCGTTTGTATTAGTGTCTACTAGACTGAGAGGGTTTGGAGGGGCTGCTCCAAAGGTGAGGCTGCTGGAAGCTGAGGCAAGGGGTTTGGAAAACAGGAAAAATTCTGCTCTGCTTTTTATTATTTCCTTCCTTCTACTCACTTTGGGTTTTGCTTGTTTTTTGTTTTTCTAGTTCCTCTAAGAATAAAGGTAGACTGTTTATTTGAGTTTTTTCTTGTTTCTTGAGATAGGCCTATAATGCTATGGAAGCCTATCATGCAAAAGATATTTGCATGAAATATCTTTTCGCATTTTTTTCACATCTAGTCTGTGTTATCTTTGTTCTGAAGTGGGTCTCTCGTATAAATGGAACTTGTTTTCTTGTTCATTCACCTACTCTGTGTTTTTTGACTGGAGTATTTAAGCCATTTTAGTTTAAAGTAATTATTGGTAGATATGTATTCATTGCCATTTTAATCTTTTAAAATGTTCTTCTGTTCTTCTGTTGTTGCCCTCCTTCTCCTTCCTCTTCCTCTTCTTCTTCATTCTTAAACATTTCTTGTATTACTGGTTTGGTAGTAACAACGTCCTTTAGCTTTTTCTTGTCTGGGAAGCTCTTTATTTTTCCTTCAGTTATAAATGATAGCCTTGCTGGTAAAGTAATCTTGATTATAGATTTGTGCTTCTCATGACTTTGAATATTTCATGGCAATCCCTTCTGGCCTGAAATGCTTCTGTTGACAAATTAGCTGACAGTCTTATAGGAGCTTTCTTACAGGTAACTAACTGTCTTTCTCATGCTGCTTTTAAGATTCTCTATCTTTAACATTTGCCATTTAATTACGATGTATCTTGGTGTGGGCCTCTTTGGATTCATCTTGCTTGGGAATTTTTGTGCTTCCTGGATTTGTGTGTCTTTTTCCTTCTCCAGGTTAGGGAAGTTTTCGGTCATTATTTCTTCAGATAGTTTCCTCATCCCTTGTTCTCTCTTTCCTCTTTCTCTGGTACCTCTATGATGTAGATGTTGTAATGCTTCATGTTGTCCCAAAAGTGGAACTGAGGACAAATTACAGCGACAGGTATATGAATCTGCTATAGTTGGCATTCAACGGGCTCTAAAGTTGGTATCTTAGGCCTGACCTTCTGGGCATGGATGAAGTTACTGGGATAAGGAAGAACCCCCCAAGTAAGTGTCTTAATTGTCTTCCTGAGAAAATGAGTAATCTGAGGTCAGAGCCAATGAAAGGAATCGGCGTCTTAGCTGATGCCAGGTTCAAAGCTTCAGGAGAATTGGTTTTTATAGGTATGTGATGTGGAGATAAACAGGGAACCAGAGAATGGAAAATAGTAATCTAAACTAAACCTCTGATTTAGAGAGGGTGAGAGGTAAGAGTTTAGAATAAATGGAGGGGGGCCAAGAAGAAGGAAAAAGAGATTTTTTTAATGTTTATTTTTTGTTTTAAGATTTTATTTATTTATTTTTAGAGAGAGGGGAAGGAAGAGAGAAAGAGAGGGAGAGAAACATTAATGTGTGGTTGCCTCTTGCATGCCACCTACTGGGGACCTGGCCTGTAGTCCAGGCATGTGCCCTGACTGGTAATCAAACCTGGGACCCCTTGCTTCACAGTCCAGTGCTCAATCCATTGAGCCATACCAGCCGGAGAGAGAAAGAGAAAATCTTCCAGATGCGGTTATAAGAAGCTAAGGTTGCTGTATGGATGCTTATGGACTTGTCCAAAGGTAGAAAGAAGTTGCTATAATGCAGAGACAAGGTCTTTGACCTAAAGGAAATAGGACACAGTACACAGCTTAACTCTAGGTGACAATACTTCAGAGTTTTTAAGGTTAAAGAATGAGTAAAGGTGATATTAGATTTCTTTTTGTTAAATTTATAAAACTGAGAAAAATATCTTTATAAAACATTCAAAAAAGAAATGCTTTTAGTGGTATGAAGACTATCTATGGGACATATGCAATTTAATTTTTTAAAGTACTTAGAATATATATATATATGTATGTATATTCAGACATAATAGTCAGTATCAGAGCAGCTTTGATGATTAAAAAAGAGGGGAACTGAAATTTAGAAAAAAATCCTTGGGAATATAATTTCTGAGTAGGGATGTACTGATTTTCAATGTCACCTCCACCAAAACTTTTAACTTTTTGAATGGAGTTTGAACCTTTTATGATATAGTCATTTGCTCTAGTTCTATAAACCAGCCTCCAACCCAGATTACCCAAATCCTGTTGACCTGGTGAACTGCCAGTGTTTTCAACGGTAACTGGGTGTATGTATTGCTTGGGGAGCTTGTTAACACAGATATATGAGTTAGTAGATCTGGAGTAGGGCCCAGATAATGCTGCTGATGCGGATCTGAAGACCCGATGTTGAATCGCAGGGCATTAGGCTACTTTTGCTGTATAAATTATACTGTTATAAAAGGTATAGTCTCTATATATGAGATAACTATAAAAGTAACATCAGTCCTCCTGCCCAATCATTAATCTGGTCTGCATCTTATTTTTCTTGAGTTTGAAAGGAAATCTGTGCTCGTCAGAGAAATGCAACTACATGGGGAAACCTGAAAATAGGTGTAGGTGTGTTTGTAGGAAGCAGGGCAGCCTTTTAGTTTTTTGTTTTTTGTTTTTTTCTCAGTAGGAAATTTCAGGGCAGATAGAATTTCTGTAAAGTTGATTTTTAGAAACTCTGAAAAACCTGTCATAGTTATCAAGGAACTGTACTCCTTGTCTCACCTGGAGAGGGGAAAAAAAAAAAAAACAAAACAAAACCAAAAACTGTGTTTCTTGCCTTCCGAAGCATAACATTACCACAGTTCTGAAGTACCTGAGAGTATCTTTGCCTAAAGAAGGGATCTGAGTTTCCTAAGAGGCCTGTGCAGTGTACTTCAAAGTCATCCCTCCAAGAACATCAATATCCTTTGAAAACCTCAGCTGAATCATCATCATTACAGCCCAGACAATAGGCATCTGAACATCTCACAGCATCTTCTTTCCAGTGCATGTAAAGGGGGTTTAAATTGTGGCATATTGTGTCATGGCTGGGGAGTGGGGGTGCGAATAAGGCTTTTTCTAAAGGGAACATCGAATTCACTATCTAACACAGGAATTTCAAAGTAAGTTTTATTTTCTTAGCTTGTCCACATATTCTTTATTGGTTGACAGAGAAAGTGGAATTTCTACACAGTATTTTGCAAGCGTGACTCATAGCCTCGAGGTGTAGGAGTTTACAAAGGGATGGCTAGGAGAGCGCCAGGCTTGTAAACCCTGCGCGTTCTCCCAACAGATCATTTTCCCTGTTTTGTGATTCTGAGAACTTCGTCTCAACTCCTTAAGTAACCCTAAAAGATACAGAGGAGTCTAGTTTTCCTGAGGAATAGTATCTCCAATTCCAGACAAGTGTTTATTTACTTGAACATAATATACACTTGAATTTAACCAATATTCCCTGTGGGAAACCAGGAAAGGCTTTTCTCCCCTTTAAGCACTACGTGTTGAACTATCTAGAGGACAAGCTGTTTATGTGTTCTCTCAACATGTTTTCTCATCTCTGCTAACCTCATGTATGTTTTCTGTCAATAGAATATACATTTTAAGAGGTGAGAAAGTGGTGTTTATAATTGCACTTTGAATCCAGAATGAATTCAAATGCATTTAAGAAATGACATTGACTATCATCAACATTAAGAACATTTGTAGGAGCTGATCTCTGGTTCATGAATAATGAGTTATCTTGCTTTTAATAATTCACTTAAAAAAGTCTTTCCCCTCTATTCTTTATCTGTGAAGTTGCAAGAGATTTCTACCTCATCTTCGATGATTACTAGTTATATTCCTAGAGGGCAGATATAAGTTAATGAGCAACAGGGGAGGGGATAAAGAAGCAAGAACAAAAACAGCATATTGCCTTCAAGACTATTAATGTCCCTTTGTGGAGGATAGCAACAGCTAATGTCTGGCAAGAGCAGTGGAGGAAGAAATTGCTGCAGGTTCAGGTGGGAGAGTGAGTCACCTTCAGGCTGGCACTGCTGATGAGGTTTGGAGAATAATCTTTCCATTAGGATTTGGTCCTCCTTTGAGGCTGGGAGAATTATTAATGTCCAGTACTTGAAATGTTTGATTTACTTCTTGTGTACTGCACAGCAACAAAGCATTAATAGCCCCACACATCACATTTCCACAGAGGGTTTTTGCAAATTCATGTGTTCTCAAAAATGTTAGGAAATTTTAGAGTTTGGGGATATTTCTTTTGGTGTGTGGGTATGTATCACTGTGCAGAGATGTAAGTTATTTAAATGGGTAAATAAATAGGTAGATAGGTAAATAGACAGCTAGGTAGGTATATAGATATATGTCATCACATACGACTTTGAGGGGAAAAATGTCTCCACATATTCATTCATCCATACTGTTACTTTGCAAAGTACCTGTTTATAGGAAAATTGTTTAAATTTCAATATTGAAATAGTTAATCAGTCATCTCTAATATACTCACATACAGCCACAAAAATGTTTAGTCAATTTTATTAATAATAAAAGTGTGATTTTTTTACAGTGCTGGATTTGGAATTGTGTGCCTACTTTAAATGTCAAGTCATCATAATGAAGTATTAGCTTGCTTTGGCTTAAATTTGTATATTTTATTCTTACTCACTTCTAAATACCTTTTCTTAATCCCTTATTTTTGGCTCATTTGATATGATTATCATTCCAATTTATTGCCTCCTGAATAATAGATTCTAAATCATTCTCATTTTGGTCTTTGATTTCCTATTAAAAATCCTGAAGCTGAGCAGCTACTGATGCTGTTGGTGCCTGACCGTGCTGCAGCGTGGGGTTTGCCGTTATTGTGCAATCCCCCTCTTACCCCATCAACGATCAGTTTCCGGTTTTGGAATTGCACTTTCTCTTGTTATTTAGTTTAAGAAGTTGGAAATACACATTTATAGATAGCCCCCCTCAAATAACCTTCTACCCAGAAGTGTTTTTACTTCTAATTGATATAATTTTATGGATGACACTCCTTCCTTGAAGGGGCTTTGGGTAGTTCTGCATACAATTGTTTTATGTTCCTCTATTTGCATCTAAAGGAGTTTTATTTATTTATTTTTAAAGCTTATGTGTACGAGGCAAGTCATTTCAGACACAGGCTATCCAGTACTCTTGGGAGCTATAACAAATCTGTGAATTTATTGAATATATTTATTTTCCCCAAGCTCTAATCATTTAAAAGATGCCAGAATTCCCTATGTGAGAGAGCTACCATTTAGTTTCAAATTAGACAAATAGGTTTCAAACTGGTCTTATTTACCACTTAATGAAGACAATAGTTTGGGAAAATCTGTGATCAGCTAGCTGGCTAGCTTAGTCATACAAGAAAAATTTGCAACTTGTTTGAAATTTTGATATCCTAAGGTTATTTTATAATAAATCATTCAAAAATGTTTTATGGAACATAAAGGTTTTCATTAAATATTAATTCATGGCATGTGATTAGCTAACTAAAAACATACTCTGATCAGTTATGAGGAGGTGCTGAGCTCTCAGTGCCAAGGAGACCAAATTTACTGGTACAGCCTGGATTCCCTTCTCCCATTGCAAGCTTCGAATTGCACAACTGTGTTCTGTGGTCACCTGGAGAACCGTGTTACAATGTGACTAAAGGAAGGAAAGTCCATTCTACTGCTGGGAAAATCATAAAGGCACATTTTCTACTTATTATGACTCAGACAATCATACCATCTTATGAAGAATATGAGAGAACCGACACCACTTGCAAATATCATTTGTAAATAACGCCACTGTCATGTGCATTCGATGTGTATAAATACTCTTTTTTTTTTTTGGATGGTAATATTTATTTATTTATTTATAACCAGGAAGTAGATTTATTTATTATTTTTTAATCAGTATTTTTTAATTGTTGATATTGTACAGTTTTCTGTCTTTTACCTCGCCCCCAGCCCACCACCCCAGGCCTCCCCACCTCCCTCCCATTTCCACCCCCCATAGTTTTTGTCCATGAGTCCTTTATACCTGTTGCTCTAAACCGTTCCCCTTTTCCCCTGAAATTCCCTCCCCTCCCGCTCTGGTCACTGTCAGACTGTTCTCATAAATACTCTTGAGGAGGAACATCAGTGACTCAGGCCACTAGGGAGGCATACTGTGCAGAGTGAGTTATTTGACTTTTTTTTTTTTTTGCCCAGTAAAAATATCTGTTAATATTCTACCTTCCTATGTTCTGACTTCATCTATACCAATCAATCTACTTATTACTAACAGGTTTTCCATGTTAAATATTGAGATAGGAGTGCTCAGGTTAAGAATAAAAAAGAAAGAAAGAAAAAAAAGATTTCTGATTACAAATAAATTGATATTCTAGGTTATATTTCAGTCTCTTACAATATTACATTCCTTCTTTTATTGAACAATAATGACAATTTTGTGCCAGGCATTTTACTACCTGGTGAAGATACCGCAGTAAATAACAAACATGGTTATTTTCTAGTGGGTGAGGAAGATAGTTATCCTCCTCTCCTTTTCTATGCTGCCCTTGCCAATATACCAACAGGAAATCTATTGTCTCTATTTTCAAGATGTATCCAGAATCTGGTTATGTCTTAACCTCTCCCCTGCTACAGTCCTGGTCTGAGCTACTCTTCTTGCATCTCACACATCAGTTTGGGTAATACTTTCCTAAAAGATCTCACTACTTTTAGTCTTGCTACCTTTACACAAGATCTGTTCTCATCAGAGCAACAAGATTGTTGTTTTCAAAATGAAAATCTGACCATGTAAGTTTTCTGCTTAATATCCTGCAATGGCTCTCATTTCACTGACAGCAAAAGCATCTCTCCAACTTCGACTCCTCATCCCTTCCCTTGCTTGCTCCAGCCACATTGGCTTTCCTGCCTTTCCACAGACCACATACACTCAAGCCTCAAGACCTTTACACTAATCCCCTGTGAAAAGAATGATCTTCATGCAAGAATCCACTGCAAGTATTTACTAAAGTTCTTTTTCTCAATCAGGCGTTCTGTGACCATACTAATTTAAAATTACAAGCCGCTTTACAAACACTCCCAATTTACCTTACCCTGCTCTATTTTTTTCTGTTATTTAAAATCACTTTCTAACATATTATGCAAATTGATTATTATTTATATTATTGATTTTACTTCCCTCTCCTAGAATATAAGTGCCTTAAAGGTGGAGACTTTGTTACTGTTATCTCCTATAGCAAGCTTGCCATACAGCAGGTAGTCAATAAATTTTCTGAGTGTATAAATAAATAAGCCACGTAAAAATAAATGAATAATTAAGAAATTTGATTATAGTTCACATAAATATTGATCACTATTTGTTTGCATTGTTTTAAGTGCTTTACATGTAAATTGACATAAAATTACTTTTTTATCCTTAAAATAACCCTATGAGATAGATTCTGTTATTATCTTCATTTTAAACACATAATAAACTACACACAGATTCTTGGCTTACTCATCTTGTTCATAACTCATGGAGTTGGGGTTCAAAGTCAGACAACTAGGCCACAAGGGGGCCACACTCTTTATTGTGATACATACCCACTTCTTGTTGCTAGTAGTGTAAATAGAAGGTAATAGCAGGGGAACTGGATCTGGTTTGGGGAATCAGGGGAGGCTTCTCAGTGAAATGACTTTGAGATAAGACAAGTAGCACTTAGGTAGGTGGTTGGGAAGAACAAGTCTAAGTCAGCTCAGCTTTTAAGAACTGAGATGATGGAAACTTTTCAAACCGAGGATTAATTTTCAGGAAATTCATCTAACGCCACCAGGTCAGTGAGCTTCTTATTGGCAACACCTCCTCCTTTCCACCCGATAGTAGCATTGGAAGAGATGGACTTGTCTCCTCGTGTGGTTAGTTACTGGTTGGCATACATGAAGAATCCCTCTCAGTGACTGCACACATTAAGAAGAATGTCACTCAGCTTTTCAGATTATACAGGACATCACTCCGAGAAGGCACACTTGAGGGAAATCTTACACATTCTGTTAAGTGGACTGGGGAGGGTGCTGTTAATGGAGTTGATTATGATCCCTTGTGACTGAGTGGGTTTCACTAGCAGGACTAGGGCAATAAGAAGAAACTAATTGGTTCCTGGAGGTGGCTTTGGCTGCCTTGGAGAAAACCTCAACAGCAACTATTCTGAGAACTGACAGCATGAGGTAGTGGGTAGATTACGCATTTATATTTCTGTGCTTAACTGCAAATGGGGAAAATAAGTAGAGCATGCACATACCAAGAGCCTCAGATGGGTATGGCATCTGGCTTCCTTTTCCCAGTACCCACACCCTTATACTTCTCTCAATGTTCATAAGCGTTCAGTGGGGTTCTAAATATTGTCCTCCAGGCATAAGAAGTGAACCGCAGTGGGTTTTTGAGAACTTTATTATAGCCACCACTCCTAAACAGCCCATCTCCATGTCACTTCAGATGTCATATACTTTATATAATACCAACATTGGCTATGAACCACTGGCAGGAAAGTTTACTCTTTATTGTGCCTCGCACAGTTGATGAAGTATATTTTCAACAAAAGTGAAGTTCAAATACTTGGGACTAGAATTCTTGGGTATCAGTTTTTTCAGCCAGTGTTTTCTTATCTAGTAATTGGTAGAAACTCTTACATGATAACTAGCTTTTAACAAATAAATTATATTTTTAAAAATTATGTGTACTAATGGGTAATATTATTTAGAAACTTATATATTTTCAAATTGGTTATTATTATTAGGCCGGTAAGGTGAGGAACCCAAACTCAGCTTGTCTCCCAAGCTTTGCTTATTTTCGCTGCCCCAAGCCCGGTCACTGCCTCCCCAGGCACCACTTGCACTTTCTAAACTCATGCCAGTTGCTCGCCTAGGAAGTCCCTTTTCCCGTCTCTGTCTCTTAAAATTCCATCTTTTAAGAGCTTTTCTGATCAATCCAATAGCAAGTGAGTGTCATATTTTTAAAAATGGGTATTTTCTATGCTAATTGTGACACATCATTCTTTTATTCAAGAAATGTTTATATTTATCGAACTTTTTAAATGTTATGATAGGTCTAAGAACATGGATGTGAATAAGATGTACTCAGTCCTGCACTTATGAAATGTTTAGTTAAGTAATCACAAACATGTGTAAAGAGAGATTCTGGTAAAAGTTCTGATGAAAAACTACAGGGTGTCATGAGAAAGAATAATGTTAAAGAAAATAATTGGGGAGAAGGTCAGAGAAGGCTTTCCTGAGTAAGTACCATTTTACTTGAAATCCAATGGATGGATAAAAGTCTTTCAGGCCAGGAGTAGAGGGAAGAATTTTCAAGACAAAAAGAATTACATTAGCAAATTCTGAGGCGTGAAAGGCCTTGGTGCATTCCAGGAACTGAAAAATAGTCAATGTGTTTTATATTTTAGTTACATATGAGCCTTTCTTATGTCTCTCAGTCGGATAAGAACTTCTTTTTATTTCTTTGTGCTCCATAATGATCAGCATTCTAGGTGCTCAAAAAATGTGCTAGAGGACTTTGGCTTCCCATAACTGTACGAAGCTTGTTTTGAATTTCCCCTGCTATGTAAATAATTATATAAAGTAGACCAAATATATGAGACAATGACTTTCAGGTATTTTGGGAACAAAGAGAACAGTCCTATCATTCTTGATAAAAGGAAAAACCATGAGGGAGACTTCTTATTATCCCCAGATTTCTGCCTGAGAGAACTTTCACAACTTTGCAGTAAGGAGGTGAGTAGAATAGAGAGCAGAAACCTCACTGAGGTAAGGAGGTACGTATTAGAATTTGAAGCTGGTGGCAGCTGGAATTGGAAGATCAGGGTACAGAAAATGAGGCAGCTGTATAAGGAAGGCACCCTCGAAGTTTGCACGAGGGTTCGTCTTGTGTTCTTGGCTGAGGGCTGAAGTGCTCATGCCCAGGGTACTGAATCCACAAAGCTGAGCAGAGAGTGGCTTCTAAGAAGCTGAGAGGAATCCGCAGACACTAGCAGTTGCATGGGCTAAAAGGTGTGAGAATCTGGGCCAGCAGAGTGGAGAGACGTCATTGAGCAATGTAGGCATCAACTAAG
The DNA here is from genome assembly GCA_039655065.1 of Glossophaga mutica. Lineage (NCBI taxonomy): Eukaryota > Metazoa > Chordata > Mammalia > Chiroptera > Phyllostomidae > Glossophaga > Glossophaga mutica. The sequence goes on from CM077303.1 coordinate 77,465,630, forward strand.
ATTAAATGTCATGGAGCAGGGGTCCCCAACCCCCAGGCCACGGACTGGTAGTTAGGAACTAGGCCACAAAGCAGGAGGTGAGCAGCTGGGGAGCGAAGCTTCATCTGTATTTGCAGATGCTCCCCATAGCTCACATTACCGCCTAGCCTCACCTATGTCAGACCAGCAATGGCATTCGATTCTCATAGGAGTGCGAACCTTACTGTGAACTGCGCATGTGTGAGACCTAGGTTGCGCGCTCCTTATGGGAACCTACTGCCTGATGATCCGAGGTGGAACTGAGGTGGTGATGCTAGTGCTGGGGAGCAGCTGCAAATACAGATCATCATTAGCAGAGAGGTTTGACAACACAGAGAACATGATAAATTAATTGCTTGCAGAATCATATCAAAACCCTATCAGTGAGTGACAAGTGACAATTAAGTTGCATCTGGTGGCAGGCTTTAAGTCAGAATCTGACACTCTTTTTAGTCCATGTGTGGCCCACCCATTATTTTATTTACCACTTCCACCCACCTCTTTCCTGCATTATGCATTTGTGTGAGTCACAGTTTTGGTAAGCCTACCTGCTAATGCTAGCTTGTGATGATTTGCATAATTATATCATTATATATTACAATGTAATAATAATAGAAATAAAGCGCACAATAAATGTAATGTGCTTGAATCATCCCCAAACCATCTTCCCACCCTGGTCCGTAGAAAAATTGTCTTCCATGAAATTGGTTCCTGATGCCAAAAAGTTTGGGGACTGCTGCTGTAGAGGAAAAAAAATGCCATAGACCTAATTAAACAGCAACAACAACAACACAACAAAAACTGAAATAAAAAGTACAAGACCAAACCTTAAAGGATCATGGTAATCCACCAATTAACTCTGATAAAACAAAATTTAGGACTAAAATTAGAACAACACACAGGAGACTCCCTATAAGGTAACAGATACAATAAAACAGTTACTAGACAGGAGAAGAAGCCAGAAAATGTTGGCCTTTGTCACGGAAAAAACCATCCAGTGAAAACAGATGCTCAAAAAAAAAAAAAAAAAAATCACAGATATAAAAGAGCAGAGATTTTAAAATAGCTATTAGAAACCCATCCAAATATTTAAAGAAAAAAATGGACAAATTTTATCAATAAAATAGAAACTATAAAAAGAAATTCTAAAATTGAAAAAATAAAATATCTAAATGAAAAACAAAAAAATCCAAATGGGTTAAACAAAAGCAGAAGAAAGTGTTAATAACATTATCTAAATTGAAAGAGAGAGAAAAATATTTAAATCCAATGATTTGTGAGGCAATAATGAAGAGTCAAACATTAACATAAAATACCAGGAAAAAAATAGCAAGAATGCATCAGGAAAAAAATTGAGTAAACAACAACTAAAAATTCCCCAAATTTTGTAGAAAAAATTACCATACATAACCAAGAAGTTCAATAAATCCCAGATAGGATAAGTCTAAGAAACAACATTATAAGCATATCAACATACTCAGTTTAAAAGAAATATTATGTACAATGTTGTACCAATAAATTTGACAAATTAGATGAATGGATAAACATCCTAGGAAAAACAAACTCTAAAACTGACATAAGAATAAAAAGAAAATTGGAAGAGTTGCTTGCTTATTAAAAACATCTAATTTGTAAGTAGATACTTTCCCACAAAGAAAACATCAGGTTCAGATAACCTCACTGGTGAATTCTGCCAGATACTTAACGATTAACATCAATGTTACACAAACTGTTTTGGAAAATAATATTGGATGTCACAACATTTCCCATGTCTTTTCATGTGGTCATCATAATGACAAACCCAGCATAAACAAAGACATTAAAATATAAAAATAAAATCACAGGCCAATATTTCTTATGAACATACTTATAAAAATCCTTAACCAAATATTTGCAAATGGAATCCAGCATTATACAAAAAGAATAATGCATAATAATCAAGTGGAGTTTATCCCAGGATTTTAAAGTTGTGACAAGATTAAAAAATCACATTAATGAACAAAGAATAAAAATTATATAATTATCTTAATTGAAGCAAAAAAGGCATTTGAAGACATTTAACACTCATTCATGAAAGATTCTCAAATTAAGCATAGAATAATATTTCAGTTATAAGTGACATCTGTAAAACACCTCTAGTTAATATTACTATTATATACAACATTTCTTTCTAACATCAATGTAAGGTGAGTAAATTCTTACCACTTCTATTTATATCGAATCTCCTAGGCATTGTAATAAAACAAGGAAAAAGAAATAAAACATATAAAGGTTGAAGAGAAGAAATGAATTTGTCTTTATTCATAGATAACACAATTGCATGATTATGTATTTAGAAAATCCTATAAAACCTAAAATAGATCCTATGACTAAATGAAAGAGAAAGATTCTAGGATACAAGATCGATATAAAAAAATCAATTGATTTTAATAGGTTAGCAAATAATTAAAAATGTTAGTAATCCATACCATTTAATAGAACCAAAACACATAAAATAATTAGAAATAAACTTAATGAAAACATATTTAAGTCCTCTACACTAAAGACTACAAACTTTTGTTAGGAGAAAATTTAAAGACCTAAATAAACGCCATATTTATGAACTAGTAATTCAGTAATTTTAGGATTCTCATTTTCTTCAAATAAACCTATACATTCAGGGCAATTGCAACAACAACAAAAAAATCACAGCATAGACATTGGTAGGCTTATCCTAAAACACATACAAAGTTAAAGATCTATAATAGACAAAGAAATCCTTAAGAGAGGGAAGAATTTTGGAGCCATTACACCAATTTTAAGAATTACTAGTAGATACTGTATGGCAACAGAATAAGGACAGGCAAACGGAGCAATGAAAATAAATAAAACATGCAGAAATAAACACCTACCTAGCTGGTCCAGTGATGTCAATGTAATTTAATGGGGGAAAAGTCTTTTCAATAAATAATGTTGCAAAAACTAGGTAATGTAAGAAAACAGTGAATCTTGTTCCCCACCACTTGTCACCTACAAAACTTAAAAGCAAAAACTATAAAATTTCTAGGATCAGAGATAGAAGGATAATTAATATTATGACCTGAGGTTAGGCAAATATTTTTTAGCTACAACACAAAAAGCTCTAAATATTAAACTTAAAAGATAACTTTGTCTTGATTAAATTTTTAAAAGTGCTCATCAATAGATGTCATAAAGAAAATGAAAAGATAAGACACAGATAGGAGGAAGGTTGTTCCAATACCTATATGTGACAAAGGATTTATATCTAGAATATGCTAAATACTCTTACAACTAAACAATTAAAAAGGCAAACAATGCCTTTAAAAAAACTGGTAAATAGACATTTCCTAGAAGATACACAAATGGATAACAAGTACATGAAAATATGTTCTATATCCTTAGCCATCAGACAAATTAAAGTGACAGTGTGACAAGATTTCACTCCCTACAAAATGGTTCAAAATAAAAAGATGGACAACACTAAATGTTGACAAGGTTGTGGAACATCTAAATTTTTATTTATTGCTGATGGGTGTGAGTATAAATTGGTGTGCTGTAAAAAATCTGGTAGGTACTTATAAATTTAATTATATGCATACTATATGACTTAGGATTTCCACTTAATATTGTATAAAATATAAATAACAAAATCAATATTATTTCTCTAAAAATTACCATAAAGTTAGTAGCTTAAATCAAAACAATATGTTGTCTTTTTGTAATTCAGAAATCCAAAATGGGTCACACTGGGTGGAAATTCATTTTTGTGTCTTTTCCAGCTTTTAGAAGCCACCCTCACTTCGTGGCTACTGACCTCTTCCAGTTCCAAAGCCAACAATGCCAGTGAGGTCCTTCTCTCATCCCCTCACTCTGCCGCTGACTCTCCTACTGCCTCTTCCACATGTAAGGATCCTTGGAATGACATCGGGCCCACCTAGATATCTAGAATGTTCTCCCTGTTTTAAGGGCACTCATTAGCAACACTAATTTTATCTACTACCTCATGTCATCTCAATTGCCCTTTGTGATGGAACTAATTTATTCACAGGTTTTGGGGATTAAGATGTGGATGTCTTTGAAAGGCATTACTCTGCTGACTGCAGATTTTTATCTAAGAGAAATGAAGATATGTTTATGATACACTTGCACAAACTGTTGAAAACAGCTTGGTTCATGATAGCACATAACCAGAAACAATTGTAATGTTTATCATCAAGGGAATGGGTAAACAAATTACAGTAAATTATTACAATGGAAAACTACTCTAAAATTTAAAAAAGGATGATTTAATTGACAAAATCCCTAAAGCATTACATCGAGCAAGAGAAGCAAGATGTGAAAAAGTAAATGCTATCGGATTCCATTTTTATGACAACCAGGATCCTCAAAACCAAATAATGGTCGTAGAAATAAGACTACAGATGTCTTTAAAGGGGCAAGATTGACGGGAAAAAGGCAGAAGTGAAATTTTTGAATAGGTGACGGACATTTTTGATGTTCTGGTTGGAGTGATTACATGGGGATGTGTGTGTGTGTACATATGAGACTGACACACTACCTACTTCTCTGACGAGGCAGCTTGTGTGTACAATGTGCCAGCACTCACAAGATCTGTGCATTTCACTGTGTGTGAATTTTACTCGATGATACAAATTAAAAACATACTGGAGTAATAAAGAATAAAAACCTACATTTCTATAATTACACAAAGAAAAAACAAAACAAAAAACAAAAAGAAAGAAACAAATAGTAGGGGCCAAAATATCACAGTTGCTTGTTTCTGTGAACTTACAAATTTAACTTTTTTAAAGTATACCCTTCAAGTTTGAATTTAACGTTTATGTAACATTTGCAATAAATCTGAATGTGGATATGCTATCTTCTTTCTTTGCTAGATATGCTTTAAATCTTTTAAAAATGTAAATCAGACCTTTTTTTCAAAAATTTTAAGGTATAATTGACAAAGCTGTAATAATATATGTAAAACATACAACATGGTGATTTGACAGACACAGACGATGGGAAGGGACTCCATGAAATTTCCCTCCGGGCCAGAGTAGGGTTACACTTGTATTTATAAAATGAAGCCAGAGGCCTTAATGGTCATCCCCTAAATAAATTATGAAGCTTTTACAAAGACAACTGTGCCGGTCGACTAACCTGATGGCCCTTTGCAATTACATTCATGTGCTTCATAATGACATTTCAGTCAACAACAGACCGAGTATAAGATGGTGGTCCTGTAACATTACCATGGAGCTGAAAAACTCCTATTGCCCTGTGATGTCATAGCCATCATAATGTAGGGCAACATAGCACATGTCTAGGGTGATGCTGGTGTAAACACACCCGCTGTGCTGCCGGTCATGTAAGAGTATAGCACACACCGTTATGTATAGCACATGGTTGTTGATAATGATAACAAACAGCTATTACTGGTTTATGTATTTACTACACTATACTTGCATTGCTATATCAGGGTATACTTTTTCTACCTGTAAAAAATGTTTTCTATAAAACAGTATGCAGCAGCCTTATACATCTAATGTTTACTATGTCCCTTGATTGCATCATTTTCTTTTGTGCTTCATGTGCTCTTGTGTTATTTTATAAATTTAGCATAGCCTAAGTATACAGTGTTAGTGTATACAGTAGTGAACAGCAATATTCTATCTAGGTAGGCCTTCATATTTACTAGCAACTCACTCACTGACTCACCCAGAGCAACTTCCAGTCCTGAAAGCTCCATTCATGGTAAGTGCTATGTACAGGTGCACCATTTTTTATCTTTCATATCATATTTTTAAAGAACCTTTTCTACGTTCAGATACACAAATCCATTGTGTTACATCTGACTATAGTATTTAGTAGAGTAACCTGCTATACAAGTTGGTAGCCTAGGAGCAATAGGCTCTACCATATACGAGGGGGGACCCAAGAAACCAAATTACCTTTTAGAAGTCAGGCCCCCTGTGGTACAGGCTTCCCCCTCTAGGTGAGTGTTGTAAGAACCCATCTGTATTGCTGTACCAGCTGGCATTGTTGTGAGAGGCTGCGTTTGGCTTCAGTGGATTTATTTTGAAGACTCTTGCAATTCATTTGCCCTTTTCATGATGGTTGATTTATGAGTGCATCTTCCTACATGGCACTGAGTGTTCAGGAGTTTTTGACCAAAACCAGAATGACCCCTCTGCCCCACCCTCCCTATTTACCCAATCTTGCCCCAAGCAACTTTGTTTTTTGTTTCCCCTGATGAAAAAAGGCCTCAAAAGGAAATGTTTCGCCAATGCAGAAGAAGCTAAACAAAAAATGGCAGAAGCACTACAAGGCATCAAAGTTGAAGAGTTAAAAAAAATTGTTTTGAGCAGTGGGAAAAAGTCTCGATAGGTGTATTACATCAAATGGGGAATACTTTGAAGTGACTGAAGTTTAAACATGTAAGAATAAATATAATTTTTATAAATAAATTCTGGTTTATTATAAAACCAGAATTTATATAAAATTTGTATTTTATAAATATAAATTTTACAAATAAAAAATTTTTGGATCCCTTTTCATAGCCTAGGTTTATACTAGGTTCTACCATATAGATTTGAATAAGTGCGCTGTATGATGTTTGCACAATGATGAAATTGCCCAGCATGCATTTCTCACAATGTATCCCTGTCATTAAATAGTGTGTGACTGTAGAGTCCCAGTGAGTTAGAGCACTTACTGGCTTTCTTGCTATAGATCTCTCCCTCTGGGATTTTGGCTTGGGCCTCTGGGGCTAGGATAGAAGATAATCTGAATGACAGACACAGTGTTACAGTTAGAATCACATCCCTCAGCCTCCAGAGCATTGACCTCTGGATAAATGACCGTGTCTGGGCGCTAGCCCTACTCTTATGATTATTTTTAGCCCTGAAGTCTCCTCAACAGTTTGTGTGTATAGACTCTTAGGCCAGCCCTCAGTCTCTGAACACACCATTTGTTACTGTGCATGTTTGGACCTAAGGTAAATGCAGTTTAATTTGCCAAAGTGGCACCACCACTGCACATAAAAGATAAAAGAAAGGATGCTGGGGCATCAAGAAAGCCAACTATAATAAGATGGATTCTTTGGTAGAGTGTCTCCTATAAAGTAGATGATTAATAAACATATATGGTTATTTCTGTATACCATGTGAATAAACTTGGTACTACTTCTCTCTCTAGTTACACTTTTTTTGGCCAAGGTGCCAAAGATGGCAGAAGTGATCTAGGAATGGGGCATTCCAGGGATAACCTGCCTTAGCCAGTTTACTGAGGAGTCTGTGATGCTAAGGAGCTGGTTAGTCAGCATTGAAGCCCCCAAAGTAGAATCATGAAAGAAATGAATGGTTTGAGTGAAGTGAGAAATATTAAGGAAATAAAATTTTCACAAAGTTCAAGAACAAGTACCATGCCCATGATAGAATGAACCCTAACAGGTAAAAGTGATATGAAAGGTCTCAGGTGTATATCAATGGGTGGGCTGCTGATGCAGGGTCACAACTGAGCATTGTCACTTTGCCAAGCGGAAAGACAGAGGAAGTTGCCATACTGGGGAATCAACATAAGCAATATTAAAATATCTTAGAATTAGATTAGAGATCAGATGAGGATGAAAAATGATAGTTACAATGGCTGCTAGCAAGGTACTGAAGTGGGTGTTGATAATCATCATCATTTGCTGCGTCTTAGAAAGGCCAGTTGAAATGCGATGTTTGCAAAAGAGGGATGATTTATATGTATTTTCAGGGCATTTATTTCACCTCTCTACTAATCTCAGATATAATTATTCTTCAAAACTTAGTTCAAGTTAACTTCTCTACGAGAAGTTTTCTGTGGCTGGGACTCCAGCTGTTTGTTTAGTTTGTTCTTTTATTCACCCATAGCTCCACTCTCTTCCTGTGTGCATATCGTACAGTAAGGCTGTGATATCTAAACTCTCCTCCTAGACGACTAGAAGGCACACCTGTGAAGCTGACCTAGGTTCTTGGAGGCTTGTGCGTTGTGGAGAGGGACAGGACTGACCTATGAATGCAAAGCATGGAAATGAGAAATCATTGTGGAGTAAAAGGAGAGTATTACACCATGTACACAGATATGCAAAACACCAGTGGGAAAATCCAGGTGTCATGTTATCAGACTATTGCAGAAAGGTTCAGAAAATGAGTAGGAGTCAGAACTAGGAGAGAATCAATGCACATTTACCTACAGATTATACAAGCCTATTATGTTTTGACTCGTAAATGTTTCCATGATTATACATACTGTCACAAACCCCCTTAAAAGTTTTCAAAGTGATTTCATTAATTTTATACAGTGTCATCTGGCAGGATTCCAATGGAGAAAAGACTAGGATACCGCTGCCCTTATGTGGATTACTAAGTGGAGACAAGCGGGCTAATGGCTACAGATAAAACACTACCAACCATACCCTCGGGGCATGAAAGAGACAATTACCTTTTTTGCTCCATAGTTTGATAAGTTCAGTACTTGATGTGCAAAAGGAAAGAGGCCATGAGGAGTGGGGTAGGAAGCAAGACAGATAAAGGGATACAAAGATGGAGACAGAAGTGGGATTCATGGGAGAGGAGGGGAGGGGAGAAAAGGGGGGAGGAGAAAAGGGGGAGCCTGGAGAACCAGCCATGGCCCCAGCTTTGACTTTCCAATGGTGTGGGCACAGTGACCAAGTGGTGGCATGTGGTAGGAGAGGTTCCATTCAGGGATTCCATTCAGAGGTTCCACCAGCTGCTTCCCCTTTTCTCCTATTCTCTGTTTTTAGGAAATGATTTTCTAATCTTAAATAAAATGGTATACAGTGGCAGCTCTAAAACAGTATCTGCAGCCCCTGGGTTCAACCAGATTGCCCCTTAAAACCTTCCTAAATCATTTCTGTTTCTACTCAAGGATGTAGAGAGCTAGAATGAGCATCTCTCCCACTCTCATAATAAAAAATCAAATGAAGTGAAAACTTGAACAAACTGCAAATTTATGACTTTTTTTTTTCAAATCCATTGGAGAAAGAGGGCACAGGGCAATCAACCTGCCCAAATCCAGTAAGACACAGGCACCTTAGGGAGTGATGACATATGAACTTCTGCTTACCTGGAGCAGATGCATCAGTAAGAAGAGTTTGGTGAAGGGGAACTTGGTGAAGGGGAAATGTGGGCTGGCAGAAGAATGGGAAGCCTTTGGGAACTACAGAAATTGAGGTTTCCTCAGCACCCTCTTAGACTCTCTTACTCCTTGAAACTCATGATGCTTTCATGAAAAAAACAAAAGGAAAGAGCCCTAAGAATGCCTTTGTTGTGGTAAAGACCAGGGGAAGAGAACGGCTGTTTTAGGTAGAAGGGGTACAAAACTCCACCTAGATCATTTTTCTTATTTTCCCTATGAACAAGAGCTCTAATTTGTAGGATGAAAGTCAACAAAAATTCCCACCCTTGGTGTGCAGGTGAAAACTCATTGTCTCTGGGGGAGACAACAGGGAGAAAAAAATCTCTACCCACCGGAGAGGGACAGGAATACATGGTGGGCCCAGGACCAAGCGGCAGGATTGATTAGAACTGAGAGCCACTCCCTTAGGACCCAGAGACTGGCGCCTGCCTACGCATGAGGATTAACCGGAACAACAGAGAATACTCCCCATGCCTCCCTCGTCATGCCAAGGCTTTCCCTCCACTGACAAGCCACTGAGCTCCCAGTAACAAGTAAGAGCTCAACACTGCCGAAAGGCCTGCAAGGGACCCTCTCTGAGGAACTGTTCAAAGGGAAGACCTAAAGGGTGAAGCTGATATGGCTCCATCACCATCAACCAGCCTCTTGGCCTCCAAACGATCACTACAGGAATTTGATGCCTGTGGTGCTTCCAGGAAAACCATTGCAATAACAGACCTTAAACCCAGACCAGCTCCTAAATATAATACCTCCAATTCCCACACTAAAGTCCTGTCAGAAAGATGTACTTATTTCCAGGCACATAAATCATTCATTCCAGGTTCCAGTGTCTAGATAAGATGTCTGGCTTTCAACAAAATATGATAAAGACATACAGAAAATCAGTAAAGTATGGAAGTTCTGAAGAACATTATCGAATAATTAGACCTTCACACTTATAGAACACTCTACTGAACAGCAATAGAATAAATTTTCTTCTCTAGGGCATTTGGAGCATTCATCAAGATAGACTGGTATTCTGGGCCATAAAACAAACTTCAGCAAATTTAAAATAATAGAAAATTTCAAAGTATATTCTTGGATAATAACAATTAAACCAAAAATATAAATAACAGAACAATATCTGAAAAATTTCTAAATGTTTGGAAAGTACCATACTTTTAATGCCCCATGGGTCAATGAGGAAGTCTCAATGGAAATTTTAAAATATTTGAACTGACAAAAATTAAAATACCACATTTCTTATCTGAAGAATGAAACTGACAGCACATAGAAGGAAACTGATAGCATTAAATTCTCCCCCTCCTCAAGCTTTATTGAGATATAATTGACATACTCACCACGTTAAATGATGAGAGGGGTAACTTGTCTTTTTTTCTGATCTTAGAGGAAAAGCTTTCAACCTTTCACCTTTGAGCATGATGTTAGCCGTGGGCTTATCATATGGCCTTCATTATGTTTTTCTATGTTCCTTCTGTACTCTATTTGCTGAGAGTTTCAAACATGAAAGGATGTTGAATTTTGTCAAGACTTTTTCTGCATCTAGGGAGATCATCATGGGATTTTTATTTTTTATTCTGTTAATGTGGTATACCGCATTTATTGATTTGCAAAAGTTAAACCATCCTTGCATCCCAGAAATGAATCCCACTTAACATGGTGTATGATCCTTTTAGTGAGCTGTTGAATTTGGTTTGCTAGAGTTTTGTTGAGAATTTTTGCGTGTATATTAAACAGGGATTAATATCCTGTAGCTTTCTTTTCTTGTAGTGTCCTTATCTGCCTTTGGTGTGAGGATAATGCTGGCTTTGTAAAATGAGTTTCAGAGTATTGCTTCCTCTTTTATGTTTTGGAAGAATTTGAGAAAAATTGGTGTTCATTCTACCCTAAATGTTTGGTAGAATTCACCAGTGAAATCATGTTATTCTTAGCTTTTCTTTGCTAAGAGGTTTTTGATTACTAATTCAATCTCCTTAACTTGTTATCAGTCTGTTAAAATTTTTATATTTTCATGATTCAGTTTCTGTAGGTTTTATGTTTCTAGGAATTTATTAATTTCATTTAGGTTGTTGTCCAATTTGTTGGCATATAATTGATCTAGTTGTCGCTTGTGATTCTTAGTATTTTTCTGGTATCAGTGATAATGTCTCTTCTTCTAGTTCTAATTTTATTTATTTGAATTCTCCCTTTTTCTGATTACTCTAGTTAAAGGTTTGTCAATTTTGTTTATCTTTCACAGAAATAACTGTTAATTTTAATTTTTCATTGTTTTTCTATTTTATTTGTTTCTGCTTTAATCTTTGTTACTGCCTGGCTCTTGCTAACTTTAGGCTTAATTTGTGCCTCTTTTTACTAATTCATTGACATATGGTTAGGTTTTTATTTAAGATCTTTTTAAGTTCTTTTTTTTAGACTACAAACATATTGAGATCTCTTTATTTTAAACCTTCAAATTAGATTCCAATCTCTCTTCCCTTTGTCTCTTATTTCTTTTTTTAAATATATTTTATTGATTATGCTATTACAGTTGTCCCTTTCCCCCCTTCATTCCCCTCCACCCTGCACACCCCTCCCACCCACATTCCCCCCTTTAGTTCATGCTCATGTGTCATAAGTTCTTTAGCTTCTACATTTCCCATACTATTCTTGCCCTCCCCCTGTCTATTTTCTACCCACCGTCTATGCTACTTATTCTCTGTACCTTTTCCCCCTCTCTCCTCCTCCCACTCCCCTGTTGCTAACCCTCCATGTGATCTCCATTTCTGTGGTTCTGCTCCTGTTCTAGTTGTTTGCTTTTGTTTTAGGTGTGGTTGTTAATATCTGTGATTTTGCTATCTTTTTACTGTCATATTTTTATCTTGTTTTTCTTAGATAAGTCCCTTTAACATTTCATATAATAAGGACTTGGTGATGATGAACTCCTTTAACTTGACCTTACCTGAGAAGCACTTTATCTTCCCTTCCATTCTAAATGACAGCTTTGCTGGATAGAGCAATTTTGGATGTAGGTCCTTGCCTTTCAAGACTTCAAATACTTCTTTTCAGCCCCTTCTTGCCGGTAAGGTCTCTTTTGAGAAATCAGCTGACAGTCTGATGGGAATTCCTTTGTAGGTGAGTGTCCCCTTATCCCTTGCTGATTCTAGAATTCTCTCCTTCATTTGAATCTTGGCTAACGTAATTATGATGTGCCTTGGTGTGTTCCTCCTTGGGTCCAACTTCTTTGGGACTCTCTGAGCTTCCTGAACTTCCTGAAAGTCTATTTCCTTTGCCAGATTGGGGAAGTTCTCCTTTATTATTTGTTCAAATAAGTTTTCCACTTGTTGCTCTTCCTCTTCCTCTTCTGGTAGCCCTATCATTTGGATGTTGGGACATTTCAAGATGTCCTGGAGGTTCCTAAGCCTCTCCTCATTTGTTTTGAATTCTCATTTCTTCATTCTTTTCTGTTTGTTTCTTTCTTCCTTCTGGTCCACTCCATTGATTTGAGTCCCAGTTTTCCTTCCATCTTTATTGGTTCCCCATGCATTTTCCTTCATTTCACTTATTGTAGCCTGCATTTTTTCATCTAATTTTTGACCAAAATCAACCAATTCTGTGAGCATCCTGATCATCAGTGCTTTGAACTGTGCATCTGATAGGTTGGCTATATCTTTGTCGCTTAGACGAATTGGCTCTGGAGCTTTGACCTGTTGTCCCATGTGAGCCATTTTTGGGTTTTTTTTGTTTGTTTGTCTGTTTGTTTGGTCTGGTCGTGCCTATTATGTAGTGAGGGGCAGAGCCTTAGGTGTTCACCAGGGCGGGGCAGCCCAGTAGCTGGGTTGTGACTCTGTATGTGGGGGCAGGGTCCAAGAGGGAACAAGGGCGCTTGTTCCGCTCTCTCTTGTATTTCAGTCCCTTCCGCCACTTTCCACAAGCAAATTGGGCACTTCGGGTGCTGATTTCCATGTGGGTGGGCTTGTGTACATTCTAGGACCCTGTGGGTCTCTCCAACAAATTCTCCTGTGAGGCTGGGAGTCTCTCCTGGTCCCTCAACCCCCACAAGTGTTTTCAATCTGTGTTTTTAGGTTTTATTTCCTGGAGCTGGGGCCCTGGGTTTCGAGGTCTGTCTCGCTCCCATTTTCGCCTGGATTATCTGCTCATGAATGTGGGACCACCTGGTCAGCCAGGGACCTTGTGCAGTCACTGGTTCTGCCTGTTGCCACCCTGCGCCCGCAGTCCGCTAGCTGCTGCCTGCTTGCCTGGGGTTCCTGTGTGCCCGGGTCCACCAATCTCCACTTTTTCCTGCTGCGACTCCACCCCTCTTATCAGTGTGGATGAGTGGTTATTGGACATCCGTACAGTTCAATTTTCTGTCCGTTCTGATTGTTTTCTTGTTTCTAAATCTTTGTTGTCCTTAATTTTGGTTGCACGAGGAGGCACAGTATGTCCACCTACACCTCCATCTTGGCCAGAAGTCTAACTTCTTAATATATATATTTATTATTTATTTATTGGCAGGGTCAGCTAGCAGCATCTACAGGCAAATCAGGCTTATTATTGGAGTCTCTAGTTGGGCAATGCCACTGCTCATGATCTGAAGTTGGGTGGAAGGGGGTGGAGAGTGTTGGTCACTGGCTGGGCTCTGCAGGAAAATAAGCCTGGAGGCTGGGCTCTGCATTCAAGTGGGGCTGCTGGCTGTGTTCTGTGATCATGTGGGTTCAATAGTGGAGCTCTGTAGTCACCTTTGGTCACGTAGGGTTGCAGACTATGTTCTCTGGTAATGCAGTGCCACTGGTTGGATTCTGTGATTGGATGGGGCCATGCTCCACAAATGCTCCTGGTCGGGTGGGTCTCAGGCTGTGCTTCCTGATGGGATGGTGCTGCTGGCTGGACTCTGTGTTGAGGCGTGGCTAAAGGCCAGGCTTTGTGATCAGACCAGACTTCACGTTATGCTCTGTGATCATGTAAGGACTGTAGACTGTGCCTCAACATTGTACGGAACCATTTGCTAGGCTTTGTAATCAGGTAGGCTGTTGGCTATGCTCCCCTGTTGGGCGAGGTCACTGGCAAGGCTCTCTGTTATGCCGGGCCTCTGCTTGTACCCCATAACTGAGTGGGGCTAGAGACTGTTTCACAGTCACACTGCTCTCCAGGCTCCTTGGTCAGATGGGGCTACACGTTATGCTATGCAGTTGGGTGGGGTCACTGGCTGGGCTACCTGCCTAAGTGAGGTCCAGGCTGTGTTCACCAATCAGTCAGGGTCCCATGCTGCAGGGTGAGGTTATAAACTTGGCCCCACAGCTGGGTGGTACTGGAGGCCGGGCTTTAAGCCTGCTCAGGGTCTGTTCAGACTGCCTGGTTATGCTGGGCCAACAATTATGTTCAACGGATGCCAGGGCTGCTGGCTTTGCTCCCTGGCCAGGCAGGCTGTCTGATGTGCTTCAGGCTGCCAGGAATCTATGGCCATGCTTTTTGGTGGGGCAGGACTGGAGGCTATGCTCAGCATTGGAAGGGACTATGAATTTGTTTCCCTGACCAGGTGGTGCCCTAGAACAGACTCCACTGCTCATATGGCCCATTGGTTGAGGATCTAAAGCAGGCAGAACTGACAACCAAGCTCGCTAGTCAGATGGGACCACTGGCTGGGTCTGTAGATGAGTACAACTGCTGTCTGGGATCTCTGTTTGGCACCACTGCAAGTGGGAAAGTGGTCGGCCAAGATCTGGGCACTGGTTGCTATAAGCCCCCCTTTCTTCTCTTTCTATCTGATCCCCAGTGGTCAAGATTTGCAGATCCCCTCAGTAATCCCTGTGAGATGAGATCCACATAAGCCTCAGATAAGCATCCTGCAATGCTGTGGAAGCTGGATATCTGCCTCAGGCTCTCTTTTCCCACTGGAGAAACCATAGGCCTGAGGGACCTCTTGGTGCAGTGCTGGGCCAGCCTGGAGGAGGGCCCGTGTGGCCAGAATATAGCTGCTTCTCTAACCCTTCCAGGGTGGCCCTTCTCTGTCTCCATTGCCCAGGGGGCCACTTTAACGCCATCTACAAGTTCTCTGATGTTCATTCACACTGCTGTCTTGTCCAATGTGGAAAAAAATAGATTGAAAAATAACAAAAAGCTGTCTTCATTCATAGATACCATTATTATATAGAAAATCCAAAAGAATTTATAAAATTGTCCTTAAATAAAGTGAGTTAACAAGACCATAGGATATAAGGTTAACATACAAATATCAGTTTTATTTCTATATGCTATCATAAATGATTAAAATTCATCATTTTTTAAACATCATATAAATTACATGCCCAAATATTATCTATAAATCTAACATGTGCATGATTTCTCTATTACAAATAAAATATGTTAATAATAGAAAAATAGTTTTAAAAGACCCATAGATCAATAAAACAGAAATAGATGTATACAAATGTAGTCAACTAATTTTTGTCAAAAGTGCAAATGCAATTAAGTGGAGAAAGGATAGACTCTTCCAAAAATTATGGTGGGAAAATTGAGCATCCATATGCAAAAATGATTAAACATGTACAATTATCATAGAAGAAAATATAGAAGGAAATCTTGAGTTAGAGAGATTTTTTAGATGTTACACTAAAGGAATGGCCCTCAAAAGAAAAAGATGACAAATTCTACTTTATCAAAATGAAAAGCTATTGCTGTATGAAAAGACACAGTTAAGTGGATGAAAGCAAAAAGCACAACTGGGAAAAATATCAGCAAATTACATATCTGACAAAGTCCTTATTCCCAGAGTGTATGAAGAGTTCTCAAAATTCAAAAATAAGAACACATCCTGGCCAGTATGGCTCAGCTGGTTGGAGCATCTTCCCATAAACTGAAATGTCATGGGTTCAGTCCCCAGTCAAGACATCTCTCCATATGTCCATTGGCCATCTGTATGTCCTCTTTGGAGAAATGTATATTTAGGTAACATGGATTAATTTTCCATTCACTTTATTAAGTAAAAGAAACCAGGCTTCAAAGATTACATAGCACATGAATCCATTCATGTGGTACTTTGGAAAAGACATAACTATGGGCAACAAAGACAGAATAACGGATGCCAGGAATTGGAAGGGGGAAGAAGCAGCCAGCAGAAGATAACACATCGGGGTTTGTAAGGAGATGGAAATATTGTTTATGCAACTATGGCATCTGTGACTCTATGCCTTGGTCAGAGCCCATAGCAATGTACTCTACAAGAGTATATTTTATTACATGTAAATTTTCAAAATCATCCAGAATGAGAGAAGAAGGGTAAAATGCAGATAGTGACAAATGAAACTAACTACACTACAAATAAATAGAGTTCAGGTAAGTTTAGTAAAAAGTGATTTCACTAGATTCTGTAAGGTTAAAGACAGATACAATTTTTACTATCATTCTATTCTAGTTGGTAAATGTGTTTCTCACAGAATCGTGGTTTATCAATCCTATAACTATATATATACTAGACTTGAACAAACAAATAAATGTACTGTGATAATGAGAGCCAAGTTTCTCACTGTAGGAGAAAGAAGATTCAGATGAGCAAGGGGAGATGTCAGAACGAGTGGTTCCAGACTGGAGTTGGTGGTATTAGCTCAAACACATGGTGGCCTGAACTGGCACAACCTGAACAACAAGATAAATAATAATGGTATTGGATTATAAGCCAAAGAATAAAATAAGTACCCGTGAGTCCATACTGACATAAATAGAAAACTGAATAAATAAACAAATGGGGACAAGGGACAGTACAGTAATTATTGCTGCAAACAAGTTCCAGCAAATGGCTGCTAAAATTAAAATTAGTAATTAATTAAAATTAATTAAAATTAATTAAAATAGTAATTAAAATTAGTGTAAAAATTATACAGAAATGGAATGATGCTATTTTCCCCTGATATTTCTTAATTATAAAGCATATCCCCCAAATATTTGTTAATTGCAAATTAAAAAATTGTCCTTTTACAGTAAAGAAACCTGACAGACACCACCTTATCTAAGTAGTCCAAGTTAATATTATTACCAAGTACACATATTGCCGTCATCTACTCCCCGACAGGTGGACGGCACCTCCATGTTATCTGTCCCAAAACTGTGTAACTTCAACCTCAGAATCAGACAACATTAGATAAACCCAAATTAAAGGTCATGAAAGACAAGTAAATTGTCACAGATTTGAGGAGATCACGTAAACTTGACAACTAAATTCAGTGTGAGATCCTGGATTGAATCCTGGAACAGAAAAGGAACTTTTATGGAAAATTGGTGAATCTGACTAAAATCTCTGGTTTAATTTACAGTGTTGTATCAGTGTTAATCTCTTATCTTTGATAGTTGTTCTATGATGAGATAAAGGTAAAATGGGTGAAGGGCATATGGGGTTTTCCCTGTGCTACTATGTAAATTTTCTGTAAGTCAAAAATTATATACAAATAATTTTTAATGACAAAAAATTCTCTATACTTCAGTTCTAAATGTGCCATTAAAATATACAATGACAAAAGTGTACAAAACATTTCATGACCTTGTTTAGCATTCTTTGTTTTACACTTCAAAACTCAGTGAGCTTATTTCTATAATTTCTGCTTTTTTTAAATGGTAAGATAAAAGGGAAGATTTTAAATTGCAATTTATAAGCTCTTCTCTTCAAGTAACAGATTGTGGGTGTGGAAAGTTTTTATTCCCCATAAATGAAAAGGCAAATTAGATATAATCATCAGTAGATTTTATCTATTTAACTTTCGTTTTCAAAGTACTAAAGGCATCCTTTGATGCTGAGCAGAATTTTGAACAGATAAATGTAACTTACGGAACTGGATCTCGTGTGGATCACATCGAGGCAAATTTGCAGTTATTATTATGTCTATACTTTTCACTAATTAGTACTTCAGCATGGACTTTCTTTATTTCTATTTGATCTATCCACTTGTTCATCATGGGTATAAATTAGATACTATATTATTAGTAAAAACAAAACCAACATATAAGTGTAAAAATAATCATGATGGCACCAGTAGTTACTGGATGAGAGCTAGACTAATTGATACAATCATCAGGAACTTCACTTTATTTTCATCTTGTAAGTATTCAGAGGTTCTCCAACTAGTCCATTTTAAATAAAATATGTATTATCCATTGTTTGATTTTAAATAGATAGAAATTAGGACAGATGACATTGCTGACTTAGACATCTCCTTGAATAATTTAAAATTTCTGAATGCTCACAAACCATTGTTTAAAAAATATAGCCCTGGTGAATAGGCGTAGATTCAACTATCTGAATTTGTTGTTTATGCACAAAAGAACACAAAAAATAAAAAAGTCAATTTTGTATCATTTAGGATATTTTTAGCTGCAGATAACATGACAATAAGCCCCAAGGTAAGGTGTCTCTAGATTTTAATTCATCCACATAATGAAGACCTAGAAAAGTCAGCTTCTTTATATATTTCCATTTCCAGATTTCCTACAGAATTTCCAGCCTTAACAATGTCCAAAAACAGAAGTCTGTTCTCTGTCACTTTTTAAAAGTGAAGAAATCTTACAAGGAGTTTCTCACCACCCAGTTGACATTCTTTCATGTCTTGTTGGCCAGAAGTATGTCATTTTCCCATCCCTAAACTGATTACTGGCAGTAAAACCAATATACTGATCTAGGATTGACTCTGAATTGAGAATAAGGTATCTTACCCTGAAAGATGGATACTTGGATAAAGTTAGTTTGTGTTGGAAAGGAAGACTGGGTTAATGGGTATTGAGCGGGCAGCCTACCATGTCTATTGAAAGTATCTTTGGCAGGAATTTAGGTTTACACAATTGCACAGAGAGGGGAGTACCTAAGTAATAATAGCTACGAGAGGAATGTACCCGAGATTTTACAAGTGCATCCAAACTAAGAGTATTGGAGGCTTATGCCATCAGAGATGGCTTCCTGAAAAAGGAAACTCAGGGGCTGGATGGAGCTGTAAAGGTATGGACTTGGAGCAGCGAAGACAGGTGAGATCAAGAGGGGCCTCTTATTCTAAGTCAAAGAGTGTGTGACCCACTCGAGAACTGATTGAAAGCAGCTGAAGGACTTTTAACATAAGGGGCATTATGAAATTTGCTTTTGAGAAAGGTTGCACTGTACAGCAAGAACAGTCACTCCTGCCTCTGACATTTTATGCTCTTTGTTATCTGATCTTCTTATTTAGCACTTAACATTCATGTTCCGTTATGAGTTAGTTTTCACATTAACAGTATCCAGATCTGAAACACATTACCAGGACACCGGGAGGTCATGCCTGCCCCCATCCAAGGGTAACTGCTATCCTGACATTAGTCAGCATGAAGTTGTTCTCTTGTTTATTATGTTTTCTATAAAAGAAATCATGTAGTATGTATTCTTTTGTGTCTGGCTTGAGATGACTTTTTAAGGAGGAAAGGGTACAGTCTGGGTCACGTGGATTAATAAATCTTATGTAAATTTAGCAAGATCCAAAAATAAATGTTGAAAAGTTGATTTGGTGATATGGTAGGAAAGAAGGGTTTAAAGTAAATGCTCTGAAATGGGATGAACTTAGGTTTATATACTTGTTTTACTGCTTACAAGAGTTTTGACCCTGGGCAATTAGTTAGTTAACTCTCTACATTTTAGTTTATCCATTTGTAAAATACAGTTAATAATAGTACCACTCATAGGACTGTTGTGGGGTTTATGTAAGGTGATACATGGAAAGTATTTAGCCCTTTGCCAAGACACAGAGTACACATTAGTAACTAGTAACATTATTATTTGTGATAATATTTCTAAGTAAGAAAGGAACAAGGTCATCACTATTTACTAGGGTTGATGATCAACCAATCTCACAGTAGAACAAAATCTACAACAGCAACAACAAATAGAATACCAGTCTTGAAAAACTCAGAGGCTAGATAGAGAGTGCATCTTCAAGTCACCCAGGCATTTGATAAAGCCTCTCATATCATTGTAGGCAAGGTATGGGAACTGGCCTTAATGACCAATGGCCATTAATGGCCTTAATGACAATTGGCATTAGGTTCCAAATCATGGACTATATCAGAATCACCAATGTGTCTTACTAAAAATCAAGAAGTCTTGACTCTTAACTTACCATAGATCAAAAGAATTATTTTAAGATTTCATTTATTTATTTTTAGAGAGATGAGAAAGGAGAGAAAGAGAGGGAGAAAAACATCAATGTGTCATTGCCTTTCGCGCACCCCCCACTGGGGACCTGGCCCACAACCCAGGCATGTATCCTGAGTACGAACTGAACTGGTAACCCTTTGCTTCGAAGTCCAGTACTCAATCCACTGAGCCACATGAGTCAGGGCAAATCAGATGAATTAAAGTCACCCCATGTGTTCTCCAGGAATCCACACTTTGATCAAGCTCTTTATATGAATCTGATTTGCTGCCAAGTTTTAACTCTGACCTGTGCTGCCTAGTGGTAAAGGGCAAGTGCTCCATCTTTGATGCTTTTATAGCCTTAATGATGATTTAGTGTCTGGTATATAATAGATGGTCAATAAATATTCATTTGTTGAACTGTGAAAGAAATCTCTGGAACATGCATACTGCTATCCTATTCAACATTTTTATTAGCAATTTGAAAGGTTTTGGAGGCATGCTTAATAAATTTACCAATGGTAGAAAAGGTGGACCATATCAAAGATGAATACAAAGTTAAAAAAATTAAAACCACTGCTTAATCAGCATTTCTTATAAAATGGAACCAAGGATCTCGTTGCCTACATATTCTGACCAAACAATAGGACAAAGGTTATCAGCAAAATAAATATCTCCACTACATTAATCAGTGTGGCACAGCTTCCTATTTGTCTGTTTCAGAGGTAAGTTAGAAACCTGGCTAAATCTGGGCCACTGCTTGTTTGTGCAAATACAGTTTTATTGGAACACAGCCACATTCATTTGCTTACATATTGGCTCTGGCAGCTTTTGCACTACAACAGCAGAGCTGAGTATTTGCATCCGAGATCAGATAGCCTACCAAGATGGAAATATTTCCTCGCTGGCCCTTTGCAGAAATGTTTGCCAGCCCCTATTCTACTTGAATCAAACTCTGCCCATCTTCCTTAGTAACAGGACCTACAACTGTTATCTGGGCATGACCGCCTCGATCAAAAACTGAATTCTGTGCTGTCCTTTGCATAAGTCATTTCCTGTGACTATATTCACATGACAGTGTGACATATAGAGAGTATTGCATTTCAGCTTTCTGAAATCTTCTTTAAAAGGTAGCTCCTTTCCCCTTCATGCTGGTTGGAAATTAAATCCGATAGCAGTAGTTCAAACCATTTGTGTCCATGCAGATGAAGGGCTAGGTTTGACACCCTTGTCCTGAAAGGATGAGTCCCCGAGTCCTTGATGAATTTGTGGAATTTCCATAATAGCCCTTCACTGCCATTGCTGGGCACTTTTTATTTTGTTTAAAATAAAAAGATATTGGTGTGTCCGGGCCACTCTGTTTAGATGTTCTGTCACTTGCGTATGAACCTATCTATCCTAACAGATACAGATATATCATGTTTAAACGTTGGAACTGATTCTGCTAGTTTAACCACATTTGGAGTTTTTCCTGCCTTGTGAAGGTACAGAATTCTCCATGACTGGAAGGTTTTAAGCAGACCCTGAAAAACCACCTGTCAGACAAGTGATGCAGAGTTCCCTGAATTGGATGGAGGTTAAACTCCCTGACCTCCAAGATTCTAAGCTGGGTATTCCTGGACCACATTTTTCTTTATTAATGGAAAGTGTTAAATGGGTTCTTAGTTCAAGCACTTAAAATGATTAAAGTAGCCAGCCAGAAAGCCAAGCTGCCAAAATGGAAAGCGCAGAGGGAGTAAAATACCAGCACAATTTTGACTTTCTATTTGCAGCAAAGCAGCGTTTCAGATGGTGCATTAGGCTCTCGTTGAGGAAGCACTGACACCACATCAGATGGCAAAGCCTCCCGTCCAGTAAGTTGGAGCTTTCCACTTTCATAGAAATGCTGGGGCAAGGGAACAACATCGTTACTCCATATGGGTGATCACGTCCTGCATAAAATGTGTCCTTTATATATTTTTACAGACTATAGTTAAATTGAGCCCAGCATGAACACAGATAAATGTAAATAAGTTGATGTATCCTCTATTAATAAACATCAAGAAATAGAAAATTCTTTGACTAGTAGAAGGTAATATGTAGGGATTATGTGACTGGCACAAATATGCCTTCTCTTTGTTGATATGTCTTTATTTTTATCTTTCCAGAATTTAACATACATCACTGAGTTTTACCTAAAGCTATCTACTCTAGTATTATATTACATATATGTATATATGTATATGCGTATATTTGTCTGTGTGTTTATCCATCCTGTTGGTTCTATTTCTCTGGAGAACCCTGATTAATATGCTAGTACATTAAGTAAAAATGCCATGAGATTTCTTTCCCAGCCTCTCCCCAGTTATGCTATGGACTGCTTATATATAGATACTGCCAGGAAGATTTGACCTAAATTTAACGAGGTTCTTTGGGGTTGACTATAATTAAGATTTTTAATTGAGATGCACATGATCATAATGTTGGGAAAACAAAAAGGTTATACTCAGACTAGCTGATATGTATATATATGGCTTCAGTCCTGGCTATTATTGGTGATTGTCTATTGGTCTTATTCCACCTTCACCCTAAGGAGTAGTTGCTGTTTTATTTCCAATTATGGCTTACTTGGGGCTATGAAAAGGTAGCTAGTCAGTTCAGTATATAGTACTGGAGAATAAATTAGGTCTTAAGAACAATTATAAATACCAGAAAAGGCTTTGTTATTCCCATGAAGCAATAACATTCTTATAAATTTAAAAGAAAGCAGGTCATTTGCCATATGAGCAATGTTAATTAAAAGACATATACCAACTATAAAGAAAAAATTAAAAATAATGCCTGAGGACAAATGGTGATCTCTACTCTTTTTAACAGTTTATAATACCACTACTTTGACTTGCTTTTCTTTACTCTACATACAACTAACTTTTTAAAAGCTTAATAATTCTTATTATAGTTATCTCTTTACCTACCATTCTGTGGAAAGTAAGAAGTTCAGGAATATCTCTGGAGGAAAAAGCAAGATGAAAAGAAATCACCCCGAAACGGTGGTCAGGATCCTTTCAGAAATGGAGCAATAGAAATAAGAACTAGACTATCACTTCCATGTCTACTTCACACACTGTCTGGCCACATCTCCATGGAAATTTTCCAATTCGTCCATTAAATAATAATTTTGGCTGCCATCTTTCCAGTTTTCGTACCTTTGTTCACAGTCTCCCTGCTTACCACATTGATTTTATTATGAATACTCATAAGATGGTTGCAATGGTTTTTTAAAAATACCATTGTTTTTGATGAATCAGAGCCTAGGGGACAAGGAGGCTAAGGGAGTGCAGAGATGCGGTCAGTGTGGATGTGATGTGGTGAGGAACTCCAGGCGGAAGGTTAAGGAAGTAGGTAGAAAGGGACACAACAGGAATACTTTAGATATTTCTCTGCAAAATATCGAGAGAAAAAGAGAAAACTATTTCAAGCCTTTTCTGCAGCAAGGTCTAATTGTTACTATGTTTAGTAGGAACTAAAATGAATTATAATCCATCCATTTAAAAGGAGGTGAGGAAAAAGTACATTAATTAGACATCATGGTGTGCAGTTCTAAATGTGTGGTTTCAAGATATATTAAGAAATATTTTCACTCTCTCATACATTAAACGATCTAACACTGAAGCTATATTTGAAATATCCTATTTCTTTATTAACATTAATAGTATTCTTTTACAATTTCCAGAGCAATTTTACATAGGTTATTTCATAAGGTTTGTATGAGATAGGAAATACAGAAATACTTTTAGTTTGCGTAGCACTTAAATTATTTTATCTGATACTCACAGCCCTACCATGCAGTTCCTTTTAACTCATGCTATTCATTCACCAACAAAACCTTTGAACTTGTATTTTTCTGGCCACAACATACTGCTTACACTTATTTGCTAACTTCTCCACCTGGAGGATTTCTAATTCAATTCATCTGATAAAACCTGGTTACTGCAAGGACTGGCTTCATTAGCTGGGTGAGTGTATCCGGTGTATGTGTGAAGGTAGGTGGATGTCTTCGGGAAGGCAGAAACTGGTAATGTCAGGTTCCATGAGGTCAACTACCGGGCTTTGTGTGGATGGATCATCTGGTACAATATCCAGGCCCTTTAATGAGCCCAACCCACGTTTGTGGTGGAAAAATCAGAGCTAAAACAGAGTAGCTTTTACTTAAACTTGTATTCAGTTTGGTGGAGAGGCCCAATTTTGATAAGTTACACCACAGCTATATAGACAGGTAATGAGCATGAACTAACAAATTTTAAATTTCACAAAACTATAATAGACTTAATTTTACTTAAATTTATTATAGCAAAGAACTGGTAGTAAGTCTGAAAAACAAAAACAAAAACAAAAACAAAAACAAAACCAAACGCCTGAACTTTAACGGGTCTTCAACCTAGTGGATGTTAGTTCCTACAAGTTTTTTCTAAAGTTATCATTCATAGCTTGTGCTTATTTTTGTTTAAACTGCATATTTCTTAAAGTTATGTTTCCAAGGTGTAAAACTGACTGACTCACATATCTCATAGGAATCAGAAGAGAGTACTTATGCCTATGTAAAGATCAAACAATTTGAAACCTTTTTAAATCCTTAAAGAACAACTTTTAAAACTTACATTTCCTTTCAGGATGATTTTCCAAAAGAAATTAATTAAGAAATGTTGATCTGTAAACAAAATATCCTATAAAAGAGATGAATGATGTTCGGAGTAACAAACAAATATATCACGGAGAACTGATTAGAAACTGTACCTATTATAAATCCAAAATGACTATGCACTAGTTCAAGTATGTCAGTCTTTTCTAAATGACTTGATCGGTGGGTTTGGGTTTCCTGTTCAGGGTCCTCTGAGTTATGCGCTTCCGTCAAGTGCTCAGGACAGTGACCTTCTACAGGTTTTATTTTCTCTCTTCTCCTTAGAGTTTTTAATTTTATACCTTTTTTTCTTACTTACAGAGAAGTCATATGCCTTCCTCTCTTCATCATTAATCATGATCATCTTAATCATAAAATTTCTGTAATGGTCTCAATTTTATTCTTGAGAATGTTCTTCATAGAGCTTACTGATATTTGGTTCTAATTTGTACCAATTTAACTTGTAAATTTACATCTGTACCAATTTCATTTGTAAATCATGAATCTTAATCTAACATGTATTACTTTCCCATATTACTCAAAAATGGTCATTTTCTGTTTTGTCTTTTTAAAAAGTTGAGGTGTAATTGATTAAAAAATGCACATATTTAATGCATACGCTTTGATGTTTTGGGACAGATGTAATACACTCATGGAACTTTCTGTTTTGTCTTAAACAATCATGATAATCTCATTCTCCTTGCCTGTGATTATTTGAAGATATACATGAACACAATTCTGGCCAATGAGAAATAAGAGTAAATATACTAAAGGCTTCTGGAATAGTTTTATTCACTGATTAAGAGTATGAAGAAGGGGCCTACACAGAGGAAGACTTTCCCTTCCTTCCTTCCTTCCTTCCTTCCTTCCTTCCTTCCTTCCTTCCTTCCTTCCCTCTGTTCTCTCTCTCTCTCTCTCTCTCTCTCTCTCTCTCTCTCTCTCTCTCTCTCTCTCCTGGACTTACTCATGTCTAAATGTTACATCTGAACTCTTTTGGCCAGTTTGCAATCCTCGGGGCAAATTTTCAGAAGGTGACAGAGTAGAAAGTTGAAAATAAATTGGATCTATGGTTATAAAATTGAACCGATTAATTAATCAACCCTGGAGGCTTGCTAACTCAGAATGTTCTGATTCTTGAAATAAGAATTTTTTTTAACTGTTTAAACCAGATGAGTTAGGACTTTCTGCTACTTCCAGCTGAAGGCATCTTAACTAATAAGCTGACAGTTCAGAATTTCTTTTCATCAGAATCCTAGGTTTGTTCCCCAGTTCTTTGCTTTTCATGTCTTACTTTTTTAAAATTTCTTTTTTGTTTTGCTTAAATTTATCTTCAAATAAGTTTTTTTGTCTTCAAATCTGGGTTTTTTTGTGTGTGTCACCTACACTTCCTGAGTTGTATGCTTGAAAATTTATGCTTGAAAATATAAATATATGAAATATATTTAACTCCACACTTGATTGATATTTTACCTAGATATAGTATTTTGTTCCAAAGTTATTTTCCTGAGAAACTGAAGAAAATGCATCAATGATCTCTAGCTTCCAATGTTGCTGATAAGAAGCCTCATTCAAGTTTGGTTTGCATTCCCTTACAAGTAAGTTGTGTTTTTCTCTGGGAACTTTCAGGATTTTTTTTTTCCTATTCAATTTTATAGTTTTGAAATTTTACAAGATATTTCTTGTGTTCTCTTTCATTTTGTTTTGTGTACCCAGGGATCTCTTTTAATCTAATAATAGAGATAGTCAGCTTGGAGAAGTTTTCTGCTGTTCCTTTGATTATCTCCCCACTTTCATTTGCTACTGAAGTCTGATTAGATAATGAAACTATCTTTCACATCTTTTAACATTCTCATTTTCTCTTTTATCTCTTGTATTATTTTTTATTTTTCTTTTATGTCCCTATTTTCTTACACTAAGTTCCTCAACTGTTTCAAATTAACAATTGTAATTTTTATAATAATAATAAAAAACACATATAGTGTTTATTTACGTGCTGGGTACGTACATTAGCTTACAGAACACTCACAACAACCCCAAATGGTAGATACAGATCTAACTATAGATAAAGAAAGTGAAGTATAAAAAGCTGAAGTAATTGTCCAATATTGCACAGCTACTAACTTGCAAAATCTGGATCGAATTCAGAGACTGTGACTCCAGACTTCGTCCTTTAAGAGATTATACTATCCTGGGCCACTATTTGCAATCAAAGAGGTTGTAGGGAGATGTAGAGATTCTTGCTCAAGAGATCACGAAGATCCGTGAGTGGACACAGCTTCTAATTTTCTCACCACTTTCTCATGGAGGCTTAAGAAGTTTAATGGTCAGTGCAGCTCATGTGGAATGAGAAGACTCAGATCAGAGACAGGTGTAGAATTGTAGTTCTGCCTTTTGGACTCTTAGGCTGAGAAAAGATCCATTACAGCAGTCCAGACTTTTCAAATATTTGAAACATGTTGTATCTCTGTCGCATCCTTCTAAATTCTTCTTACTGTCACCAGGCTAGGGAATTGCTGATCACGTGTTTCCTCTTCTTCTTTCTTCCATGTTTCTTACCTTTTCTTCTTTTCCTAAATCCTAACTAAGACTTTCTAAGAAGCAGTCTTATTCTATGATAACTTTTTCCTATGTATATTTTGGGTTGTAGTCTATAACAACCCAGACATATGCTTTCTAGATTCTAGATATTCTTCAAACTGTTCTAGACATTTCAGGAAGTCTTCCTTGTTGCCAGAACTGTTATAGATTTATTAATTTTTGTATATTTATTGTCATTTTGGTGGTAGTGGTGGAGGATAGAGAAGAGGGTACTCATCCTTTTGTTTCCCAAGCGCATGGCAGTCTGAATTTCTTAGGTTTTGAAACACTCATCCAAATACTCATCTGTTCTCTCCAAAAGACATTTTGACCCATAGACTATATGGGAATAAGAAAAATCTTTCCAGAAAGCTCACTTCTGACATTATTTCTGGGAAATAAATAGGTGAATTTACAAACCCTGCACAAAACCAGTGCGTAAGCTGCTGGAGTGAATACTCCAGTTGAATATACCTATCTCTACTGAATATACCATCCAGTTCTCAGAATGTCCTTTAGAATACAGAAATTTTATCAATTCTACTTTTGAGTGGTGGAAATGAATACTAAGTGCTTGGGTTAGAACATGATTGCTTTTGGCAGCAGACATATAGTTGAAAATCATTTTTTAAAAAATTGGCCATTTTACAAATGGCATTATGAGTCTTTGTTAGTTCAGGCAGCACTTGTAGAACTACAGTTCAGCTGTCTCTTACACAGTAAAAAAAGATCAACTTCAGCAAAAAAACAAAAAACAAAAAACAAAAAACAACAAAAAACTGAACCAGCAACAAAAATGGAAACAATATGTGTCATTAAAATCAACACTGACTTTGACTTATTATTACTGGAACTTTCACCACAACCTGTAGCCCACTTGTAATAAATTACATTTCCCCCAGCATGTCAAATACTTCAATTTAGTCTTGGCATTTAATCTACTGGAAAAGCCATTTATTTCTATTTCTATGTATGCCCCTGAAGCCAGAGACATTATCCTTTAAGTAACTTTCCTTTTGAATACAAATTGAAGATATAGTTAAGCATATTTTAAATGTCCTTAAAAATTGTGTTGGGAATTATAATAAAACTTGATGGAGGAAGATCTTTGATGATAGGCGGGAGCGGTAGCAGGTCACTGAGATTCTTCTTTGTCTGCCTCAAGGAGGCTGAGGAAATATTTCACAAGCAGTCCTATTTGATGTTGACTGTACATCTTGGCCAAAGGGAGCTGTCAGCTGAATTAACAGCTGGGCTTTCTTATACCAGGCACACGTGACTGTTGCTGCCTATTGCCAGAATGCAGCTACTTTGACCCTCAGAACTCTTCGCCACATCCCAGATTGTAAGTGATGCCATTTGTGATTTCTTTTTATTTTCTACCTTGTGTGGACCACAGGTAATTTAGCCAACTGGAAATGAGAATGAATTGTCTGCTCCATTAGAGGTATCCATTGGTTCAGTGCCAATGACATTTCAGTTCAGGCACAGTTGTCTTTTTTGTCCTCTGATCTTGCCATTTCTAGTGCTCAGAAGAGGCTTCAGTATGAATAAAAACAGTGAGCCACAACATAAAATGACTGCTGCAATAATCTTAATAACAAAAAATAATAACACTGTCACTTTACACTTCATCTGTTTGCATTGCTCTTTAATATATGAACTTCTTATGGCTTCATTTCCCCAAATGTCACTCTTTAATCTTTTTTTTATTTCTCATGTTCAAATAATATAATACCCCAAATGGCAAGCTCCATCACCGGATTTTTTTTATTATAGTTTGCTGCTTTGTCAAAATAATTTCTTTAGTTCCTTTTGGTAGACTGAGGGTGAGGTTTTCTCTCTGCAGCAAGAGATGGGTAATTTAAAAATCTATGGGCACAGTTAATTTCTATAACTATGGACCCGCATTGAGATTGAAGCTTCCTTAATAGTTTGTGTTTTATATGCATATTTCCTTTGCCCAGTTTTACCTGTTGTTATCCAGGCTTAGAATTGCTTTTTTTTTTACCTAAACCTATATATTTTGTGCAGATGTTCATGCCTATTCATTATTTTCCAAAAAACACTAATTCTTTATATTTATGCCCAGAGAACTCTCATGAATTGGAGATAATTATTATTTTCTTTTACTAATGGATTGTCTGCTTTTATTGCTATACAATATTTGAATAAACAAACTATTAGGACTATAATCTCTATTTTCTTTAATTTTAATACTGTAAATAGAATATCTGCCCGAATTCTGTTGGTGACACTTTTATTTTAAAAAACAAATACTGAGCAAAATGACTACAGAAAACACAAATGTAATAGTCCTAATAACAGCAATAAACACATTGCTCCTTGGGCAACACAAAGTACTGGCTTTCATAGCAACATCTTATCAATCATTACTTCTTTCCCTCCCCACTGGAAAAGAAAGACGCAGAGCAAGTGTGGAACACATTGTTTTTCCATAACAAGCCAATCTAAGAAACAGTAGTCTAAGACAGTGAAGTTGCATGATTTCATAAACCTGTGCAACCTGGAAGTAAAGGCATGTTTAAAGGTGTCATAATGTTTGTACATGTTCTTTTTTCCTTCTCATCTGATAGCCAGAGGCTGTTAATAGTATTTCACATCTAGCACATAGTTACATGGCATAAATATGTCTTTTTGTTTATTGGTTGGCTTTGAAGCCTTGTTCTAGAGAGGATTTAAGAAAACTTAAAAAGGCATAAGAGATGAAATTAGATAGTATAAAGTTGGATAAAAAACAAAGAAAAATAAAAATTAAAGCATAGAGTCAGGTGTGAGTATAGAAATTCATGGTGAAAGTCAACCATACAATTGATATCAGTGAATATGCAGCAATTTCTGAGGACCCTTGGCAGGAGTTTCTGGGGGAAAAAAAACTATTCTTTTTCAATATTGAAAGTATGATGTGAAGAACAGTTGTTTGTTTGTGACTTGAAAATCTTAGATTCAAATTTCAGTTTAACTACCTAAAGAAATAGAGGGTTTTAAAGATACCAGGAGAGTACAGAGTTTTATCTCTTTTAAACAGGCTTATTCTTTGAAAACTTGGGATATATGTTTTAATTCAATTTACTCAATATTGTTAAACATGTTAATGCAAAGGATTACAGTAAATACTATGAGAGAGGTGGGGGATGCTGATAACTTTTTTAAGTATATGTTATTGATTATGCTATTACAGTTGTCACTTTTTTTCCCTCTTGTCTCCCTCTGCCTGGTTCTCCCCCATTCCCTCCAGCATCCCCCCTCCCCTTAGTTCATGTCCTTGGGTCATACATATAAGTTCTTTGACTTTTCCATTTCCTATACTATTCTTAACCTTCCCCTGTCTATTTTGTACTTACCAATTATGCTTCTTATTCCCTGTAACTTTTCCTCCTTTCTCCCCATTCCTTCTCCCCATTCAAAACCCTCCATGTGATCTCCATTTTTATGATTCTGTTCCTGTTTTTGTTGTTTGCTTAGTTTTTGTTTGTTTGTTTTAGGTTCAGTTGTTGATAATTGTGAGTTATTTGTCATTCTACTGTTCATAGTTTTGGCAAAGGAAATAGACATATAAGTCCAGGAAGCTCAGAGTCCCAAACAAGTTGGATCCAAAGAGGGCCACACCAAGACACATCATAATTAAAATTCCAAATGTTAAAGATTGAAGAGAAAATCTTAAAAGCACCAAGACAAAAGAAGAGCGTTACCTATACAGGAGTTCCCGAGAAACTGTCAGCTGATTTCTGAAAAGAAACTTTGCAGGCAAAAAGGGGTTAGTAAGAAGTATTCAAAACCATGAAAGGCAAGGACCTACATCCA
The DNA here is from genome assembly GCA_039655065.1 of Glossophaga mutica. Lineage (NCBI taxonomy): Eukaryota > Metazoa > Chordata > Mammalia > Chiroptera > Phyllostomidae > Glossophaga > Glossophaga mutica. The sequence goes on from CM077303.1 coordinate 77,497,009, forward strand.
AGATTGCTCTATCCAGCAAAGCTATCATTTAGAATGGAAGGGCAGATAAAGTGCTTCCCAGATAAGGTCAAGTTAAAGGAGTTCATCATCACCAAGCCATTATTATATGAAATGTTAAAAGAACTTATCTAAGAATAAGAAGAAGATCAATTTTTTTTTTCCTAAAAAACCTAGGGAATAAATCAAGTAAAGAAAAACTCAAGAAGTACATATTCCAAAACATGAATAATTTTTATCTCTAGGTGATGTGATGGCAGGTGTTTTTTTCCAACTTTCTTTTTTATGACTACTGCTATTCTGTACACCTTCTACAATGCAGGTACATTCATTTGTAACAGGAGATAAAAAATAAGTGTACCTTCAAAATAAATGAAAGTAAACAAAACGATCATAGTTAGTTTTGGTTTCAAGAACATTCAGAATGAGTGATGGACACAAATGCATACACACACAAAACAATGAAAAGAAAACAGAGGAGAGCATATACTAATAATACAAAATTTGTACTTATAATCTTTTCATTATATTTTATCTTTAGGTCAACTCTGTTTGTTGGGTATCGTTAAGGCTCATTATTTCCATTTTATAGTTTAATGCATCCAACTGCCTATTCAACTTTTCAGCTTGGACGCCTAGTAGAAATCTCAGATTTCAGCTATGTTTAAACTGAAACCCCGGATATGTGCCTTCTTCCCCAAACTGTTTTATTCAGTCTTCTCCATCTCAATGGATGGTACTCTATTGTGTAATCTGCCAAGAATCTTGGAGTCATTCTCGACTTCTCTCTTTATTTATATATCACATTCAACCCATAAGGAAAGTCTCATTGTTTTTACCTTAAAAATACATCCAGATTTTGACCACTTCTCATAAATTTCATCACTGTCACTTTCACCTAAGCCGGTATCAGCTCTTGCCAGATTCATTTAATATCCTCCTGTTAGGTCTCCATGCTTTCACTTTGCCTGCCACAGTGTAGTCTCAACAGAGCAATCAGTAATCCTTTTAAAATGCAAGTCAGGTCATGTCATTCCTCTACTTAGATGTGCCAAACACCTGCAGTAGGTCCCATTTCACTCAAGGTAGAAAACCAAGTTCTACAATGGTCTATGTAGCTATCTAAATTCTCCTTCCCGCCCTCGTACTTTCTCTGAATGTATCCCTTCCCGCTCTCCTCCTTGCTCACACCATACCAGCTACACCTGACTCTTTGTTTTTGTTAAACACCACAGGCCTCGGGCCTTTGCACTGACTGTTTCCTTTGCTGGGAAGTGTTTTCCCAGACAAACATGTGATTAACACCTTACTTCCTTCAGGATTGTCCAAATATTATCTTTGAAATAATGCTCACCCTAATTACTTAAGTTAAAATTCCAACATGCTCCTGCCTACTCCTGTTCTACTCTTTAAAAATCACACTCATCAACTTATAATAATGCTATACAATTTGTTTTGTCTACTGAAGCATTCCAAGCATGGAATTGGCTCTTAGTAAATGTTTGTGTTTTATTACATAAACTGAAATTTTTAAAGTATTTTTATTGATTATGCTATTACAGTTTTCCAATTTCACCCCCTTAGCCCCCCTCCACACTGCCCCCAACAAGCCTCCAGCATTCCCCCACTTAGTTCATGTCCATGGGTTTGTACATATGAACAAACCCATGAATCCTCTGTTTCCTATACCAATTTTTATCTCTCCCTATCTATTTTATGCCTACTAATTATGCTTCTTCTTCCCCGTACCTTTCCCCCCATTCCTCCTTTCCCCCTCCCCACTGAACTCCTTCTGTGTGATGTCCATTTCTCTGATTCTGTTCCTGTTCTGGTTGTTTGCTTAGTTTTTGTTTTCATTGTTTTTCTTTTCTTTTAGGTTTATTTGTTGATAGTTGTGAGTTTGTTGTCATTTTATTGTTCATATTTTTGATCTTCTTTTTCTTAGATAAGTCCCTTTAACATTTCATATAATAAGGACTTGGTGATGAGAAACTCGTTTAACTTATTCTTATCTGGGAAGCTCTTTATCTGCTCTTCCATTCTAAATGAAAGCTTTGCTAGATAGAGTAATCTTGGATGTAGTTCCTTATCTTTCATGACTTCAAATATTTGTTTCCAGACCCTTCTTACTTGTAAGATTTCTTTTGAGAAAGCGGCCGATAGCCTTAGGGGAACTCCTTTGTAGGTAACTGTCTCCTTATCTCTTGCTGCTTTTAGGATTTTCTCTTTGTCTTTAATCTTGGGTAGCTTAATAATGATGTGCCTTGGTGTGTTCCTCTTTGGGTCCAACCTTTGGGACTCTCTGGGCTTCCTGAACTTCCTGACCTCCTGGAAGTCTATTTCCTTTGCCAGAATGGGGAAGTTTTCCTTCATTTTTTGTTCAAGTAAGTTTTCAATTTCTTGTTCTTTTCTTGTGACACCCCTGTAATTCAGATATTGGAATGTTACAGGTTGTCCCAGAGAATCCTCAGCCTCTCTTCATTTTTGGGGATTCTTGTTTCTTTGTTTTGATCCAGTTGGATGTTTATTTCTTCCTTTTGTTTCAAATCGTTGCTTTGAATGCCGGTTTCCTTCTTGTCACTGTTGGTTCTCTGAATATTTTGCTTTATTTCATTTTGGGTATCTTTCATTTGTTCTTTCATTTTCCAACCAAGTTTGATCTGTTCTGTGAGCATTTTGATTACCAGGGCTTTAAATTCTCCATCAGATAGATTGACAATCTCCTCATCACTTAGTTCTCTTTCTGAGGTTTTGCTGTGTTTTCATTTGGGTCATATTTCTTTGTCTTGGTGCAGCTGATAGGTTGTGAGTGGGCAGGGCCTTAGGTGTTCACCTGGGCAAGGTAACCCTCTTTGCTGCACTGCCTGTGGGAGAAGGGCCAGAGAGGGAAAAATGCAGCTTGCCTGCTTGTCTCTAGCATACTTTCCAACAGACTCTCCTGTCAGACTGGAAGTATCTCTCTCTGTGGCAACCCCAGCCTTAGCCCACAGTCAGCTCTGAGTCTCAGTTTTCCCCTTAAATCAGCCCCTCCCATGTGGCTCTGTGGAGCTTGGCAGTCAACCCTACCCTCCCCGGTGGTTTTTCTGACTTGGCTCATGCGGTCCACCTTACCAGTCTGGTTGTTCTGGTTGATTTTTCCTTTAATTCCTTGGTTGTTGGAGTTCCACGTAGTTTGATTTTCTGGTGATTTTGGTTGTTTATTGATTTTAGATTGGTTTTTATCCTCCTTTTGGTTGTGCAAGGAAGTGAAGGGTTTCTACCTATGCCTCCATGTTGGCCAGAACTCCATAAACTGAAATTTTTTAAAGATTTCATATCTTACCCTAATTTACAAGAGAAAAGGTTGAACAGATCTTCTTACCCAAGTCCTTGTAATCTCCTAACTATTTTATCGGTATATGATTAGTGTCTTCAGAAAAGCACAAATAATGGAGAGAAATTATGTTCTGTTGGAGAATGTCAAGAAATTCTCCATGCTTGCCCTTGCAGAATGGGTTGGATTCTGAGATAAAGTAGGGGAAAGGGAATTCCAAGAAGGAAAATAAATGAACAAAAACACAAATTGAGCTGCTCAGGACATTTGGCTGAGGATTGGCTGGTAGGCTGGATTGACCAGAGCATAACGGGCTAGGAAGACCCATGGGAAACGAGGCCCAAATGATCAACTAAGATATGTTGTGCGGAGCTTTGAATGCTAGGATGAAAACTTGATATTAATTTGGTAGTCACTGGGAAGTCATTTGACATTTCCAAGTAAGAATGGTGACATGATTAAGGATAGACTTAATCATGGTGAGGAGACAATTAGAAAGCTATTATGGTTGTCTGAGCGAGGGGTAATGAAGGCGAGGATCATGTGAGTGGGAGTGGAAAGAAGGGAAGAGATAAGGAAGACTTTGCAAAGGCAGTGGAAGTAGAATGAACATAAATTGGCAAGTAATATAAAGTGCACTAGATGAGTAGTTGAACATGAAGGCAAAGGTTTTGAGCTGGAGTGATTGAACAGAAAACAGAAAAATAAGAAAAACAAAAAAAGCTATTTTAGGAGGATCTATTGTGTTCTTTTCAGATGCTGCTTTTAAACTACTGAGAAGCTCAGGTTGGCAGAAAATCAGCTGTCTGTTTGACATGGGAAGGCAGTACTCCTCCCAGCATTCTTCTGTCTTCACCCCGCCCCCCATTCACTTCTACAGTGGCCCTTGTGAATAGCAAAATGCCTTTTACATGTTGGTTTTCAAGCCCTGGTATGGCTCCCTGGCTATCCAAGATGCAAATTTCACTTCTCACACATAGAGAAATGTTTCTAGGGGTGGGTTTTTTTTGTTTGTTTATTTGTATCCCTTTTTCTTAATCAACTGCAGTTGAATGCACCAACTCCAAACCCTATTCCAAACAGCATTTGTTCCTAAGGAATATTAACTCAGCCACAGCTGCACTCTTCCCTGGTGCTGCTTTGTGTTACCTGGTTCCCCCTCAGCTAGGTCAGGACAGCACTACAAAAGTGCCTTAATTGCCACGATGATGGGAACTGAATTAATCTATAGCAGATGAACAAGGATAATGAAATCATTTTCTTTCCTCTCAATGGTCTGTGCAGCATCATCTCTTCTGATACACTTCAGTGTCTGACCTTTTAAATGGACAGGATGTTCACTGCTGAGGCTTTTTAAAGACATCTATCTCTCCACAGAAAAATGGAAGCCAGACATCCAAGACCGACTTGTATTTGTCTGTGAATCAAGCTGTCATTTTTGTTCTGCCAGAGTCTGTTATCACGTCTGGACAAGTAATTATTCTCTAGGTTAGGTTCTTACAACCTTGAATTTTAGGAAAGTCCTTGAGACTGAAAGCAGTCACTTTCTTGCTGCTACAGTTCATGCATATCAGTGAGTTATGTGGAGACTTGGCAGCTATTACTGCTATTAAGCATGTAGTCTATTAAGCACACAATTCTTTTAACTTTGCAAGAGCTCCTAGCCTCCATCTGTTTCCCCTGTTTATTAAAATCCCTGCTTAGTTCTCCTACTGCAGCTGGGCAACTGGCAGTGTGTTCCTTCTTGCGCAGGTTAGCTGGGACAGTGAAGGGCATGATGGAGCAAGAGCAATCCACAAGCTTCTTCAGGTTCCACGTGCATCTGGCTGGAATCATGGAGTAGGAAAGAGAGCACTTCCGACTCGGTACTCATTTCTGCTGTAAACAAAAGAAGCTGTCTGGTGCTGCTGAATGAAGCTTGACCATGGCACAATGAGGTGGGGCTGGCAAAGGTCAGAAAGTTCCAGATTCTTTTGCAGATGTTAGAACTACACTTCAGTACTTGGAACGTAAAATTTAATTCAGAGTGATGCAGCTCATTTGAGTTGCTGAGCATTCCAAATCAACTCAGAATTCAATAGTTTCCAACGAAAACTTTAGGTCAAATTTCAGGGGGAAAAATCCTCAGTGAGAGATTTAATAATGTATAAAGAGACCGACACCTCCTACAGAATTCTGTTTGAAATAGAGAGTTGCTAGAATAAAATTCTCATTGCCTACTTCTGCTTGGAAGAGAAACCATTTGCAAGCCATTCGACAGTAGGCCAGTCACAGATATTATGTAGTATGAACTTAAGTTTGGTTGTTTGATGACAACATTTTGACTGTATTTTGAAAAGCCCTTTCTCCTTAGTCAGGCTCAGTTATCCTTAGAAAGTCCCATTCGTGGGCAGACCCTCACTCTGCCCTTTCCCACTCCCCATTCCCAGCCATACTCCTTTGGAGGCTGTCCTAATGAATAAGGTCTGGCACATTGTTCAGAGTTTTAATCGGTAAAATATCACTAATAATATAAAATTATAGCTCAGTACCCAGATAGTAAGGGAAGGGAGGATTGATAGTGAGATCAGGAGCTCAGTCTACATTGCAGATTAATAAGAGCATGGAGGAAGGCATGCTTGCTACCAAGAATGACAGAAGAGGCAAAGGGGATGCATGGATCCCAGCGTACATCTTCATTTCCAAATGATATGTGACCCTGACCACTCTCCTTCCCTTTATATTTCAGGACAAATGACAGCCATTTCCTTTCCTGTCATTTATGTGTGGGTGACCCAAGTAATCTTAGTATTATTAGGTAAAACACTATTCCAACAAAATATGCTTAAAATATTATCACTAGTTTTATTCCCCTACAGATGTCAGAAAGACATTGTACTTTCTTATCTAAAATCTAATTTCCTATTAAGCCTTGGAAATAAATACTTATTTGTGTGGGGGTATTCTCAGCTGAACACTTTTTAACAAAATAAGGTAAGAACACAGGGCTCTCGATTCATTAAAATATTAGCATAAAACATAATCATTATGTCGGTATTCTTATGAATGCATACATCGGACAGCAACCATTGAGTGATAGCAGTGTGTCATAAGTGCATGTTTATCAACACTCCCTGGTCCCCAAAGATGTGTCACTTGTGTAGCATTTGGAGTATGGTGGACCTGTGTCTCTCAGCTCTGCTCTTGCTCATACCACTTTTACTTAGGACTACCACAAGGACAAGTGCCCCACTCAATGGCTTTATACTTAGTCCTTGGACATATGGAGCACTGATTACCAAAGCTTTGCCACGTGTTGGCAAATCAACTGTTGAGTTTGCAACGTTGAGAGACCTTCACTATTTCTCATGGGTTAACATTGTCTACCAATTCATCCAACTGAAAGAAACAGGAAATTCTAAGAGCAAACCTGTTTATGTACCATTGATCTAAACAATTTGATGTCTGTACCAAAAGGCAGCTTGCCTGTTAAGCTTAAGTTGTGTGACTTCAAAAAATAAAATATTTTTCCTTTATTTTCCTATTTCGTAAGCCTGCAGTTGAAGTTTTACTAAAAATTGGACTCTCAGGGCCTTAATTATTCAGAAAGAAAATTCAATTTCATTAGGAAATTATCTCACTCTTGCTTTTAGGAATCTGAGCTTTGATAAACAGAAACAATAAATAGGAAATAGTGTGGTTTTTTTTTTTGAAGTGATTGGAAAAACCAGAATGTCATCTTTCAACTTGCAGTGTACATTACCAAATGGGGACTATTTTCTACGGAAAGACTCTTTTGAACATGTGCATCTTGGCTTAGTGCTTGGGGGGGAAAAAAACTTTGTATTTAGGAAAAAATGCATTAACTGAACTCCACAGCATGTCTCAATATCTCATCCAATCCTCAGGAAAATGCTCTATCTCTGCAACAAGGGCTGGGGAGCACAACTGCTATCTACAAGGTGGCTATAAATGAATGAACGTGCACCTCGAGATGCCATGTACTGGTCGGCACTGCAGCAATAATGAAACTGTGAAATAAGCTTCAGGACCGATTCCCGTAGCAGGTAAGTTCAAAAAAATACTTTTACAGTTGAAAGCTGCTTTCAGAAGACTACAGGCACAGAGTAAATGTTATTCCAAGGTCGTTATGCTTGAGTTCTACTTTCAGTATTGGTGCTGTTTCCTTTTATAAATTCTTTCCTTCCTGAAATATGGAAATGTCCAGGATGCAGGTGTCTTAGGCAAAGGCAAACCTGACACGTCCACTCTGTTCATGAAGTACGAACAGGGTAGCCCAGGCTTGTAGTGGGACTTGAGCCCACTGTCCTCAAAAGGTGTTTTCCCTTGAACTATCTGAATTCAAAGAAATTTCTTTAATATACATCACTGAGTTTTACCTAACGCTGTCCACTCTAGTGGTTGTTACCTAAGCCTGTTGTGTAACAATTGCCCTTAGTTTGTGGAAGGACATGTCTGTCTTTGCTCCTGATCAGACCATCTGCCCACAGAGGGAAAATTTCCAGGCCAGTAATTAGGTTTTGCAACATCCACATTTTTACTATTCCCACTATGTGGCAGGAAGAGAGCTATTGTTATACCACAGGGATTACTATTTACAAATTTGTTCTGTCCTTTGGGGATCGGACAGGTGGTGGCTATATAGAGAAGCTGACATTTGGGATTCCCTCACCTGCCGCGGCAGAAAAGCAGGTTCAGAAGGGCCTGGGATGTTCCCGACTTTGAACAGCAGTGACCGATCCTACCAGGGTGGACACCTCAGGAGTGCCGCATGAGCAAATGGTACAGAAATGCCCTTCCTATCTCTTATAACACTGCCCTCTATATTGAAGAGATGGCTCCTGAATGGAGCTGAAGGCATTTTCCAGACAGGGCTGCCCTACATGCAGAAATGCTTCAGAATGCCACCCCTGTGACTTAAATCCTAGCTCCAAATAAATAGCTCCACTCCAATGAAGTCAGAGGAAGTTAGTCAACATCTCTCTCTCTCTCCATGACGCTGGGGATTTTATAGTAAGTCATAATTCAATCCTTCATTAGGAAAGAAAAAATGTAAATTAAAAATATCTCAGCCAAGCCATTCCCAGCAGCAATAACTGAAATCTCTGCTGGCTAAACACAAGGCCGCCAGACTGCTATCAGAACCTCTCTGTTTGATGTCAGTTTAGACCACAATTAATTTAAAATTTTTACCTCCAAAGTAAAGTGAGGAAATACAGTAACCCTAATTTACTTTTTTAAATAAAAAGCTTAAGTGGCAAGGGTCCACTGGGAAAGCTAAGCCCTGGCCAAGGTAATTCTCATCATGAGCAGAGGCTCCTGTTTAAAATGTGGAGTCACAGGACAGTCCTGCCTCCCTTCCCCAATGCTTCCTCTGGGCTTCAGTGATTCTTCTTGTGTGTGTGTGTGTGTTTCATTTTGGTTTTTAAAAAAGTAAAGTTGGACTTGCAGACACCAGCAGTAATTGCCTTAAAAACCAATTATAAAGAATTGGGAGATCCTATTGAAAGAATGCTCTCCAAAAGCTATAAAAGGCAGAGGGATTAAGGCGCAGGTTGTAAAACAGGATGTATCAAACATAGAAAGCATCCAGAAAGGAACGAGAATCTCCCTCTGTAGGCAGTGGGATACGTCAGACACAGAGGGGACAGGGTGGGGGAATTAGTTATGTATCGAGAAATGAGGGCAGGTGTCTGAAACTGATGGTCATAGGAACCTTGTTCAGGAAGGTGGTCAGGGACAGGGAGAGTCAACCTTGAGTCACAGAGCCATCTGCAAAAGCACGTATTTAGTGTGGGATTCTACTCTCTGGGCTAACAATGACACAGGTCTTCTCTATAGCACCAGAACTTCTCTATAGTGAGCAAAGTATTCAGGGCCATTCTTGGACATAGCTCTATAGTGAACAGGGATGGGCAGAGTTGATGACACTTGGTACCAGATGGAAGCATTGTCATAGGAACAAGTTCCTCAATGACATCTGAATGCCCGCACTGAAGAAACAGAATCGTTATTTGAACACTGTATGGATGATGACAACCACATCTGTTGTTTCTGTGACAGCACAGATTTCTGTTTCTCTTTCCATCCCTCTGTGTCTTCTCAGTCCCTCTCACTCTACATGTGGCCATGTGTGTTCTCAAGGGATCATGTGTGTCCTTCTCTCCATCACATATGTTCCACTCAGTATGTTTACCAGCAATAAATATATACTTCCAAATCAAATTTTGCCCCCAGTTTTGAAAATCCTACCATTAAATAATCAAGTGTCTGCCAGAAACCTTCATCTGCATTTCCTAAAGGCACCCGAAATCAAACATCATAATGTCTAAAATGAAACTCATGTTCTTTAGCCTTTCCCCCATTCCTCCTAGGCAATATTGACTTTCTTCTTATTTCTCTTCACATTTTTTACATTACCATTTGCTATGGAGTAAATTGTGTTTTCCAAAATGTATATGCTGAAGCCCTAACCCCCAAGTGATGGTATTAGGAAATGGGAACTTCGAGAGGTAATTCAGGCTGGAGAGATCAGGGGGGCATGGTCCCCATGTGGGATCAGTGTCTTTCAAAGAAATGACTCCAGGAGCTTGCTCATTCTCCCTGAATGCACACAAAGGAAAGGTCGTGTGAGCATATAGGGTGATGGTGGCATCCTACAAGCCAAGAGAAGAGACCTCACAGAAAGAAACTTATATGACCTTTATCTTGGACTTCCCAGCCAGAACAGAGAAATACATTTCTGTTGTTTACACCACCTAATCTATGGTATTTTGTTTGGCAGCCTCAGAAGACCAATACGCCATTCATCCAGCCACCCAAGATGGAGACCAAATATTAAGCTCAGTTCCTTTGTTCTCATATACCTTCCAAATTTAATCAATTTTGAAATTCTCTTTCACTGTATTTCTCTATGATTTTCAAATATGCCCCCTTCTCTCTAGTCCTACTGCCTCTCCTCTAATTCAGGCCATATCATATTTTCTCTGGAATATTTTAATAGTCTTATTAAGAATCTCTGTGCTTTTAAACTGTTCACTTCTTTAACCCTTCCACCTCTATACCTCTCAGTCCTTTCTCCCCAGTAGTACCATAGTACCACGCATGGGACTGCTTCCAACATGTGAATTTGACCATGCCATGCATCTACTTAAAACTCCTTAATTTCTTACCAACAGCTTTAGGGGAAAGGCTGAGTAATTCAGGATTTTTTAAAAGAATTCATCGCCCGATCACTGCTTATTTTCCAGTTTTATCCCCTGCTACATCATAATACCTGATTATTGTGCTTCTCCAAATGCTTCACATTCTGTTATATTTTGCTGACTACTTATGTTGTTCCCTTCACTTGAAATGCTATCCTCCTCAAAGTTATTTTGGCAAATTTCTATTTATCCTTCAAAATGCAGCCCTTATGTAACTTCTCTGTAATGCATTTTTCTAATTCTTGCTTTCACTATACTTTCTGTCTTTATAAAATGTCCTTTACTTCAAATAAGTATTTTACTATGTTGTAATTATTTAAAATAAAGTTTTAATAGATGCTTCCAACAAGTTTGATTTGTAATTCTTTTACTGTTAAGTTAAAGTATATAGTTTTATTAGGTTTTCCTCTAATTTACTGCTTTTTAGAAGAGTGCTTTTGATTTTCTTTAATTCCTTTCCAATGACAGTGTACATTTAATACTATTTTATACTAGTTTTCAGGTTCACAGCATATGTTTTGTTACTTTGATGTTTGGTTTTACATTTCCTGCTTGCCCTTTTTGGTCTGTCTACATCCATAAATTCTGTGGTTGCCTGCAACCTGAGCTGGCACACCTGCAGTTCAGGAACAAGTCTTAAAACAGTTTTTCAGAGTTTCTTACCTGCAATGATATATATGTTATCGCAAGTGAGGTTACTTATTGTTCTATTTAATGAAGAAAATACTTTTTAAAATACATTTATTGGGGTGATCTTGGTTAATAAATTCACATAGGTTTCAAGTGTACATTTCTATGGTACATGATCTGTATATTCAATTGTGTGCTCACCACCCAAAGTCAAATCATCTTCTGTCACCATAAATTTGACCTCCTTTACCCTGTACTATTCCCCCACCTCCTCTTCCCTCTGGTAAGCACCATACTGTTGTCTGTGTCTGTGAGTTTCAGTTTTATACCTGACGTATGAGTGAAATCATGTGGTTCTTTGTTTTTCTGACTGACTTATTACATTTAGCATGATATTCTCAAGGTCTGTCCATGTTGATGTAAATGAAAGTAATTCATCTTTTCTTAGTGGCTGAGTAGTAGTCCATACTGTATCTGTACCACATCTTCTTTATCCAGTCCTCTGTCAAAGGCCACTTTGGTTATAGAGGTGCATATATCTTTGCAAATAAATGTTTTTAAGTTTTTGAGTAGATACACAGAAAGGGTCATATGGTAACTATTTTTAATGTTTTGAGAACCCCCCCATACAGTTTTCTGTAGTGACTGTATGAGTTCCCATTCCCACCAGCAGTGAATGAGGGTTCCTTTTACTCCCCAACCTCTCCAACACTTGGTGTTACCTGTTTTGTTGATAATAACCATTCTAACAGGTGCAAGGTAATATCTCATCATAGCTTTCTATTTTTATTTTTTATCATCATACAAAGACATGCTAAATGATTTTAGAGAAAGAGTAGAGAAGGGAGGAAACATTGATCTGATCAGAGAAACATTGATTGGTTAGGTTGCCTCTCGCACATGCCTGACCAAGGACAAAACCCACAATGCAGGTACGTGCCCTGACCAGAAATAGAACCCTTGACCCTCCAGTCCACTAGATGACCCTCCAACCAACTGAGCCCCACCATCCAGGGCTCATTGTAGTTTTGGTTTACATTTCCCTAATAGTGAAATTGAATATCCTTTTTTATATTCTTTGGGTGTTTGTTTGTGTGTCTTCTTGGGAGAGGTATGTGTTCAGGTCTTCTGCCAATTTTTTAATTGAATTGTTTGTTTGGTAGGAAATACTTTTAAAAAATCGGGGGATCAGAGATTAATATATGTTTATTGCCAAAATATAGAAACATATTAAGAAGAAACAACAACAAAAATAAATTCTACTATATAAATACAACTACTTCTGACTGTACTGTAATAAATTTGTGATCATACCATTCCACTTACGTTATGTTATGTTTTATGTTTCATTTTACATTACTCTCTAAGCATTACTCAAGATATCTAATCCTTTTTGGAAAGATAATTTTAAAGCATATAACATTATAAGAGACACCATAATTTATAAAGCAATTTCTCTATTGCTGGATATTTAGCTTACTTCAATGTTTGTAATTTCCTTCTTGGAAATTATTTCTTCAAATATAATAACTATTTCAAAAACAAAAACTTTTTAAAAACAATTTTTTTCTTATTGTCAAATTTCACCAGGTTTTATTATGGTGAAAAAGTTATATTAATATATACTCTCATCAATATTATAGGTATATGCCAAGGCCAATATATTTTATAATTTGTCTCCAGTACTACTGAATTCTATATTGTTCTTCCTGTTCTATTTTTCTTATTTTGTAGCTTAGAAGAGTCAATGAAAAGAAATTGAATTGTTCAGAAAACATTGAAATATTGAAATGGTGAGGTGAAATCTTGAATATTTTTTGCGCTCAGTGAAAATAGTGATCTTACTTCATTCTACTGTTTTGTAAACCATTTTAATATTAACTGTGTGTAGTTACCAAATTAACCATTTAGATTAACCCATTGCAATGATACAACTCAGCCCAATTGTATTCTATAGAATGGAATAATATGATGTCTGATCAGTTGTTTTGGAATAATAAATAGATGTTAAATCTCCCTTAGCTAATTACTTTCCAGATTAAAAAAAGTGCAAGATACTCTGTTTCTTTAAAATCAGATTAGCAAACTCCACATCTTTTTTTTTAATTATTTAAAAATCTTCACTAAAAATGTTTAGCTATAAAAATTAAACTTGGCTACTACATTCTAAGCAGTATCTGACTAGCTCTAAATATAATAGAATCACCACTTGGTGAATCTACATGCAATTAGCTAGTAGAAAATAAATAAATTTGCATTTTTCAGAAACTTGGGCTATTAATAAAAGAAAAATACATCACACCATAAACTTCAGTAGTCAAATTCTTACTATATTAAAGATTAAAAAAAGGTTAAGTTTTTAAAAAGGCATAATAATTCATCATTAAGAATATAATAAAGTGGGGGGGCAACCTGGGCAGAGGGAGGTAAATTGGGGAAAATTGGGACGAATGTAACAGCATAAACAATAAAAAATAATGCAATGAAATTGTTAATGTATAAATACAGACTTTAAAAATATACAACAAGTATAAAAGACACATGGATAAAAACTAGGGAGGATGGAAATGGGAGGGAGGTGGGGAGGGCTGGGGCGGTGGGCTGGGATGGGAGTAAAAGACAGAAAACTGTACAAGAACAACAATTAAAATAAAAAAATTTAAAAAAGCCTAAATTCTAGAATCTTCTTTACTATTTGTCTTTGACAGAAGAGTGGTGAATGAAGACAAGAATACAAATGTAAGGATGGTAACTAGTAGGCTTATTACTTTTTTGAGGTGATTTATCATGGTTGTATGTGGATGTCCAAACATCAAGCTGTATGCACGCATTAAATTTATGCTACTTTGTTCATATAAAGTATACCTTAATAAAGGTGAATACATGGAAAAAATAAAAATAAAAATATATTTAATATTTACAGCACACACATGGGATGAAAGTTATTCATAAGCCAGGGGCCTACTTTCCTTACCAGCAAAAATTGAAGAGATTATTTTTTCTTCTTCCATGAAATTCCTCCTCGCTACAACAAAACGGACAGAAGAGATCCTTTGTTTCTCGATTACTTGGTTGCAAAAAGAAAAGGGCTCTAGGATGCTCAAGTATATCCTCAGAATGAACACTACTACAGACAAAAGGGGATCTTCTTTATAAAAGGGGTTGTAAAGGAAGATGATGTAATGAGAGAGAATGAAGATTCACTTCTCCATTAAAACTTGTATATATATATATATATATTATTTTTTTAGTTACAATTTTCTTTCATTATTATACCATATTAGTTTCAGATGTACAGCATAGATGTTAGAAAATCATGTATTTTTACAGAGTGGTCCCAAGATGTTTTAAGTACCCACTTGGCCACATATATAGTTATTACAATATTATTCACTATATTCCCTATTCAAAATTTTATCTTTGTAGGCTATTTTGTAGCTAGCAATTTGTGCTATTTAAAAAAAAAGACATTTATTATCTTTGTAAGAGGTATCTTATGGTAATGGTCTTATATGACACCTCTCTTGATTGTGCTTCCATGACCACATGATTTCCTAAGGCAATTTATTGTTTGCATATTTGATCAACTTCAGACCTGAATCTGTCTTAAGAATTAGAGTATAAATATGTTCATTTATTTTCAAATACAAAATGGTGATAAAATAGTATTTCATCCCTTTAAAAAAACTACCTTTTATGTGTCAGCTTAACTCAAATATTAAAATTGTATACGCTTTTATGATGAGATTATCATCTTTAGCAAAGCAGAAAAATGAACTCAGATTTAAGAATTTTGCTTTTTCATGGGTTGTCAGAACCTTCTAGAAACTGGACTGTCATCTAACTTGGTCCAGGAAAAACATGGCTACACCCACACACTACCCTTTTCCTCACCTTTTATTTGAGTTTCAGGAAAGAATATGGACAAATTATTACAACTTGTTTTTACACAAATCTTTACAGCCTCTACCCATCTTGAGACCTATACCGTGCATTAAGGTTTTGACATTCAGGAACAATAGTGGGAGGGAAAAATAAAGGGTAAAATATAGGGTCAATTTATTTCATTATTTTCCACAGCAGTAAGCGTTAGGATGAATACAGCCCACACAATGATCTTATATCAATATTAGGTGACCCCTGTGGACAGTCTCACAATCCACTGATATTTCCAAGCAGATGTGTGGAATAGGTGGAAAATTCCAAATTAGCCCTCTCTACATGCCTGGAAAGTACATACTGCCCTAGTTGCATGTCCCACTTTCAGACTCTACTGCCGGTTCTCTTTTTGAATTCCATATTATAAGACAGCAGGAAAAACAAATGAATAAACAAACTCCTTCACTCAGACTGGCCAGAGGGTCCTTATGCAGACTGTGTAAATGCCATATTCTCTACCATTCTCAAATGTATATTAACTAAGATCTATTGACAGAGAGGGACTCAACTATAACCCCAAGTTGATGGGCCTTGTTAAAAGAAATAGTTCAAATTTTACAATGTTCACATTTACTTGCAGCAAAATTCTTTTCTTTATTATGAAATCATCCTAAGTTTAAGTTGCTTATCTCAGCCTCTCCATTTCCTTTTAAAAACTCTTTTAAGGTTCAAAATCATAGAGAGCAATGGCTGTGATTCCCCGAGGGAAATGAAATGGGTCTTCTGATTAATGTTGTCTGGATGTACAGCACTTACCAGAAGCAGAAAGGCTTGTTGCAGAATTGAAATGTCTTTGATGTAGGCTGTTTATTGTCTTGTTCACACTTTCCCTAAAGTGGGTCTGCTGCTGATGGTTTGCCTCGTTCACCAGGGAGACACCTGTTAATCAAGTATTGGGATCGGTTTTATCGATAACTTTTTTGTTGGACCACGGGTCGGTAGGACGGTTGGCGGTGACATGAATTAATATTACTCTGTTGCTTGCCACCCCAAACTAAGTACCTCTATTTTGTTAAGAAAAAACAAAAGTGGATACTTAAAAAACACAGAGTACCAGAAAACAAAGAACTGGAACCCTCAAAATTAAATTTAAGAGGGCAGTCATTGCTGAAGGAGATAAGATCAGTTGAAATGAAACAGGGAAACTAGCTGACAGAGAAGATGAATGTTTCCTGAGAATCCCTAGTATTCAATGGAAATGTTCCATAATCAGCAAAAAAATGAGAACACAATAGGTCATGTAGCTGTATTTGGATGAGACACAACACGGGAAGGTTTGCAGCAGGGACTCTGAATTCCAATAGTATTTTCTTTCAGAGACTTGATCTGAATGAAATATGGCTTAAGTTCTTATTTGTTTCAAAAATATTTTAAGTGTGTTTGTTGTTTTTTTCTTAATTTTTACAAGTTATGTGGATTTGGTTCTAATTTGAACTCCAAGTTTGTATATGGGATGAAACATGGTCCATAGTTAAGGTATTAATTAGTATTATTTTCATTTGATTTTAGTTCAGTTCCAAAGGTTTTTCAGGTTAATACAATTTGGATTTCAAGTTTTTTCCAGGTTAAGTATTGATCCAAAGTATTGTTTTCAAGTTGGTATAGCAGAACCCAAAGGGATGTTGGGAGGGAGTATGGGCCTAATACACTAGTCTGATGAATATAATTGAATATTTTAATTACATTCCATGAGATCAAATATATAACATTGATCACAATGCCTTAATCCCAAAGTCAGGGCAGTAATGTTGAATAAAATATGGGAATGTTGTATTCAAAGATAAGTTGCTCCACCTCACACGCATTAGAGTAACCACTTTAAAAAAAGCAGAAAATAATAAGTGTTGGTGAGGATGTAGAGGAATTAGAACTTCAGTACTCTGATGATGGAGATGTAGAATGTTGCAGCAACTATGAAGAACTGTATGGTGGTTCCTCAAAAATTAAAAATACCATTACCATATGATTCAGCAATTTCATCCCTGCATATATACTCAGAAGAACTGTAAGCAGAAACCCAAAGAGATATTTGTACATCTGTGTTCTTAGCAGTGCTATTCACAATGGAGAAAAAGTGAAAGCAACCCAAGTGTTCATTGACAGATGAATGGATAGACAAAAATGTGGTATAACCCTACAATGGAATATTATGCAGCCTTTAAAAAGGAAAGCAATTCTAACATATGCTCCAACAGAGAAGAAACTTGAGAACATTATGCTAAGTGAAATAAACCAGTCACAGAAAGACGAATGCTGTATGATTCCACTTAAGTGGCATATCTACAGCAGTTCAATTCACAGAGATAAAAAGTAGAATGGTGGTTGCCAGGGTTTAGGGGAGGAGAGAATGAAGAGCCATTTTTTTAAAAGGTTCAGAGTTTCAGTTTTGCAAGATGAAAGAATTCTCTGAGTGAACGATGATGGTGGTGGTAGCCCAATAATGTGAGTGCACTTGATGCCACTTAACTGTGCACGTCAAAAAGCTAAGATGGTAAATTCTCTGTCATGTGCGTTTAACCACAATTAAAATTTTGAAAAGATAAACTACTATTCAGATGAAATTATGGAAGGAGTTTTAGTTCTACCTTTTATTTAAGTTTATCATTAGCTTAAACTTCTAAGATAGGATGGAAAATATTTTTTTAAGAATATATTGTCTCTGTATATTAGAGTAAATCAACCAGTTACTTCATTTTTAAAAATATAATTCACTTTTAACATCATAGATAGTGATGTTATGTAGAATATATGCCTAATTAATTTTTAGTATCAAAAATTTTTAGTATTCAATTATTATCAAATGTCTATTTAGTATCAAATAGATATTTATTTGTCATAACATAAGAAATATTATACCTTTGAGTAGTTTATTGTAGGTTATCAACTCTGATTATTGAGAAGAAAAGCAGAAAATATACTTTGAAAAAGGCATATAAAAGCAGAACCTACTTAGACACCACACCTCTGAGGTGAATAAAGTTCTATTTCAAATAGTCTGGTCACATTTATGAATACCAAAGTATTTTGTTTTTTTTTTTAAATCTATTTGATTTTTAAAACATATTTATTGACATATAACTTGCATATCATAAAATATGCTCATTGTAGTGTACAATTTAATGATTTTTGGTAAACGTAAACAGTTGTGCAAATATCACCACAAGCCAGTTTGAGAACATTTTCACAACACCATATTTTTCCTTTGTGCCTGTTTGTAGTCATTCCCTGATGTCAGCCCTAAGCCTAGGCAGCAACTATTCTTTCTTTCTCCATGTTTTTTCTATTGATTTTGGAGAGAGAGAGATGGATGTTGTTACACTATTTGCACATTCATTGTTTGATTATGTATGTGCCCCAACCAAGGATTGAACAAGAAACTTTAGTGTATCAGAACAATGCTCTAACCTACTGAACTATTGGGCCAGGGCTTTTCTCTATAGTTTTGACTTTTCTGTAAATTTCATGTAAACGGAATCATATAATATGTGGTCTTTTGTGTCTGGTTTGTTTCATTCATGCTAATGATTTGAGGCTCATCCATGTTGTAGCATGTATAAATAGTTCATTCTTTTTTATTGATGCATAGCATTCCATTGTGTAAATATTCCACACTATGTTTATGAATTCCCCAGTTGATAGAGTTTTTAAGTGTCTCAAATTTTTTATGGTTATGAAGAATGTGCCTATTTATAGGCACAAATCTTTAAGTGTACAAAAGTTTTCACTGTGGGTAAATACTAAAATGTAGATGGGTGGAATTTATGGGTCATATGGTAAGTTTGTATTTAACTTATTAAAAAACTGCCAAACTGTCTTTTAAAATGTCTATACCACTCTATATTCTTTTTTAAAAATATATTTTATTGCTTATGCTACTACAGTTGTCCCATTCCCCCCCCTTTATTCCCCTTCACCCTGCAGCCACCCTCCAATCCCCCTTTACCCCCTTAGTTCATGTCCATGTATCATACATATTAAGTTCTTTGGCTTCTACAATTCCTATACTATTCATACCCCCCCCCGTTTATTTTGTACCTACCATTTATGCTACTTATTTCCTATACTTTCTCCCCCATCTCCCTCCCTCCCCACTGATAACCCTTCATGTGATCTCCATTTTTTTATTCTGTTCCTGTTCTAGCTGTTTGCTTTTTTTTTGTTTGTTTGTTTGTTTAGGTTTGGTTGTTCATAGTTGTGAGTTTGTTGTCATTTTACTGTTCATATTTTTGGTCATCTTCTTTTTTTTAGATAAAGTCCCTTTAACATTTCATATAATAAAGGCTTGATGATGATGAACTCCTTTTGCTTGACCTTACCTGGGAAGCACTTTATCTGCCCTTCCATTCTAAATGAAAGCTTTGCTGAATAGAGTAATCTTGGATGTAGGTCTTTGCCTTTCTTGACTTGGAATACTTCTTTCCAGCCTCTTCTGGCCTGCAAGGTTTCTTTTGAGAAATCAGCTGATACCCTTATGGGAACTCCTTTGTAGGTAACTGTCTGCTTATCTGTTGCTGCTTTTAGGATTTTCTCCTTATCTTTAATCTTGGCTAATGTAATTATGATGTGCCTGGGTGTGTGCTTCCTCAGGTCCAACTTCTTTGGGACTCTCTGAGCTTCCTGGGCCTCCTGGAAGTCTATTTCCTTTGCCAGATTAGGGAAGTTCTCCTTTATTATTTTTTAAAATAAGTTTTCAATTTCTTGCTGTTGTTCTTCTTCTGGTACTCCTATGATTCAGATGTTGGAACATTTAAAGTTGTACTGGAGGTTCCTAAGCCTGTCCTCATTTTTTTGAATTCTTGTTTCTTCATTCTGTTTTGGTTGAACGTTTATTTCTCCCTTCTGCCCCAAACCATTGACTTGAGTTCCAGTTTCCTTCCCTTCACTGTTGGTTCCCTGTACATTTTCCTTTATTTCACTTTTCATAGCCTTCACTTTTTCCTCTATTTTGTGACCATGCTCAACCATTTCTGTGAACATCCTGATTATCAGTGTTTTGAACTCTGCATCTGATAGATTGGCTATTTCATTATTGCTTTGTTGTATTTTTTCTGGAGCTCTGATCTGTTCTTTCATTTGGGCCTTTTTTTTTTTTTTTGGTCTCAGGGGGCCTGTTATACAGTAAGGGGTGGAGCCTTAGGTGTTCACCAGGCCAGGGCAACCCATGTTGCTGTACTGTGGTGCTGTCTGTGGGGGAGGGGTCTGAGAGGGGACAATGACACTTGCTGCGCTCTCAGCGGGCTATCAGTTACTTCTTCCACTACCCCACAAGCAAATTGGGCCCTTCTGGTGCTGATTCCTGGGTGGGTGGGTTTGTGTACATTCTAGGACCCTATGGGTCTCTCCAATGAACTCTCCTGTGAGGCTGGGAGTTTCTCCTGCCACCACAACTCCCACAGGTTTTTTGAGTCAGAGATTTTGAGGCTTTATTTCCCTGCACTGGAACCTTAGGTTGCATGATCTGTCTTGGTCTTCAGTAGTTCCTCCTGGTTTATCTGCACACAAATGTGACCACCTAGTCTGCCAGCCACTGCCTCAGTCAGTCACCTTGCTGCTGCCTTCTTTGCCTTGGTTCTCCAACTGCCGCCTTGCCACACATCCTCTCTTCCCTGGTTGCTAGTCTGCACCCCTACTATCATTCTGGATGAATGTTTCTTCTTTAACTCCTTGGTTGTTGGACTTCCATACAGTTTGATTTTCTGACAGTTATGGTTGTTTTTTGTTTTTAAATTTGTTGTCCTTTTTGTTGTACGAGGAATCACAGCGTGTCTACTTACACCTCCATCTTGTCTGGATGTCTTTCCATTTTACATTCCTACTGCAATGTATGAGAGTTCCAGTTTCTCCACATCCTTGTCAACACAGCACTTGATAGTGCCAGACATTTTTATTATAGCCACTTTCGTAGCTATGTAGCGATACCTTAAAGAGATTTTAATTTCCATTTCCCTGGTGACTAATAATGTTGAGCACCTTCTACTGTGATGAAGCCATTGTATATCTTCTTTAGTGAAATATTTTGTCACTTTTTAAAATTGGGTTGTTTGTATTTTATTAATAATACATTATTAATAAGTTTTAACAGCTGTCTATATACTTCAGATTAAGGTTTTTATAAGATATATTAATTGCAAATATTTTCTTTCAGTCTATGACTTATCATTTTATTTTTAATGGTTTCTTTTAAAGAGTAAATATTTTTCATCTTTATAAAGTCTAACTTGTTATTTTTCTTTTATGGAATGTGCTTCATTAGTCATATCTAAGACCTTAACCCAAGATGACAAAGATTTTTCTCCTAAACATTTTATAATTTTAGCTTAAAACACATTTAATTCGATTTTTATGTATGATATCAGGTAAGAATCTAAGTTTATTTTTTTGCATAGCACCATTTTTTGTAAAGACTATATCCTTGGAAGAATGAATTGTCTTGGTGTCTTTGTTGAAAATCAATGGACCGTAATTTAAGGGTTTATTTTTGGACTATCACATTTTTGGACTATAAGACACACATCCCTCACCGAATTTGGGAGGAAGAGGGGGGTGCATCTTATAGTCCAAATGTAGCTTACCCGGCTTGCTGTGGGGGCGGGGCAGTGGTGGAGCGGGGTCACAGGAGGCAGGAGCAGGGTCACCGCTGCAGGAAGCCAGTGGCAGCAGGAGTGGGGCAATGCTGCGGGCCCTGGGCTGGGAGGAGGGGGGTGTCCTGGTGGTGCAAAGCAAGGGAGGCAGGAGTGGAGTCCCTGCTGCGGCGTAGTATAGTGCTAGGGAGGAAGGTACCGGCTGTGCAGGCACGTGAGGAGAAGAAAGCCTGCGGCACCCCTACGTGCCTCCATCACGTGACTGGTGCGTTCCCCATTAACATTAACATAAGCAAATTACACTGCAGGGTCACCTGTCAGTGCGGCCCTGCCGCTGTTGCAAAACTACAACTCCCTTCGTGCTTGGACAGGTCGGGATGATGGGAGCTGTAATTTGGCAACAGCCCCAGAGCCATACAGGTTGTGCAAAACTGCTGTCCCCATACAAGAGTGTTGCACAACCTGTGGCCCCTCAGCAGCAGATCTCCCCCGTAACAGTGTCAGCAGCAGATCCCCCCATAACAGTGCGTCATCCACTGATGTTCTCAGCTACAGTGCCCCCATAACTATGAAGGACACAGTGCTGATAGTTCTGCCATTACTGTATGTTGTTGTAGAAAGATACGATAGCCTACCATAGTCTCCTGCTGAATCTACTGTAATTGTGGAAATATGTGAAAGCAGAAAAGGATTTCATATAAAATCCCTTTTAAACTGGAGGTAGTGAAGTATGGCAAAGAACATGGGAACAGAGCAGCAGAGAGACACTTTGGGCCACCTCCAACTGAAAAAATGATACAGCAATGGAGGAAACAGGAGGATCAACTACAAAAAACAGACAAGATGAAACAATGTTTTCCTGGGCATGCTGCAAAGTGGCCACAGTTAGAAGTGGATATGAAAGAGTAGATAGATCACATGTCACAGGAACAATGGCTTTTCAGTATCTACAAAAATGATCACATATGAAGCCAAACATCTTGGTACAGAGAAAGGCATGGAGGACTTCACTGGATCACCATCATGGTGCCACAGATTTACGAAGAGACGTGGCCTTGCTGTGCGCACCAAAACTAGGGTTGCACAAAAATGCCTATAGAATATGAATCCAAGATTGTGTCTTTTCACAAATTTGTACTGGATGCAAGAAAGAAAAATGGATTTGAAATAAGCCAGATGGGGAACATGGATGAAGTCCCATTAACCTTTGATGTTCCATCAGACAAGACTGTTGATGTGAAAGGTGCCAAAACCATAACTGTGCAAACCTCAGGGCATGATAAAACCCATTACACGATTGTGTTGTCCTGCTGCGCAGATGGCACCAACTGCCACCAATGCTGATTTTTGAGAGAGAAAAAACATGTCAAAAGTGACAATCCCAAGAGGAGTTACTGTTCATGTTCATGAGGAAGGATGGGTGGATGAAAATGGTATGAAGATATGGATAGAAAAAGTGTAGTCCAAACATCCTGGAGGGCTTCTGAAAAAACCTGCTTTATTAGTGCTTGATTAGAGTTTAGGGCACATATCACTGAAGCTCCAGAAAGGAGATTTAAAGAAGATAAAACCTTTGTTTTTATCTCATAATACAAGGTAAAAGAAAAAAAAAAGAAGAGAAAACCCATTTAGCCATAATTCCTTAGGGGTTTACTAGCTAGTTGCAACCTTTGGGCATTTCCATCAATAAGCCACTTAAAGTATTCATGAGAGAAGGGTGGAACAAATGGATGGCTGCTGGAAACCATGATCTGACACCAACTGGACGAATGAAGAGGCCCACTGTTACCCAAGTTTGTGAGTGGGTGAAACCCTCATGACAGTCAGTTTAGGATGGAACTATTGTGAGGTCTTTCAAAAAATGTGGCATCAGCAATGCCTTAGATGGCTCTGAAGATGACATCCTCTGTGAACAGAGCAAAGACAGTGGTACTAGTGAGTGATTCTGAGGAACTGAGCTTCATGAATATGAACAGTAGTGACAAGGAGTTCTTGGGGTTCCCTGATGATTAGAGGAGTTTCTGTACTTAAAGCTTAAAGTCAGTAATAATGGTTATTAATGCTGCTGTTGAGTTCCGTTTACATTTACATTGGTGAAATATGTTATTTATGTTATTCAATATTTTACCCCATTTTTTGCTTCAAAAATTTTTTCCTATTTTTCTTCTTTAAAACCTAGGTGCATCTTATGGTCTGAAAAATATGGTATCCATTTTGTTACATTGATCCATTTATCTACTCTGGGCCAATCCCAGTGTTTTTAGTGAATCTAATTTTAGTACGTTTGGAAATAGGATGGTGTAAGTTCTCCTGTCATTCTTTAAAAATTTTGTTTTGACTAATCTAAGTCTTTTATGTTGAATCTCAAGATAAATTTGGGGGACCACAGAATGCACTGGTCCTAGCATAAATACATGCATTCTACAGAAGCTGTCAAATAGGAAGAGAATAGCCTATTTGAGCATCGGCTGGGTGGTAGGTTGGAAGCAAAACCTAGTGTTAGCGTGCTGCATCAACAGGCAATACATAGTGCCATGTCCTCAAAGTCTAGAATACTCAGGTTAAAAAAGTAGATTGGATATAGGATTAACCCCTCTCAACAGCATTTCCAGTGGCCATGTTGTAGAATTTTTTCTTTCAACCTTAAGATATGTAGATCTAGAGGCCCTAATTCCAAGAGGTGACTCCTTATATCAGGGAACAGAAAACTGACAAGCGGTATAGCATTTATCCATCAGCCCTCTGTTGGTTGGGGATTGTTCAAGAAGGTGTTAACGTTTTGGCACCTATGGGCTTTGCATGTGTAGGGGGCCTAACAGGCTTCCCTTGGAATCTCATTCTATAGCTCAAGTTTTCTACTGGATTCAAGGTTTCTACTGACTTTCAAGTTGTGACTATTGCCAAAGTACTTTGGGATCTTCATGCCTTTGGACCCACAAACAAAGAAATGAGCTCTTGATTACCTTGGGGAGCTAGGAGTGATGTTACACGGGAGGATGGAAAAGACAATATCTAAAACTCAAGGCATTAAATTGGAACATTCCTTGGTGCTTTTATGCACAGTAATAATGGAAAATGGTCAGAGGCAGTAATTACCATACAACAATGACAAAGCTATTGAGAGTTTAGATTACCTTAAGGATGAAGGTTTATGTTACCCCACAGATGAGCTACCAGATTAGCTGAATTTATGGCTTAGTATGAGAGAAATTTAGAATAGGTGACAAAGACAACTGATGATGAGTATCAATTAAGGTCTTATGATCAGTACAGCAAGAAAGGGAACATTGCAAGGGATAAACTGTGTCAGATAACTCTTATTCGCTAACATATTTTCTTGACCTCGCTTCTGATTCTAGCCACAGTTATAGCAAATTAGTGCTATGTAGGCTTCAATTTATCTGGAACTGACAGCATCTTGTCTCAAGTGTGCATCAAAAATATTCCAAGCCTTCTTTGACACTGCACCCTGGAATGCTAGTGGGAGCCTATTCAGGGGAGATTCAGGCATAGACTGAAATGTAAGGGAGCTGAACTCATGACCACTGGGAAACCCTACATCAATGGGGGATGGAAGATGACATACACTTTTTTTTCAGTCCTTAGGTAGAAATTTCTTTGAGATACAGCAGTGTTTTGTTTTTACTCCTTCTCAGTTCCAATCTCTATGATCACTTACCCCTACTCCCTGGAACCAAGTCTCAATGAACTACTTATACCCAAGTCTTTGATACAAATTCTGCTTTCAATATTAAAAGCACACCTTTTCCCCATTGCTTCATTCTAAATGTCTTTCTCTTTCTGCTGATGTCTTGACTTCAGCCAAAATCCCTGCCCAGAATATCTCATCTATTCCTACTAGGCTTATGAAAGTATATTCTCCAAATGGAGATATTTCTTTCCCTAAATAGCTTTCAAGTGCCTCCTTTTCTTTTTTTTTTTTTAAGCAGGTTTTCTTTAACCTATAAGTAGGCTCAATTTACTCCTACCTAAAACACCCGTATATATAGATACACCTACTTACATGTATTCTAAGACAAAATAAAACAAAGTCACAAAGGTCACAAAAACTATTCACTTGACTTTATATCTTTCTTCTTAAAATCATAGCTGACATTTATTGAGTACTTACCATATGCCAGGTGCTATTCTAGCAAATTGCATGCAATATCTCATTTTCTTTTCATAAAACTCCAAGTGATACTACTATTATCCCCAAATGTACAGAGAAAAAGCTGTAGCTCTTTGATGTTATGCAGTTTGCTCAAGGTCATACCTTCAACACTAGAGCAAGGATTAAAATCCAGGTCTCTCTGTCTCTGAAGTATGCATACCAGGTTTGCCTCAATTATCACAGTTAGTGTTTTCAACTTTTCGCTTCTCATTCTTCTCAATTCGCTACGATGACTTCCCATCAAGACAGTATTTGCTGGAGCCACAAATATTGTCGTAATATGCTAAATAGAAATGGTACTATTCACTCTTATCTTACTCAAAAGTCTGCAGTGTTTGGTAAAGTTTAATCCCTCACTTCCATAGTTTCTCCTGATTGGTGACCCTTATTATTTGTTCAGTCTTTTTCATAGGTTTTTCCTTTTTTCCAAAGTTCAAATATTGTGAGTATAAGCTTTAGTTCTCAATTTTCTTTTCATTTTATAATATCTCTTAAGGTGGCTATAACTACTTTCTCTTATTGATCTCTTGACCCATATTTATAAGAACCAAAATTTTACCTGAATATTCCATAGATAACTTATATAAAATGTAAATAATCATGTTCCCTAAAGTTATTTTTTTCTTTTCTAATTCAGTCATCTACCTACCAAAAGTAGAAGCCTTGAATCTTCCTTGAGGTATGTAGAAAAGTTTATTCAGACTGTCTTTTTTGTCAAATATTACCAACTTTTGGGAATAATGCAAGGAGTCCTCAGAGAAATCTCAGCTCAGTCAGAGACTTAATTGCAAGAGCTTGAATGTAAGTAAGAGATAGGAATGACTTCCCTGGGTATGAGTAAATGTTTTAGGCTTCATTTTCAGAGACTGAAATTGGAGATTGAGAAAAAAATCTACTCAAGGAGAAAGGGCTTTTGGTTAGATAGCTTCTGATTGCTTGCTGCTATTGCAATTCTTACTAAATAGTGGTGTTGTTTATTAAAATGATTTCTCATGATCCTTATCTACCTAAAAGCTTTGAACTATCAACATTTATGAGAAGTCTATTCCAACTGGCCTCAATCCTGGGACTAGCATTGATAGAATATGCAGCCATGTTTATTTATAAGCTGACTATGAAACTTCTCATTTTAACTCCTCTTGATTTATTAACCTCATTTAGATTTCTAGAGTTTTAGATTCTTTGCTACTAATTAGAACGAAGTACTGTTGTCCTACCAAGAATAGAAACCCTTCCTTCTGTTCCATGTGGAAGTCATTTTTTTCAAGACCAGGTTTGTTTTTTTGTCTTTGATACTTGTATTTTGTGGACAGTTTTACTTTGCCAACTGCTAATGTATTCATTGGAAATAAAGACAATGGAGATAGTCATAAGAGCTTTTAGAATTCTCAGATTCATGTCCCTTTCTGTATCATCTTTGTTAATCATGTTTGATACCAAAGGCATAGTTTTGTTTTTAATCCTCCTACCTAAGGAGAAAAACACACCTGTAGACTTATGAGTAGAATCAGATGAAACCAGTTATTCTGGATGGCAGAGTTGTGTTCCAGATGCTGCACCTGACCTCACAGAAGCACACAGACCCCATGACTAAGGCCCCTGTGGGCCTGTGTGTTGAGATCCCGATATAGACTTTGTGTCGATCTACGTATTTTTCACTTTATATCTACTACAAACGACATTACACTTACCTGTTTATTAATATATTTAGTATTAATATTCTTTTCAGAGAATAAGACTAGGAACCTCATTGATTTAATGGTGTGCTAGCACTTGCTTATTTTATTGTTTCTTTATATATGTATATAACCTCAGTGATTGCCCTTATGACCGAGGCTAAGAGTGTCAGATTGTTTTCAAATTCACAGCTTTAGGTAGCCAGTATCAAGAATTTTGGTTCTTATTTTGCTTTCTACACTCTTTCCATGCCACATTGCTATTATCAAATGTCACAATCATAGGCAACTCACTGGCTTTTAAATACTTTCTCTGCTCATAAAATTTAAAACAAACAGCTTTGATGGCCCATAATTTTTAATACAGACCAGAAATATCTTTAAGCAAAGATTATTTAATCTGACTGAATTTTTTTAAAAAAAGGATTTAAATTATATAATTTTCCTGGTGACAAGAGGAAAACACTGTGTACTTTAATTTTGAAAGAAAAAATCTCACTCTATATCTGTTTGGTAAATATTTAAAAATGCAGTGCCTATATACACCATTTGGTTCTTCAATTGCTTTTCTTCCACACCAACAAACCACCTAATGCTACTTATTGGTCTCTCTGAGAGCACCTCATGATTCAGACCTTTCCAGCTGCAACACATCACAAGGCACCTATGTAGTCTTTGGAGTATGTCAAAAATTCAATTTAGTTTTGATTTTGATGTACATTAATCAGCATAACCTTTTATGCATCAATTAACTGGTAAAAGTTATGAGGGCATGCATCTCTTCACTGAATGTGTCATGAAGACCTTTTAGTTTTATTTTAAGTATGTATTCTTTGCCATTTGCACACTTTTAAAGGGGCTCTTTATTTGGCTTTTCTTGTTGGAAGCTTGCTATATATGAAAACAAGTTTAGTTGGTGGTACCTGAAAGTGTGTGCTTTCTGTCCAGAATGGTTGGAATGGTTCCAGTGAGGCGAGGCCATAGCAGGTGCTCTCACAACCAGCTCAGAGCTACATGCAGGGTGGGGCAGGAGTAGGTTACAGTTGTTTGCGTGGTGGATAGTACAATGATTCATAAATGATAATACAAGAATAAACTGTGTTTTGTATGCTCACAACTGCAAATCTACCTCTGTCCCATCCTGAATATATGTGTGTGTATATATTCATATACATATATGTGTGTATATATTATATATAGTGTGTATATATGTATGTACCTTTTACTTTTTCTAATTTTTAAATATTTAATATTCATATACTGGAACAACTTTAGAAAGCATTTAGCCCAACTCTCTCATTTTACAGATGAGTAAAAAGGGGCAGAGTTAAGTTAGATACCTGGTCTAAAACCAGGCAGTTAATAACATTTGATGGAAAAACTCAGCTCCTTTTAGATTCTCTAAAATATCTCACTACCTTTGTCACTTTGAAACAGATATTTTCATTATAGGTTAGCATTCTTTCTTGCCTGACCTCATGAGATAGGTAATTGAGCTTCCACATTGGTTTGCATAGAGTTGTGAGCTCCTTAGAAGCAAGGCTAGTCGTATGGCCAACGATGGCTCCACACATGCAACAGATGTTCTACCTTTAGCCGAACTAGCAAGAATGAGATAATTCCCAACTGTGTGCAAAAGGTGGAGCCGCTCCTGCCCCACAAAAAAGGAACGGACATCCTTTTAATTTTATGCCACTCCTTTGGCCTAAAACCTTTAGCATAGAAAAGTGATGTGGTTATTTGGCTTTCCTCCCTCAAATTCATCAATAGGATGTAAATCACTTCTTGTTTCTTCCCATTTTTTTAACTTTTGGAGCCAACTTTCCACTTAATCTATTATTCCTGGCCCCTAGACATAGTAATTAACCTTACAGATGGAACTTAGTCAGATATGCACTCTGCAAACAGCATTACGTTAGAAAAACTTTAATTGTGTTCAGCAACATTTCTTAATTTAATCGGAAAGGTTACAGTATCTTTCATATTAATCAATAACCGTTTAATTTCTGGATGAAGGCTGAAATGATTTTCTCTGACTTACTAGCTGGCGTAGGCTATGCTTCAGGCCATTAACTCACCTTACAAAAGTCTTTGCTCAAATTCCTCTTTGCTCTGAGAGTGGGGCGCCATTTAGGAAAAGGACCATTTTATTAAATGATAAGTTATAAGACAAACTCAACAACAGTTTCTCTCTTTGAGGAGTACTAGGTCTAAAGTAATGAGCCTTTGTTATATATAATACTTGGAATGAGAGGATCTAGAGCTATGGAATTAATTCTCTCTCTCCCTCTTCACTGAAGAGCCAGTGAGAGATTTTACAATGTAAGATTTTAGATAGTTGTAAGATTTCAATGTCCAGATGTCTTTTTTTTTTCTGTTTAGAACATAACTTTTCAAATAAAGAAGAAATTTTTACATTATTTAGCATTACTGTTCACAGATACTTTTAATGATGAGCATTATGTTAATAAATCACCGTAATAATTTGAGAAAGTTTTCACCTTGTCCTGATACCTTTTCTCTCATCTAACCAGGCTGTTGTATCACCTTTCTAAGTCTATAAAATTTGTTCTCATTAGCCGTAGAAAGAGAGAGAAATGTCAAGGTGTAATTATCAATGACTTTGAGGTGCAAAAGCCTGGAAGTTCTACAGTTATGAAGTTAGGATTATTAAAATGTTTCTTTTTTCCCCTGAAAGATATGAAATCTTTTGTTTTGCTACCTAAATGAGAAAAAAATTAAAGATGTGAGAAACAATTAAATACTGAAGGAAAAATGTACATAGCTTTCCCAATTTTATTTCCTATTTTATAATTATGACATATAACAGAGAACTGCTGGAAAGGAAGAAAGTAGAAGGCGCTGACTAGAATTTATTTTTCCGATTTAAATTGGACTTATGACAACAGGTAGAATACTGGTGATACAATACTAACCCTCTTGCGCTTAGTTGTTGCGATGTGTTTCTGTGCATAAGTGTACTTTATTTATTGTTATTAAATTGAACATTTAATTAATGTTGGGTAATTAAATTATATAAGTTTCAGATGCACAGTTCTGTAATACATCATCTATACAATGTATTTTGCGTTTACCAAACCAAGTCTCCTTCCATCACCACTTATTCCCGCCACGTTTACCCTCTTCTATCCACCACCAACCTCCTTCCCTCGTTATCACCATACCGTTGTCTATCTATGAGTTGTTGTTTTACTTTATTGCTTAATTCCTTTATCTTTTTCTTTTTCAATTATATTTTATTGATTGTACTATTACACTTTTACCAATTTTTCCCCATTTGTCCCATGTACCCAGCACCTCACACCCATTAGGCAATCCCATATCATCATTCATGATGACAGATCATGCACAGGTTCTTTGGCCACTCCATTTCCTGTACTGTACTTTACATCCCCATGGCTGTTCTCCAACCACCTATTAGTACTTCTTAATCCCCTCACCTCCTCATCCAGTCCCCCATGACCCTCTCCCATCTGACAACCTCAAAACCCTCTCTGTGTCCATGATTCTGTCTCTATTCTTCTTGTTTGCTTAGCTTGTTTTTAAGATTCAATTGTTGATAGATATATACTTATTGCCATTTTATTGTTCATAATTTTGATCTTTTTCTTCAATAAATCCCTTTAACATTTCATATAATGATGGTTTGGTGATGGTGAACTCTTTTAGATTTTCCTTGTCTGGAGAAGCTCTTTATCTGCCCTCTGGTTCTAAATGACAGCTTTGCTGGGTAGAGCAATCTTAGCTGTAGGTCCTTGCATTTTATGACTTTCAATATTTCTTGCCAGTTCCTTCTAGCCTGAAAAGTTTCTTTTGAGAAATCAGCTGACAGTCTTATGGGAACTCCTTTGCAGGTAATTATCTGCTTTTCTCCTGCTGCTTTTAAGATTCTCTCTTTATCTTTTAACCTTTGACATTTTAATTATGATGTGTCTTAGAGATGGATGCCCCTTTGCATCCATCTTCTTTGGGACTCTTTGTGTTTCCTAGACTTGCATGTCTACTTCCTTCACCAAAATAGGGAAATTTTCCTTCACTATTTTTTCAAGTAGATTTCCAATATCTTTCTCTTTCTCTTTTCCTTCTGGCACCCCTATGATGCAAATGTTGGACTATTTGAAGTTGTCCCAGAGGCTGCATATACTATCCTTGATTTTTTGGATTCTTTTTTTTTTCTTCTTGTTCTGATTGGTTGTTTTTTGCTCCCTTATGCTCCAAAGCATTGATTTGACTCTCAGCTTCATCCACTTTACTATTGTTTCCCTGTAAATTGTTCTTTATTATAATTAGTGTATCCTTAGTTTCTAACTGGATCTTTTTTATGCTGTCGAGGTCCTCACTAAGTTCCTTGAGCATTATTATAGCCAGTGTGTCGAATTCTGCACCTGATAGATCGCTTATCTCCATTTTGTTTAGTTCTTTTTCTGGAGTTTTGTTCTGTCCTTTGATTTGGACTATGTTTCTTTGTCTCCTCATTTTGGCAGCCTCCCTGTATTTGTATCTGTGTATTAGGTAGAGCTGCTTTGACTCCATGAATGGTAGTGTGGCCTAATGTAGTAGGTGTCCTGCAGGGTCCAGTGGCACAACCTCTCCTATCACCCAAGCTAGGTATACCCTTGAGGTGCACCCTTGGTGTGGACTGAGCACACCCTCTTCTTATAGTTGAGCCTTGGTTGTTTTTGGCTGGTCAATGGGAGGGATTTACCCAGGCCTGTCAGCTGCAAGGACTGGTTGTGACCACTGACCACCAATATCTGCCCTCTGTGGAAGATCAGCTGTGCAGGGGCAGCGTGGTGGTGCTCCAACATGGTTTGTAGCTGCCCACTGGGGGCACAGGCTCTGGGGTTACTCAGGTGGTGCAGGGCAAGGTCAGTCCCCACCTGTGTTTTTCCCAGGGCCATCCTGCCTGAGCTATAAAGCAATCTGAGATGATTACTGCTTGTGCTGGGCTTGGAGATTCACAGGCAAAGCCAAGCTGTGATTCTAGGCTGGTTGCTGCTAGTGTCAGGCCTGAGGCCACTTAGCAAGAGGTACAGGGTCTGGGAGCTCACTGAGTCTAACTGTTGCTTATTGGAGAGAATTTAAGAAGTTGTTCAGCATGAGCCTAGACTAGCCATTCATGTGGAAAAGCAGCTTGTGTGGGCCCATAGTTGGGTGGGACAGAGTCTCTGAAGATCTCCAGGTCAAGGCAAATAGTATTACCCAGGTTGAAGAAGTCTCAGATATGGCACCAGCCTGCCAGCTCTGTGACTCTATGGTGGGGGGTGGGGTAAAAAAGGGATAATGACCTCTGGCCACCTTTATTTCCCATAGCTCTCACCTTGATGCTCTCACGTAGACACTGCCACTGGTGACTTTCAAGCTGCTACCATGGTGCTGGAGCTCAGAGGGAGTGAGTCCGTGTGTAGGTTCTTTAAGAGGAACTGCTTGGGACTCCAGAAGTTTCTTCCACCAATTCAATCCCCACAGAATTTTGCAGTCAGAAGTTATGGGGACTTGTCTTCTTGGCACTGAAACCCTGGGCTGGGGTCCTGGTGTGGGACTGGGACTCTTCACTCTCGAGATATCCCTCCTGAGTTTTTATCCACCACTTGTGGATGCGGGACCAGCCATTCCATGTTCTGCCCTTCCTCCCAGTCTGGATGGATGTGGTTTCTTTAATTCTTTAGTTGTCAGACTTCCATTCAATTTGATTTTTGATGGTTCTGGGTGATGGTTGTTCTATATTTTAGTTGTAATTTTGATGTGATTGTGCGAAGAGCCAAGCCGTGTTTACCTATGCCACCATCTTGACTGGAAGTCCTTCACCTTTTTCACCCAGCCCCTCCAAACCCCTCTCCTCTGATAGCTGTCAGTCTGTTCTCTATATCTATGAGCCTTTTTCTGTTTTCCTTGTTAGTTTATTTGGTTCACTAGATTCCACATAGAATGTTTCTTCTCACCATATTTGGGAAACACATGGTTCCATATGCTTCAGCTGAAATCTTCAGATAAAAAACAAAAACACTAGTGAATCCTTTAATCATTGCATTTGGCAGCAGAAATAAAGGGCTTTGGACATCTAGTTTTACAGATGAGGCGTTAGATTAAGTCACATGCCAAAGGTCATGTAATTAATTAGTGGCAAATTTGGCACTAGAACCTTACTACGTCAGAACTCTTTCCACTAAAATCTTACATTTACTGAATATATAGAACATTTATTTTAAGGGGAAAATGGCTTAAAATCTGATCAAAGACTTGCCAAGTGTTCCATTAAACTTAAGCTTTTAAAAGTTGTTCTTCTGGCCTCTGCTCCTTGGCTGGTGTCTCCTCTCCCTGTGAGAGCTCATACTAACACTGGAGACTGCAGTGAGGCTCTGCCCGGATTTCCTGTCGTGTTTGCAGACATTCCAACTCACCTGCCTTACAAAATAAGGACCAAAATATTCTCAACTACGCACTCCAAACACACTGTTAGCCACTGACGTCTGCTAATTCCTCTTGAAGAAGAACTCCAAAACCTGCGCCTTGCCTTCCAAGGCCTTATCATTTCTCTCCTGGATCATCAGGAAGTCCCCACTCCCCACCCCTGGCTCTTGCCATCGCATACTTATCTCCCCAAATGTACCTTCCACTCTCCCCAGAGTTGGTTCTTCCCCAAAACAGGTCTGATCACAATAATTTCTGTACTTAAAAAACTGTATGACTCTGCAATGCCTTCACCTTCTAGCTCACCCACCACCTAGTGTAGAACTGCTCCCTGGCAGACCCATGTTGTCGTTGGGTAGCCCAGCTTCCCGCCTTCTCTGCATGAGCCATAAAGTGTCATAACCCTGTGCTTGGCATATGACTTCCTTTTCTTGGAACACCTCTCCTTCCATTTATTGCTTCCAACACTCTTATTCTAGCTCAAAACACAGCTAAAAAATTACATCCCTATATAACATTTCCTGAGACCTTTGCCAGTAGTGCTCCTCTCTCGTGCTATTCATACATTTCTTATGACATTTATGGAATTATAGATTGCAATTCAATACCTCTCTTATACTATTCTATTCAAAACTTCTTACAGCTTAGTGAATAAAAGGCAACAGAGGCAAGTGGACCTGAGTTTGATCCTCTTATCAGTCACAACAATGTGACCTTTATACAAACCTGTTTAATTTTCTGAAGGTTGAAAATAATACCCACATGCAGGTCTGAACAGCAATTAAATATGCAAAGTGCCTCACATTGCATCAGAACCATTCATCAATTAGTAAATATGCATTTCTGTATTCCCAGCCTGTAATGAAGTGCCAAGGATATTTGTTGAAATGAAAACAATATGTGTATTTATACCTTTACAAACTTCATTATGTAAAAAATACATCTTTTTATTTATTTTTATTAAACTTATTCAGGTTACAATGGTTAATAAGATTGTTTAGGTTTCGAGAGTACACTTCTATGATACGTGATCTGTATGTTGCATAGTGTGCCCACCACCCAAAACCAAATCACCTTTCATTACCATATATTCGATCACCTTTACCTTTTACTACACCTCCACCCGCTTTCCCTCTGGTAACCACCATGCTGTTTTCTGTGTCAAGGAGTTTTTGCTTGTTTGTTTTCCTTGCTTGTTCATTTATTCCTTTCAGTTTTACATCCCAAATATGAGTGAAATTATATGACTCAAATTTTTCTGCCTGGCTTATTTTGCTTAGCATGATATTCTCAAGGTCCATCCATGTTGTTGTAAATGGAAGTAATTCATCTTTTCTTAGTGGCTGAGTAGTATTCCATACTATATATGTACTACATCTTCTTTATCCAGTCCTTTATCAAAGGACACTTTTGCTGTTTCCATGTCTTGGCCACTGTCAATAATGCTGCAATGAATATTGGAGTGCACATATCCTTGAGAATAACTGTTTTCAAATTTTTCACATAGATACCTAGAAGAGGGATTGCTGAGTTATATGGTAACTCCATTCTTAATGTTTTAAGAAACCTCCATACTCTTTTCCATAGTGGCTGTACCAGTTTAATTTCCAACCAGCAGTGAATGAGGGTTCCTTTTCCTCCACAATCTCTCTAACATTTGTTATTACTTACCTTATTGAAAATAGCTGTTCTAACAGGTGTGAGGTGGTATCTTATGAGAGCCCAGAAATAAACCCACATGTATGTAGACAGATATTTTTTGACAAAGGAGCCAAAAACATACAATGGAGAAAAGAAAGCCTCTTCAATAAAAGGTGCTAGGAAAATAGAAAAGCCATATGCAAAATGATAAAACTAAACTACAGTTTGTCCCATATACAAAAGTTAAATCAAAATGGATCAAAGACCTAAATGTAACTTCTGAAACAATAAAGTACATAGGAGAAAACATGGGCACTATACTTATGGGTCTTGGTCTTAGAGAAGATTTTATGAATTTGACCCCAAAGGCAAGGGAAGTAAAGGTAAAAATAAATGAATGGGACTACATCAAACTAAAAAGCTTCTGCACAGCAAAAGAAAGCAACAATAACAATGAAAAGAGCCAACCAACTGAATGGGAGAATATATTTATAAACAACAGCTCTGACAAATAGCTAATATTCAAAATATATAAAGAACTCATACAGCTCAACACCAAACAAACAAACAATTCAATTAAAAAATGGACAGATGACCTGAACAAACACTTCTGCCAAGAAAACATGCAAATGGCCAACAGATATATAAAATGATGCTCAATTTCACTAGCTATTAGGGAAATGCAAGTTTTAAAAAAATATCTTCTTTTGTTTCTCTAAATCTGGCTCAGCTCTCAAGTTTCAATTTTAGCTGAGGGTGACCATTGGCCAATCCAAGGTAACTCAGTCACTTTTCTTACAAAAAGCAGATTTTTGGAACCTACTCAGTCAGTTTAGGATGCCCTCCCTGATCTGCTTTTCTCCCCCCCACCCCGCTCCCCAAGGCAGAATAGGAAGATTTATGTACTCACCAGGCATCTGAGGGATACTGAATCTCATGCCATTTATGCTCCTGTTTGCCTTTGGCTGACATGTAGCCCTTTTCACCTGGTCTTGGACAGTAGTGTCTGGCCCTGTTATATTCCCCACTGATGTCCTTAGAAGAGATCAGTGGGAACACTGAGTATACTTAAGGAGCTCTCAGAATGGAAAGAATCATGGTCTGACTTCCCAGGCTGTGTTTCCTAGAGAAGGCTGAAGACAAATTCCCATGTCCACATGAAGCCTGTGGCTAGAAGTCTGAAACCAAGGTGTCAACAGGATGGGCTCCTTTGGAGGGCTGTGAGGGAGGGAGGGATTGTTCCAGGCCTCCCTCCTTAGTCTGTAATAGCCATTTTCTCTTTGCGTTTCTTCATATTTGTTCCCTCTATGTGTCTGTTTCTGTGTCCAAATTCCCACTTTTTATAAAGACAAGAGTCATATTGGATAATGTCCATCCTAATGACCTCCTTTTAACTTGATTTCCTTTGTAAGGACCCTATCTACAAGTAAGGTCACATTGTGAGGGACTGTGGGTTAAGATTCCAATATATCTTTTTTTTTTTTTTTTTTTTTTTTGTGGGGGGCACAAGTTAACTCATGACATTTGGTTACTCTGCATCCTCTTTGTATAGACCACCCATCCTCTCAGGCACTTCTCACCCTCTGAAGGTGACCCTCTGTGGTACACAGGATTTGTGAGGTGTCACTAAAGCACATTCCTACCTATGCCTTCCCTGGCTATTGCTTAGCCATGACTCTGGAAAGATAATGAAACTGGGACTTTGTAGAGGTTTGTAGTCTCCTGAAGGAAAGGCAGTCTAGAAGTTAGACCATGGGTTGGTGCTCTCTGTTCAGGAGCTTTCCCAAATAAACCCAGGTTTCTAGTGGTGCTTCTGTTATCCCCCCAACTCCACTGCATGAGCACAGGTGAGGTTCTGTGCCCTTCTTAGCAACCCACAATCATTTCTACACCAGTCATAGCCCTCCAATTCTCTCTTTCTTTTCTGCGTGCCAAATGGGTATCCCTATTTGAGCAGCAAAATGACTATTTTATTGAGTCTGCTTCCTTAAAGCAGAGTATAAGCAGAGCTACTCAAACTTCATAATGAACAAGGAAAATTAAGGTGCTTGTTAATATTCATGTTTCTATCCTTGCCCTTGTAGGTTCAGGTTAGGGCTCCACAACCCACACCTCTATGATACATTCTAGATGCTTCTGATACACACATTCTGCAATCCATGCTTTGAGAAACATTCGTTTTTATTATAAACTCATGCCCTGAATTTTCAATTGTTTCTTAATACATGAAACTGAGTGTTTGACATATAAAAATAAAAACAGAAACATTTTCTTTCTTAAGTGCCTGTCTCAAAAATAAACGCCATGACTTTCGAGATCATTACCCCCCTGCTAGAGATTTTTCAAAATCTGTCAAAAATGTTAAAATCCAGTAAATTGACTCTTTTAATCTTTTGTGTCATCCCTTCTCTCAGTCGTTGTGTTTGGTAAACTCATTTATCTACTTGAATGGTGAGGAAAAAGGTAGAAGTAAAGAATTTTTCAGCAACACATGGCTTGTTATTCAATGTTATCACACCATTTTGGCCTATGTGTGCATGGTGTGCATGGTGTGCATGGCGTGTGTGTATGTGCGTGTGAGAGAGAGAGAGAGAGGAACAAAGTGGGATTTGGGGATAAACAGGGGTGCTAGGTGGAAGTGAATGGTATGTGCAACAAGTCATAACTCATTTAGAATCCTGGCCATGCTGGATTTTTTTTGGGGGGGTGGTCAAGTGAGAAACTCATTTGACTTATCTTACTTTTATTTTCCTTCCACTTAACTGCAACATTCTTTTAGAATACAACTATGTTTTATTTTAACTTATGTTCCTTTAATCTGGCACTTTGTGGAGAAATTGTCATTACTTGTTGAATGAATAAATAGGTGATGTCATTTCAATGAAAGGCAATAGGAGGGTTTGTTTTACTCATAAATAAGTTCTGTTCAGTACGAAATACTGTGTTTAAGGAATGAGCCTCAGTTGGCCTTGTCTTCTTTTCAGAAGCTGCACATGCCCATCTTTAGGAATATGTTGACTCCCTGGCTACCCCGGTAAACATTAGATTTCCCTCCTCTGAATTTCAGTAGAACTTACTTCTTGTACCCATGATTTAATCTGTGGTATATGTTATCTTATCAATTTAGTTCACATGTTGTAAATATGGGGTTTTTTTTTGGTTTGTTTTTTTCCCCCTCTATTTAGCTCCTTCTTGGCAGGGACTATATGATATGCCTGCTTTTCACATTTCTTAGCAAAAGGCCCTTTGCTTAGTAGGTGCTAAGTTGTAATTGTACTTGACAATGATAGTGATGACAGTAAATCTAAATTTAAACTAGTGCACACAATTTTCTAAGAAACTATGCTAATACAATTCTCTCTGATGAAGAAATCTAGACTCACACAAGTTCGATGACTTGAAATACTCCCTTAACTAGGAAGAGGAAATGACTCAGGTCTTCAGATTCTGAACCCAGGCCATTCCCACTACACCTTGGTAAATACGGTCTCTGGTTTGTGTCCAACAAGTGGAATGTTTGCTGCGTAGTTATTAGGTCTGACACACTTTTCTTCTGATCGGGTTGAGGTAGCCTTAAACAGGTCACCATGGTATCTTTTATAATTTACCTTCTCTTCAGAGTTTTAAAAAGGAAGACCAATATCTTACCTTTCAGACATGGTCTAGGGAGCATTGCTCTGCCAGAAGCAGAGATGTTAACTAAATGTTTTTCACTATTCCTTTTGGTTCCGTACTCTTCCTACTTGAAGCTATATTTTATTTATTTTTTACTCTGAATTCTATATTTCCCTGAGCATTTTGTAACTAATATGTAAGTGACAAGGTAAAATGAGCATTTTTGGTCAAAGCTGGGAGGTCAGGGAAGGCAGAAATCAAGTTACTGCTCAGAAGATCTCAGTATATATACACGTACCATTATTAATGGAATGAGAAGTGATGAAAATATGCAAAATTCATCTTCCTGCTTGGGCACAGGATTATGAAACCACTAGCTTATTCCAGATATTAAACCCCAGTGAGTGGGATTTTGTGGAGATCTTTGAGAACTTGAGAAAATTGTGGTTGTTTGCCTTTATCAATCTAGAGTCCAAGTTGTGTTTTCCTCACCTTGAACTTAACTTCATTTTAAATTCTCAGACCCTTTTTCAACTATTTTTACTCAGTATTCAGAAAAAGTGAGATCAGCTAAACATTTATTATTCTGTGCAACAATTTAAGGAGTTTTAAAAGGCAAAACATGTGGTACCCCGTTAACAGAGAAAGAATGCAGGACTAAAAGAACCGAAGGACAAATCATTTATTTTAGTACATTTTGTATTGCAATGTATTACCAGAGGCAATAGGTATGAAAGATCAGATCAGCATCAGAAGTGCTAAATGATATTCATTTGCCATCTTCACCAAAATAATAAGATTGCATAGGAATATTTTTTATTTTGAATGTCAGAGATAATTTGAATAATGTGATTTTTTTCTGACCCACACTCTAAGTCAAAGCCTTATCCTGCAGATAATAGAGAGGAGATGAATTAGAGAACTATAGTCAGATACAGAAAAAAAATGTGGAACCTTTTAAATACTAACAGATAAAACAGGCAGTTCAATGCAGATAAATGCAGAATAATGATGCTTTTGATGGGTCTTTATCACAGAAGGCCATGTTCTTCATAAATTATAAACCATGAAAAAGGAATTTTAGTCAAAAGACAAGTCTGTTTGTATCATCAATGAATGATGAGAAATTGAAAGACAAAAACCAAATAGGATTGCATAGAGCGATAACTGCTTGATTACTCTATCAGCCAAGTCTCTATACTTTTAAAAAATGCAGAACAAAAGATTACTCAGAATAAAAATGCTAAGACTTCCCAAACTGCCACAAGTACTTTCACTTTGAAAAAAATGAGAGTGATTTTGTGGAAAATAAAATAGTGGTCAGTCTGGCATCTACTGAAGTCAGTTTCGAATGCAGATGTTTTCAGTATTCTCATCGCAAAGGGCATCTGAAGAGTATGTGCTATCATATTCTTTAATGTGGGTTGGTGTTCATGTTTTATATTGAAGATGTGTCTCAGTTTACACGCAGATGTGCTCCTGAATGTTTTGTCAACAATTATCACACAAAGAAGTTGGCTGGTGATTTTTCTTTTGGTAAGAAAATATAAAATGTAAATTGTGCTGCTATGAACATAGGGGTGCATAGGTTCTTTTGGATTGGTGTTTCAGGGTTCTTAGGATATAATCCAAGCAGTGGAATTGCTGGGTCAAAAGGTATGTCCATTTTTAGTTTTCTTGGAAAATTCCATACTGTTTTCCATAGTGGTTGTACCAGCCTGCAATCCCACTAACAGTGCACTAGGGTCCCCTTTTGTCCACAACCTCTCCAACACTTGTTTGTTGCTTTGTTTATGATGGCTATTCTGACTGGTGTCAAGTGGTATCTCATTGTGGTTTTAATTTGCATCTCTCTGATAGCTAGTGATACTGAGCATCTTTTCATGTGTCTCTGGATCCTCCGTATGTCCTCCTTGGAGAAGTGTCTGTTCAAGTCCTTTGCCCATTTTTTAATTGGGCTGCTTGTCTTCTTAGAGTGGAGTTGTGAAAGTTCTTTATATACTTTGAAGATTAAACTCTTGTCTGAGGTATCATTGGCAAGTACGTTTTCCCATACAGTTGGTTCTCTTTTTATTTTAATACTGTTTTCTTTAGCCATGCAGAAGCTTTTTATTTT
Source organism: Glossophaga mutica (assembly GCA_039655065.1). NCBI lineage: Eukaryota > Metazoa > Chordata > Mammalia > Chiroptera > Phyllostomidae > Glossophaga > Glossophaga mutica. The sequence continues at coordinate 77,538,328 of CM077303.1, forward strand.
GCTGAGATCCCATTTGTTTATTCTTTCCTTTATGTCCCTTGCTTTAGGGTACATATCAGTAAAAATGTTGCTGTGTGAAATATCTGAAATTTTCCTGCCTATGTTATCCTCTAGGATTTTAATGGTGTCATGCAAGTGTTGGAAGCAACCTAGGTGCCCATCAGTAAATGAATGGATCAAAAAACTGTGGCACATTTACACAATGGAATTCTATGCAGCAGAAAGAAAGAAGGAGCTCCTACTCTTTGTGACAGCATGGATGGAACTGGAGAGCATCATGCTAAGAGAAATAAGCCAGGCAGTGAAAGACAAATACCATATGATCTCACCTTTAACAGGAACCTAGTCAACAAAACAAACAAACAAGCATAATATAACCAAAGACACTGAAATTGAGAACAGGCTGACAGTCACCAGATGAGAGAGGGGAGGGAATTTCAGGGGAAAAGGGGAAGGGTTTAGAGCAACAAGTATAAAGGACACATGGACAAAAACTAGGGGGGTGGAAATGGAAGGGAGGTGGGGAGGGCTGGGGCGATGGGCTAGGGTGGGAGTAAAAGACAGAAAACTATACAAGGTCAACAATTGAAAAAATACTGATAAAAAAGAAAATATAAAATGAATTTGAACTTCTGGTATATTTTCTAAAATTTAATATTTCATCTTCTGGTGAACTTTTTAAAAAAATGAATTTGAGGCCCTGGCTGGTGTAGCTCAGTGGATTGAGCACGGGCCTGCGAACCGAAGGATCGAGGTTCGATTCCCAGTCAGGGCACATGCCTGGGTTGCCAGGCCAGTTCCCGGCAGGGGACATACAAGAGGCAACCGCACATTGATGTTTCTCTCCCTCTCTCCTTCCCTTCCCCTCTAAAGATAAATAAATAAAATCTTTAAAAAAAAATGAATTTGAACTTCTGCTATGTATTTTTTATTAATATACCATAATGAAGCTTTGCTAGATAAGTAAACACACATACACACACACATATAACCTATATTATTTGGAAAAAGACTTAAAAATAGGAATGCAGGGTGTCTTAGTGCGATGGTTTGAGAACCAAGAGCTCCAAGTCTTGCCTTAACACAGTGACTGCGTAATCCTGGGTACTTACGTTCTTGTACTAGCTTTTTGTGCCCTCAGTGTTTTCCGACCTAAAATAAGGAGGCTCAAACAACTGAACACTAAATTGCTTTTGAAATTTCATTGCTGGCATATTTTGTGTGGCTTCTTTTCTTTACCTGTACTTAATCCAGCTTTTCAAATATTCAAACTTGTCTACCAACATCAAAAGCAGTTGTCTTTTAAAGCTGACAGGTGTGGGGGAGAGAAGTATTCAAATCACCCAGAGGGCTTGTCCAGCCCCCTCACCTTTTCTGATCTTCCTGGAGAACTCTCAGTCACTGCTGCCAGGAGACTTGAGTGTTGATGAGCCTCTTTATCTTCCTTCTGGTGTGCTGGGGTGGAAAAAGATTGAGGACCACTGACTAAGGCCTTCACAGTCGGAGTTCTCTGAGGACAGAAGGGCATGTCAGGCCTACGTGTGAAGGGAAGCATCCCTTTAGGGATATATTGTCTTTTCAGAGTCACTTTTACCTCCCACGACTCCTGCCCCCTACCAACAGCATTCTTTTTTAATGGTCTGATTTTAAATTCTGTGTTATTGACATTGAGCCTTTCTTCTGTCATTCCACATTTTATGTCCTCTCAGTTTCTAAGCTGCCTTAAAGATTGCATATGTCATAATTCTCCTGTTGAAAGCAACAGAAATGGACTCTGGCTAACTTTAACAAAAGGGGATTTATTGGATGAATACAGTAAGCTCAGAGAATGTGAAGGAGTCTGAAGACCTGGGCTTGAGAATAGATGGGGAACCAGGGCAGTGCTAGAAACAATGGGACAGGACCCACAGCAATGGGCTTGGGCAAGGAGGCTCTGACCTGGAGGCTGCCTCTCAGACAGAAGGGAGCACCAGAGTGTTCTGTCTCTTTATCATGTCGCTCTCATTAGATTTCAAGGAGTAAACATCCTATTGGCCTAATGGCTCACATACCTACATTTTGGGTAGGGAAGACAAGTCTTCCCAATATTCACTGGGAAAATGATAATTCCAATAAAGGATTCTGAGGTTCTGTCAGAAAAGGCTCGGGCAGGGTCCTGGTAGATATTAAAAGAACAAATAGTCTTGTATATTCATATAAGCAACTTTCTCGTAGTTACGGCAAGGCTGTTTCTAGGAGTACACACCTGTTCTATATCTTCAGTTGAAAAATTGAGTTAATTTACGTACTTACCACCTCTTTTTTTGATGAATAAAAATAGCTTCATTAATGATCCCTTCATCCTGATAGTTGTTTTTCTTAGAAAAGTACAGTGTACGTTGTTCATGAGAAAACCACTTTGTTACTGTTTAAAATCTGTTCTCTATATGTGGCACATGTGGTCACATTAAGTTTAAAATTTTCAAATTTGAACAGGACAAACTTTCTTTAAAACTAGGAGTTATTTGATAAAATAGCACTTATTGTAACCCCCAAGGATATCACTGCGTGAACTAATACATAGAGTAGTCTCAGGTTTTCAGTTTCTTAAAGAAACACGGCAGGTCAGTAACGCTGAGGGCAATTGCTGTGTCGGCTCTTACTCTACTCGGGGAGTCCAACCTTTTGGCATCTCTGGGCCACACTGGAAGAAGAGTTGTCTTGGGCCACACAGTAAATACTTTGCAACATGTAATCACAAAAATCTCATAATGATGTAAGTAAATTTACGATTCTATGTTGGCCCACATACACAGCCACCCTGAGCCCTGTGTAGCCTGCCGGCCGCAGGCCGGACACCCCTACTGACACTTTCACAACGTGCTGGTGTTTTTGACTTTCTTTCTGATCTCCCCTTCATTAAGAGTTTGGCGTCTTAATTGGTATTTTTTTCTCCCACTGTTGCAAATAATTAAAGGCCTTCTGTGTTCCTTTTGTGTTTCTATTACTTTCTTTGACCTCTAGTGCTTTTTCTTAGCTTCCAGATGCCTTCTTTTGTAAAGGTCCATCCAGATTGTACTCAGCACAAACCTGGTCACATAGAAAATTCTATACAGCTGAAATCTGACCACCAACTAATGTCTTTTGGGATTGTGGATAGCCTTAAGGTTGGAATTTGCTGTTGACCTGAGCCTCATGAGAATGGGAAGTTACATGAATTGCACCCAGTACTGGATTCTTTAAGAATTAATTATACAGCTGGTGATGTTTTAGGTTTTTTGCTCTCATCCGTTGACCATTTCAACCTATCAGACCCTCCAATAGGGATGGAAAGAGAAGGTGAGATAAAATTCAAGGGGGTGCATTTTGTGTTTTTGGCTGCAGCTCTGATTAGAGAAAAGACGGTCTGTTGAAGAAGGAAGATGAAAAGTAGAAATCGTTGGCTAATTTTAAACTAGGGGATTAGCTTTGGAGGTCATTGATTTATGCAACCCAGGCTCTATTTGCATATATAATTCAGTTAGTTTTTTAAGAGTCTAGAGTTCCTTCACTTATAGATATTTTATTCATGGATTATTGCCCTTAAAAATACTTAAGCATAGAGGAAGTCCTCTGAAAGAAATCCAGCTTCAAAAATGAGGCGGACAATGACAGCATTGCTGGTCTGAGGGCGCAACTTGCCTCCTTCAGTTTAATGGTGATGCTGTTGCCTCAGTCACAGTCTTTCTCCTGTTCATTTAAATCATATGGAAACGTAAACACTGTTTGCCATAGTGGTTTTCACATTAATAAGCGAGCATAACACCAAACTAAAAGGCTGTATCTTCCTCAAGCTGTTAGCTCGCTCTAATATATTTCCAGGGCAGTGACAGATGCTCTGATACCCACACGATCTCCTGAATAGGAGTTCAGTGAATGTAGTATTTATCGAACTTTGGAAGACTTGAAGTCAGAGAAATTCATCTCTGTGATTCCTTAGAGTGAGAAATTAGCATTTCTGCAAAGACAATAATTTTCTAACATTTACTTCATATCTTGTGGAAAATCTCAGGAGAGCCTAAGGCTCTTTGTTATTTTGTTTTTATAAGAGAGACAGTTCAAATAGTGAAATATAAAGAGGTAAAAGAACAAAATAAAAAACACTTTCAGTGAACCACAGCACTGCACTGTCTGATGAACGGAGAGAAGTTCAGCCCCCAGGTGCTTTCAGCCCCCCACCCTATCACTGCCCTGTTTGTCAAAGAGTGCACCTGTTGAGGAGAAAGCCCTGCTGAGCCTTCCCACAAAGTCCTATGATCCAAATGATGTAAGACTGAGCGGCAGCCACACTGGCAGAACATTATCATAATAGCACGACCTCCTGAGCTTTCCCTGATTACCTGGATCTTACCTCCCAAAGGGAAAATGACTTCAAAGACTGAACCTTTCCCTGAGTCTTTCAAAAATTTAGCAACTTGAAGCTACAAACTCTCCCAGCTTGTTTTCAACATGCACGGTAACAGCAGAAAATGAGCTGAGTCCCCTTAAGAGTCCATGAGGACTTGGAAGCAGCACCCTCAAGGCCTGGCTGATCTTTTCCCACAGAGTGGCACACATCTCTGGTATTTTAGATACTGGGAAGAGTAAGGCTACAGTTCCTTATTTATTTATTTATCTATCTATTTATTTATCTATTTATTTATTTATTTTTGGCCAGTTGCTTTTACTTTAACATTTTAAAACAGTCTTATCTTCCAAAGTCCATTTTGAAAGTCAAGCAGATTAAGAGGGTTTCAAAACAGTGCTAGCCCAAATCCAGTTGAAACTTTTAATTAGTCTGATGTTATTTTTAGACTCTCTCAAAGCTCGGTAATTGAGCCCTTTGCAGTTGTACAAACAAATAGAAACCTTGTAAGATCTTGAAATTCATGATAGTTTACTAATGAAGTCAGCTTGGAAAACTCTTCATTGAATATTGTAATTTGATTGCCATCTTATTCTGATTGGACCCTGGTTTTGCATTTAAATGAGTATATATTATTTGAAATGCAAAACAGCATGTTATCTGGGGTATTTTGAAAGAACAGACAAGATTAAAAACATCTAATGTTCCATTTTATAAAAACATTACAAAATGGAAGTGCAGAGCTGACTTTTAAAATTTATTAGTAACAGCTTACAATAATTGGACATTAATTAATTCTAAATTATAAGACATTTCTGTAGAAATGCATATTACATCTTCCTATCATACTCAGCAGATTCATTTCTATTATTATTCCTGTTTGTGATACAGAAGAAACTAATAAAAATTTCTTACTTACTAAAGCAGTCATTGTTACAGAATTGACTGTTACTCATGTGAGTTTAACACAATAGATCACCAATTACTGATTCTCCAACAACTGACCTTGAGTACCCAATTAAAAAAAATAAAAACTGCAGCAGTACTAAGGCAAAACTGAATTCTTGAATTAGGGTGTGTGTCAGCTTGTTCCGAGCTTTGATTTTTGTCAGCCTTTGTGTTTTTATATGGATAGGAATGAATTTTCTGATTCTATAACCCTTTATTATTATTTCTCAACTGTGTTTTTTATGTCTTACATAGAAAATTGTTTTCAATCACATCATCCAAAAGAGAAGATTTCTGTCTGAAAGGAGCATGGAGGTCTCTGGCAGCCCTCTCTGTATTTGATTGTTTGGCTGTCTGCAGTTTCCATTACATCTATTCTCAGACACACACGGTTACTCATAATCTACTAGGCTGGTTTTTTCTTTCTCCCCTCGGGATTTTTTTTGTTTTGATAAAAGATTGTCAAAGCAGGACCTTAAACTTAGAAGTATATCATCCAGGTCTTTGGAATACTTTTTAAGTATGTAGATATTATATAAAGTAAGTTGTAATCTGGGAATGAATATGTAGATTTAGACTGTGAGACAAAGCTATTCTTTCACTTATTTCATCTTCCTGTCCTCAATTCCAGAGAAAGTCTTACATGTTGGAGAAACAGGGGTTCCTTATGGCCTGCAGGAGCCAGGATGGCAATGTCACTATCTACAACCGGGCAAAGATAGCCGAGATGTTGATTGCATGATGCTGTCCCCGCACTCCATTCCAGGCCTGTGTGATCCCCATCAACACATTAAAGCAACCTCAGTCTATCCCTGATGGGCAGTTCTAAGAGTTGCATGACAATGTTCTGTCATCTGTGAAGTGCACACTAGTACCACTGTCATATAATCTGTTCGGTGAATTCTGTCAAAGTAATTTTGATTTCAGAGATTCTAAGATTAGTGAGGGCTATACTCAATCCTTTCTCCCAACCCAGTGGCCACAGATGCATGAAATAGTATTATTTTAATTTGGAAAATTCAAATTTTCTGAACTCAAATAAAGCTTAAAAGCAAGCTATCTTAGTTGAAAAGCAAAACTTAAAATTTGAGAGTAAACTATTCCAGAACCGGTATGTGATCATTCTGCTAAAATAGGGATCACGTACCGGTTCTGGAATAGTTTGGGCTTGAGGGAGGTGCTGTGTAGGCCCATATCTTAGGGATCTTGTTTTATGGGAATGAGAGCTGCCAGCCTCCGAGATGCCCTATGTGCCCAACTAACCTGAGCGATCTGAGGATCAGTGTATCACCCAAGGCTGTCCAAGTCTTTATTGTATTTTATATTTCACTGTAGCACAGGGAAGAGTCCTCTTCTCCCTGTTGGATAAAATGAGAATATGTAGACCCAGACCTCCACACGCCAGATTCAATCACCATGGATAAAGATGATGGAATAGAATACAACTGAAGGGAAAGGGAAGCATGAGAAGGGCTGGAGCACAGCACTCCTTGAGTCAGCTGTTCCAGTTGTCCCAAAGGCACCGTTTCCCTTCCCCAAATTTGATTTCACTGTATTCTTGCCAAGACATCCCTCACTTTAGGCTAAGCTTGTCTGAGTTGTATTTCTTTCACTTGCAACTGAGAATGATCCCCACTATTACACAGAATTCATTTCTCTTTTCTCTTCTTTCAGTATGAAGGGAGTGAGTGTTGGGGGAGGGGGAATGAGGAATGACTTTTTGAACTAAGGCCCCATCCAGAAGTAGAGGCAGAAGATAAATGTGCTCAAATATCATCTTACTTGTCATATGTCCAATAATTAACTGCTTTGCTGATTTTACAGCTTCAGCCTCATTCCTGATTTTAATCTCTTAACTTACTTGAGGTTTTCCAGAGTATACTTCTAGAACATCTCCGGGCCCTGAAAAGAGATTGACATATTCAAATTGAGTACGGGATAGCAACATGGCTAGTTAAATGTGTATCTTGTCTCCTGAAAGATACTTAAAGACTGTGATGACTGACTGTGTAAGGGCAGCAAAGGAAAGGGAAACATCAAAATTGATTATGGATCTGTGTGATTGGAAGTGAAGGACAACAAGGGGCCAAAAATAGGAGGTAGGTAAAAAGTCCTGCATTTTGCCGTGTATAATGTGAACTTTTTTGCCTAAATTTTTGAGAGAAAGATAAGGGTGAACATTATACATGAGTAGTACTAATTCCATATATACATATTGTAAATTTGTTACCGGTACATAAAATATCTGGTACTATAATATGTTTAAAAGTAAATGCTAAAATTCCTCTATAATACAAAAAAAAAGTCTCTAAAATAAATAAATAAATAAATAATTGAATTAGAAAATTTTTTTTCATGAAAGGCTGGGCCAAAAATGTAGGTGCATATTATACATGCAAAATACAATGATTGAAAAGTAATAGAACCACAATGTGATGGGATCACCCCAACAAATTCAATGAAAAGGGGAAAAAGAATTTTAAGGAAAGTGACAAACATATTGCACATGTTTGGGAGGAATAATATCTAGAAAAATTTTGGCTTTGGCAGTTGTGACATCATTGTTAACCTTCAAAAGAGCTGCTTTAGACATGAGAAGTGAGTGAAAGTCAGACTAAAATAAAGAACAAATAAGAACGAGAGAGAGAGAGAGAGAGAGAGAGAGAGAGAAGAATCAGGAAAAGGTCTTATAGATGATGGGATAGGGAGGAACCATAAACAAATGGATCAATTAGATGATAAAGAATGGCAATCAGGAAAATAGAAATAATAATACAGTATTATTTTTAAAGGGGAAATTAAAAATTAAGGGAAATTGAGTTGGTTTATCTAAATTTTATAAGTGGTCATCTAATAAGACTGAGGAGAATGAGTATGGAGTATTGGAAAAACTAAAAGTTCTGGAACATTTTGAGGACATATGCAGTGAGAGAGTGAATAAGAATTGACTGAATACAATCATTACTATATGTCTGTGAAGGATCAGTTACTATTTTATAAGATGTATCGTATTTTTTGGACTATAAGATGCACCCCCCCAAATTTGGGAGGGAAAATGGTTGTTAATGCTGCTGTTGAGTTCTGTTTACATTTACATTGGTGAAATATTATGGTATTTATGTTATTAAATATTTTACCACATTTTTGCTTCAAAATTTTTCCCCTATTTTCCTCCTCTAAAACCTAGATGCATCTTATGGTCCCAAAAATATGGTATTTACTTTAGAACTGATAAATAAGTCTTCAAAACTTTTCATAGTAACCATTGGCAGTCTGGGAATTTGGCAAAGGCAGATGGAAGACACTAAAATGCAAGAATTCTCTAAAATGTCTGATCATGGGGTTCAGTTTTGGTGATGAAATATAAGTGAAACCAGAAGGCTGATGTCTTAGAATGAGACAAAGGGCTTGAGGTACAACTGGAGGTCATCAACTGTTTGTATAAGTACAGATAGGTTTTGAGCTTCTACAGTGTCAAGTAGGATGCTTAGGAATTGGGTGAACAGTGAAAAATAAGATGTGTTTTCTCCATGGCAGTCACATGCAGGGAAAGAAGCAGCCATGTACAAAAGACAAGACATTCAGTGGAATTGAGGAAATGGGAGAAAGAAGAAAGGAAATGGTGGTCATAGAGAAGAAGCTCAGAGTCAGATGTCTGGGGAAAGAAAAATAGCAGAAATGGTGAGCATATTTTAAGTCTCCGTTTTAATTGTATTGACAGTAATGGTATGTAGAATACCAAAATGAGAGTTGGGGGGCAGGCTGGAGGTAGGAGGGGCTTTGACTAGGAAACCAACACTCTCTTTCTGTTGTTACTGTGACCATGAAGGAATTGGCTGCTAGTCATTCCCTCTACTGGTAACTGAATTATGAACCAATGTCCATTTCTTACTCTATAAATCTGGCTTCACATTTCATGTGCTTCTAATAGATGGTGCTAGAAAAGCTGTTTGTGACTTATACTCCATAAAAGGAATGAGGAAAATGCAGAAAAAGATTCAGGTTAATCTACAGAGCAATTTGAAGCCTATGTCAGAGAACTCTTCCTCAATTCATTTCAGTAAGTGATCTGAAGAACCATCACTTCTGTGTGATACATACAGGTCTAAGTCCATTTTAGAAGTTCGTAATACAATCAACTACATTTCTATGTCCATGGAACATCATCCAAAATCTTTGGAAAGTAAAGTAGTTAAACAAGTTGCATGGCATCATATAGCCAATGTTCCTCACCTCTACTCACGGCATCATTTGAAGCACTTTTGTAACCAAAATGCAGGTTTGGCTGTCTGCTTCAGTGAAAGCCAAACTGGTGAGACAGGTGCTGGTGCAAAAAAAAAAATAGGTTTATTCAGGTGTCCTGACCTGGGAGAATGGTGGACTCCTGTCACAAGGACCATTCTTCTCTCCTGCTCGAGTGCGGGGTTCTTATAGGGACAGGGTGGGGAGGGCTTTTTTTCTATCCAGTTATCTTGCTAGCTTTTGGGAGCTGGGACCCTACCCACTCATCTTTCTAGCCATTGGTGTGCTCAGTGTAAGACCCTCCCCATTCACCATCTTGGCCAATGAGGGAGACTCCCTGTCACTCCTTGCCTAAGGTATCAGGGTCATTGTGGAGGAGGGGTTTTGCCAGACACTGGTGGGTAAGCCCTGAGATGCCCACAGCCCTCATCCCATGTCCAGCTGGACATGGTGACCTTGCATCCGGAGGAGCTGGTTGGAGTCCACAGACACCTCTGGATCCTGGGACACCTGCATCCTCTGCACAGTCCCTGTGCAGCTTCCCCTCTGAAATGGCTGGCTTGCATTCTCCCTGCCCCCAGCTGCCCACGCTCTGACTGACACTCTACAGCAACACTTTGTTCAATTTTTAAAAAGTTAAATTCAGGCTCATCAGCTTGGGTGTGGACAAAATTTAAAGGCAAGCTGGAGTTGCGAAGTAAAATATTCATGAGTCACAGAATTGGTAAAAATGAGTGAAGCAGACCAAGAACAAGAAGACAAGAGCAGAAGCGGGGTGACGAACACTGCCCGCCTCCCTGTCCTGCTGATGTTAGAGAGGCTGAGGACTGCGGCAAACTCAAGGCAGCTGCCACGCAGGATTAGCCCATCCTTGACAAGGGAAGTGCCTGCCCTGCATTGTCAGGTCTTCCAATGTTTTTCTAGACGGCCCAGAAAATTGGATTTTTATATGTAAACTACTGATTTTAAAAATTGCCTCCTAATTTAAATAAAAGTAAACCATGGGCTGAAAAAACCCTTCTGTCAGCTGCATGAAACCTTTAAGTGGTCAGTTTACGTTCTGTGGTGTAGAATTCACCTCTCACATGGGTGTTCAGATATTGCATGGCTGTGGTCTAAAGCGCTTGCTCACACTCAGGTTAGCTGAGGTAACTCAAACTAGTCTTGGACAAGCCACGTGGATGATAACCAGATATAAGTGACAGTTGCTTTTTTCCAAATGTTGCTTTTGAGTCTCTTCCATTTAAGAAAATATTTTAGTGCTGTGTATATAGACTCTCTCAGGTACATAGATTAATTATAGAAGTGGCTCTGCTCCAAACATGTAACAAAGACAGGTAATTTCTGTATTTATCAGCCATTTAGAATCAGCACCTCTATTGTTGCCTTAGTTGCCACTCTGAAAATTAGCAGCATTGAGTACCTCCTTTCCATTCATCCTCAGAAAGAGGAGGAAAAACTACTTTGCAAAGAAAGAAAAGCTGTGCACAATGCCCTACCAAGTTCAGTCCACTAATTGCCTTGTCCGAAGAGGTCACTTACCCCTTGGCCCCCAGGAGATAATAAAAACATAAGCTCCTTAAGCTTGATCACTCTTCAGGTTCTTCTAGTTCAGACTCCTCACTTACTAGTTAAGTAGAATGGAGGGGTAAAGAGTCTTAGCTGGTGGTTTACCACATGTCCATTCCATAGACTCTCCTATGTTATAAAATTAATGTTGCAAGCCTTCCGAAATCATGTGCTTCTTAGAGAAAGTATCACTTGGGTTCAAACTGAGTTCTTCCAAGTCCTAGCCTGGATACCCACAGGCTGCTCAGCCTAGCCTACCCAAGGTTGCATATCAGTCACAAATAATGGAAAAACCAAGCTCAAAAGGACTTGAAAAAGAAAAAGGTGTTTATTGGCTCTTCAATATGTAAATTTCAGAGGCATGTGTCTTCAAGCACCATTTGATTAAGTCCCAGCTCCATTTCCTCCATCATGATGATCATCTTTATCACCACTGTAAAAAGTACTTAAATTATGCTTATATGTGGCAACCACTGTTCTAAGTGCTTTACAAATATTTACTTACATAATTTTTACCACATTAGCATGGGATGGATACTATCATTAGCCTCGTTTTTTTTACAGGAGAAAATGGAGGCACAGAGAGTTTAAGTAAATGGGCCAAATTTGTATTGTAGGTTCAGGATACAAACTCTGGCTGCTGACCCTAGAGCCCTGGCTGTTGGCCTCTGTACAAATACTCCTACTGAAGTAGCCTAGAATAGGGCCTAAGGATTAGCGATCCCCGCCCTCCCCCCGCCCCGCCCCCCGCAGCTGGTGTGGCTCAGCGGGTTGAGTGCCAGCCTGTGGACCAAAGGGTCACCAGCTCAATTCCCAGTCCGAGCACATGCCTGGGTTGCAGGCCAGGTCCCCAGGAGGGGTTTCTCAAGAGGCAACCACACATTGATGTTTCCCTCCCTTCCCTTATCTAAAAATTAATTTAAAAAAATCTCTAAAAAAAGAATTAGTGGTTTTAAAAATATTCCCTGTTGTACATCCAGAGTTGTAAACAGCACTGCTACACTGGGAATTAAGGGGTGGAATCCATGCAAAAAGAACCGTGCTGGAATTTAGGCCTAACTTCCGCTCTGCAATGCTTACGTCCCAGGGGAGAAGAGGAGTAAACACCATTCGTTGATGGAAGAAACTTTGATGTGGACTGCTGAGCACGACTGAACACAACAACTGGCCCTGCAGGGCCACTCTGCCTGAAGAACCCAAACATTACAGTCACAGTATGTTCTAAGGGTGTCCATTACCTGGGTATTATAATTTTTGTATGATGGCAGTCAGATGCTGATTATAATTAGAAGAAAGAGAAGAAGTTCCCGGGGTCATGGTGCTTCACTGTCGGTCCCCTGCCTCTAACTCTCAATGCAGAAATCTTTGCAAGAGCACTTTCATGGGTCTCGATGACAACAATTAAGCTTGAAGAGCATGGGAAGACATTTTAATCAGAAGATAATTAAGAACAATGGGGGCATATGTATCGTTGATTGTGTCTCAAGTACTCTGACTGATCTGGAAGATTATTCCATTAATATATGGATGTAAACATACACCAACATTTTCTCAGGATAATGTTTGAAGTTTGAAGTTTCCACCTCTGAATCTGCCTTTTACTTATTAGATGACAAATTAAAATAATCAGCATTTACCCACCTACCAAAGACACCTGGGGTGCTGATCCTCATCTTTGGGTAGGACAGCTTCAGGCACAAGAAATGAGGCAAGAGGAGTCAATAAACTGGAGTTTTATGCATATTTAACTGTTCACTAATGCTCCATTACAAATGAGACTAAAAATACATATGGCCCTAAACACAAAGGGATAAATGCTGCGAGGAATAGGAATTCCTCACCGAAGGAAATAATAGCAAAAGAAAACCAACAACAGCCACCACCTCCTAAAAATCACCCACCGTGAAACCAAAGGAGCAATCAAAATATTAGGTGCAATTTTCACCTTCTGTTAGCTCAGTGGCCATGCAAACACAATATGGTGTCTTCAGGGAGGGGGAAGCCTCTTATGTTTGTCATGTGATCTCCACTTAAACTCAGCCATCAGCCCTTTGTATCTTCTCTCGCTAACACACTTAAGTTATGTTTTCCTTGAAATTAGCTTGAGATTTTTCAGTTCATGATTCTCAGGAATCATTTTTGTTGATCGATGGTGCTTGCTTTGTGGCCTCACCCCTGACCACGTCTACTGTCTACTCCCCCACCACACCCCACCCCCTTCCACAAGGGGCCCTGCAGGGAGTTTCATTCTGACCACATCCTGCTGGTAACAGATAAGAGAGATCCTCATTATTTAAGGAGTGAATTTCGCACATGGAGAGCTCCACCATATGAGTTCCCCGCATTTTCTTCCAGGCCCTTCCCAAGTGAGCACTGAGGTATGTCAGGCAATCTGGGTTGTAATCTCAGCAATGCCAATGTCTACCACTCTAAGTTATTTAAAGTCCTCTGAGCTTCAGTTTTCTTGCTTTGCAAAGTGAAATATAGATGAGATGCTCTTAACATCTTCCCAAATCAAAGATCCTATTGGATCCTATTTATTTTGGATCCTATTTATTTTTCCTTCTGGCTTGTATGTCTCCTCTTTAGTCCCCAACTATCATACTTGCTATCATACAAGTTCTGAAATCCTAATTCCTTCAAAGACCTTTTCCAAAATGCAGTATGTTGTGAGGAAGGAGAGCAGGTAGTCATTAGGCCATGTGCCAGAGATGTAAAGATGAATGAGACAGACTTGGTTCTGTCTACTGTCCTTCACAGAATTTAAAAACTAGCTGAGCGATAGGTAACATCTTTGAGATGACAGTATCCTCACTTTTCAAGTGAGGAAACAGGCTCAAAGAAATAAGGTAAGTTTCTCAAGGCCACAGAGCTAGCTAGCTCTTTGCTGTTGCAGAATCCAGGTCTACCAGACCACACTCTTCTCCATCCAGCCCCCCATGGCAAAGACGTGGCAAAGTGCCTGCACTTTCCTCTGTGATATGACGAATATTAGTCCTCAAATTACTTCCTTCGGAGCCTGGCAAAGTCACATCGTCATTGGCTACGCGCAGTTTGCCTGGCATCTGCCTCCAGTTGATAGGAAGTGGCAATTGAGACGAAACTCTGTTTATATGCTGTCTTAGCTGATGTCTCTTACTGAACATCAAGAATAACGGATTGAATAATGCAGCAGGATTTATTCATATATCATATTTTACTGTTTTAAACTTTATTATTTATTGTTTATTTCATATATCTTTATTATTTTTATTGTATCTCTTGAATACATCTTATTAAAATACATCTTATTTTTCAACTTTGTTTAACTCCCATGTGGGCAGAGACGAAATTCCTTTTGTAAAGTCCATTTTATCTAACATTATTGACGTAGATTGGGAGTGCCCGACAAGCATTGCGTAGGGAAGGCACGGTGGAGGGAGCAATGGAACGAATGAATGCACTCATGCTGTTTTTACAGTGTCAGCAAGTAATGCCTGAACGTTTTCTATATGTGGCCCAGCTCTCCAGCTTCTGAGTTGGAGAATTATGATGTTTTTTTCAGTCCTCTGAGCATTGTAAATGTATGGAGGGATATGTTTCTAGGATTTATACAGGGAAGAGAAAGAAGACTTTGTCTTCTAACCAGTTAGATGACAAATAACAAATGAAAACTGAAGTTTGTCATTAAACAACCCTAGGAAAACCTAAAGTGATATAGGGAGAGAAGACTTTTCCTGTCACCATCTCCTCCTGTACAGCAGACTAGATTGAACTCCTCTTCCTGTTCCTCCCATTCTCTTGAGTGGATGCTGAGCGTTGACATTGCCTTGTTTATCTTTGCATCTGGGAGTATCTGACACACAGAACACTTCAGTAAGTACATTTGTACCCAAGGCTCTATGTTTTGTATCTTCAAGGGCTCTGGGTATGGGCTGGGGCAATAAGCTTCCTACATATTAATGTATGGATTACGCAATAATAAAAAAGATACTTCTCTTTCTACAGTGAGAGATAAAAGGTAAAATAAAAAGGTTTCTGTCAGGGACAATATTTTGTGGGACACAATTATACAAACATGTAAGTGACTCAGCTCTGGCTAGAAATGAGTATGCTAAAGAAGGCAAAAGGACATACGGGGCACTTGAATGTGGACTGAGGTATTCTGGAGGTAGGAGATATTTATTACTGAGGAATGTAATAGCTGACAGTTATGAAACTCTTACTGTATGTCAGTATTATTCTGAGCAATGTTTTATGGGTTAATTTTCCATAGTTTTATGGATTAAGAAATGTGATCATCCTTACTTCTTACTTGATGAGCTTGAAGCATGAAAGATTGAGCGATGCATCCAAAGTCATCAAGTCAGGAAGTCTTTGAGTAAGGTTTCAAATCCACGTAGCCTGCTGTCAGCACATGCCCTTGACCTCGGGGCTCTCCTCCCTTTGTAGATGAGCTCTTGCCTGCTTCAGCATTTTGCCTAGAGCCAGCCCTAAAATGATTCCATCTGATAAATTCAAGGTTTCTATTTCTAATGTAATATACTGGCCAGATCTACTTTACAATTGTTCTTTTACAGTTGTTTCTAATTACTCTGTTTGTATTTGCTTGAAATGCTTGGGGGATTCAATAAAGGTATTCTGATACATGTGCACAATCCTGAAGGAATCGATAAATGGAATGAAAATGAAATGAGATGTAAGCAAGCTTTCTGTATTGAAATCATATCGTTCACTGGAGACTGTACCATTTTGCTTCTTTGGGAAAACAAGCAGTCCTGTGCTCCTGTGTATTTAAGAATGCAGAAGTCCTAGCCTAGAAAGCTGTTCTAATCAACTAGTAGCTCCAAGCTATATTACTGAACTTTGTGTTACAAGCTATGGTGGATACAATGCTGACACACCACAGTTTTTATCTGATGATCCCAATCTGCTTAGAGTATAATAGTTTCTCTCAACCTTTACCATCTTAAGTACCAATAAGAGATTGAATCATCACAGGGAGGCCAAATGGAATTCATGTGATGGGCTGTATAATGCAGTGGTTGTTTTGTTATATCTAGTGTAACAATCATTCCAAATTTTTAAAAACAAATGCTTTGTTTCTCTAAGAAGCATATTTATGTTGGAGCATCTATTTTTTTCTGGGCACATTGCAGGACAAGAGGAGAAGGCAACTATGTATGGGATCTGACTATAGAGTATTATTTAAGGTCTTTCCCCGCTACCAAAATTAATTCTTCCCAATTTTTATGCATTTATTCTGTCAACAAATAGTAACTGAGTACTTGTTACAGACCAGACATTTGTTGTAGAGATGTAGAGTTATTCTTGAGCTAGTGCCTAATTCTAATAAGGTGTGAGGAGAGCTATAACAGGAGAGGGAGTCTGTCCCAGGAGCTCAGCATGGGTACAAGATCTTTACCTACTAGATGCAGCTGGTTTCGTCTTCCTCCTCATCTCCCAATCTAAGCTAGTTCCAGCCACATTCGAATTCTGCTGGTGTCATAAAAGGCCACCATTGTTTGCATTACCATGGTGTCTACAGTGATTTTTTTTTTTTCTGCTTTAAATGATTGTCCCCATCTTCTCTTTGTGTTCCCATCCTTTCAGCTTTAGTTCAAATGCAACTTCCTTTTTGAAAACTTTCCTGATTTCATCACCCTGCTCTTCTTCCTCCATCCCTCAGTCAATGTTCCCTTTTCTAACTCTAAAGTATTATGTTTTCACCATTCTATGGCTATCTTAAATTATATTACATTGTATATTATAGCAACTTACAAACATTTTTGTTTTTACCCTTATGGGTTTATAAATTCTTTACGGCATAGATCGTATATTTCTTTTTCTCTAGCCCTTATTATCAAAATCGTATAGTGTTCAAAATACTCTGACTAACAAGTGAATTAATAGGAAAATAAATACCATTTATTTAGGAGCTTTTGTGAAATGTACGCATTTTACATCATTTAGTTTCCAAAATAATCCCGCAAGATAAATATTATCATTATTACTTTACAAATGGGGAAACTAAAGCTTTGATGGATTAAATGAGTTGCTCAGAGCCATGCAGCTCTGAAATGGTCAACTTTTTGTCTGGGTTCAGCGGTTATTGTCTATTTTACCATCCTGCACAGAATAAATGAGAAGGGTTGTGCAGTTTCATGGAGGGTCTCTTCATTTTATGTCCTTGCTGCTCAAAACGTGATTGACAGATCAGCAGCATGGGCCTCACACAGAAGCTTATATGAAATACAGAACCATAGACCCCTCCTTTCACCTATGAAAGCAGAATTTGCATTGTTAACACTGTCCCCAGATTATTTGTATGAACATTAAAGATTAAGAAGCACTGATTACCTCCACAGGTTTTCCTAGGTTTCGCATGGTTCCAGCTTTTTCAAAACTTCCCAGTCTGTACAGTTCCTTCTAGACCCATAGGAAGCTGATGCTCATTATAACAGGCAACCGGTCAGCAAATGAAAGCTGGCAGTTACCAGTTCGGGCACACCTTAGAAGAATAGTGAAACCTTTCCTAACTTTCTAACATCCTTCTTTTCTTGCTTCCCCACCTCCCTTAATCATTCTTTGAGGGAAGGGAGCTAGTTAATGCTTTAACTTATTCGCAAGTGTGAAAATGTTTTGAGTGCTTCTCATTAGGCTTATCTGATTTTGAGGAATAAATTAGTACTCAAGTTAACTGGAGAGAAGGGCAGCTTAAGAATACGCGTGGGTGGTTTTAGTATGGGCTTTCATAGATACCTACTGTATTTTTCAGACTATAAGATGCACCTTTTCCCTCCCTCCCCAAATTTGGGAGGAATAATGGTTGTTAATGCTGCTGCTGAGTCCTGTTTACATTTATATCAGTGAAATATTATGTTATTTATGTTATTAAATATTTTACCACATTTTTTGCTTCAAAATTTTTTCCCTATTTTCCTCCTCTAAAACCTAGGTGCATCATATGGGCTGAAAAATATGGCAAGTTCCTGATCAGTAATAAATTGACCCTCATGGAAGTGCTTCTGAATTCAAGGTCCCTTACGGATGTCAGCTGCTGGAGTTTGGGGGTCTTCTCCTGGCATCCTACCATGAATGAAGTTCAGCTACCCCATCCCTTTGTCCCCACCACCATCACTACCATTTTCTGTTCCCCTCTGTTATTTCTTTTTCTAACAGGAAAAAAGTTCTTTCTTTCTCTTCCCGTCCAAGTTCTAAAGGCTGAGAATATGATTGGCTAATCTCTTGCTCTCAATGGGCCCATGTGTTTCTATATCAATGGGTGGTAAATTAGTATATAGAAAAAGTTTGTCAGTGAAATGCCTAGCTTCAGTTTCATTATCTACAGGTTGGAGTATAGAATTATTTCTTTTATAAATAACCTTTCAGCTTCTGCAGAGACTTGAGAATGCCAGTCGTCCTTAAAAAGGCTTATGTATGGATGGCTCTGTAAAACAGATCTAGGTCAAAAAGGAGGAAATAAGTTAACTTTTTTTCAACTCAGCAGTGAAGATCTAGCTTATTTACTCAGTAGATGTGACTAATTACCTCATTCTACATTCTTCCTTAAGACAAAGTATTATGGTAACAAATAAACAAGGAGTCCATTGTCCCATTGAGTTCATTTTTAAGCAGAAATTAATTGAGAACCTGCTACTAGTCAGACATTTTGTAATCTGGAGACTCCAAAGATGCATGGAATATAGCTCATGCCTTCAGGGTGGCTATAATTTAGTAGTCATAGCTATGTAAAGAAGTGTTCCCAAAATTTATGTCAGCTAAAAACCTAAATGCGTATTTCCCATAGGCCTAAGATGTGGTTTTGTTTATTTGTGTGTATTCTCCTCTTGTTCAATTTCTTTCAGACTTTCTTTGTGCGTAAATTAACATTAAGTTGTTGCTAAGAAAATTGTCTGCACTTATCCAAGCCATATGGAAAGAAGCAAGAATGAGTAAACCCAGCTTTTACATGAATGACTTTTACAAAATGAAAGACAAGGAGTTATACCACAATTGCTTGGTGGTATTGTAGGGTACACCATAAGTACCAGGTCTAGGGCTTCGCTTTATCCTTGGGCAAGGAGGAGACATAATAAGTTAAAAAACGAGAGCACTGTGTTCCATCAGATCTTTGGAAATGTCCATTCTGAGTACTGATTTGAAGCATGGTTTTATTTATAATTAATATTGGGTCCTCTCATTCCATTACATAAAATCAGAAGACAACTTTATAATTCAGTGAATTTAGAGAGATATGGGACTATTATGTGCCTCATGGAACTGAATTCTTACCCTTCCCAAAGCACCAGGTTTCCAAGGGTTAGCCCACCCTCATGGTGGCGATCATTTCCAAGAAATTGACTCAGATGGGGCTATTCTACTCATTCAAAATCCACTATCTAGCATGGCTAGAACTTGTTGATGGTTAAACCATAGTTAATATTAAAGATTACTATGCTGACTATACCATTATTAGCAGATTATTATGCTACATACATTTTCATGGAAAGTATAAAAATCACTCTAAAAAGAGGGCAAGTAGGAGAACTGGTTAATAGGTAGGAGGAAATGTCTGGAAAGATCTTTTTTAAGACTCTCCTAGATGTTCTTCTTTTTTAGAGGAGAGCTGAGCATATACTTAATATATAGCAAGACATTGTTCTTATTTTTGCTTCCTCTTTCATCCAGTTGATTAGGAACAATTACCAGCACAAAATAGTCTCCATAGAGCTCTGGAGAGAACATAAGGAAAGTACCAGAGTGAGCTCTTGACTTCTTTTTCTGAATATTGAAATTCTTCTTCTTCTTCTTCTTCTTCTTCTTCTTCTTCTTCTTCTTCTTCTTCTTCTTCTTCTTCTTCTTCTTCCTCTTCCTCTTCCTCCTCCTCCTCCTCCTCCTCCTCCTCCTCTTCCTCTTCCCTCTCCTCCTCCCTCTTTTCCTAGTGGGTGGCTTTGTAAGTAAGAATTTTGGTCCTCATTTCACTTCAGCAGTGATGAGAAATTTACATACTTAGTTGCTAGTTTTTAGTTTGTTCTTATTTGCAAAGAAATCTTGTGCAATATTTCTGTTCTGTATCAGCAGTAGCTGGAGTATCTGTAGCAAATTTTCTACATACTTACCACTTTCTGAATCCAATATAAATGGATCCATAAAGTGGAACCTATCTTGTTTATATTACATGTCTTGAAATGTAGAGACAATTGAACAATAAACTTCTAAAATGGTCACCAAATTGGCAGTGCATTTTAGAAGTTCCAAGGAGAAAGAGTGCAAGACATGCTACTGTCTGCAGCCTTCTTCAGGCCACCATGGCCATCCCCCCACCCTCACCCCGATATAGAGTCAGACACTCTAGGTCAAAACAGAAAGATTGCAGTTCCTCCAACTCTCCTAGCCAGATGGCCACCAATACCTCCCCCCCCACCCCCCCACCCCCCCACCCCCCCACCCCGCTCCAAATTAAACCTTTGGAAATGCCACAGTTACCGTGACATGAAAAATGTGGGCTGGGACTCTATGAATAATCAGTTATCATGAATATGTTTCGGGAAGTTTGCTATCCTTCCCGAAAGGCTTTATTGCTTAGGACAAAAGAAAAACAAATAAATAAAAGGTCTCTGACAAGTTCCTACAGTTCAGAGACTTGGTCAAAAATGTTTTTCTTTCTTTCTTTTTTTTTTAGTTTTTATTTTTTAAAGCCAAGTTATAGCCTTTCCCAAGTATGAGAAAAGCAATCATCAGTAGCTAGAAGAGTCTCCAGACTCAGGGTTGTTGTTATAATCGGGTCAGTTGAGCCTGTTTACAGCTCATTCCACATCACGCAGCTGTCATAAGACCAACACTTTCTTTGGAGCAGGTACCTTCAAATGCCACCGGGTTGCAAGCCTGTGGCTGCAAAAAGTAAACTAGTGTCAGTGAGCACATCATGCGGCAAAAGCATCATAATAACTCTATAGACAGCAAAGGATTGCATTTCACCGCTGTGTAGCATCAAATACATAAGGCAAATGCAAACAGGCTATTTATTGTCACCTACCAGGATTGGAAACGTGAGAGCAAAGACTCCTAAGCTGTTCATTATGAGCTTAAATGAGCCCATTAGACTTACATTAGATTTAAGAGAAAACGGTGCTACCGAACTGTCAGGGATGCAACATTTCCTAATGCAGGAGGAGATCACCACAAATTCAAAATCTGAGTCTTATTGCCTTATCAATCTTATTTTCAATTTGGAAAATTCATAAGGTCAATATGGATATTGCTTTGATGAACTTGTTAAAAGTATGACAGAAGAAATATCTTAGAATCATTTCCGTATTTGTCTTTTTTTGTTTTGTTTTGTTTTTGTTTTTTGTTTTTTTTGTCCCTGCTAGGAAGACAAAATGGGGTTGTGGAGAAACTTGTTTGTTTCTGGAGTACCTGCTGCTAATCAAAAAGAATCAAACAGAAAAGAAACCCATGACAAAATTTTGAAACCTGATTTTTATCAAAAGTTTATTTTGATTTTGTGATGTTTGATGTTAGTGAGGGATGAGATAGACATGAAAGGTTCTGAGTATAGATTTTAGGGCTAAGTGGTGAACAAAACTGACAATTCATATTCTTATCAAAATGTTTGAGTCTTACAAAGAGGAGATTTCCTTGAATTTTCTGACATCTTCACATCTCATCCTGCCCCAAACTTGGAGAGTCTGACAAACCTAAAAGTTGAAAAATACTAGCAAGAAAAAATTTTCAGCTGCAGACCTGTTTTTAAACAAGTATTATTTAGTTGAAGTTGAAGGCTCTCTTTAGTATAAGGTAGTTGGCTCCACCAGGGCACTTGACCTAAAATCCGACTATCGTACATAAAGAACTGAAGCAGAACATAAGTTACAATGCTGACGCAGGGCTTCGTTTTGCTAGTTTCAGGTCAAAATGCAAACTCAAATCAGGAGAAAGTACCTGTGTTTTCTGGGAATTGGTGATAATTTTTTATATCCAGGTAATCCCAGGAAATCTTCGAGGTGATCACTCTTAGTTTATTAAAAACATTATAAAGCAAAGGAATATCTAGACAGTCTAGACGCATGTGTTCTGGCCTTGTCTTGCAGCAGCACCATTTTGACTTGCTTCAGCAAAATGAAACCTTTTCGGTTCAAGGATGCTTTCTTCTTCATCGTGCCATCGTGCAGCTATCATTACCACCATTATGACTGCCACAATTATCTGAATATTTAATAAGTGTACATCTAATGAGCGACATTAAGCAGTGGAAGCATGAAAAACCTCCATCTCATTAGCCAGGGCGAGTTATCAGAGTTAATCAACAACTGATGGCTGTAGTTTGTTCCTACTTCTATTGCATCAGCTTCGTGGACACCACATGATTCAGGAAGATTGCTTCCTATTCAAAGGCAGCTGTAGGATGTTATGGCTTCTTGGAATGGGGATGATGCTGCCTCTCATGAAATTCTATACTCGCCCTGGCTGGGTAGCTCAGTTGGTTAGTGTATCATCCTGATATGGCAAGGTTCTGGGTTCGATCCCTGGTCAGGACCCACACAGACATCAACCAGTGAGTGCATAATTAAGTGGGATAAAAAAAATCAGTGTTTCTCTGTCTCTCCCTCTCCCTTCCTCTTTCTCTAAAATCAATAAATAATTTTTAAATTAAATAAATTCTACTCTGTCTCTTCCAGAAACAGTCTCAGAAAAACAGCTAGTTTTTGAGTTGGAATCATGAGGCAATAGTAGAGGGGATTACATGCAAATAACCAACAGGGTTGTTTCTTGTACTGCCTCATCTGGTTGGGGACTATAGCTTTCACAATATTCTCAGTGCTAAGAACAGACTTAAAAAGTGTTAACGCTACTGATGGCAAGTTTCTGACCTACCTAGGGGTGCATTATACTATTTAGAGCACTGTTTGGAATACTGCAGGAGAACTGTCTGAAGAAAGGAGGCTGAAGGGACATCGGTTTTAATTTTAATTTCTTCTGCATTCAATCGCCTTTTAAAATCCCAAGCATACACATTATTCTAGAAAGAGAGAAATCATTATGGAAGTGCTCCCGTCACCACTGCATGCGACCAGACTGCCTGCTAGAAGAAAGACTAGGAGACAGTGCCGTGGCAAGAACATTTTGTCCTGCATTAAGCCCTGCTTCCCTCAGAGGCTGTGTGTCAGATGCCTGGTACCCCAGTTCTTTCGGAGGGTGAGCCAATTAGCACATTCCCTAGTCTGGAACTGTAGCTGCTGTGTATGTGATCTGCATACTGATTCAACCGAGATTTGACCTTCTGGGCCTGGAAAAACAAGAACCCCAGGTGAGAGAGCACACTGGCCTAGATTTCCCTACCCCTTCTCCTCCCCTTCATTTGCAGGCATACTGGCTTTGTAGCTTTTTATGACTAACTGCGAGACTGGAAAACAGTTCCATTTCATTTGAAGATTTAGATCAATGTATAAGGTAAAAACTATTAAAAATCTTGGCTTTTACCTCCCTGTGCTAATGTCAAAAACGGAAAGCAGGTAGCTCCATGTAGTCGTGACACTCTTGGCCCACATGGGGGCAGTACTAGGTAGTCAAAAGCCTCCAGGAACTTCCAGGGCAGGCAGAGTCTGGCAGGAGACAGACAGAATGCATAAAGCAGAATCAGGTTAGTTTTTCGTAAGCACAAGATTCCTTAAAGCCAATCATTATAGTGCTTTCAATGGTCTTGCTGAAAAAATTAGGAAGGAGCGATGTCTACCAATTTCCAGCTGCTGGTGCAAGCACTTGCCAAGAGCTGTTGGGGAAAATTTTTGATTGATGACTCCATTTAACACTACTTTCACATGCACAATGTGAAACAGACAAACCATTGTTATCAGATTATCAAATGATGGTCTAGGTTTGTTTGGAATGGTCAAAGTATCTCTTAGGTTTAGATTTTCATTTTCTTGTTGTCCGATATGATTAGCTGCTCTTCGATAAAATTTCAAATACAGAACTTCTAGGGAAGCTGGAAAAGTAAACCTATGTCCATTGCCGGTGGAAATTTACCAATGTATTTAGTGCATGGAGGTTATCCATGGCTTACTGAGACTGAGTAAGGCTGCTTCAGACTGGTTTCTTTAAATGATAACAGCTCCACAAAGGAACAATGGTGTAATTACGCATTCATCTGACCTGAAGAGTTTTCAGTGTTGGGACAGGAAATCTTTTCCATTAAGCCCCTCAAGGGTGGATTCTTTGGTTATTTGTTAGGCACACTTCAGAAATTCAAGGAAAGAGACGGAATGGTAATTGAGCTACATTCTCACAACCTACAATAGTACTGAAAGACAGAAAGTCACAGAGCCATTGTTTCCCTTACTCAGAGGTGAGACAAAGTAAAATGTGCACCTTTTTGATACTGTTGTCCCATTTCGACCTTCAGAATACAGACTTGGATTTAACTGCTGAGCTCCGGGTCAAGTGAGGTCACTGGAAAGCAAATGACTCTGTCTAACGCTCTGAGGCACAGCATTACGATGCAAGCTAGATAGCTGCTCGGAGAGGAGTCCACAGGATCTTGGGGAGGTATTTTGTACCTACCAGAGCAGGAAACTACTGTTTCTCATGTCCTTAATGTTGGCTCTTGCTGTCCTTCCCCCTCTCTGTGTACTTACTTCCTTCTTTTCCTTTCCCTGTCTTTGATCTTTTGGATTCTCTCCATTGACACTGGATTCTCTCCATCTTTGTCTTTAACTTTATCCCCCTTTCTGCTGATACACATACCAAACATTTCATTGCGCCCATGGAAACTGTTTATCCCTGAGGGAATCATTTGGTACTCAAATGGCTACGGAGCCTGTGCCAAAACAACAAGATTATTACAGAAGATTCAGTGTTTGCCTTTACATTCCTTTTCAAAATCTCATTAGCACAAAGGTTATTTCTCTCATTAAATGGTTACTTAGAGTAAGGTATATTAAAAAGCACATCTTTTTGCTTGCTTTAAAGTGGTAGTTTGGACTGGCATGACTGTCTTCCTGCACCATCAGTGTTTTAAATATGGAAGAAAGCATCTGCTTTGCCTCAGTCTGGGGTTTGGTAAATACAATTTCTCTGCCAGATTTTCCTGTTCTAGCTTAGAAAATGACTAAAATGACTATGGAGTTGAATCTTGCCATAATGTTACCTTAACGTCATCTGGCAAGTGGTGATACGCAAGTGTTATGCAAAAATTTCGGCCTCAACCCCCAGCCCTTCTGGAAGTCAGTACATAAGCTCCAATAACATGTAATGGAATATCATCCAATCACTTTGTCTGTGTGACTCTGCTGTTTTAACGAGCATACAGAGAAGTGAATTGCATAGACAATGTAAGGATAAACAATAGGTTAATCTTTTTAATACCTTGGGATTTTGCCGACTGGATTTTAATTTTCTCCTGTTCTAAAATACTAAGTAGAACTTCTAGCATGGTAACATAGTTTTCCTGTTGCTTTCGGGGGTAGAGAAGATGAGATTACGTTTAATGGAGTCCTCTTCACCTGTGGGGTCCCCCAGGGGCCCCCACATTAAAGCGGTTCTTTGTGCTTTCTGTTCCGGCAGCGGTAGACTCCCACCTCTTCCAACCCCACCTACTTCCTCTTCCTAGTTCTAACTTGGTCATTAGCAAGAAGGAGGAATGAATAAGGGAAGGACAAAAAGTAATTAATTCACTGAAGTGCAGCTGCAAATGAATTTTTGAAATCAATTATTAATTTTCTCTTTAATATTTCTGCATTGATACTGCTCTGTATCAAGGGATTGGGAGAGCCGCTTCACTTCACAGCAGCAATGCCCAGGGTAGAGACAGCAGCAGCATCTTGCCGCAACTAGAATGCCTCACGCTAACGTACTTCTCTCGTTCATCAGCGACGTGCCTTCTGCCAGCAGCATTTTACATACAGCATGTGTATGTTTTAAAGTTTATGGTAGGTAGAGCAGGCACAAAGCACAGGAGCAATTGCAATCAAGGAGGGCGAATACTTCTTTATTTTCTGTATCTTCTGGTGTCAGCCTCCTAAAATACTGAAGGGAAGGCAAAAAGCTTAAAACATGGATGGTGATTTTTGAGGAAAAGGTTGTAGCACAAATTCAAAATCTTTTTGCTTGCGTGGGAGGGAGGAAAAAGTACTGGATTGTGTAGGGACTGTTAGAGCAGGAGGACTGGGTGTCAACAGCCTGGAAGAGAACTATAAATCTGTGCACCTCCTGACCGGCCGTGGGCAGAGATCAGGGAGCGGCAGCAGGGCGACAGCACAGGCTGCCTGATTGCCTCCCCTGGACTCTCCATCTTCAGTCGGCTTTAAACCCAGATTACAGAATGCAACTTCTATCACTCCCTTTGCTCAAATCAAATGTTATCAGGGAATCTGCTTTTCTTGACCTCTGCCGCGTGTGGTGGGAAGGTAAACCTAAGCATTATATGGAAAAACTATTTTTAGTAACGGAAAGCAACAGTACTGCTTCTGTGCTCAAAGATGTTGGCTCCAAATGGCAGAGGAATGATTGTTTCCACTTAAAGTGATTGATATGTCTACACACACTTGAGAGATAGAATTTCATTACCTATTCTTTCAGCAGGGGCTGACTGAATAGAGTTTCAAAGGAAGTAGGGAGCACATTTGTATAACAGAGTACATTTTCTTCCATGAAATGAAGGGGGCGGGAGAAGGCCAGTATATATAGAAGAAATTGTGGATTTTTAAATAAAAGGAATAAAGATATGGAAAGAGTGAAGAAACCGCTGCCACAGAAGAATGTTCAATACACACAGTAATTAGGCTTTTAGCGTTTTGTTCAACGACAGTAAAATATTTCTATTGGTTCACTTGCAGAAGTATTTATTTTTAAATTACCTGTAATGATTAAGCACAGAAAAAATATAAGGGTTACAAAAGGCAACCTCACAAAATTCAATTTATTCCATAATAATACTTAAGAATTAATGCTTTCATTTTGCGTGGCACTTGAAGACTTGGAAACTAGGGTTGCTCAATATCTTGCAGATGCTTTTAAAAGGGAAAATTAAGGGATCCAAACTCTAATTTGGGGTCAAACATAAAGGAAAACAACTTAATAAGCTCCTAAAAATGTAATGTTCTTTTATAAAACGAGAAATCCTTCTGCAACCTAAAAAATTCTGTTTTCTTTCCACTATTTTTCTCTGCTGCTGTTTGGTTGCCCCCTAAAGCCATTCTTTCCAGCAGAACCACAGAAATCCTCAGCTGTGAAGGCGGTCCCAGCAAACTTAGCAGCCAAGCCCCATTTTGACATGTTAAGAATGGGCATCCATAAATCTTCTCTAGCTTCTCCTGAGATTAAATCTTTCTTTTCAAGAATTTGCTAAATTTCAGGAAATGCTGTAATATTAAAAAAAAATGACTTGTAGATAAAGCTGAAGAAAGGGTAGAAGATAATGGAATCCTTTTGTTCCAGAACCAAAGCTGAAGGTGGGGGCAACTCCTGAAAGTTTAGCTACGACCGCAGCGGGGAGGGAGGCGTGAAGGAAATCAGTCCCTGTGCAGTAGCTCCTGGACGTACGAGCAGAGGCCTGTGGCAGCCTCCCAAGGATTCTCTCTATGGTTGAAAGGGGCTTTTGTTTTTAGGATCAATCTCTTTAGAACAAAGATGTCACAAGTAGGCTTTCAATTAAGAAACCCTTCAGTAGTTGGAATTTTATTGTTCTTTCTTATACCGAGTCGGAGAGGAGGACCCAGAACCAAGTCTTCTTCAAATGTCTATTCTTACGTTCCTCTGAATAGGAAGGGCTCATTGTACTGAGTGGTACATGGAGGAGGTTTTCATCTACTTACCATGTTTCAGTCAGTTGGGGCTGCTATAGTACTGTAACCTGGGTGGCTTGTAAACTATAGAAATTTATTTTCCACAGTGGTGAGGGCTGGAACCCTGAGATCAGGGTGGCAGCGTAATTAGATTCTGGCATGGCCCCTCTTTCAAGTTGCAGACCTCTTGTTTATCCTCACGAAGCTAGAGAGTTCTTTGGGGTCTTTCTTACAAGGGCACTAATCGCATTCATGAGGGTTCCATCATCTCTCCCTAACCACCTCCCTAAGGTCCCACCTCGTCATACCGTTGCATTAGGGGTAAGAACCTTAACATGTGAATTTTGAGGGGATACATTCAATCTATAATCATATGAATATGAAAAAACCTAGACTGTCTTAGTGTAAGCAGATGAGGCATTTACTGAAAGACTACTGGTCAAATAAGAGAACTGAAGACAGGGTTGAATGGGCTCTGGGAAAGTGAGATTCAAAGTTGCTCCAACGCAGCTAAATGAAGGTCCATTCTCACCAGGGCTGGCAATGGGGGCGACACTGTGTCAGGCGGTTTCCATAAATGAGTTACTCCTCTTGGATACACTGGAATGCCAAGGAAATGTCTTAACATAAGTCATTGCTCACCTGCAAGCTGAGGATAATGTGGGTGAGGGTATAACCATCAGGGCCATGTGGAATACTGGAGGTATAGTCGCCTAAAAGAAAAACAGCCTTGTTCCCAAAAGAAGAAGGAAGGGATCTTGAAAAGCAAGAAACAGATGTGTGAGAACAGAGAAATAATGCCATTACAAAGCTCAACTTCCCAGTAAGATCATTCTGATTTGAAAAGCTGGTATTTATCTCTCGCA
Organism: Glossophaga mutica; assembly: GCA_039655065.1. Classification (NCBI taxonomy): domain Eukaryota; kingdom Metazoa; phylum Chordata; class Mammalia; order Chiroptera; family Phyllostomidae; genus Glossophaga; species Glossophaga mutica. The sequence continues at coordinate 77,567,082 of CM077303.1, forward strand.
TTAGCACTTGCTCCTTTCCCATGTCTTACCTTCTCTAGGTACCCTTATAACTCATAGAAACTTAATTTACCTTCTATTTGATGGAACAGGTGGGGAAAAAGATTCTAGGAAAAAACAGGAATGCTCCAAGAGAAGGTTAACCTTCTCTTGTACTTTCAAGTATCTGTCTTCTGACTCTACCTTAAAAGGTAGCCTTACTATTTTAGATTATTCTGTTACCAGGATGTTTATTTAACTGCAATCTATTGGCATTAGTCTTTGCTAAAAGTCCCACAGAGTTTTACTATGTTGGGACCCTCAGCATCTCAAGTTTTAAGATTATTTTCTAAGGGTATCACTTTGGACAATAAATGTTTTTTCCCTCCTCTCCAGCAACTTCTAACTGCATACGCTAAGCCTGACTTATAAGAAAAGTACTTGCAAATTCGTTCATGAAAAAATGCATTTTGCACTAAAGAAAAATATATATCTTAGTTCCACAAGTCTCTGAGCTCTTTAACTATCTGTACATTCCTAGAGCACCTAACGTGTGTTTAATACATAGCCGTTGAATAAATAACTGAGTAACTGAGTTAGTAAATGAATAAGTAGTTTCTTGAGTCTGGCTGTCAACTAAATCTCATCCAGAAATGTTTAGAGGAGAAATTTTAGAGATTATCTCAACTAACCCTGTTATTTATTATAAGCTTGGGCCTAGAAAAGTTAAATGACTTATCCAAGTCCCAAATCTAATAAGTGCCAGGGCAGAAAATCGAAGTGAGGTGTTCTAACTTTAAATCCAGTCCTGTTTCCACTATAACATTCAGGTAATTCATGGTAAAAGTGCAGCATCTTGCCGGTATATGCGTTTTAAAAAAGCTACCATGTAGACTGAAAGCCAGATAAGATTTAAAGAAACAATGTTATGATAGTAAAGAGGCCACATGTGAGGTTAAGATTTGGGCCAGAGACTGCCTGATTACAATGTTAGCTTTGTAAATGGTCAGAACAGTATGCTCCACTATGTAAAAGGAGAGAACTCTTCACTGCTTCTTGTCCTACCCGTAATCTTCACCATTCGGTCCCCAGACCAGGGACACTTGACTCAGAGGAAAATTTCCTGGGAATTTCATGGTGACAAGTACCTCTATTTATCGCCAAGGTTGGCCAAGCTATGGAACTGTGGAGTGATTTTGGGGGAGGGGGATGACCCTGTGACAGCTTTTGCCTCAGGTTTCTGCCCCACCCAGGGAAGTGGCTGGCTGCCTCTCCCCTCCTGCCTCTGGGGAGAATGAGTGCGTGGGGACCAGAGAACCACTTCAGCAACAACCTCTGGAGTGTCCCGGGTCACCCTCACTGTGGAGCATTATCTCATGTTTGGACCTGCCCCCCTCCCCTCAATTAAAATGACTCCTCTGGCCCTATCACATTTAATCTGTTGAAGACTCTTCAATTTAGGCTATATGCTGATGACTCACAATTAGCTATTTCAGGATTAGATGTCATTCCTGAGCTCTAGATGTATATATGATATATTCTAATAGACTTGTCTAACTCGACATCTCATAGACATCTCAAGTTCAATCAGTCCAAAGTGGAATAATTGTTATATCCTGCTCCCAAGCCAGAAATCTGGGCTTCATCCTAGAATCCTCCTTCTACCTTATCAACCATATCCAGTTACTTACAGCTATTTACTAAGTCTCATTGACTCCATCTCTAAAAATTTCTCTAATTTTCCTGTCATCTCCATGCTCCGCACTGATCATCTGCAGTTTGTTTTGGTACAATGTCCATCTAGCTGGCATCCTGTGTCTAGTCTTCCTATCTCCAACGTACCCTCCCTGCCTCAGTAAAAGTGACCCTTCTGAAGTATAAGTCTAATCCAGACACTCTCTGGCATCCACGGTGCTTCATCATTGATGGGATAGAATCAAGCCTTTGGCAGGGCCACTAGAACCTTCCATTCTTCCAGGGCCTTGCAGAAGAAACCCGGTGGCTCCAGTATGTACCATTCTCTCAGGAACAAAGCGCATCATGGTCCATTCCTCAGGACTCCTCATGCCGGTTCATTTCTGTCTTTTTGTACACAAACTTCCCACTACCTGGAAGGACCCCTTAACTCTGTCTGCCTGTGTCTCTACTTGGCTTAAGTATCACTTTCTTTTCTGTTTTTCCCAATTCTGTTTGTAGTTTTCCAGCTCTACTGTACATGGGCATTTCTTGGTTGTAGCATCTATTATTCTGCATTGCATTTCTTACTACTGATAACATCCATTCCCACAACCCCCAAATGACTAGTAGAGTGCCTAGTACATATTATCATTTGAATAGTCACTTAAGCAGTAAAGGGTAGTTTGTGATTAATTTGCCACCATCCCAAGCAATATGCACTGAATGACAAGAAATTTCTGAAACAGCACTCTAATCCCCCAAATCTGGAGGTTCCTTATAGTAAGGTGAAGAGGAATTATTTTGAGCCTGGAAAAATTTGGGGCACAATGAAAGTTCTTTGGGACCAGAGACTGTCAAAGAAACCCATTTCTCTTACACATCTTTTATCTAGAAATCTTATACCAGAGGCCAAGGTTAATTAACTGCTGAGCACACGCATTTTGTTGACCATGGCTGAGTACCTGCAATGCTTCTGCTGCTCTGCTTGGAGGCTGGTGGTGCCAGGTCCCTTCCCTGCAAGGCCACACACCGTGCTGGGACAGCAGGGCACTGGTCAGCGCCAGTCCACGCTGACTTCATGGCAGAGTAGGTTACCTAGGATTAACCAGAATCATATAGACAAGAATTGGAGTGACACATAGGAGCTGGGGGCTTAAAGGGGAGTTGAGCAATCAGTTTAAGCTTGAGTTCAGAATCCTCAGAAAAGTATTTGAACAGATTTGCTTTGAGAAATTGGTTTCAGTGGGCAGGCTCTTTCATCTCTGAGTGGTTTACTCCAAGTATGAGTATTGGAATGATTAAGGCAAAAGAGATCCGGTAAAAAAAAAAAAAAACAACAACTCTAGTTCTACAAATTTTCTCTGACCAGTTACTGGCCTACTCTCCCCTTCCTTTCAACTGCCCTAATTAGGTTAGCTGCATTATTTATTTATTTATTTTTGGTTTGATTAAATATGCTTGAGCAACGTGGAGAATCAGTTTTTCTAAAATATTTAAGGGAGGAAACGTTTCTCACCCTTGTCTTTTTGGGGGGGTTAATCATGCTATGTTGGTTTGAGATCACCAAATGGACTCCTAACACCAAAGGCAGCATGACTCAACCACCTGACATGTGAGGGGGAAGGATTATATTGCATCCTAAACCAATCTTTTTGTCTTCATCACACTCCAGGAAGGTAGAGGTCGTATTCGTTTAACTGTTTTGTTTACAATAACCACAATGCTATGAGCAAATGGAACATTATTTTATTTTGGAGGTGTGTGTGTGTGTGTGTGTGTGTGTGTGTGTATCTTAGGTACACATATGTCTTAGGTCCTAATAGTCTAGGAGTTGCTTGGATATTCTTTGTTCTTATAATCAGTTTGGAAAATTGGGGTCTGATAAAAATTTAAAAAACAGAACCAGACGCATTTCTCAAAGAATTTCATTAGGCTCACAATTTAGAAAATATTTTCAAGGCAATTTTTAGCACAACCTTTTGATGTAAGAAACAATTCTAAACCCATTCTTGGCCCATGCAAAGAAAGTATGTCACCACCATTTGATCCTGCACTGGAAGGATAATTTTAAATCTAATCCATTTTTTGTCATTAAAATAGTTTTATGAAGTTCTCTTTCTGTCTCCTCATCTGCTTACTGAGGTCATTCTCACCCACTTAAGCTATCTCAGTGAAGTGTTATGGCTTTCAAGGAAATTTATACATAGGAAATACATTTTTAATATGTGATGCTGAGTATGATTTTATGTTTTCTACCTGAAGATGTAAAATGACATTTAATTTTAGATTTGTATATTCCCCCAAAATAATGTTCCTCAAAATCTTATTTTCCAAAATAATATTTGCTGGCTAGAGTGGAGATTTAGTCCCTCTGCACTCTAAACTTTGTAACATTTTGTTGTATTCGGAATTAAAGTGAATCTTAAAAATAAAAATCAACAAAGTGTCTACTTAGCATGCATACAGGACATGTTTTCTAAATCAGGCCCCAGATGAGATAATGAAGTTATAACAAATAATGAGTGAGCGGGAGGGAAGACCAGCACAGAGATGATGAGTATAGAATGTAGTAAGTGCAAGAATTTATGGACGTGAACTAAAGGGGGGGAATGTGGGTGGGAGGGGGGGTGCAGGGTGGAGGGGAATGATGGGGGAGAAATGGGACAACTATAATAGCATAATCAATAAAATATATTTTAAAAAAACAGAAAAAAAGAAAAAAACACACAAACAAGAAAAGAATTTTATGGACAGAGGAATACGCTGTCCTAGAGGAAAGAAAAGGCTGACAACTATTATTGCAAATTTCAGATGAAGAATGACTCTTTTGCTTAGCACCAGCTTACAATTCTATTTTCAACAGCTCAGTGATGAAAAGAGTTAATTTCTGTCATGAGGGGAAACATTTTTCTCCCAGGAAGAGTGAACCTGATTTTCCATAGGAACATAATCTCTAGGAATAAAATCTCAAGGAAATGTTCTCATCAATGGACATTTCTCTCCCAAATAAGTACAGCTGTTTAGTGTCTATAACCTTTCGATTTGTGCTCATCTTTCTCTAACCCCCTTTCACAAAAGGAAGTGCCACACTGGTCCCAGGATATGACTTTCAGCTCTGTCTGTGTTCCCATCTACCTCTCTGTTACGAAGCTTTGAAGAGAGGTCTAATTTAAGACCTATGGTGTGCTGAAGCCTGTAGTTCCAGATAAGGATTTTCCCTCTTACATAATGCATTTAAAAATGAGAGCAAAAAGCCCACACGAGTGTTAGATTTCCACTGTGTAGTTCTGAGTATCCTTGAAGCCTTAGACTGTAGGAGTGCAGGGTTTGTGGGCCCCGGTAATCAGTGCTGGTGGAAGTAGGGCTTGTAGCAGTGTTGATGAAAAGAAACCATAATTTCTATTAAGTCCTCAGGGCCTCCTTTCTGCAAGGGAGGCTTGCTAGGTTTCTTTTTAGAGCTTGGATCAAATAACTTAAGCAGGCGCTGTGACAATACCATTTTCAGGAAAGAAACCTATGATATGACTCACTCACCCACCGAATGACACTCCACACACCTACTTGTTCCTTGCTTTTACTTTCTGAGCCCTCTGAGTCAAAGCATTTGAAAATCTGTCTGTATGTCAAATCCCCACGAAAACTTCCTTGCAGACATCTTTCCTGTTCATCCTTGTCCATTTCTCCTGCTTCAGCATTGGCAGAATTCTGAACAATTTAGTCAGTATTCATTACTAAGTTCCACGTGGAACAGAAAACTCATTTTTCTCTCCAAGTGAACACAGGTATTGTGACTTACTTCACTGCTCCATCGCTCCATTCCCTAAAGGCTAGACAAGATTCCTTTACCTCAGAATGTTGTGAATCCTCCAGTTCATCCCAACCTTCCTCTCTGAGAGCACCTGCCCCTGAAGAGACAAACTTGGAGACCAAGGTCAGCAAACTGTCCTTCGCAGCTCTTACAAAATCACCTGATTTCATTTGCCTTTGAGAGGAGTGAGAAAATTCTAAATTGAATGGAGGTAAATTAGTTTTAAAGAATTAAACTTGGTGCTCATGTCATATCCAAATACCAATGCAAATAATAAATATACTGCCTGCCATGGAGTAGGTTTGTTGAATGAGTACTTGAACAAATTGTGGAGCTAATGTCGGGGATTATCTGGTTGTACCTTATTTTATTCACAGAATGTGTATTGAATGTCTGCGTGGCAGGCATAGCTGCAGTGTGCTGTGCTCCATGACCTTGAATCCATCATCCTGCCTCCAGGCTGGAGAAGAGTTTGGTCATTTTAGATAGATGGAAATTTGTATTACAGACATACTTCATCTTGCAAAGTATGTCTGTTTCTTTAAAAAGTAGAAAAATGTCGTTTCATTTCGTAATTCTAGACACATTTTAAATCAGAGATTAAACCAGCTACTTAAGCTTATCCTAGACATAGTTAAATCGACAGTCCCATTTACCTATGAGGAATCGGAGGATCAAATACGTATCTTATATAAGGTCAAAAGGGTAGTTACAACATAATAACTATTATCGTGTTCCCTCAGTGTTAGGTGATTCAGATGGCCTAAATTGGAATTTTACCTTCCCATAAACCTCTGGGCATTCTCTCCTAGAAAAGTATTCTAAATTTTAACCATTATTATTGGGAGGTTTTTCCTTATGCATTAGTTGATTCTGAACACATTTCACTGTGTCTTTCAGCAGAGGTGAAAACTAATAGGAAACCATCATTTATTGAATGAAAACAGTTCATTTATTTGAGGACAATTAACTAACCCCTTTTTAGTATTCTATTTTTCCAGTTAATTTATCTCAATTACCTTGCTTCTTTATGAGGTAACTTGTTGATATATTTCTGACCCAGAGTGAATGCTTGTTAAATAGGATTAATATATTAGCATTATTTCTCTTAACCAAATATTTCCAAGATATTGTATTCATGAATACCATCAAAGAAGGAGAGAAATAGGACTTTAATTGAGTGTAGGTTTTTTATCAGCAAAGTTTCAGTTATGTTGTCATATTTAACCCTCACAGTATTGTTGTGAAAAAATTTGCTTTTGGAAGCTTTAAATTTTGAAAGGTAAGGACAATGGGGTCCAGCAAGGTACAATAGCTTGCCTGATGTCATGTACTTAATGAGAGATGGGGACAAGTAGTTGAAAAATAAAGTTTAAAAAAAGATGCAACCCAAGTCTGACATAACAAAGCCTGCTCTCCTTTCAACAATATCCTCTGACTCCCAGGCAAATGAGCCAAACAAACCTTTTCTGGAGATGAGACTTTTCTGGAAAGGTTCAATGACATCTAGCAAAGGCCCACTTTCAAACCCTAAAGAGCCAGGTGCCATTCCTGTACTCTGGACTCCAGGTCTGCCTGGACTGTGTCCCTAAAGCCCCCGAGGGAACCCTGCTTTCCCATCTGTGCGTGAGAGCTCAGCACTCAGGAAAGGATCCAGACTGACATCTGGCAGTTTAAAGTTCCCCTAGAGTTATATAGGAAGGGAATCTGGCTTATATTTTCTTTTCTCTGCATAGCAGCTCATAATGACTCGTCTGTCGCTGGCTGTTAAAGCGGTTGGCAAGGCTGGTGTGTGCAGCAAATAGGGACAACAGAGCCAGGATGCCTCCTCAGTGGTGCCGATGAGCGTAGAGGGCCCGAGCACGGTCCTCCATCCCAGCTCTCACCCTGGGCGGTCGCTAGCTTTTCTCTGCCCAGTGCCCCCATCTGTAAAATGGAAAGAAGAATGCAGAGGAGCTGTGAGGCAGAACCCTTCCATGATGAGCACATAGTATTTTGGATGTAGAAAGGGAAAGGGCAGTGGAAAAGTTTAAAACCAGTTCAGTGTGGCATTATTTGCTACAAATGCAATTAAAATCATTAGTATTTAGCAATCCTGGCACAGCAAGCCTTCAATATACCGTCAGCTGTTATATGCAGCTAGCCTTTTAGGAATTGCTGAAGCAATAGCTACCCTGTGGAAATTTTGAGGGACAATGATATAAATATGTCAAACAAAAACTGTGGCTTAGATGCTCCACTCCTGAGCCTTTCAGTGGGCTTCCTGAGATCATATTTTATGTTTTCTTCATGTTTTGCAAGTTCCACCGTACCTACTTCAAGGCCTTGAATCAAAGGAGTCTCAGTTGAGGGTCACTAATCATTATACGACTCAAGGCCACGAGAAGCTATAATAAAAGGTCCCTGGGACTCAACTTTAATTTTGAGGTGGAATGGCCAATGGCTTTGATTTTCCTGTGTCGCTTGGATATGCTTCCAAAGTGCCAAACTGTTAAAAGTTGCCATATTTCTGCTTTCCAATTTCTCCGGGCTCTCTAGTTATGCAGTCGGTTTCACAGATGTATGGCTTGAGTGTACATCAAATACAGCTTTACTTTACCCTCAAATTCATCAGAAAGTGACAATTCGCACCCACTCAGGCCTGAACAAAGTTGTCTTTTACTGCTTCGTTTCTCCCATCCGTGTAAGGAGTGAGACTCACTGTTGGTGAGATGTGCCTTATGTGCTATGACTGCACTTTGGACCCTCTGGGTTTTTCTAAGAGAAGTCACAGTAGTGAGGGTAAAAGTGAAAGCTGTTTAAGAAACCCTGCCACACCCCAGAAATGCTACTCATAGTGGCCAGGGGGGCAATCACCAGCACAGATATCACCTGGAAGCTGTAGACTGTTGCCTCCCCACCCTCAGACTTGCAGAATCAGAATCTTCACTCTAACAAGATCCCCAGGTAATCTGTATGCACCTTAAGTGTGAGAAGCTCTAGTCAAGGGCCTGGGTTTTAGGATAATTAGGAAAGGTCAAGATTACAGTTGAAAGCTGAGCACTCTTGAAATTAGCAATTGTTATTGGGTCCCATCATTTATATCGGGGCATAGTCTCACATAGAAAAGTTGTCCACTTTTACTGTCTAGGAAATTGTGAGGAGCCAGAACACCAATGAGGCATAAAGACTGAGTCTGCCCTCCTGGGCAGTTATAAAGACCCCCTCTAATCTTCCTGTTTCCACGTTGCTATTTGAGGGTTTCTCCATTCATAAATGATGCTACTCTCTCCTCTTCTCTAGAGCAATAGGAAGCCAGTGTCTCTGTAGCCTCCAAATACACTCTTCTGTCTCACCTGCATCAAACTGACAACTCTCTGAAGAGCTCAGACTAGTTTTCTTTATAAATTACCCTGAGTCCTTTAGATTTGTCGTAAGAGAAGGGAGAAAGAAGCAGTGAAACTCCCTAACTAGCTTACTTTGGCTCCTGGATGCCAAGGCAGATGTTACAAATGACACGACATATCTGCTCAGGGCCTCAGTGTGGAAATTACTCAGCAGAGCAGACATGGGCCTTTCTGTTTTACTGCCAGTTATGAGCTTGTGAATAGCATACCACACTGGCCTGATTAGTGGATGCTTTCACTCGCTCCTCATAATCACAGGGGCTGGAGCAGAATGATAAGAGGAGCTTCCATGATAGAGTTGGTGGTGTGGGGCCGCCCTCTCTCTTCTCCTTTGTTGTGCTTTTCTTAATGCAGGCAACCTTTGAAGTGTGAATTTTTTGGTTTTGACTGACTCACCTGACCCATCGGAAGCTCCACATTTCCAGTATAGTCCCCTTATCACTGTCCTGACTGAGGCTTGAAAGCGCCTGTGGGAAAGCGTCAGCGTTAGCGCACAGCTGTTGGACTGCACCATCCCCTGCTGCCTACCAGGAAATGTTGATTCTCCTATTGTACTGAAATGAATAACGACCTTAATTGTTATTAGAGGTTTATCTTCAGACCTTGCCTAACTTTTCTCAAAAGCCTGAAAGAATTTGCCAGTTGATTGAGTCCAGTTAGCATTGCTAAGGGATTTCTTTGGGGGAGCTCATCCAAGACTTCAATTCTGTCTCTTTTTTTGAGTATGCAGGCAAGGGCGGATGAGTGAGCAAGAGAGGATGTCTGGGCTCATAGTGCTCAGGTGTGTATGACTCATCTTCTTCGGATCCCGGTGGGACAGAGCTCTGACTCTCACCTTCCTGGACTTACTGAAGGGCACAGAAGAAAAACAATGCAGCAAGTGGCTGCATTCAGGTTCTGATAAGAAGGCAGGGATGCTGTTCGGTAAGAGAAAATATACCCCGTCTGCGTGGGCAGGTACCGAGTTACCTCTTAAATCTTATTGGACTATTTTCTTTGTGACAATGAGCATCTATGTAATCTTAAGCCTACATAGATCACAACTGTAATCTTTCAATATGTAAATCCCCTAAAAGCAAAAATAGTACTTGAGTTGTTTACAATGACGAAGACTTACTTTAAACCAGAGAAGAAAATTGCTTTCATCTTGAATTGTTAACAGTGATCAATTGGTAGTGGTGCTTGGAGTCCCGCGTTGAGAAGAATATTGAAGCCACCTCAGGGCTCAATGGAAAAGAAAACCATGATAAATTACATGCAAGACAATGGCAGCATTTGTAGTGCACGCTTTTTCTATACCATTCGTACATATTCTGACGGTAATTCATGACTGTTTGGAAGGAAAAGAAAATCTTCCATTGCTAAGAGAGAGCCAGCTCTGATCAATTTGTAAGTGCTCTCTTATTTCAAGAGACAGGGTTTACTGGATAAACCAAAGCAGCCTGTCTGGCTATGTGTTACCAGCCTGCCCTAACTATACTATACAATTTGAGCAGATTACGGGCATACCTGGTATTTAGAATACTACGCTGTTCTCTTTTTGTTCTGTTCTCACATTTCTCTGGATTTGTTGTTAGAGGGCTGGGACGAAAACTCAGACTAAAACAGCATGGCCGTGGCCAGTCCCTCTTGGCTTCACTTTCTCCCTTCGAAGCCTGATGGAAAGAACACATGAAACAAGATATATCAATAAAGTCACGAGGCATGAAAGTCTCAAAGGTCTTGTGAGACAGAACAGGGAAAAACAGGATGGAGTTAGTATACGCATAACATAGATACTGAACAGACAGTAGTTACATTTGAATCTATTAGTTTCTTTACAAAACTAAAACTAAAACTAAAACATTGAACTATATGGAAAAGCAAACAATTTTAGTTGCCTAATGGGTATTAAATATTTGAATAGAATATGGCCATTTATGTTTGTGCTAGGTCCATTAATAATCAGACTAGGTGCACATAACCTCCAGCCCACTCTAGCCATCCTGTTCTACCATAAGGAGAGAGGGGAAAAATGGAGAAATATTTGTAGACGTCACAGTCCAGAGGCATAGTCTCACCAAAAGCAATGGTGAAAAGGCCTGCCATCACCTCTGATGGTGGATCAACATAGTGTCACCAAAGTGTGCTGGTAATTATATTCTTCATTGCTATAAACTTAAACTGAAAAAAAAAATCAGTTTCATTTAAAAATGTCCTTGATGAATGAAGTTGGGAAAATTAGTAATTGTATTAAATATGAATTGATGAATAGATGTTTGTTGAACAATTGTGTCATGAAATATGAAAAAGACACCTTTGCTGCATACTGAAGTACAATGTTTCTCTTGAAGAAAAGCACAAGCGTAGGCTTCATTTAAGTTGCAAGCTAAACTAGCCACCATTTTCATGGATACTTTTTGTTTTTACTCTTGAAAGAATGACTAACAAACTGTGGTTATCAGACTTATGTATTTGGCACCCATTTTTCTTTCATTTAAAACAATTTTTAAAAAGATTTTATTTATTTACTTTTAGAGAGAAGGGAAAGGAGGGAGAGAGGGAGAGAAACATCAATGGGTGGTTGTCTCTCATGGTGCCCCCTACTGGCAAAACAGGCTTGCGCCCTGAGTGGAAATCGAACCAGTGACCCTTTGGTTTGCAGGCTGGCACTCAATCCACTGAGCCACATCAACCAGGGTGGCACTCATTTTTTCTTAAATGAATTAAGTAAGTTTGTTGCTTCAAGGAAAACAAATGACAGTATCTGTTGGGAGCTATGAAGTTCAATTTTCACATGATGGTTACCATTGGAAAAATTTTATCCACTGTCATCAACTTGATAACTTTTCAATATGTTAAGACTTTTCAAATGAGACAAGTGGTGAAATTAATACATGTAATACAATTCTTTGATGTTGTATAATAAAAGTGTATCAACATTTGGGAGGTCTATGTAACTAACTAAATAAGAATTTAGAGATGATAAATGCCTGCCATTACAAAATTACATATGGATAAAATATCCACATAAAGTGCAAGATGGACTGATGGATTTTAAGGTAACAGAATTTGAAAAATTTATTGATATTGTTTCAGATTCCACATTCAATCTTCAGAAGCAGGTGGAAGGTGGTAACAGGGACGAATCTACTGGGATACGCCAGCATCAGAGTGACGGTATGAAGACCTCCCTTCTGTGGTGGATGCACAGTTCCGTGCTCTTCAGAAGTAAAGAAAGGAGAGTTTAATAAATTTTCTTGCTACACACACAGTAATAAACTTGAAGCTCTACACTTTCAATTGTCCAGATGCACATTATGAATTATACATTTTAATGTATTGGTCCATTATATAGTTTATTATTTTTGGCCAGGGAGAACTGTATTATGTGTTCCTGAGCAAGTTTTAGAACCACAGATTTATATACCAAGATTTAGAAGAAACCTCAAAGACTAATTAGTTTAATTACCCATCTGATACTTAGATCCAGCCATGGAGAGCTCACCTACCCAAAGAAGCAAACAGTTCATCTTTGAACTTCCCAGATTGTTTAAAAAGTCATGTTACTTGAAAATCCAGCCTATGTAACTTCAAAACACCAGTCCTAATTTTATCTCTGAAGAAATAATGATGACAACTGTTGTGTTTTCTTTGGGTCTGCTTTCTTTAGGCTAAACATCTCCATCTTATCAGGTGTTCATCATGGCATACATAGGGTTTAATCACTTTAGGATTCTGCACCCGTTTCTGAATAAACTCCACTTAGTCTGAGTCCCTTCCTGTGAATGAGATTCTTGTGATCCAATAGGTGAGACTGTTAGGGGATGTCTCACCAACTAGATGACTGTCAGCAGTTCCTGCTTTGTTCAGAATACCATAATTGTATGAATGCAGCCCATGGCCATGGCGCTTTTTTTAATCAGACACAATACATATGCTAATGTTATAAAATCTATAAAAATAATATTTGTATATTTCCCAAGCTGTTCTTTCCTGACTCTTTGAAATTTTTAAAAATCTAAGACCAGGCACTTGTATTCCTACCAAATTTAATTTTGTTGGCTTTAGCCATTGTCTCAAGATGTTAATATCTTTTTGGAATCTGATTTTAATGCACATATAGCATTTCTTACAGCATATATCATTTGAAAATTTTATAATTATGCATTTGATATTCTCATCCAAGTAACTGATAAAATCTGTGAGCAGGACCAAGCCACTGAAAGAGAATCCATTGACACTTTGTAGAAACCTTCTTCCAAAATAATGGAGGTTATTTTAATATGCATAGTTGAGATTCAATCAGCCAGGTTTTGTTTCTCCATTTTATCTGTAAAATATCACAGATACTCTCAGATGCCTTGAGGATGTCATCTGATATCTCTGGGTCTTATTTACCCCCAGCAATTTAATAGAAATTTAAAATGTATCACATCTCAGGAGAAGGGTAAGTATATGTGAGATAAAGTCGATAGGGTTCTTTAAGTTCCTTGGAGGAAAAAAGGTTACATATCTATGATTATTAAGATAACAAAATAATTTACTTTGAAGAGTCCCGATCCTTCTGTAATTATTCTCATCTGCTGAGTAAAAGACTAAAGAACAAGGAGACTAAAGTAATACAGCTGTGAAACTCACACTGTGACCAGTAGATTTTGAACTTGAGGGTTTTTTCCCTCTAAGATCAAGGGCATAGCTTTGTTTCTAACAAAGGAAATGGGTAGCATCATCCTTTTCATTATTTTCTAACTTGTCCTTCACCTGTCCTTCATTCACATTTAGATCAATTATTGCTAGTGTGTCTTCATGGAAAGGAAAAAAACCAATTTTAGACAAGGGGCAGGTTTTCAGGCTCAAGTGAATCATCCAGTTATAAAGACTAGGAAAGCAGGCTTTATAGCAGAGAGCCTGACGGGCCCTTTAACTATTAGAGTGTGCTCTAGATTTGAAGGTCTAAGTTCTTATATGTTTTTCCTGGTCCACTTAACTGCATCATCTAAACTTGATAAAAGTGACCTTACAATGAAGTCATTTTCTTGAAAATATTTGGAAGTGCTGGGAAGCAACTGAGAGTAGTAGGAAGGCAAGCACTTAATGGGCTGGACTATCATAAAGACTATGGGTTTGTTGGTGTGAGGGGGAGGGGTGCTTGGCTGCACAGATCTGAATCAATTACAAACACACTCCCTCCTTCTAGGTCCAAGAGCCCAGAAACCCCTTCACACCAGACTAAGGATGCCAGGAAAAATCAATAAGTGATTGAATTGGATTCTCTGGGGGAGAATACAGTGTATTTTGTAATTTCAAAATAGCTCTTTTATTAGAGAGCCGAAGAGTGTGTAGCAGACATTACATTTCTATGAAATATAAGCCAGGCAACATTCAGTTCTGTTTTAAAATTAATAGAGCTTCAATCTTTTTTATTTTGGCAAGAGATTGAGTTGTGATGCCTGCTAACTCTGTCTTCATTCTGATTTAGTAAGCATTTATTAAGAACAGTTTTATATTTCTCTAAATGCCTCGCCAAAGCCTCTCTCTGTCCTCTGGACATTAAATTAAGTATAAAATTGATTGCAGCAAAGCTAAATAAATAGATTCTTAATTTTGCCAAGCAACACACATACGTATGAAAAAATAAATGTTATGGTGTTGGGAGCTGAGAGTAGAAAAAGATGGTTCGTGTGTAGGTTTAGTTATCAAAACCCACAGCATATAGGCTGACAGCTTTTGAAATACATAAACTGTTTCTCTCTCTCCTGTTTCCATAGCAACAGAGCACACAAAGCCTTAGTTTTTGCACATAAAGAGAAAAAAATTGGGAATAGAATCTGAAATTGTCTGGAACAAAAGAAAAATGTATAAAATAGAAAATTAAGCATATATAGTCCTGAAGAGCCTCATACTTGTTCATGGCCCCTTGATGGCATTATTCCAAATGTGTGTTTGAATGCATGTTGGGGTAGCTTTGAAGAATTTGGTCAGGACCTGAAAGGTGAGAGCATCCCCACCTCCCTTATGCAAGCCAGAAGTCAGTACAAATGACTCACTGCCATCTTTGTGTTGGAAAGTTTTACTGACTCCCTCCTTCGAGGCATTCTTCTAGGGCTTTGCTGATCTGCTTTTGTCTCTCTGCCACACTTCAGGTGGATTATAAAGATCTCTCCATTTTCTATACTCTTCCTCAGTTCATTAACTTTAGAGGGACAAGGACAATGCCCTAAATTCAACAGATAATGGGAGCATGTGATGATTCTTAAAGGAAGAGTGTCATGAAGCAAGCAAGGCCTGGAGACCAGCCCAACAGCCCAAACCGAAGTTCCTCACCTAGGATGCCTCTGTTGGGTCAGGATTTAAAGGGTGTCATTGAGGGACATCTATAACAGTGTCGACAATAAAAAATAAAAAAAAAAATAGAAAATAAATAAATAAAATACAATGATAAATTTAAACAATTAACTTTTGTAAATTAAAAATAAAATAAAGGGCAACATCAGCCCCAAATGGGAATACCTCACTTATTGCTGTATCACACACATAAATTTGTTTAGAGGTATCTATGTCCATCATGTGCATTCATAACCATTTCTCCAAGTTTACCTTAGATCTCACCTTCCACAGTGTAGTGACCTTGGATGTGTGCATTTATGAAAAAAAAAAGTAATAGCTGGCCAATACAAGAAATATTTTACCAAACTCTTCATCCTTCCTTTGAGTACAAGAAAAAAAATGTTTAATGAGCAATATCAGTTTTCTTTAAAACAAACCAGAGCAGTGCTGGAGGGTGTGGCCCAGTTGGTTGAAGCATCATCCCATAAGACTAAAAGGTGGAGGGTTCAATTCTGATCAGGGCACTTGCCTGGGTTTCAGGTTCGGTCCCCAGTCTGACATGAACAAGAGACAACCAATTGATGTTTCTCTCTCACATCAATGTTTCTGCCCACCCCCCCTTTCTCCTTTCCTTCTCTCTAAAAGAAAAAAAAAGCACAGCAAATTTTCTTTACTTTAAAATAAAGGAAATAACACAAAGAATCTTTTATAAGAAGCCCAGCAAAGAATAAATGGTAATAAGCATTGCTTAATTCCTAACATCCTCTCCTTGGTCTGGGGGACCCCAAAAGTGGTATACCTCATTATACCCTCTACTAATTAGCTGAGAGCTGAGACATAGATCTGTATGTGTAGTCTCCCTTGCCACCCCTTTAATGACTACAAGCATTTACTGTTACCTGTCCAGTTGGGGACAGGTGCTGGATGGTACAACAATGTTATCAAGACCAGATATTTGAATTGGTTTTGCCTGAGTACTCCTAGAGCAAAAGAGCAACCCCCTCAAAAAACTGAAAAATGAAAAAACAAATTGCTAGTCTTTGCTAGGGAAAACAAAAAGCATATAACACTGCAGTCAGGAAATTCAGCGAATGCCACTGTGGATCTTGGCAGTCTGTATAGGGTTCTAACAGGGAGTTTTCTAAATGCAGGACATGCCCTAAATATATTGTATAATGACATGGTGAACTGAATTAGCTCAGATGAAGTCATTACTGTCTTTCGTAAATAGTTGAGCTCTTAAAGAAGCATATGGATGAAAACATTTAATTAATAGACTACAATGGCTCTTAAGAAGCTTTTTGGTTTGATTGGAAAAAAAGAAATAAAATGTGTTTTCTAAAATTGCCAAAACATATATTGACATGTTTGACCACAAGGAAAATGAGTGGATTTCAGAAAACTTGTACTGAAAAACAAACAAAGAAAAAAAGTAAATCTAAACACAAATTCTCCTAACCGACAACTCTTAAAAAAGGAGCTTTAGAATTTCCAATTTTGGTAATATTGAAGACATATTTTGACTTGGTAAGTGGATTTTTCCAGAGATGGGAGTAACCTATAATGGTCTGTCTTCACATAGCAATGCCCCTGTCTGGCACCTCTTGCTCTTTCTTTTGCCATAAGTTAACACAAGAAGAAAAAACTCCATTTTGCTGAACTCTGACTTTTTAATTCTTGAAATAATGTTTTATACCCCCTTGTAAAAGTAAGACCAAAGGAATTCTGCATACGAGTTATTGTTGCCCCTACGCCCAGCTGCAAACCTGCTCTCCCTCTCTGAAGCACTTAGAAGAGGCAGGACCTCAGAGGTCATCATCCCGGTTCTGTGGGAGTCTCTCAGACCAATGGGGGCTCTGTGGCAGTATCTATTAACCCTATGGCAGGCTGCCGTGAACCTGCTCCTGTGAGGATGAGATAAGTCTAAAATGCTCTGACTTTCATCTGTCCCAGACCCACCTTGTCATGGCTGAGCCTGGTGACAGCCTTCCCATTTCTGGCTGTGTGAACATCATTTCTCTTCCCTTCAGTCATCCTACGATAGTTAAACATCCTCTCCCTTTTTTAGCTCTCAAATTATATCTTCTAAAATCTTTTCCGGCTTTTCTTTGTATCCTTTACTGATTTTAAAATTGTTCACCCCACAGGCCCATATTATCTGTCCCTCATCATGATATGATCCTTCATTTTTTCTCTTTTTACCACGTTCTTCTTTAACTTCTCCCACATTCTCAGTGAAGAGGCTGAAAATTACTTGTGCTGAGAATTCAGGAGGTCATACTTCACTGTGAGCTCATTTGCATGCAGGTCAACTAGGAAATCTGAGAATTGCGTTAACTGTTCCTCTCTGATTTTTACCATTGGGCGTATCACTCTCTTACAGCTTCCTCAGTATCATTTTTTTCTTACTTTATTCCTATTTCATTAGCTTCTCTCAGTGCAGTTTCCTGAACCTCATGAAGAAGTTAGTTGCTCCTAAAAGTCCCTGACACTTTCTCTGTAGAAGTGATACCAAGATTCACTAATATGGTTCATTTACTTCTGTATCTGCTTTTGGTTGAATGCTTTTATGTAGGCTGATGTTTAGTATTACCCATGCAACACTTTCTCCCTGCTCTAAACAAACAATGCCCTTTTCAAGAAAAGTCTTCATGAAAACCAAATATTATAACCTGTATTGTTGAGACTTGGGTTGGGGTGGGAAACAACCTCACCGGCAATGCTCCTTGAACACCTTCGCTGAGTCCTAGGTCTTTCAAAACAGTGTTTGAAAAGTGCTGCTCTGAACAATGAAGTGACGACGGATTGGTTTGGTAAGGTATTAATCAAAGTGTAGGAATACACACATTGGATTTTACTACCAATTACTTCCTAAGTCACTCCTACTTCCATTCTGCTTTTAGCAGCCCTGACCTTGGCATTCCCACCATTCTGTGCCAAGTGATGTGAAATGGTTCCTTCTACTGTCCCACTGCCTGGTTACTGATCCCCAAGACCCCTCTCCCCTCCCCCAATGGCTCACCAGACACTGGTTGCCACATTTTAAGTAAGTGCATTATAGAGTATTCAACAAATGATACCTTAATGACTTGAAATACTAAATGTAGTTTCCAAATTGCCATTAAGAATTTATTGTTTGGGAAAAAGCTATCTTACCCAATTATAAAAACAGCCACGATTTCGTCTCCTCAATAGATATTCTCCATGCTGTCACCCTTTCTAAATCCGGAGAAGGGTCAGGGAAAGGAATACAGTAGTTAGAGGGAAACTACACTAGAATCATGCCATCTGAGGATGGATGCAATTTATTTTCTGGCTTTAGATTCTTATCCACCATTTTTCTTTATTAATTTTATTTTCAATTGTCACACAGCGAATTTGACTTCTTGGTACACAGTGTTTGTACACATTCTTAACACAAGCACACACATGGGTAACTCCCACCACAATTGGGGCACAGAGCAGTCCCCGAAGAACTCCCGAAGAAATCCTCCATGCTGTCTGAGTTGACAGGGTTGTTGACACTTCAATAATATTCTGCCACTTTCTTTTCATCTCATGGTTTCTGATGAGAAGTTTCTTGCCATTTGCACATTGCTCCCCTGCGAGTAATACATTACTTTTCCTCTGGTTGAATTCAAAATCATTTTCTTTGTCTTTAGTCTTCGACAATGTGATTATGATACACAGATATGTAAGCACAGATTTCTTTGGGTGTACAGTGATTGGAGTTTGCCAAGCTCCCCAAACTATAGATATGTATCTTTAACCAAACATGAAGTTTCCAGCTATTATTTATTCAAATATCTTTTAGCGCTGCATTCTTTCTCCTCTTTGGGACTCTGATAACACAAATATTAGAGCTTTTATGTTGTCCCATCAGTCCTAAGGCTTGGCTTGCACTTTCAAAATCTGTGTGTGTGTGTGTGTGTGTGTGTGTGTTCAGACTACATAATTTCTATTACTCATTCAAGTTCACTCAGGTTCAGATGCAAGTTCATCTCCATTTGCTACTGAACCCATTGATATTTTTATTTCATTTATTTTATTTCAGCTCTATAATTTCCATTTTATTCTTTCATAACTCTTACACTCATCTGCTAAAACTTTCCATTTTTCCATTCATTTAAAGAGTGTTTTTGATTTCTCATTAGAGCATTTATGTAATAAATACTTCCCGGTATTTGTGAGATAATTCCAACATTCCAGCATCTGTGTCTTCTTGGCACTGGTGACTGTTATTTGTCTTTTCCCACGAGAGCTGAGATATTCTTTATTTTTGATATCCTGAGTAATATTGGATAGTGTCCTGGACATTTGGAATATTATGAGACTCTAGGCCTATTTAAATTTTGTGGAAGATATTAATATTTTTGTTTTATTTTTATTTTAATACTGTTTTCCTTGGCCATGCAGAAGCTTTTTATTTTGATGAGATCCCATTTGTTTATTCTTTCCTTTATGTCCCTTGCTTTAGGGGACATATCAGTAAAAATGTTGCTGCGTGTAATATCTGAGATTTTCCTGCCTATATTCTCTTCTAGGATTTTAATGGTGTTACAGCTTATGTTTAAGTCTTTTTCTAAGAAGACAAGCAACCCAATTAAAAAATGGGCAAAGGATTTGGGCAGACATCTCTCCAAGGAGGACATACAGAGGATCCAGAGACACATGAAAAGATGCTCGATATCGCTAGCTATCAGAGAGATGCAAATTAAAACCACAATGAGATACCACTTGACACCAGTCAGAATGGCCCTCATAAACAAAGCAACAAACAGCAAGTGTTGGAGAGGTTGTGGAGAAAAGGGGACACTAGTGCACTGCTAGTGGGAGTGCAGACTGGTACAACCACTATGGAAAACAGTATGGAATTTTCTAAAAAAACTAAAAATGGATATACCTTTTGACCCAGCAATTCCACTGCTAGGACTATATCCTAAGAACCCTGAAACACCAATCCAAAAGAAACTATGCATCCCTATGTTTATAGCAGCACAATTTACAATAGCCAAGTGTTGGAAGCAACCTAGATGCCCATCAGTAAATGAATGGATCAAAAAACTGTGGTACATTTATACAATGGAATTCTATGCAGCAGAAAGAAAGAAGGAGCTCATACCCTATGCAACAGCATGGATGGAACTTGAGAGCATCATGCTAAGCGAAGTAAGCCAGGCAGTGAAAGATAAATACCATATGATCTCACTTTTAACAGGAAGCTAATCAACAAAACAAACAAACAAGCATAATATAACCAAAGACATGGAAATGGGGAACATGCTGAAAGTCACCAGAGGGGAGAGGGGAGGGAATTTCAGGGGAAAAGGGGAAGGATTTACAGGAACAAGTATAAAGGACACATGGACAAAAACTATGGGGGGGTGGAAATGGGAGGGAGGTGGGGAGGGCTGGGGTGGCGGGTTCGGGTGAGAATAAAAGACAGAAAACTGTACAAGATCAACAATGAAAATAAAAATTAAAAAAAATTTTTTTGTTTTAGTAGGTATTTGGCATGGTTAGTTTCAATCCGTAAGTTCCAACCAGCTTTCCTTCTATGTGCTGTGATCCCAATGGCAGTTGAGTTTTCAAAGGCTTTGTAGTGTTATTCAGATCTGCCCAGCATATGCAACACTGTGGGTAGAGATCTGTCTGTTGCTCCAGGGGCCCAGGTGTTCATAAATGACTTTATGGAGTAGCTTTCCTGTGGCCCTCCTTCTCTGCCATCTCTCTGTGATTCACATTCCCCAGGGCTTGTCTTTCTGGTCCTCCAGCTAGAGAGCTGAATCTCCAATTCCCTCATTCTGACAGGTATTTCTGTACTGCCCTGGGAAACAAAGGCTGAAGGGGAGAGAGAGAGAGAGAGAGAGAGAGAGAGAGGACACATGAGCAAAGGTTTATCTCACTTTTTCAAGATCACAGTTCCACCGCTTAGAGAGGAAGGCTCCCCTCTTTCTTGTGGTTTCTCTAACCTCTCCTTACACTGCAGATGAGTGTGCTTATTTCTTATTTCCTAAACATGGAAAATTTTCAAACACGACCATCAGCTATGACTGTACAGAGATGCACTGTTCCGCTTTGTGGGGTTTTACCACATCAACTATACTGCAAATGACAGCCTCTGGAACCAAGCAGTAGATAGCTGTAACAAATAAATAAAAGATTCCTCTCACTTCTGTCCATGTTTTCCTCTCTCTTTATGTACCTTCCCTCAGGGATCACATAAATTTTTATAGCTTTATTATGCACCTGAATCTCAGATGTATTGTGCCTAGCTCCATCCTTACATTGAGTTCCAATTCCACATTTTCAATCACCTGATGAATATTTCTATCTGGATACCTCATTATTTCTTTGATATATAACACATAGAAGACAAATCTTGTCATCTTTCTTATAATAGCTCTTCATAGCTTCACTATTTCTCTCTGGAGCATAATCATTCTTCTGTTCACCAAACTGAATATCAGCTTTGACTTATTTCCCTTCACTTTGCAGACATAACTAGTCACCAGGTATAATCCATTCTTACTTTTGCACTTGTTAACTTACCTGTTCACTTTCATTCTCTAAATATTAGTTTAAGACCTTAATATTCTAAGTCAAGATAATAGTGATAAACAATACTATGGCTATTACCACTACTGCGGCTGCTTGCTGCCATCATCATCATTCACTGAACCTCTGTCACAATCCTCTTTTATATGTCCTAGCTGTATGTCCTAACCATAACCCTAGAAAGTGGGATTTGATATTCTCGATTCACAGATAAGTGAAACATGATTCCATGCCTGCCTAAGTGGAGAGCAGGGACTTAAACTGAAAATATACACTCAATATGTTTTATGCACACATCACCTTGCCAAAATCAACTCAGAGACCTAGAGAAAGCTGCCCTCCCCTCTCGTTCTTACCCCTCCTCTCCCCTCCCCTTCCTCCCTCTCCCTCCCTCTCTCCCTCTCTCTCTCTCTCTCTCTGCAAAAAGGTGCTGTCTGCTTATTAAGCAGTGTAATATGCTCACGGGCTCTACCTGCCCAAGCAGTTCCTTTTCTGTTCACACAAAGGTATATTTATTCTGAGGGAAGACCAAATCTCAGGAAGGAGAGGAGGAACTTTTTCAGGGCGACAGAAATAGTGATGTTATTGAGATGGTTTTAGAATTCTGATTTGTCTATCTCCTGTATGATATCCTTACCTAAATCCACAGCTTCCCACAACTCTTCGAACATTTACATCAGAATAATCTTTCTAAAGTATGACTTTGTGTAGTTTTTTTGCTGCTTAAAGACCTTCAATGATTTCCAATTTCCCATAAGATGAAGTTTATATACCTTGTCCTGAAACTCAGGGTACTGACCATTTGATCTCAGCAAAACTTTCTGGCATTTTCCCCAACCCATTCAGTGTTGTATTTCCAATAGAAGAATCCAGTATCCCTGGATATAGCACAATATTGTTTATTTGTTTGTTGCCTTTGCTTTCATCATTTTCTATACTAGATATATAGTAGGTGCCAATAAATAACTCTTGAATAAAGGACCAAATTAAACTAAAATATAGAACAGTGCATTGGGAGAGGTGCAAAGGTCTCAAAAATGCTCCCTGTGAACCCAATAGAATGCTAGTTGAGCCACATTCCCTGACAACTGTTGTAGACTTAATAGAAAGCCAGAATAAGGCATATTTTTATGAAATACCTTACCTTAGTCCTGAAAATAGAAACGGGTAGACAGATCCTAGTAGTGATATTACTAGGGTCAGAAGTGTGTATTAATGTATATTAGCACATACATATATTTTAAACATTTGCATAATAAGGCTGTTATATCACAAATTTTGCTCTGGAGGATAGCTGCTTTGTTTTTATCTACTGAATTAAAAACTTGAAACGATAAATCTTTCTGAATAAAGGGCTACCTCTATATTTCATTATTTTGACACACTGTATTTTCCTTAGCAGTACTCCTATTCTTGGCCATTTAGGATCTTGCAAAAGTTTATGATGATACTAATTCTATAATGGACATTTTGATGCACAAGCGATTTTTTTTACATCTCTTTTTATTTCCTTAAAATAGATCCCTAGAAGTGAAGTGACTGAGTTTAACGACAAACACTTTCATTAAGGTTCTAACACATATTCCAAACCTAAAATGCTGTATAGAAATCGAGTAGCAATTTGCGCCCTCTCCAGCAGTGCATCCCGGAGCCCTTCTCACCGCATCTGCCCCCTAGCTGGGTGTCCTCGTAAGAAAGAAAATGTTGCCAATCTGACAGGTTTATTAATCTCATTTAATTGAGCATTTTTAGTAATTAGGTACTGAGCTTTTTCTCAAACGCTCATTGTGCATGTTTTTCTTAGAATTTAATCATGTGATTTTAATAAAAGATAGACACAGCTCATGTTCCTTTTATTTTTCCTGCCAGTGGATTTTGGTTCTCGTAGGCCGGTGTTACATTGCATTAGAAGAGGGCCTTGAAATAAAACATTAATAACTAGCATTAATCATAGAGCACTTTGTGACTTATGAAGCATTTCAGTGCATTATATTCCTTGATCTTTCAACAATTTCAGAAGCAGCAAAGGTAAGATATTCTGATTTATAGGTGAGGACACATGTGAAGTTCAGGTTGTTGGCGGTAGAGCCACGTCAGCTTTTTACATACTTAAATCACACAGCAGGATGTAGATTCAAATCCACATCTTACAACCTTCGGATTGGCATTCTTTGGTCTACAAGCAGGGGTGTCCAACCTGTGGCCCACAGGCTGCACGTGGCCCAGGATGGCTATGAATGTGGCCCAGCACAAAATTGTAAATTTACTTAAAACATTACAAGATTTTT
This sequence comes from Glossophaga mutica, assembly GCA_039655065.1. Classification (NCBI taxonomy): domain Eukaryota; kingdom Metazoa; phylum Chordata; class Mammalia; order Chiroptera; family Phyllostomidae; genus Glossophaga; species Glossophaga mutica. Next base: position 77,591,084 of record CM077303.1, read on the forward strand.
TTGTGATTATGTGTCACAACGTATTTAATGTGTGGCCCAAGACAACTCTTCTTCTTCCACTGTGGCCCAGGGACGTCAAAGGGTCGGACAGCCCTGATACAGCAACACGTATACTCAGCACCTGGCCCCAAGAGAAGCAGCATGGCCATCCCTCCGGGACTTTCGCAGCTGTGATGTCTCTGGCCCAGGGGCTTCTGGGCACACTGGTATCTGCAAAGTGCTGCTTACGGCTGGGCTAAGAGCATATGTGCAAGAAGTGTAGGGAGACATCATACGGGATTTGTTCATAAAATAACAAGGAGGAAATGAAGTTATGAGTCTGACTATTCTGCAAACACTGCAAAATACTAATGGAACTTTCAAGAAACAAATTTTTTAAATCTTTTTTTAAAAGAAGGAAATCTTAGATTAAAAAAAAACTTCCAAAGCCTCCATTAATTAACCTTTTTCTCCAGGAAAAAAAAAAAAAAAAATAGGCGCTAACCAGGAGCTCTACCTACTCTTGGAAATTGTGATGGATCCACAAGAAATATTTTTGCTCCCACATATAGGAATCACTGGTGAAGGTTTTTCAAAATGCAAAGGTAAATGTGCTAAGCTTCCACTTTCAGCCCCACCCAACCCCAAACACAGACACAGAACAACTGAATCTGTTTCTGTCTACATTGTCACTATTAGCAATACAGAGTCTTGGCTAATAATTTGCCTGCTATTAATAAGACAATCACAAGAAGAGGATGTATTGCATCTTATCAGTCAAGGAAGGAGGTATTCTATGTGAAAACCTGCTAGGAAGCATTTGAGTTATGTTGAGCAGCTCAGTTAAGGTGTCAGTATCTCTTTCTTTGTGATAAACAGTAGCGTGTAGACTAAGTTATCGCAAGGGCACTTCTAAATTCAATAGACTGTTTTTCCTGTAAAAAAGTGAGCACCCCAGATGACTGGGCCTGGTGTGGAAGAGGGAAAGCAGTCAGTGGGGATGGAGAATAGGCATGCAAGGCACAGAGGAAACAAAGATAAATCCTTTTTGAATTATTATTTTGCCCAGAAACAGACCTCAATTATAGGTGATAGGTTATAATTTGTTATCATTCTGGGTACTGAGTTTAATGATGAAGATTGTCGCTATTATATATAGCCATTTTAGGATTCTTACTTTAATGTCCATTAGATATTTCCTCCAATAAAGACATTAGTGGACACTCTGATTTCATACAGAAATGCTTTCTATATTTGGTCTTGAAGGACATTACCTGCTTCAATGTAACCTCTTTAGCACTCAGACCGAAATGTGTGATATTCTTGTGTCCCGTGCCTACGAATCTAACACGTCTCAAGAAGCCTCTGCCCAAGAATTTCTTGTCAGCAGAATGAAACGTCAGGTGATTCTGGCAGATTAATAGCCTCACGATCCTCTGGTCAAATCTGGCTCATTACTCTGAATCCGTTTTTTGTAATAATGATGCTGATGATGTTATAATATGTTATTTTAATAGGATAATAGATCGCACTATAATTTCCAGGGACTATATACATTATTCATCCCTGGTATCAACGGGTAGTATTGTGCCCCCCAAAAAGGAAAAGGAAACTAAAAAGATGTTTCACTAAAAAGTGTTTGTGCTTTTTAGTTACGTAAAAATGGATGAGATGGTCAGATTATTACATATTTTCAATGTTTATATTGAATAGATGCCTAGCTTTAATTTCTGAATCACTCAGTATTGTATCCACGAGCTTTTGAATGGATGTTTTCAGCAAACCATGTGGACCAGAACAGTAGTGATGCTAACTGCAGCACCTCACATGCAGGGTGCTCTGCGTTCAGGAAACTTCCTTTTCAGAGTAAATGATTGTGTGATAATGTGCCAAAAATTATAGTTATGAGTCGCATAAGTGTTCAGCATCTCCCCTTCTAAACTTTGCTAGTAAGTTTTGTCAGGCAAAGTTTATCCAAACAAGAAGTAACTATCAAATACTCTGCTGTGTCTTAGACTTTATCTCTTTGATGTTATGAGTCTGCAAAGCTAGAGTGAATGGGGATTGTGTACGTGTATCTGTAACTTCTGTGTGTCAAATTATAATTTTTAATTATACTTGGCTAATTATCCTATTTTGAAAAGGTATTGTCTTTGAAAAGGTACTGATATTTAGTCTGTCTTTGGTACGGTTAAATGTGTAAAAATAGCATGCTCTTTCATACAGTTTTACTCTTTTAAAAATTATATTGAACCTCATGCATACAAAACTCTGTATTCACAATGTTTTTAATATTTTAAAAATTGAAGAATAATTTAAAGAACAACAATCACCTTATATAATATTGCTCTCAATCTTTGTATAACTCAAAACTGACTTTAGATCCATTTGAGGTACCTTGAAAAGCAACAAAACAAGTTAACACAAAATGAAATCTTGCACAAAGAGAAATTGAAGTAGCCCCTATTTTCATGTTTCTTAAGATGAAAAAGTTGTACGTTTATTGCTGATTTCCTCGGTATAGAAATTTGCCAGGAATAAGGATCTATATTAACAGGAACTTACAAGGTATCCCTGCCTTCTTTATCCTTGTAATTTTTTACAGAAACATCATTATATTCATCTAAAGAAACAGTTCAGTCACCCAGTGACAGTTCAGTAAATATGAAAAGCTTGGGTTCTTTCCCCTTGACCTTGGGGTGTTTTCAGGCCTCTGTTGTAGAGCCGCTTTCTTCCCTCTCTGCTCTGTCCTCTCTCCTCCTCTTCCAGTCATTATTCTCAATTAGCAATTGCCATGGGCAGTCGTTATCTATCGAACCTGCTTACAAACTTGGCCGCAGACTTCATCAACTACCACCTTTCAAGGATACTGAAGCTGCTGGCAAGAAACATGGCCTTTGAATAAACAAGCCAGGTTTGCTCACAAATATCACATTTTTAGCTACAACCAATATTTTTCTCTCTAGGAGATAGCACCTGATTAGGTGCGTTCTTTTTGCTAATTCAGCTCGCTGGGTAATAAATATTTTATCTTATCAATACACATGAATTTCTGTGACCCAAAGATATTTAGGTCCTTAATTAGATAGTACACCTAAATTGTTTTCTGGCAGTGTCTGAGCCAGAGTTACACTTCATCTCTGGTTAGCTTTTGTAACATTCAAGCTGAACAACTTAAAATTCTAAGTTCAAACTACTTACAATCTGTGTTAATCAAAATGCTGTAATTAAATTGGGCATGGACTTATTCTGCAACCCTAACCACTTTGCATTTAAAGTTGTCTCTACATGAATGTTTGACACTAGAGCTGTCTTTAAATATTAATGCATAGGGAAGAAACAAAAATAAAAAGCGCAGCTGGAGCCAAGACAAAGTAAAAGATAGCAAGGGGCAATTGTAACAAAAAACCGTAAGAAAGTTAGGAGAGTACACAAAGAAAAACAAACTTGTCAAAGCGGTTAGGTACCAGCATAAAGTAGCACAATTTATACACTATCTTAAACTTGAAGGAATGAGTAGCCATAACAAGCTTTTGTGCAATAAAGATTAGAATCTCTGTGAAGCTGTTTCTTGTGTTTTATCCTTTGCTTTTAAATTTTACTTTTAAATGGTAGCAAAGCTACAACTGGTTAAAAATGAAACAAAGCAAAACGAACAGGAAACCATGTTCTTTTTTCTTTCATGTGTAAGAAAAACAGTACCACCTGAGTGTAAGTTTGCACCTCAAAATATAAGGCTCCTTGTGATTTCGATATCAAATGGTGTAGGACCAAACAGCATCGCAAAATGATGTATGTTTGTGCTCCACATGCAATGGAAGATCTGTTAGCATAATCTGTGCAAGTTTCAAGTGGGCATATTGCCAAATAGTTTGGCTTTTACTATGAAAAAGGAAGGAGAGTGTACAGAAGTAAATGTATGGCTAGTGTCTCTCCTTGCACCAGATAGAGAAATTATATTTGTTGAGACACTGCACTGTTGAGATTGGAGGAGAGAGTATGCCCTCAATTTCACTGCATTACACTAGTGTTCATTCAACTGATGAAGTTCTCAACTCAAAGGGCAACATCCACTTTGTTCTAAGTTCCTGCTGGAATGGAAAAGCTGACAAGGGAAAACTTACACAAAGGATATTGTGCTGTTAAAGTTTGTTCAAAGCCACACTTGTCAGATCTCTTTGAAATGAAATTGAAAAGGAAAAACCAATTTTCTTTGAGGACAAAGTTCATCTCATTTGGTGTGCTGCACCTGTCTAATTTTCTTCTCGGAGAAAGAAATCTTGACTAGGAAAATTTGAAAAAATAGTTTATACTAGTGCAGGTATGTATCATAATGTTTAATTCAGACTAGTGTTACATTCTGAGAAAACAAATATAAGTGAATTACCGCCTGCTTGAAGCTGTGATAAATACGTAGGTTGGCTGAAATTATTACAGACTGTTATTCTGTCTCTAAAATGTCTCTGAAGGGCAACAGTCTGGACTGTCCTGAAAAGAGAGCTCTATGCTGTTTTCCTTTGTTAGTGATGTAAGATGCACAGTTTGATGCCGAGCACACGATCAAATTGAAAACCAAGACCGGTCCCTCAAAGGGGCTCCAGGAAAGCATCTTGGGTGCTTCCAAATTTGGAAGTAGAAAAGCAACACCTATTTGCAGGATAACATGTTTATGAATGTTAAAATTCGCAATTGATTTTTAAAATGCCATCAAATAATGCTCTAGCTAAATCTATGTCAAGAGCAAACAAGAGGGCTTTGTGTGTTTGAAGTTACAATTTCCTGTAAATGGGAATGTTACAAGATTGCAGATGAACACAAAATAAAATAAAAGATACAAGTGAAGATGTCGTTTAAACTAGAAAGAAATATAGCTGTGACCCCAGACAAGGACTTATGTTCAAGATAGAAAAATGTTATTTTAGTCAACAGAAAAAAAAATAATGAAAAACAAGCCCAAGGGTAATCCTCTCCTTTAATACATCTTGTCTCCGATTTCCCAGTCGCTTTCAGAATTTCTGTTTCTGTGTCAGTTTTCCTTGTTCAATCATAGCTACGCGATTGGCTACATGCTTATATGTACATCCCATACATTGAAAATAAATGTATGATTAAGAATGAGAAAGCATTTGAAAATGGGAAGGACAAGCAAAATTATGTCTCATTTGTTAGATCATGAGAAACAAAGGGTTTTGGCTTTTGCCAAATTCTCCTCAGAAATTTCTATTCCCTAACTTCTTTGTTAGTGTTTTCCACTTAAAACTACATCGCCCATGTCTTTTCATCTGCTCTGGGTCCAAATGTGGATCCAGCTGCATTCCTGATTTTGTTTCCATTTCATTTGTATCTCTGTAGAAGACTGTTTCACATATCCATACCCTTTATGCAAAATTTAATGCCATTTAGATACAATGTTCACCATGACCTTGATAAACAAACATCAGTTTTTGAAATTTTTGAACAGCAGCTACTTTCCTTTTAAAATCAAAACTCAAGCGACCAATGTCTTCATAATCAAAAGAGGATCTTCTTAGAGTAAAAATTATTCAACTAAATGAAAAACAGCTTACTGATTTTCATTCTGCTTTTGTTTGATTTTTATTTCCTCTGTGTTCTCCATCTGTTATAGAGTAAATGTGTTTCGATTTAGTGAAAACATCTTCAGAAATTAACCATTCCTCTTATAGTTTAAAAGTTGGATGCTGGTTTTTTTTTAACTAATTGTCAGAAGCATAATTTATTATGCGTTTGTGCATAAATTAATCCCTCCTTGTATTGCATTCAAAGTCATGAGTGGAAAGCAGTGTCTTCCGGGGAACAGCGTTTCCACCCCACACGCAAGGCGTGCTCCCCTCGGTACCTGTTTCTGTACTCAATAAATATTTGTTGAATGAATGAAAGCATGTGGCCTTCCCTTTTTCTTCTGAGCATCACTCTTTGCTTTTTCCCTTTTCAGTGCCCAGGGCTCTAAAGTTGTGTCCAGGAAAGAGTGTTGTTTCCCTCCTCACAATCTACACGATGATCAGATACTCCACTTTCTGGTCCACTTTTCCTCTGGAATAGGTAAAGGAAGCACCTGGTCTAGGAGATGCCATTCTCTCCTGATTCTGGAACACTGCCTGCGGTGTACGCGCTCGCTTCACTAATGTGTTTTCTCTCTGTAGTTGTTACATCTTTACAGCAGGCATTAAAGGATCTCTAGCAGAAAGTGAGCCCAGTAGTAGCCGCGCTGCATTTCTCGTTTCTACAATAGAGCTGGTCACCACTACAACCGCCTCTTATCCTCATGAGCCTCCATTTACTGCATAGATCAGAGGATCAAAGTATTGGCACAAGAGCCATTCTCTAGCCAGTCATTCGATACATGTTTCGAGCCCCTACCATGGGTTCTGTGGGTTCTATGGAGTGCTATGGAAACTCCAAAGAGACATTACAAAATAGGACCTACCCTTTCAAGCAGAGAGAATTTTGTGTTTCCTAGAGTACTTCCACATTAATGATCTCATTTGAATTCCTACGCCACTCAAGAGAGTCAAGGAGGCTAATTATTACTATACATGTTTTCCAAGTGAGAAAGCTGCAGCCTAGAAGTCCAAGTTGTTCTACTAGTTATCCCAGGACCTCAATAAAACCCCGAGGGGCTTGATGGCACCACTTAGTAACTCTTCCTTTCTACATCAAGAAAACCAAGCATTTTTAGCAGTGAATTGCCTGTCAGACTATACAAAAATATTTATCCCAGATGTTTCTTCCTTATAGAATCTAAGGCAAGTTCATATTTAAAAGTGCTTTGGATCTACATGAGACCACTTAGTCCCCAAGGCTTGCAGTTTCTAGACCCACCATGCTTCAAACTGCAATCTATTATTTGAGGGTCAGCAATAACAGTTCCCAAGGCTGTGGATTTTGGAAGACAGCTATGGTATGCATTTTCTCCTTCCCTTTGCACTTCCATTGTCCCACCTCATGTCATTATCCTTTTACTTCAATAACCTTTCACAATTATCATCTATTTTTTAGTCTCCCCTCCCCCACACCTACTCATTTCCAGACTGTTGTCAGTGAAATCTTCCTAGAATACAATCATAATCCAGTAATTATGCTTCTCAGAAAACGTAGATGGCTCCCTGTAGCCTGCTGAATTGAGTCCCAACTGCTTAGACCCTCTGTAAACTGACCATAGCTTACCTTTCCACTCTCCACTTAACCGACAAGGAAAATATGTGATTTACTGCTTTCTGTACACACTCATCCCTTTCTTTCTTTGGTGCCTCTCTTTGCCATTCCTTCTGCCTCGATTGCTCAGCTTCTTCCAGACTCTTCAACAAAAATAACACTTTATTATAAGCCATCCCTTATGCACCTTACTTCAAACATACACAGAACTGATGAAACAGTACAGGTTTTATGAACAGACAGGTGCATGGAATTAGGTTTTTGGACTGACCGGATCAAATTGGGTAAATCACTTACCTTCTCCAAGCATTCATTTCCTTATCTGGAAAAAAAACTACATGTTTTTGGTAAAGATTAATGATTAACTCTACAAATGTTTTTTGGTTACTTCTTAGCACATATTTAGAAAATAAGTGGCAACTCTTATTTTTAGATTCTGTTTCACATTGCGGTTATGTCCGTACATGTCATGTAAATGCTTGTATGTTGTCTGATTTCTGGGAAGGCTGAGATCATGATTATTATTTTAGTTTTATTTTGCACCTTTACATCCACATAGGCCTGAATAAAGAAAAACTTGTTAGTGCTGGCTGTTACTCCCATTGCACACTTATTTCATTATAGCGGAATTATGTGCGCTGTCTGTGCTAGTGAATTGTAAGTCTCGAGGAACCCTAGTAGCAACACCATGCAATATAGCTTTTTTTTTTTTTCAGTTTCAAAATAAGAAAAAAAGTTGGCTTAGGGTGTGAATCTTCATATTATAATTTCTTAGTTAAAATTCGTGTCATGTAGAAAATTTAAGAAAATCTAAAATGCAACTATTATAGCCCAGGAAGACAGCCATTTAGATAGTGCTGTAGCCTATAAGAAATGGAGCAAGGCTAGAAAACTGCGCTTATTTCTGCAGCATTTTACTAGGTCTGCTTTTACGTCATCCAACTGTGCCAACCATGGAGAGCACAAAGTGGTAAACCATGAAGTTTGCAAAGTAGACTGCATCCAAGTAAATTGAAATAGATTCCATCACAAATGTGCTCCGTGTTGAGTTCAAAAGAAATGAGATGTTGTGAAGGCTTACGGAGGAGTTTAGGTGATGTAATCATAGCCCTATTTGGGGAGAAGCTATGAGGAACATCCATTGATAATCATCATCACCATCATCATCATCTTAATAATAAAATAACACACATATATATAGTCATTGAAAGAACATTGTCAGTTTCTCTAAGCTCTAGAAAAGATACATCTAACAAAAAACAAATGGTCAGTGTATTAGGGTACAGTGTTTAAAAAGTAAGAGGGTAGTATATAGCACTTTTTTTAACTGAGGAAAAGTATATTATTATTTCATGTGACAGAAAAAGAACTTTCTAATATTTAACAGGCACTTATACATCTAGAATATGTTTTTACAAACAACTAATTAAGAAGTAACTAAACCTTCTCGTTTGGGGATGAGATGTCATATTTAAAAACCTCTAAAATATTTGTAATTATTAATTCATTTTTTCATCTCAAATTCTTATGGATCTATCTAATTGCAGTGTGAACAGTAGACAGACGGTGCAGATCTAGAGGTGGAAGTGCTTGTCACGAGGCTCCGGCAGTGACCCGGGGGAGAGACGGTGGTGGGCAGATCTGTGGTGGGGCAGTGAGTAGAGCACAAAGGTAGGGAGTAGCTGGGATATAGGATTTCATCTCAAGCCTAAAGGATGCTAAAATGTGGGCTGCTTCTTTATGTTAACCTTCCTAATTTGTGCAGTGATCACTGCTTCATGAAATATGTATAATTAATCTGGAACTTTTTAAATATTCTTCTTTCAATCCGAGGGAGATCTGAGAGTGATAGGACATATCAAAGAGCCAGGGGACTCAAGTTCACCATGTTCCCCACATCACACTGATACTTACACAAGCCTAAAGTTACAGACAGAAAGGCGCGGAAAGACTTAGGACTCACTCGGTAGAAAAATCAAAGGGAACTGATACTTGGTTGGATACAGAGCAGGGAGGGAAAACGTGTGGTCCAAGAATTCACCAAGTGGCTAGCTTGGGCCACCAGGTGGATGATGGTACCATTTGTTTAGATGAAAAATAGAGGAGGAAGAGTAGATTTTGGAGTTGATAAAGATCTTGTATTTACTTTCAGTTGTGTTAAGTTTGAAGCAGGAAAAGAAAATGCACATATACTAAAAGCGGTTAAGCTTTTCGAGTCTGAAACTCAGGAAGAAATTTTCTGCTGGATTAGGAGTCATCAACATGTAAATATTGAATGAGATTTTCCATGGAAAAATTGGTAACTCAGAAAAAGGAAAGAACCTTTGGTAAGGTAAACATGTGATCTGCAGGCAGAGAAAATGATACTTGTAAAAGGAATTGTAACAGGGTGCAGCCAAGAGGGGGGGCCCCAAGTAGGGATTTGTAATGGGACCCAGAAGAGCTTGAAGATAATTAGCTCCACACCACAGGGCCACACCTGCCTGGAATACTGGCAGCTGTAGCCAATTGCAGGAGGAGCCAGAAATGAGGCTGCAGAGGAAGATTGGCGCTGGGATTAAACCCAGGCACAGCAGCCATTAGGGGTCTCTTTTCAGGACCACGGGTCTTTTTGGGACCATGTGTCTTTTGGGGGACCACGTGGCTTTGGCAGAGTGGCGACCACGTGTCTTGGGCAAGAGTCAGGACCACGCAACTTTGGAAGTGCTCCCTTTTTGCCACATGGATGGTGCCAGGAGCCTGAATCACAGACTACTACTTCTTTCCTGAGATACGGTACCCCAGACTGGGTAGAGAAAGAAAGAAGGACTGTGTGTGTTTGTGGGTGTTCTAAAGAACTTTATTCTGTATAATTTTTAAATAAATAATAGTTCATTTCCTTTTCACTGATCTCTGGTATTGAGACACATCTTTACTCTGGCAGCGGGCAAAGTGAAACTAACATGGGGGAACCCCCGGGGAAAAAAGGGGATCTTTTATATCATTCAACCCCATCCCCCAGTCTGTTCTGTAACAGAATAACCAGGGTTGTGGGGAATGAATACAGTGTCACTGAGGTCAAAGGAGAAAGTATGTCTAAAAGGAGGTCAAGGTCACCACCAGTGTTAAATGTTGCTCAAATTTCAAGTAAGTTAAATTCTCTGAAGTTTCTATTTGTCTTACTTAAAAAAAAAAAAAAGCTTAGATGACTTTAGTGGAAGAAGTTCCAGTGGAGGGAGTGGTCTGGAGGAAAGCTTTCTGTGTAAGCGTCTCATTAAATGTGACCTTCTATAATTAAGCAAGAGGGAGAGTACAGGACGTAAAGGAGAAAGTTTTCAATTCCTTTCTTCCTCTGTTTCCAACATATTCAATGTTCTTTTGCTTATTGCTAAATAATAATAACTATAGGAATGGATTGGCTGGTACTTGTAAATGAGAACTTTCTTTGTCTCAAATAACTTATACTGATGCATTACCTTAGCCTAAATCTAGTTCTAAAATTCTACACCAAGTACCTAGTGACCAAGAACAGACACATTCTTACATTAACCTTTGTGTTGTCTTTTCAGGGTTAAAAAAAATCTAAACCTAATTATTTTACTTTTCTTTGTTGTACTATATCCAGCAAATCTAGTCATTGGAATTTGCCTCCACACACCTACAGGTAATGAAGAGATTCTTTAACAGATTTTCATATTAAGAGTCATAGATATTTCATTACCCTCAGAAAATAAAAATAGAGAATAAAATTTTTAGTAGTGATCATTATAGTAGTTTTTAATTAGAATTTTTTTCAATTTTTCAAAATATGTATTGGAAGAGATTTTAGAAAATATTAGTGTATAATCTTTCACCTTCATAGAAACTTCTAGGAATCTGGGTGTGGAATTAGGAGAAATAATGCTTAGAGAAAAAGACTTTTGCCCTAGCTGGTACAGTTCAGTGGATTGAACATGGGCCTGTGAACCAACGGGTCCCAGGTTCAATTCCTAGTCAGGGCACATGCCTGGGTTTCGGACCAGGTCCCCAGTAGGGAGCGTGTGAGAAGTAACCACACATTGATGTTTCTCTCCCTCTCTTTCTCCTTCCCTTCTCTCTCTAATAAGTAAAATATAAAAAAAAGACTCTTTTTTTCTTCAGAGGATAAAATGGGTTTCATCTCATTAATATGAAGAAATATATAAAGTTAAATTTTCAATTCTCATGGTCTGTAAACTACAATTATAATTACATGGAGTAGTTTAGAAACTGCTTATTTTTCATATCATGAATAAAATATTGCTTCAGAGAACCAAATGTTTGGCTACCAAACTCATATAGTAATACCATATAAAAGAAAAAATGCTTATGAATGTCAATTATAATAACAATAGTATTTAATTCCTTTATAGGGCTTTATACTTATGAGGAGCTGATAGATCTGATGTCACATGTAAGCCTCAGAATGATCTATGAATTAGTCAAGGCAAGTATAATTATTGTCATGCAGTAGAAAAGAAAACTGAAGTTTAGTGTTAGTTATTGCGCAGTGTGTTTAGTTATCATGCAGTGGGTTTAGTAAGTGATAGATAGAGATGGACTAGAACTCAGGTCTGCTAATTCCTAAACCAATACTTTCTACTAGACAAGAATAGTGAACATCAAACACCGTTAGGAAGAGTGGAATAAATAACTTTCTCTTGAAGTGCTTACAACTGGGTTGGAAAACCCAGATGTTAGAGGGCAATATAAACACCACATAATCAAGTACTAAATATGCTTCATTCTACAAAGATCCGACTTAACTGGTGTCACCGTCTCACAAGGTCTCTTCCTTGGAGAAGCTGTAATTAGTGGCTTCTGCAATGGTTCACGTTATGTGTCAACTTGGCTGGGCTAAGAGTTGCCCTCCTAGAGAGCTGGTAAAACATCATTTCTGGTTATGTCTGTGAAGGTACCTCTAGAAGAGATTAGCATTAACATTGGTAATAAAGACTAAGTAAAGCAGATGGCCTTCACCAATGCGGGTAGGCATCATCCAATTCACTGAAGGTCTGAACAGAACAAAAAGACAGAGAAGAGTGAATTTGCTCTTTCTGCTTGAGACATGTATCTTCCCACGCACACTGGCTCCCCTGGTTCTCAGGCCTTCAGACTCATGTAATGACACTACCATCTCTCCTGGATCTTGAAGAGGGTGCTGATCCCAGGACATCTCGGCCCCCATAATCATGTAAACCAATCCCTATAGTGAATTTTCTTTTGTCTGTCTATCTATCTATCATCTATCATCCATCTACCTACCTATCATTATTACAGCTGCTGTTTCTTTGGAAAATTTTGACTAATACAGCTCCCAGTACCTTCCACTAACAAATGTTTTTTTTTTTTTTTAATTAGATTCAAGCATCATAATCAGATTATTTGAATTTCATGTATCTGAAAACATATATGTTTTGCAAGAAGAAATCAAAATGTGGATCTATGATGTCAATTGGAGAATGTATGTGTGTGCACTCCTAAAGCTGGAGTTTTAGAAAATCTAAAAATTAAAAAAAATAAACTTTATTCAATTCTCTGTTGCTGTTGTTTAATTTACTAATCTATCATCTCCAATGTACTTCTTCATCCAGTCTAAAAATATCTTATCATTATACAATAGTTTATACTTATTGATAGTTTAATCCAAATGGTATTCAGAATGATATGACAACAGAATCATGTCTTAAGCGTATTCATGCTAATTATGTTTTATTAAAGTTTATCTCCCAATTAAATACAAGATTATAGACTATAATGACATACTAAATATTTTAGGGAGTTGTGAGGAAAGTTCCTATTATCAAGGGGGAAGGAAGCGTGGCTTGACCAGACACGCAGAGATGACAACTCTGACAGGAGCCCAGAGAAAGAACGGAAGTGCAGAGATTAATCACCGTGTGATGGAGCGGCTGAAAAATGCCTCCCGGAGGAACTGGGGTGTAATTTGGGTCTTAACACAGGAAGAGGATTTACTTGAACATAGGTGAGGAGGGAAAGCATTCCAGTGATGCAGAAATAGGTGAGTGAGTCTGGACTTGTGGAAGACTCGCACTGTGTGGAAGGTCAGCCAGCAGAACTTTCTGAACAGAGGAAAAAAAACAGTAATATTAAACATTTTAATGCTTATTATTACATTTGAGTACCTGTGGTATGACAGAAGCTTTGGATGCATGATTAGAGACCCTCACAAAAACCATGCAAATAAGAATTATCTTTTTTGTGAGTATATGTGTTTTTCCCATGAAGTGTGCATGACCCAGAGAGGTTAAATATGACATTCATAGTAGGTACCTATAGCATGGGTACCTGTTTCTGTGGATGTCATACTTAACAACAGGATTTGCAGACAGATCAGGCTGACTTCAGAGTCCAGTTTGGTTCTGCCTGCTATAAAATGCTGTCTCCCCCATTAAATGAAAACAGTGCCCTGAGCTATCACAGAATTTCAGTGAGCCTACCCCAATTCAGAACCTATAATATAATAATACAAAAGCAGAATAAAGCTTGAGACAAATTTCTCTGTTTTGCTTCTGTTACATGGGACTTTGGTGGAAAGAGAGAGTCTAGGAATATACTGTTCCAGTGGGCCAAGAGGAGTGTAATTCCAACAGCATTCTGGGACATCAGAAAGCAAATTAGGAATGGAGTTAAGAACACCCCATTTCACCAGGCCACAAAACCTGCTGTTTACCCGGAGTCTCCTCACTCACAGACTGCAGAGGGCCCTTAATATGGTCACACGATTAAATGTCAAGACTGGTCAACCTGAACCTCATTAACCTTCACTATTTCCTAGCTTTTACACACAGTGGATGTCTACATTAGTCATTTTTTTGGCTTTCCTGTTTCCAGACTTCATAAAAGAAGAATTTGCAAATAAGTTTTTATCATCATTAACAATACTATCGCTAAAGGGCATATGTGAAGTTTTATGATGGTTTAGCACATTAATATTTTACAATCAGGCTTTAACATGCTTTTATCTTTTTTACACAAGATTAATATCCTGCTTGAATTAGTTTTATTACATGCATTTTCAATTTTCACTAAGCTGATTTTCCTGCACCAGAATTGAAGGTTTTTTTTCCTTATAATTTTTTCCTTCTCATTTGTAGGATTTAACACATTTTATCCATCTTAATTTTTTCCATAGCATTGCAAGGGTTTTGCTGTCCTGCTGCCATTTGCAATGCGGTTCTATCCGTTAACCACTCTGTCTGGTGCTAAATCTTTCACTCGGTGCAACGTTCGCCTTTTTGTTCTCTTTGAAGCCTAAACAATTACTGCCATGTCCATCACGTCGAAGCAAGGATGTAGGTTTAGTAAATAACTGACTAATATGATAAATATAGCTGATCTGATTAGGAAATTTAAGACTGTATTTTTACTTTAGGGCCAATTAGGCCTTTTATTGGAAAAATGCCAGAAGTTACACATTATATCATATTTGGAACCAACTCAAAATATGAAGAAACATATTAAAGATTAAACATAATTAAATATTGCAAGTAGTGCTTCTCATTCCAAAAAGTCATGTTTGAACAATCAACATCTCCCCAATATCCATTTTATTGAAAAGCAGGGACCAGACATAGCCTCTCAGTCCAGCCTACATTTTGGTACATCGAAGTGTGAAAATCAGGTCTGGGGTCTCAACTGGTACTGAAAATCTACTCTTGGTTAAATCCTGGCTTGATCTGGCTGGAAACTCAAGATAATAGACAAGACAGGAAGATTTATGGACCGAGTAACAATGGCAGAGTAAAGGAGTTGTAGCAACAGAGATACGAAGTTGGTCTTGGGAAAAATCAACCAGTTCGTTCAGGTCTACCTTCTCCCCAGCAGTTGCTGTTCCTTTCCCTCATACCGAGCTCTTGGGCAACGCCCAGGTAGTACACCCCTCTACCGGCACTTTCCTCGCCCTGGGCCCCACATTACTGGGGCACTAACTGGATGGCTGGAGAAAAAATAGAATTAATATTCAGGGTTAAACTTCTAATGTTTGAAAATTATATCATATCCCCCACCTTTGATGGGAAAGTCATTGTGTGAATGGAATTCTTAGTACCTTGGTCCACAGAATGAAGTCTTCATCATTTTTTGCTGGCCCATGAAGTTCATCATTTTTTACTTTGACAATGAACAAGAGTAATTTCAAATGACACTTAAATTAGACACATGTAGACAAAGGGGCCAGTGAGGCTGTAGGTCAGTTTCATAGACAGTATTTTCTATTACCATCTCTGTTTGCTCTTTTCTTTCCCCCGTAACGATTAATTTACAAATTGGCCTTAGGTTAAACTCAGTTAACACCTCCCTCCCCTTTCCTTGGAGCTCTTCAAGCAGAAAAACAGAATTTCAGCCAGCAACATCCTCACTCCTCAAACCCAGCCTCCCCACTGCCTAATCCTGAAAGAAAACAAAAATCAGGTCCATATAGTTAAGCTCAGAATCATGTTTCATCATATGCCCCCATCCAAAGAGAAAGGGTAAAAATCAGAGGCAGAATAACTCGACTGGCTGGAACACTTGGGTTAATAATGTTCTCTTCTCTATGAAATGAAACAAAGAAGTGTACCAAGACAATGGTATAGAATGCGTAACTTTATAACAAAAATCCACTTCCAGAGAGGATATCAGCACTCATTCTGCAATAAGCGGGATCCATGAAGACACATGTGAAAGAGAAAACTGACTTGTGCAAGGCCAAATACTTTGGAGATGGAGTCAACAAAAATCAAGGTCCAGAATTTTGTCCCAGATAGAAAAAGCAGGATCATCTCTCTGAGTTACACAAAGTAGAAACCTTTGTCCTTTTCATGAAGCGCGAAGGAAAGTCACCCACGGCTGCCGGTGTGTGTGTCAGCTGTTTCTCATGAGCTAAGGAGCGAGAGCCATTTTCCTGAGGGAGGGAATAACTGCTCACCGAGCCTGGCTAGGATGGCCGGGTGCCTCTCCATGCATGCTAACGACTTTGCTCACAAACACGATGGTGGGTGAGAGGCGTAATTAACATGATGTGGACTGAGAGAAAACACTGTGGGGAGTTTTGAGTCGTGGCAATGCAGATAAGGTAACTTCTAAGTGCCAATTCAATTACTATTAGAATTCATCTGCCACTCTCCACTCCACTTCATATTTAATTATTTCAATAAAGAAGTGTGAGTGATTTTTATCATTTCTATTCAATTCCCCAATGCACTTATTTCTTCCCTGGACACATTTATTCTACTGTATTCTTGGCTGTTTCAGTGTATAGATTTGGAAAATGAACTCAAAAGGCCAGAAAGCTGAGGGTAGTTGGTATCAGATGTCTTTTCCCTATAGATTTAAAAGAGAAAAAAGTTTTACCACTTGTGGTTGCTTCTTTCAAAATGTAACTCTATAAACTGGCAAAGGAGCCCAGGCTTTTGTTTCTCAGTTTTCATTGGAACCTTATGTATTAGCTTTTAGAAAGTCGGCCTCTGCTTATCAAAGGTTTTCTTTAAACTACTGTTTTGAAAACTATGTATTAATTTTAGGCACCTCCATTAATTATTCTTTTGTGAAAAAAGAATAATAATAAAGCAATCATTCAGCAGTATCTCATCTCTGAAAGTCTGCGTAGATTATCTGCTTATTCTCAGACTCCCCTTGAAATGACCAGACATAGATATGATTAATTTAATATTGATAAATTGGTTCTGGAGACAAGCAGGGAGCAAACTTTTGTTGGTGAGGAGCTTGAGACTAAATCCGTTGGTGCCTAGAGGGCAAAGTGAAGGAGTATATAGTCCTATTCCATATTTTTAAACCACTCCACAATCATCATAGAGTTTATGGTTTTCAAAATGGCATCCTCTCTGAATTCTTGATTTGTAAAATTGATATTAAACAGTTTCAACTTTGTAACCACAAAACATTAAGAAAATAAAGCCCTTTCCATCTTTTAGATTCCAGAAGCAGCAGTAACCCCACCACTTTTCGCCTGTACTGATTTCCTCTTAAATATCAAATGATCATCAGAGTCAAAACTCTGAGAGGAAGGGATCCCACAGCCTCCCTTCTGCTGACGCTGAAGCTGCCAGTAGCATAATATAAATCAGGGACGTTGTTCTAGACCTTCTTTGAGGTGCTACAGGGAGCAGGTGGTGTGATGAAAAAACAGCATACCCTCCAGGTACCAGAACATGGTTCCAGGATCAGACCAACTCAGCCCTGATCTTGGCTCTTCCCTCACTGGGGGTGCACATGTGAGTTGGTGAGATGGGGGTCGGCGCCGCAGTGTACTGAAGCATGCAGAACAGTGACTGGCGTGTAGTTATATAACCTTTGACTGCTACTGTTACTCATAAAATTTGTTATTTGTTGACTTGGTTTTCCTTCATAAGCTGCTCTGTGCTCATTTTAAACATCACTTATTACACCATTGTAAAGCCACCATTCCAATAGTTCTGGGACACGCTTGCAACTTTATGAATTCTGCAGGCACTTTCAGTAAGTTAAAACCATACTTTTATCACTTGGAGGATAGGGGAGGCATGCACAGAATGGATATGACTTATATGTATGTAACTTTCCACCTTCCACATTTTACCTTATCCAGTCTCCATTCATTGCTCTGATTGAGGTCCAAAAATTATAAGAAGCAGGAATATTTTCAAGATTTTTACATAAGAGGCACTTGGAACTGAATTCAGTTGAGGAGATGGCGAGGTAAGGGAATTTAAGTTTTGCATACAGACATGTAAAAACTCAGAGAGTGTGTTTATCTGGGGTGACTCTGGGACACAGATGGAAATTATAAGAGCTAAAAATCCCCCAACTCAACCACCGCTTGCTGTTGTCCATAGTAATGGAGATGAACACAAAGAGGTCTTGGAAGAGACAGAACTGTGTTTTGTAGTATTGCTACTTCTGCTAAGAAGTAGCAAATCATGGTAAACTGTCCTAAAACTCCAGAAACTTATAAATTCTCTTTTATCTTTTCTTGTCCTTTCATGGATTCTCTTTAACCTTCTCACACCCACCCCAGGCCTTGCTAGGGAGGGAAACCCACAGATATTCTGTTCTCGCTTTGGCAATACTTAGACTTCCTGGGTGGGGTGAGATTCTGCAAAAGGAGCTACTGGGAACCAGAATTTGGATCCTACTAGTTAGGGTTGTTCATCCAGTCCTAGTATGTATATGTGATACATGAAGTATTCTTTAACTTGAAACTTTATAAAGATGACTAAAATAATTTTCTAAAAATGCCTTAACTATCACTCTTACAGAGAAGTGTACAGCTTTCAACAGACATACCTAGAGAAAACCAAATTTAAGAATTATATAGTGTATCCTTAAATGAAATTTCAAATTCTTCACAGTAAGAAAATGTCAGTAACTTTTAAATTATGTGGCTGAGACAACAATAATCCAAACTGACTCTTCTTTCCTGTAATACACACATTTTTTTTCTTCCCACACAAGTGGGCCTAATCTGCATTTGCTGTTTCTTGGTATAGGGTCATCGATACTGAGCCATGATCTTTACTAAGGCATTTACTAAAACTAGACTTTTTGGGGGGAAAATGATGAGGGAAGTCTCCCTTTTGTTCATTATTGTTATTATTACAAAACTCTCTCTGATGATCAGAGCCTCTCCCCTGGAAAAGTAGGAGTTGTGGCAACATTGCCATTTACAAACAAAGGAACTCAGGCACATGGAGGCTGGATGATTTGCCCCAGTCCCAAGGAAAACTAGATTTTTGTTTGTTTGTTTAAAAAAAAACCCGAAAAGTTTTTTACTAAAAAGTTTGCCTCTCACACACCCTCCACCAGGGACCTGGCCTGCAACCCATTCATGTGCCCTGACTGGGAATAGAAACCAGCGACCCTTGGGTTCGCAAGTCCACACTCAGTCCACTGAGCCACAGTGGCCAGGGCTAAAACTATACTTTTAAGCTTTGCATAATTATCAGTTGAGTTCTATGACACTTTTGTTCCACTCCTTACACTCAGAAAGACTGTGTTTAATTTGATGCTCTAAGACGGAATGCAAATTCTGCATGTATTTACCTTTCTTTCTCCACAACTAAACTGTGAGTACATTAAGAACAGGGGCGTTCAGTGATCATACCAGTGTTTTACTTTGAAAACACTTAAAATGGGATGGAGCTATGTAGTGGGATAGTCTTTGTGCTTCTCTTTGTATTTAAATAGCTCATAATTTTAAATAAAAATAAATTGCAAAAAAATAACTTTGAATCACTATTCTTATTGTCTCTGACACATTAGGCTCACTAAGAATTTGTTGAATGAATGAGCTAAAACAATTGTAAATTTTCAACTTTCACTGTGTTTTTCCTGGTTGCCTGCTGCAGGCACACACAGAAGAGCCTTCTCCAATTTTCATGCCAGACTTCCTTCTGAAGAGGCCTTTAAACTAATTTGGCCTAAGATTCTCCAGGTACTATTGGTTTCTCTCTATTACCTGTCAAAAGGCACCTGACAATGTTCCAAGAAGAAAACACTGCATCCTCATTCTGGAAGAAAGGAATTATATCAAAATCAAAAGATCCGTTTCTCCCCAGAGAAGCTATACAACACTGGCACAGTGATCAAATAGGGGAAGATTTCCTAAAATACTTTCCTGTAACGAGCCACTAAAACTGTCTCAAATGACTGATAAAGGAATGAAAGTTTTAAAATCCTTACCCATGCATCAATCCTGCATTTGAGAGTGTCCCATTTTATTGTGCTGATTAATCACACACTTAGAGGAAGTTGGCAAAAGCTATCAAAAGCCAACCAGTATAACTTGAATGCCAACTTCACAAAATAATCAGGGTCTGGTGGGATGTGTCATAAAATATGCCACGATGGGTCATTCTAATGCACTCTTGAGGGAATTATACATATTCATCCTCCTCGTTGAGCACCTGAATGACAACAAGCAGGTGAAAGCATCAGAACCAATGTATCAAGCCAGACAGTTGCCATTATGAACAAAACATGAAAAGAGAGAGATGATGCTGAAAAATGGTGAGAGTCTTCTACTGAGACCAGGCAAGCACTGGTGTCTTTTGATAGGGAAATGAAGCCTGCTGAGAGAGACGGGGCTTTGTCTTCTTGTCATTGCTGCTTACAATTTATGGTGCATTTACATGAAATATAAATTCCTTAATAGGAATATACGTTTCTCAGTTGAAGTCACCATAACTTTTTAGTTTGTTTGTTTTAGAGACATTGTAAGGTAGGGAAACTGTCAGTCTGAACTAAATGCTTTCCTTAAATATCTAAGATTAGCTCTGAGCAATGGAGGGCTCTATTAATCACTAATGAACTCCTAAATGCCACCTTCCACTGAAATAATGACAGGTAAAATTATATCATGACACACTGAGTGACAAAAAGCAGCCCCCTTACCTGGTTTCATAGTGTGTTATTGGACTGTGTGGCACTGTTTTAAAGGAACCAAATAGAGAGCTAATGGGCTCTGGTAGAATGACTTGTAGCTCACTGTGTGCATGTATTTGTATGTGGGCTTTGTGTGTGTGTTCTTTCACATAGTTTTTACAAAGAAGTATCTATCATTCTTCAAGCCACTGACACTAACTTCTACCTCCTCCCTTGTCATGTCTCAATGAGGAGAACCCTCGTTCTGTAATTAAAACAA
Source organism: Glossophaga mutica (assembly GCA_039655065.1). Classification (NCBI taxonomy): domain Eukaryota; kingdom Metazoa; phylum Chordata; class Mammalia; order Chiroptera; family Phyllostomidae; genus Glossophaga; species Glossophaga mutica. Next base: position 77,611,875 of record CM077303.1, read on the forward strand.
TACCACTTGTAACTGGAACTATGTGAAATCACAGATAAGCTAAGCAAAGTAATTACTCCATTTCTGGAAAGCATTAATATTTCCACAAGCCGCCAAGTGTTCTTTTAAGTGTTCTATATAGCATTTAGGAATTGGACTGGTTTGGGAGAGGCTCCAACTCTCCAATATGACTTTTTTATTGTTGAATAGATAGTGAAAGAGCAGGTTGCCCCTTTGAGCTGAGTTTGCAAAGGTCACTCCCAGACCTTAACAAAGAGTGCTAGTGTCTGTAAGTTCAAAAGAATGCTCTAGACTGCCTTTCCATAGCCTCAGTTTCTGCCCCTGCCCAGGTTTGGTACTAGTTAGCCTTTACCCCAGACACACGCCCAAGGGAGTGTGCCGCACATGCTGGATTTCTGGGATTTTGGTAAATCCCTCTTCTAGGAAGAGCCTTCGGGCCATAGCCTCCAACATCTCTCCTCCCACTGCACCTGGATTTGTTATTCAACCACGTCTTTCAGACTCTTTTGTTTTGACCTAGCTAAGGTCCAGAGTGGATATCATGCCCTGGCCTCACAGAGACAACACTGGCAGCTGATAATCAAAGAAGAAGGAAAAAAAGCATGCAGCAGGCTAAATGAGAGGGCTCATCTAAGAATGGTCACTGAAGTTCAATGGAGAAAGCTCTCAAAGAAAATTCTGTGTATTCCACAGACTTGGAAAAGCTCTTTGGGTATTTAACTTCAGCCTTTTATTATTATTATTATATTATTATTATTACTATTATTATTTGCTTTCAGTATTTTCTTATGGTCTAACTACTTTGTAACTAAAACTAATCCTTTTCTTTCCCCCTTACCATTATGTGAAGGTGTTTCAAGAAGCTGCAATAGAAAACTAAAGTTAAATTCATTGCCTATAAACTGCCTGGGCTACTTGGTTCCTCCTTGTGTTCCTCGCCCCTTTTTTAAAATGTCTTCTTTCCCAATTATTATGGTTTCGTTCATTCATTCTAATTTCAAAGACACAAGTATTACAACACTCTCTTGCCTACCACCTAAATGGAGACCCCTTACCTTCTTGGGAAGGAAAATCTTTCCTTGGATTACTGCAAAGCTGTAGAGGATTTTGAGACAGGATTTTCCTGCAACCCCTCTACCAGAGGTCAAGAGAAAACTACTGTTTGGATGAGGAAAGCTTTATCCTGGCACTTACTGGTTCTATCAGTCTCCTATTGAGGTATGAACCAACTTAGTAACTTGTTCTTTCTTCTGGGTAGCCCATAATTGTGTAGCAGGTGCATAACCACAGGTGGCATTTAACCATTCCTCCCCATGTCCAACTAGAAGTCTCATTATCCTGGGGGTAGCTGAGAGCGGTAGACAGCAGCCAATAAGAGAACAAATCAAGTAAGGGCTTGGTGTGTGAAACCACAGCTTTTTCCTCTCTTCATCTTCCCTTGTTCTTCTGCCAACAATTATTTCTCCCCGTGTATTCTCTCTTTTATCTGCTTGCTTTCAGCTCTGGCCTTAAACGAGTATGCCACTTTATTTGTTTCTGGGTAAGCTGTCATTAATTCATTCATTTAACAGCTGTTTGTTGAGTATCTATTATTTATCAGGTATTATTTTAGATGTCACAGAGGAATAATAGACAAAGTCACAAAACATATTCTAGTGGGGAAGAAGGTCTTCCATTACATCCATATTATAGATATTTTACATCCATGTATTGAGTTCTTAACTATGATTATTATAATTTTTAATTCTATAAAACTTCCTTGATTTTTTTACTAGATTAACCATCTTGTCATCTATATTCTTGAGCATATTTTATCATGGTTATTTAAAAGTCCACATTTAATAACTGCAAAATCTTTCTCTGCCATGGGTCTTTTACTCTGTCACTTATATTCTTATAATTTTTTTTGTCATTTTGCAGCATCTCTTGCTATGTGTGATAGCCTTTGACTAACTGACACTTGCTGTGTGTGAAAAATTATAGAATTACTTGGAGTGTCTGAAGGATTTTGTTCTTTTCTAGCAAGAATTTTTTTTTATTTTTTTATGTTTTTATCTAGGAAGAAAATGAATGAGCTCAACCTATCATTGAGCCAATTAAAGGCAGGTTTCAGTTTTACAAAGGCTGACAAATTTTATGGTTTGCCCTTTCTCATAAAATGTCCCACTGCTCTCTCACTTTTGTTCACTTTTATTTTCAATAAAATAAATAAGATGTACTTTAGAAATCCCCCCCTCAACACCCAGGGCATCTCACTTTGACAATCCCTAACTCCAGTTTTTGTCTCCCAAGCTTTAACAGACTAAATAAAAGTCAGTTTTGCTTTTTCATTACTCAGCTACCATTTATGAATGCATGAGCATTTGGAAGGGAAAAGCAGAACTGAATATTAGGCTTACTTCTCTGTCATTCTGTTCTTTCTAATATCTACATAATCTTGGCTTCTCTAGTCCCTGCTGACTTTGTAATTTTTTCCAATGCATTCGGATGGATTTCTCTTTGTTTTATCTAGTCTTTCTAGTTCTTATAGGAGGAAAGTCTAGTCTTTACAAATTAATTCAACATAGCCGGAAAAGTAAGTCTCTCACTATAAGAATTTTTAATGCAGGCAAAATTCAGTTTATCATCGCAAGGGCCTGGTATCTTTATTTTATTCTCTGGCCAAATACTATAGCCCTTTCACAATCATTTGTCTCATAAATAAAGGCCATGATCCTCAGGAACAACTAGTGAGATGATGTGGATGGATCATCTGTCTTCACCACTGAAATAAAACTGCAGAATAGTGAACAAGTGAATAGGTGTTGGTAACAAGTTTGTACAAAGACAACAGTTTATTTTAGTTTTTTGATCCCTAAAAATGTTTCTGGACTACCAAAATGGAGCACTTTATTTTTAATACATCAAGTGATTTTATGGCTTTTGAAAAATAACTGTAGATAAGCAATTTAGTCACTAGAGGGATTTCAAACGCTGAAATATGCCCTTCTTTGATTTCTGTTTTAAATTTTGTGTAGCCATTGTATTTAGTGACCTTCTTTAATCTCTTTCAAGTGTCCAAATAGGAAATGTTTGGGGCTGCAGAGGATCCTAACTGAACAATCAGCAAAGGATGCTTATCTAGCACAGTCCCCACTAAAATGCAAAATCACTATGTCAAGATCTAGAACATTCTGTTTTGGATCATTCACTTTTCAGGGATGAGTAATAATTGATTCTCAGAACTCTTTATGGTAGCAGGACACAGGAAACTGATTTGCCTAACTACCATAGATACTGTTGAGGGTTCTTGTCAGCTTGACAGCTAACCCCTCCCCACCCAAAAAAAATAATGAAAGTACTAGGCAAGGCACAAGTGATACCATTTGATTAGGCAGCTCCCACTTCTCCGGCTAAGGTAAAATGTAGTATGGAAAGTGAAAGCTTACAGGGGATTATAATTCACAGCACTAAGTGTATGGAATTAAACTACTCCCTGCACTCGAGAACAGGCCCAACATAAGGTGGAGATACAGTTCAGAGCAGTGGATCAAGTCATACCTCCTTCCAACCTCTGTGTCAGCATGCTGCAGCGGTTAGTAAGGCACCGCGCCGAGTGCGGGGGTGGGACAGGAAAACAATGAGAACCTTACACTTATTTAGTAGTAAGACTGGGTCAAATGAATTTAAAAGTAAATAAAAATTCAAGATGTCCGTATAATCATACATGATCTTTCAAAATGCAGGGTATAGAAGATTTTTAAAAAATACTGTAGTAACCAGGGGAGGAGGTTAGGAGCTGAAAAAGAATGGAAAAGTTCAGGAAATTCTTCACTAACAGAGGGACTTTAAATAATGTAAGAGGTAGAATGTAAAAAAGTACTTTTGAAAGTATTTTTGAAATGCTGCTTTCTGTCATGGATTCCAAAAGAGAGTTTTAAGAGCAATGATAGGAAAATTGGCAGTCCCATTTTTAATTTTTTGAGGTATCTCCATACTGCTTTCCGCAGTGGCTGCACCAGTCTGCGTTCCCACCAACAGTGCACTAGGGTTCTCCTTCCTCCACAGCCTCCGCAGTACTCATTGTGTGTTGATTTATTGATGACAGCCATTCTGACAGGTGTGAGATGGTATCTCACTGTGGTTTTTATTTGCATTTCTCTGATGATTAGTGATGTTGAACACCTTTTCATATTTCTATTGGCCATCTGTGTGTCCTCTTTGGACAAGTGTCTATTCATGACCTTCACCCATTTTTTAATTGGGTTGTTTGGTTGGGTTTTGGGTTTTTTTTGTGTTGAGTTTTTTAAGTACTTTATAAATTTTGGATATGAACCCCTTTATAAGTTTTGGATATTAACCTCAGATGTATCAGCAAATGTGTTCTCCCATTCTGTGGGTTGTCTTTTTATTTTATTGATGATTTCCTTTGCTGTGAAAAACCTTTTGGTTTGATATAGTTCCATGTGTTTATTTTTCTTTTGTTTTCCTTGCCTGGGGAGGTATATGCAATAAAAAATTGCTACAAGCTATGTCTGAGATTTTGCTGCCTATGTTTTCCTTTTGACCCAGTGATTCCACTTCTGGGAATATACCCATGTATTCGAATAAACCCAAAACACGAATTCAAAAAAACATAAGCACCTCTATGTTCATTGCAATGTTATTTACAATCGCTAAGATATGGAAGCAGCCCAAGTGTCCATCAGTAGATGAGTGGATAAAACAACTATGGGTCATTTACACAATGGAATACTATTCGGCTGTAAAAAAAGAAGAAATATATTTGCGACAATATGGATGGACCTGGAGAACATTATGCTGAATGAAATAAGCCTGTCATAAAAAGACAAATAATATATGATTTCACTCATATGTGGAATCTAATGAACAAACTGAGCTAACAAAGGAAATGGGCACAGAGTCACAGATGGAGAGCAGGATGACAGCTCAGGGGAGATGGTTTGAGGATGGAGGGATTGAGCAAAGAGGAAAAAGGACTCATGGACATGGACAACAGTGTGGTGACTGCAGGGGGAAGGGACTCTCAGGGGACTAAATGGTAATGGAAGAAAAACAATAAAGATTAAAAAAATGAAATTTGATGGACTATAGCTCTTATCCTCCACTTCAATCATGGCATTTATACATTTATATTGCATTGTATATTTTGTAATATTTAAGGGTGAGAAGAGGGGTTCCAAGGCTTTTTCACTCTTACTCTCTCTCTTGCTTTCTCTCAATTTCTCACTCTCTATATTTATACATAAATTCATAATCTGATCTTTATAACCATGAAGCCCAACTTTTTAGTCCAGATCTCTTTCCACTTTTTCCTGTGATCATTCGGAGTAGCACTCGCTGTTGATCATCTTTTCTTGGAGCCACCTGTTTTAAGGGAAGATGTATCTACCACATCTCTCTCTCTCCATCATCATTATCATCATCTGTCTATAAGTGCATGATACCTTGATATACACATATCTGTTAATTTAGATCAGATTTAATATACCTGAGAAATCACGAGTCTGTTCCTTCATTAGCTGAAGAAACCAAAGCTCAGAGAATGGAGCTGAAACACCTTTCCAAGCCTGTCTAGTTACGTAGAATCTAAATTTAACTTGCACTTCTCCCTGCAGTTACTTTGAGTAACATCCACTACCACTCGGCTTTTCCTATATGTGCCTCTCACAAGGGGAGACCTTGATAACTCTGTTTTGGTTTCTATCCCCAAATTTCAGAGACTCTTCATTCATTGAGCACCCACTAATTATTTACCGTTTCCAGAATCTTCTTACAGGAGGTGTGTATGTTTGTTAGAGACTTAGTGCATGAGTTGATATGTAACTGGATTAATTCAAACATCTATCTGAACTGAATAGGGAGCATTTCTTAGTCATTGACACTGAAGCTTCATGAGAATCATAGATACTCTGACTAGAATTTACAAGTTTTTATTGAACCAAACATCTAGTACAATTTAAATACAAAACATATAAATATATAACAAATTTTAAATGAAAACATAAATTCATATTATCTATTTAAAGTATGTTATCTTTCTAATATAAGTTATTAGCAGATGAAATAATTAATATTTTCCCAAAATACTAAGCCACACACTATTTAAAAGGAAGGGAATTTAATTAACCATTAAAATTGAAAATAAAATACATAATGTTATTTTATCTTTTTTAAAAGTGTGAGATTAAAAACCAAAATGGGTCAAACACGTCATTATTTAATCAAGGAGTATTTTTGTGCACACTTTTCTAGCTGGTAATAAACCTCTTTCTGACTTCACACTGGTTGCTGACATGGTAAGGTGACATTTGTTCCTGTAGTACAGAGGCTGGCAAAATTGATCCAAGGGGCTATATGGTACGTATTTTCAGCTTTGCAGGGCATACTACTTAATTGTACTGTGATACCGAGCAAGAGGCAATACGTATAAGCAGCCATAGGCAATATGGAACTGAGTCGGTGTGGCTCTCTTCCAGTAAAACCTTATTTACAGTATATCCTATTGGCCAGATTCATCCTATTCACTGTTTCTTCTCAACCCCAGCTTTAGTTCCAAATATTCTCTTTTCACACCATCTTTAAGTAATTTTCTCCCTTACTTTATAACTTGAGTGAGATATTTATTGAAAAACATCTTGAAACTCATAATGGACTGTACGCTTTGTAAAAAAATTTTTTTCTTAATTTTCTTGAGTTTTAACTTAGGTAGATGGAAATTGTGGTGCAAAATTACCTGTATCAATTTCCATATCAGTTTAGAATCCTTCAAGTTCAAGAAAGAATGGTTCTTTGTACAAGCTTTTACTAATACAACTACGAAGGCATAGATCTATCTAAGCTTGTCTCTACGCAAATGTGTGAACTTTTGCATAATTCTAATGGTTTATTGATCTTGACTTTAAGAAGCAAAATACTGAGTTTTCAGATTTTGCTTAAACATCTGAATAAGACATAGCCCGCTGAACCCCAAAGTTCTGTGCTCCTGTTTCACACCGTAGAGTTGCTGCTGGGAAGCAGCTGCCTGGGCAGGGGCTGCAGGTACCAGGTCCTCTGTAGCCCGAGGGGCCACGGAACCGGTTCTCACTGCTTTGCGTCTGCTCCAGGTGGGAACGACTGAGATTAGCAGGTGTGCTTTCTCCACCCTCTCTCTTCCGATCAGCGGGCTAGATATCAATGTCTGGACTGACCTTCGAAGACACTCCTACTGTCGAATGGGTTTTACCCGATTAGGAAATACACTTTTTTTTGGATTTAGTCACCAAGACGCAGGGTTTATTTATTGGAGTAGTTAGTTCTGCCTGAACTAAAAGAAATATTAAACAACAAAAAATATTCCTGACATTTTTGGTGGTATATTACTGGTATTTTAGTATTTAAAAATAGCACATTGTATTTTAAATACTAAAATTCTGCAAATGAATGTTATAATCAGTAGATTTTGCAATGAATGTTGTTAGCCCATATAATTGGCTTCCTACCAATAATTGATGTACAGTAATAGGGCATAGTTTTGTGTAGATAGAAAATAAAAATGAAATCCTGAACAAATGTGCAGAGATTGAAATAACTGAATGTAATTTTAAGCATATATAATATAATATATTAAGGATATTAATAGTAATATAATCTATTATCTTCAGAATGTAATATTATATTAAGAATGTAATAATATAACATTGTTGCTTAATTAATATAAATGGTTTAGATATTATAGTTGACTACATATTTAGAATAACCCAATGGAAGGTTTCTCATCCTTAAATGGAGCTAGCTAGATATGCACTGACCAATTTAGTTTCTGTAAATGCCTTTCCTTACCCTGACTATTCATAGGCCTAGTTTGAATATTTAACCCATATACATAAAACACATGTAGAGAAGTTTGGCATCTGTGTTCTGAGTGCCTAGAATGGCATATCCATTCTTGTTTTCACCATAAAAATTAGTATTGTAACAAAGGAAATGCCCCGTGACAATACAATAGTGTCTGAGGTGATAGCTAAACAGAAGAAATCCGTTTCCCTCTGAGTTACATGTTTTCCACCATGGCTGTCTTTCACGCCAGTTGAGGATCCAAGGACCATTAGTGATTCTAGACTGTTCTCTCCACTCAAACATAGTAAGTAGCTGGTTTACCACCCTCTGCTTGCTTGCAGGTTAGTTCATGAGTAATTGTATCTCTCAATCTTATGATTGGACTGACCAGTGAATACATTTACAGAAGTCATTTTGCAGGACAGGTTCCAAGTTTTGACACCCTCCCCAGATATAAATAAACTGAAATAAAGAAATTGATGGAAATTGCTTTTGATTTCGTCAGTGAAAAATATTAGTAGAGAAGTAAGCTGGGGACAGCAAAAAGATTAAATACAAAGATCTGACTAATGGAGACTTTTTAGAGATCATAAATGGAGATACTTCCTACCTCTTCTAAATTATTTTTTCGGTATTGTTAACATCACTTATTACACCATTGTAAAGGCACTATTCCAATAGCTCTGGGACACACTTTCACCTTTAAGAATTCTGTAGGCGCTTTCAGTAGTTAAAACCATAATTATAAAATTATGAAGTCTTGCTAACCTGAGTGTTAAGGAATATTTCTAGCTCAAAAATGGATACTATCATGACCATGCAGACAATGAAGAGCATTGAAGCTTTTGTAGAACAGGTATGTACTTAAAGTAGTATTTTGGAAAATTATCAGAAGACCAACTTGAGTAGGAAAGAATAAAGGTGGGAAAAGCAGTTAAAATGGCATTCAGTTAATAAAAGCAGTGGCAGTAGAAATGAATAGGAGGTAATGATGTAAGAATCATTTCAAATGAAAAGAAGGGTAACTGCAAATTATTTTTTAATTTTTTATTGTTATTCTATTACAGTTGTTCCATTTTTCCCCTTTGCCCTCCTCTGCCCAGCCCACCCCCTGCAAGGAATTACTCCTGCCTTTTGCGACAGCATGGGTGGAAATGGAGAATATTATGCTAGGTGAAATAAGCCAGTCGGTGAAAGACAAATATGATCTCACTTATAAGAGGAACCTAATGAACAAAACAACAAATGAGCAAAATGGAACCAGAGGCATGAAAACATGGAACAGATTGACAGTGACCAGAGGGGAGGGGGGAGGGGATAATCTTAGAAAATTGCAAATTAAAATTGCAATGAGATATCACTTCGCACCTGTTAAAGTGGCTATTATCAAAAAGACAAAAAATAGCAAGTATTGGTGAGGATGTAGGGAAGAGGAAAACCCTTGTGCACTGTTGGTGGGTTGTAAATTGGGTACAATGATCATGGAAAACAATATAGAATTTCCTCAAAAAATTTAAAATAGAACTACTATATGATTCAGCAAATTAACTTTGTACTTATCAGTAAAAAACAAAATTACTATCTTGAGGAGATATCAGCATCCCAATGTTCACTGCAGTGTTATTTACAATATCTAACACATTGGATATGTCCGATGGCCTAAGGGTTCATCAGCAGAACAACCTAAGGGTCCATGGACAGATTAATGGATAAAGAAAATGTGATATATATATATATATTAAGGAGTCATAAGAAAGAAAAAAATCCTGCCATCTGCAACAACATAAATGGACCTCGAGGGCATTAAGCTAAGTGAACTAAGTCAGACAGAGAGACAAATATTGTATGATCCCACTTATATTTGGAATCTTAATAAAATGAACCTGTAGCTACAGAGAACTGAATGGTGGTTGTCAAAGTCAGGGGTGGGAGGAATAAGTGAAATGGGCGAAGGTGTCAAAAGGTACAAAGTTCCAGTTATAAGATAAACAAGTCCTGGGAATGTAATGTACTGCATGGTGACTATAGTTAAAAATACTGTATTGTATATCTGAATGTTGCTAAGAGAGTAAATCTTAAAAGTTCTCATGACAAGAAAAAAATGTAATTGTACATGGCAAATTTAACTTGTAGTAATTATTTTGCAATATACAAGGGGGGACCCCTGAAAAATGGAATTATCTTCTGGAGGTTAAGACTCTTGTAGTATATAGTTTTTCCTGCTAGGTGAGTGTTCTAGGAATCCACCTGTATCAGTGTACTGGCTGGCATTGTGAGAGGCTGCGTTCAGTTTCGGTAAATTTTTTTTGAAGACTCAGGGCGTTTTCTCATTTTATGATGTGTGATTTTCGAGTGCACCTGCCCACACCACACTGAGCGTTCAGCAGTTTTTGACCAAATAACAGCATGGCCCCTGTGTCTCTCTCACCCTCTCTATTCGCCTGATCTCACCCTGAGTGACTTTTTTGTTTGTTTGTTTCCCCAGATGAAAAAAGTCCTCAAAGGAAGACATTTTGCCGATGTGGAAGAAGTGAAACAAAAACAGCAGAAGCACTAAAAGGCATCAAGATGACGAGCTTAAAAACTGATTTGAGCAGTGGGAAAACCGTCTTGGTAGGCGCATTGCATCAAATGGGGAGTTCTTTGAAAGCGGCTGGAATTAAAACATGTAAGAATAAATACACAATTTTTCATAAATAAATTCTGGGTTTTTATGGGTCATATATATATATATATATATATATATATATATATATATATATATATATAATCATTATGTTATACACCTAAAAGCAATATATAATGTTATGTGTTAATTATGTCTCAATATTTTAAAAAACAGAAAAAGAGTAAAATCTGGTTTTAAACAGGAAAAGTCGAATGTGACAATAAGATACGCAGATAGAAGAATTCGACGGGCAACCGACAAAGCTTGTCGAGGACATCAAGTGTGAACATGTGTACAAATATGGAGGCAGCCTAGTAAACACACCCGACCACGAAGGCCTTAATGTTCCCTCAGCTTGAGTAAGCTTTAGACAGATTCTTGCCATCTCCACACTCTGACTTCTCTTTTCTCAAAGCATTTGCTTTAGGAAACTTGCCATTATAAATTCTTTCTCTGCCTCTTTAAGATATAAATCTTCTCCCAGCCTCTTGCCAGTTTTATAACCTAGGAATGTCTTTCTCAAGGACCTGGGAGCCATCCCTTTGAAATGTAATCATCGAGAAAGATAGTGCCTTCCTCTCTGAGTCTCTATGGGTGCGTATGGCCTTAACTTACGTGCCAATTAGTAAACACAGACCCTGATTGCACTGACCACCCACCCCCTAGAACTCTGTGTAACTTATCCAGGGTGCGGTTTTCTGTGGCACGCCCATCAGAGTCATGAGAGTATTCGAAATATCCAAGAAATGCAGTGAGGAAGATATGAAGGACAGTTATATAAACTGAGGAAATTCAACCTTTTAACTAGATAACTGGAAAAGAAATAGGAGTGGTAGAAAGAAAACTCAGCATGCAACGTAAAATACAAATGCCAAGAAAATTTCAAGAAGGGAGATGTCATAACATCAGTTCTGCATTAAGGTACGGAAAGTGATAGTTAAAGAGAAAAAGAATGAAAGTAATTGGACAAAATGAGTAGGAGTTAAGCGCTATTTGTTTGACTATCTTCACTGAGATCATACTGTATAGCATACAATTTTCAAAGCTTTGGTTTGAAAGGTGAGTAAAACACGCAATCCCCACTTTCTTGCAACTTATTAGATTGATTTGGAGGAATAAAATATAAAATAAAATAATAACAATAAGATAAGTACCAGAAATGATAGATGCTATCATGAAATTGGGGAAGATTGTTCCAACAGAAAGTGACTGGATAAACAGTTCTGACTGCATTGGCCTCTCTGAGAAAGGGATAATGTGGCTGTAATGGGCCCAGGTGGAGCCAACCATGCAAAGCACATAAGCCATGGAAAAGAGCCCATTGCGGCATAAGCTGGTTGAGTTCAAAGATGCAGAGCCTGGTGATAGTGCAGTGAAAAGGGCTGAGAGTTGTATGAGATGAGAACATGAACTTTTAAGTCAGCGTAAGGTGTTTGGATTTTATTTTCAATGTGATGCGAAGCCATTGGTGGGGTTTAAACACGAGAGTGACATTATCCGGTTTATGTTTTAAAATATGACAGCTTTATGGAGAATGAATTTTAGAGATGCATGATGGGAAACCGAGAGACCCTTTGGGACCTTGCAACCCTCCAGGCTAGAGACCGTAGTGACTTGGACCAGGGTTCATGAAGAAAGCAGTTTCAATAAAACGGAGGCCGGGCGTCAGGTTTGTGTGGAAGGAAATCGAGATGGAGGCTCTGGGAGCAGGGCTGCAGACATTGTCTTTTCTGCCTGCTTTGAGTATGAGATTTGGAGGCTAGAAATAGGGAGCATTAAAAAATCTTCCTTTCAGATAATAAATAAGGTAAATAAAACAATCTTCATTTCTTCAAAAAGAAGAATTTAGAGGAGAAAGTGGGTTCAATGCAAAAGGAAAGGATTTAACATTTGAAATAGAAAAGAGCAAGAATAAAGAAAGCAATTCCGTGAATACAGATGGTATTTGGAATGTTGCAGTCTTTTCATAATTTAGTAATTGAGCAAGCAATCCCTTCCTTTCTCTTCCTGTTCCTTTAGAAGATAATGTACACAATAGTTAAAATAAATAACAACAGAACAGAAAGCCTAGCAAATGTTAATTTGTGCCATTATACACTCGGTCCTCTGGAACTTGTAGATCAACATCAATGACTATTATTGTATCAGCTGCCAGTGGACTCTCTCTGAGTCTCAGAGGAAGTGAACAGGAAAGTCACAATGTGAGAAGACCAAAGCAAAAAGATCATAAATACAACGGTCAGAGGGAAACTTTTTTTCCCAAAAATCTATGAAAAAAATTCCCTAAGTGAGAAAATCTCTTTCGATTGCAAGAACTACAGCCCACAGAATGGAAATATTTGTCTTGGCTCCCCCCGCCCCCCCCCAAAAAAAGGAAAGCTGAGCCTTGACGGTGGTATATTGTTTTCCTGCAAGATGTTCCCTCAAGCAGAAATTGATCTCTCAGTGTTCCTTCTCGCCACCCTAATGGGTGATTCCTGGGCAGCTAGAGTAAGAGGTGAAACATTTTGGTGGCATTATATGAATACATTGTCATTTATTTCCGAAATCATGCCATGATAACGATCCCTTATTAGATACACCTTTTGTTTCAATATCACTAAGTTCTGCCTGATTTTGATGGTAGAAATTACCATAACGTTACTGACCAAAAGTAGAGGGATGCTCACAGCAGCTTAGAGATTGGACCAGAATGTCACCAATGTCTCTTACATTTCTAGCATTATCTGAAGTCTGTGCGTCCTGCTGGAAACAGGGGGCTGTCATCCTGGCTCCTGAGCTAAACCCACAAAGCCTGACCCCTTGGAAGATAATATACGTGTGGGGGGAAAATGTTTGCAGATACTTCAAGCACAGTCTGCTGCTTATTTCTTAAACCTCCTAAGGCTTCTGGATGATTATTTTTTTCTGTAATAAGCATATAAAAGGTAAATTTGTATGGCCTGGGGATTGGTGTGAGTTTCATTCATGGTCTGCTTTGCTGCGCTCTCTCTGAGCGTTGAAAGTGTATATGTCATCTCTAATTGGAACTCCCAGGCAGAAATGATGCCATCAGGGAACTTAAAATATGTGGCCGTATGAATCACCCTGCAGACCAGCCATATTGCTATAAAGCAAATAATTTACATTTAAATAACTTATCTGCATTCACCTAATTTAAAAGTAATCTTTATTCTTTCTCAACTAATCCCCAAACTTATGGACTAGTTTGATCATATTTGTGCAATAAAATTGAAATTTTCAGATACGGTAGGTAATCAATTTTAGTCACCTCATCTGCGTTTCCAATCTCATTACAGATTGCAATTTTCAGTGCAGATTACATGATGACCCATCAGTGGCTTTGTTGTTTCTGAATTACCGATTCCTTGCCTACTGCCAGATAAGAACAAAGCCTATGCATCAGCCTGACAGCTTGCAAACAGAAAATGGGCTTGTAGGATTGGATTTAAATCCCAGGTGTAGGGGATAATTACCACATCACTCATGCAGTAACTGAAAAATGGTATTTCAACAAGAAAAATTACATTCCTTTTATAGTGCCAACAGAAATCATTATTTGAGGCTTCACACTGATTCACTGTATCATTACATGTGCACTGTACTCATTAAATGTAATGTTTGTTGCAACATAAAAAAGTTATTGTTTTAGGTACTTTAGTGGAGCAGGTAGCTGAAATTTAAGGTTTGTGGAACCTTGATGGTGTAGAGGTCGTTCGGACTCTAATATATACTGTGCAAGAGAAATGACAACCCAGACTCTGAGCTCTCCAACCGGCTCCTATTACAGGAGGCATGGATGGATAGTACAAAGAAAATGGAGTATAAATCTTTTGTTTCAAAAACCCCAGCCATTTAACCCTACAGTCTGTCCAGAGGAAGAGGACAAATAATGATTCAAATCTCCTCGACAGAGTGGTGCTGCAGAGAGCATATTTTACCATTAGCTTTGAGATCATTGAAGCCCAACATAGACATTCGAAAGGACGGGAGGACAGAGACTGACTGTATTCATGTGAAAAATCATTAAAGAAAACAGTGACAGACACACTGGAAATGTACTCGTCACCCCTGGTGTTTCCCAATGATTGTGCAAGCAGCACAATAATTAAAGCGTGATCGGCAGAGTTGTCTGTAGGTGCAGAAGGCTATGAGTCTACTGCTGAGAGCACCACCCCATGCCGTATTAATCAGAGCCTGAGCTATGTTGATGGCCAACTGGTTTTCTCATTAAGATGAGCAGAATAGTGCAAAAGGGGACTGTGCTCACAGATTTGCTGTGCTCTTCCATGGACTCCAAGGGGAGGCACTGGCTCTTGGTAGAGGAGGTAGAGAGAGAGAGGGAGGGAGGGAGAGAGAGAGAGATGGAATTTTATATCAACTAATTGCTTCTTTGCCTTAAATCCCTAAATTAATGTAACAAGCCTAACTCTCTGTATGGGGAGAATAATACATTTTGTGAAGAGGCTTATAGTTGTAGGGAGCTGAAATATGTCTTTCTTTTTTTTAATTTTTTTAATTTTTATTTTTAATCAGCATTTTTTAAATTGTTGATATTGTACAGTTTTCTGTCTTTTACCCCATCCCCATCCCACCGCCCCAGCCCTCCCCACCTTCCTTCCATTTCCACCCCCCATAGTTTTTGTCCATGTGTCCTTTATACTTGTTGCTCTAAACCGTTCCCCTTTCCCCCTGAAATTCCCTCCCCTCCCCCTCTGGTCACTGTCAGACTGTTCTCAAATTCAGTGTCTTTGTTTATATTATGCTTGTTTGTTTGTTTTGCAGCAGAAAGAAAGAAGGAGCTCCTACCCTTTTCGACAGCATGGATGGAATTGGAGAGCATCATGCTAAGC